>OW285215.1:7649874-8899874 GCA_935421205.1 Xylocampa areola | reverse complement strand
AACTTGAACAAGAGTAGTTTATATCTCACATTGTGCAAGTCGAAAGAATGAAGACACATGATGTTACTATTGTTGTGCGCGAAAGCGATCTGTTTGCCTTCGCCACTGCAGCACCAGTACTGTAATCTTAATCTTTCTCAGCTATTGTTCTTCTAGGCAACGCAAAAGAAGTCAATATCTTAAGAAACAAGATGAACACAATTATAAAAATTAAAAAGTACGCCTGGCATGTGTGCATCATATTTTTATATTCCACGCCGTTTTACGTATCATAGCTCTATATTACTTTATTTAATCTTACAAGCTTATGTTGCCCGGGATAAGGTAAAGATTCTAATTATACCCCATGCATCTAAATCGGTCCAGACATTTAGAAGTTATGGTAGAAAAAAGAAACTCACGTAATACATATGTCGCAGATGGATTGTAGAATCAGCTGTTTTACAAAACTGCTAGCTGATTTACAAAACAGTACTGTTATGAAAAACAGCTGAACGACGTTTAGCGTTTTGCGTTTATCAATGCAGCGGGTCAACGATCAAAGATTATGTAAAACAGTGTGAAATGAACTGTCAGATTGTTGATTTTAGTTCGAAATTTTGTTGCATATGGCTCTGTGTGTCTTGTATCAACAATAACCTAACTTTATTTCACTTTTATGTCAGAGGCAAAAATAAAAGATGGAAATTTAGAATAACGTAAATACTAAACCACTATAATAGTCGACAATATATCGGAATTATGAAAGCAAATAATTTAAATTGATCCATGAGCGAGCTCGGGAGTTTCGTGTACCCCGACACGGACAGGTTAGGTTCGAAGAAACTCTTCGTGTTTAGGTTTTTTCTGACCTTACAGACTGAAAAATAGGATCATCCCAGCCTTGGAAAGAGAAATCAGAATACAGTATCTTTTTACTTGAGTGATGACTATCCATTTAATATACCTATACAATAAACAAATCTGTCCCACTGTAGATATGTCATTCTGCATTACGTCTAAACGTGGGTAGCAGTTTTGTTAAACGTATCGCAATGGCAATCCAGCTGGACGTTGTTTAGCTGTTTTATAAAACAATAATGTTTTGTAAATCAGCTAGCAGTTTTGTAAAACAGCGGATTCTACTATCCATCTGCGACACATACATGAACCCTAAGAACATAACACTCCTTTTGATGGGCTGTCGTGTAAAAAGGAATCCTATCTATTATATTTATCCTATCGACAAGCAGACGAGAATGCTTAGTCATCACCATCGGTTTCTCTAGCCTAACCTGTGCTTACGTAATGTTCACGAAATGTTTTATATATATTCCGTTTTCCTTTACCGCTTACTGTGTGCATCACATTTGCATGTTTTCTTAATTTAATGTTATGTATTGTTATGTGATTGTAATGTGAGGCTTGCGTTCTCATACTTTAAGTTTATTTTCGTCTTAACTGCGTCATCGGCCACGCCACTCTGGGAGTTACTGGGATACGATCTGCTGTTCTAGTTATTGGTAATAGGTACTAGAAACTGTTTATGTAGTTTTGTTTCGTTATACTCGTATATTTAATCATGCTTAAAAATATAGGTTAACGTACTAATAAGTACATTAAGTTAAGGGACAAGTGAGCTCTTTACACACAAGGCTAGCTTGAAAGCCCAAGCCAGTAGGCGAGGGCGTAATTCTGACGAGAATGTATGAATTTTTAGATTACTGCACTTTTGCGGTAATGTAAAGTGAAAATCACGCGTGCGAGATAAGAGCCACCTAACCAGCTAGTGTGGAGAAAAAATAAATAACTTTATTTTCAAAATAAATAATGATAAACCGATACAAAGATATTTCTACACTTCATTAAAGGAAACAAAAAAATTTACTAAATGTCGTTTAGGGTCTAAACGACAATTAGTGTTTCTTTTTAGCATTCAAAGCTCGAACTATAATGTTTTGCTATCGTGTAGGTTATAAAAATAAAACTATTACTTCAACACGGAACATTCAACTTCAACTTATAAAAGTAAACATTTCTCGAGAACAAACCAGAACGCGAGAAAGATACATAATAGAACAGCGTGTGTCACAAATGGTATTCCAAAACTTATAATTGCAGTCTCTTCAAGACAGTCGCGAACTTTTACATTTACTTTCATAAGATGAACTTGCCATGTTGTGCAAAAGATTCGCAACACATTAATATGTAGATTGATATGCAAACGAAACTTTGCATATGTCAAAATCAAATAAAATGTTGAATTTTATAAAACGAGTTTTTTTACTGCCTCATTGGTGAATTGGCCGCAAGCGTGGCTGCATGTAAGGTTCTGGGTTCGATTCCTTGGATAGGTAGGTAAAGCGTTATTAAGGTATTTTGGTTGAGAATTCCCAGTAGCAGCCCGGAGTTTGGAATTATGTCGGGTAGATGGCAATAGGTTCAGCACGTATTTATTAATTGATGAACTGTGGGTGTTTAACTGTGTGCACCTCTGCCTACTCTCTCGGGGAATGTAGACGTGATGCTATCTATGACTTTCATAGTATATTATCTTAATTTATTAGTCAAATATTTAGTATAACAATAACATAAATAAGGACACTATCACTAATGATATCATTAGGCAAACAACCAAACAATCACTAATTGCTACACAAAGTAAATATTAACTCATCAATTATATTCCCACTATTCATACATATACTCATACACCATCCATACTACAATTTGGAATGTAGGTAATATGTATATACATAGTAAGTACGTAAATAGTCCTGAATTGAGAAAGGTAAATAAGGTGTCACATCACTTTTGACTCATATTTTGTGTTTTATTTGGTACTAGTGTCACGTTATTCCCTGAAGGCTTAGTCCAGACTTGTACTGTTCTACATCAAAACTTTGCTGATGCCATTATTAAGTGCTTTAGAGGTGGAGACGCTGATAGATGAAGACACCTAAATGCAACAATGTTTTATTTTATTTTATCAGTCAATAACGGCTTGTTATTTTTATTTTATGAGGTCTCATACCACATTACTGTTTTAGCTTAGCATTATTTCTGTCACTATCACATAACTGTCAAACTACAAGTGCAAAAGAGTGATGAGAACATAGCTAAGCCAACGCACATGCTAACTAATGTATATTTGTCTTGGCCTCAGTCAATCATAACTATAACATAACATAACCAGCACATAACTGCTCCACTGCAGGGCATGGGCCTCTTCTCATACAGACAAGGCACGAATATTGATCACCACGCTAGCTCACTGCGGTTTGGTGATTTTATACCATTATGTCCAAGTTTCGTCGTGATTTTCCTTCACCGTATGTCTGTGGTGTCTTAGATTAACTAAGAAAGTATAAATGACATTGGAAAGTTCACATTGGTATAAGCCAGATAATATAATCCACAAGCTGTGGTTCAGAAAGCGGTTCTGTTACCACTTTGCCTCCACGACACTCATTCAGTCGGCGGGTACGATTCTTAACTCCAATCTGCTACTGGAACTAACTTAAATCCCAAAGACTTGACGCGTTGCGAATTTGGTAAATCAAGGGTTTGACTAGTGAAGCATTTGACGCATCGATTATCTGCGCAATATAATTATATGAGCATGTTTAGTAACACCACCATACTAGAACAGTGTTTGGAGATTCTGAGTCGGCAACAGGTATTCATAAACATATTTAAAACGACATCTTTATAGCAGATCAGACTTAAACATCTAATTAGGAAATTGGAAAACATCAGCATCAAAATAAGCCTATCCTCTATTCGTAAACATCCTATTCGGGTTCTTTTATAAGTCGGCTTGAAAGTTTGAACAATGTTCTTGGAACCACTGACTAAGGACGGCTCATTTCTTAGTTAATGCACATTTCCGCTCTGAAGACATTATTTAAAAACATACACAAATAAAATATACTAATAATACCACACACACCATTGATCGAATGAAGGATGGGGAATGTTTTTAAAGAAGAATAAAATAATTATTCAGTGGAGCCTTTTCAGAAAATGTTCACAATGTTGAAAATAATTTGATATAAAAATATAGTAAGTGTATATATATAATACTAAGTAAATAACTCACAGAAGTAAAATTTGTTATTATTTGTTCACACTTATTGACGTTACGTTAGCACTTTTCGTCATACTACCAAAACGCAGCGACAAACCAGCTGTAAATTCACTCAAACATTGCCATTTCTGAATGAAACAACAAACTAATTTTATTATTGGATTGCCTACAGACATAACATCAGACACGTCATTATTTCACTTAAAGTAAGGCTATTGAAATTTACCTAATTACCTAGGTCTTTCCTCGTGTAAAGTCTAATCTTTTCCTCATAAATGTCGGCGCTTGACGTTTTTGGTGCGGCAACTCTGATAGGTGAATTCGAGTGCATAAGGGAGAATTGGAGAAATATATTTTTTCTGTGGACACTTGGATACAAGTCTGACTTACTGACTAGCTTGTTCTATGATTTTGAGGTGTAAAGCGACTGATTTCCTAAGGAATGGACACCCTTATGTTATAATGTTCTATTTACTTGATAGATAGACAGGAGCTTTTACTGAAATACATAATCACCTATTCTAAAGCTTTACCCCCAACATTTTAATAAATTTCACAATGCGTAAGCTGAGACAGCCTCTATAATATTTTTAGTATTCATAATTGCGTAAAATATTATTAAAATGTAACATTGAGGCAAGATATTTTTAAAAGTCTAATTACTACAAAATATTCAATATAATAGCCAACAGTAACGTTTGTACTTCATAAATATGCAGTGGATGTTAATTCGAGGGGAAGAAAAATATTGAGACGGTTTTTGTTTAATATTACTTGGTTAATTAAAACGTTGTAACAGATTAGTTCGCTAGCCGTGTTCGTTGAAACATTTCGGATAAAGATTAGAATGTTTCGAATCATAAATATGTAAATGTAAAGGGGAAATAGTATCTACGTACGTACCTGCTGTGCCTATATCAAGTAACTAGTATACCTATTGCTAGTAAAATAATGAAGGTAATGTTCTTAATACTACTACAACATAAGGCAGTGATAGCTTAGTGGTATGACCGTTGGACTGACAAGTCAAACGTCGCAAGTTCGCGTCCAAGACACGTACGACTGACTTTTCCAGTGCGTACCAGAAATTAATTATCACTTGCTTATAACAGTGAATGAAAACATCTCGAGGAAACCATCACACGTGAGAGAAATTCTCGATGGTGTGTATAGGCATGTCAGAGACCTACGGGCGGGCGGTTTGAACTCTGATTGTTCACCAACCACACGATAAGAAGAAAACAACTAGATTTTCTCTTATTTATTCCAATTTCCCGTTGATCGAATACTTATCCTTATTTTTAATAATTATTTACCTACGGACAACCAGACATTCACGTGAATACTAAAAATCTTGTAGTGAATATAAATCAACGCCTTTAATAAAACTCTTATTTCATATATAGCCATATTAATTTAATAATCGTTTAATTCAGAACGTCATTTTGTATTATTTGGGTTTGAAAGAACAACTTAAACCATAAATTAATTTATAACAAATTCTACTTTGTGAGTTATTGAATTTTCTTAGAACTTAGGTAACATACTTATGAATTTTTAGTCATGCAATGTTAAATAATATAAAATAAATAAAAACCATTGTTGGATTATTACACAACAACTATTTTTATAGGACCATGAGTTTACATAATTGGCCACTTAAAATATTTTTCTATTATATTTGTTAGTTACGTTAACGTCATATTATAATTATTAATGGATTATGTAACGAATTTATATAATTTCACTTTTTACACGTCCATCAACCTTTGACTAATTTCAGTTTTGAAGTTTATTTTATTAAGACGCCACTTTTCGGATGAAAAAACCAGCACTATGTCCTAGGATAGGTAAGTAGGTACTACCATACATTCAATTTTATTATAAAGAAAATCGTCGTATCCTAAAAGAATCTAGTTACGTATAGATGGAAAGAATAATATATAAAATAGCTGTCGTACTGCTAACAGAAATTTCTGTCAAAGAATCTTTGTGATATCTCCCTACAAGACTTAAAAATGTTGTGCATGTACATAGGTATGTCATTGCATATCTAAGTACAAATTTCGGTCAATTCTAATAGATATTTTAGTTATAATCAAGCACTACTTACCTATACTTCTTCTTTGGTGTGTTTAGGAGCCAATAATTGTTCAAGGCTTTGTACAGAATCGACAACAGCGAGGACCAAGGCTTTAACGTGGTCTCCAAAGAGAGACGCTCAGAAAAATCTTCTATGGTCATCCATCTATAGACTAACCTACGTATTCTAAGCTTAACTTATAAGACAATTAATGTTATTTGCAGACAAAAAATATTAAAAGTAAATAGAGAAAATTTCCCAAAATACAAAACATTTCATCAAGTGCAGCCCATATCTTGGAGTCACAATCCGTGACCCGATGGTTTTTCTCGGACATGGTCTGCTTGACACCCCAGCAAGGCATCCGGTTGTACGCCTTCTTATCGCTTCATACTCTTGCTTCCGTCGATTATTTCTACGGCGTACGGAGCTAACGAACTGAGTGTCCACTGACCCTTAAAAAGTTATGGTCTTTAGTGGGTGAGTACTGTCCTTTGCTGCAACGAACTAGTTTTTTTTTTTGTGAAGATTATGAAAATTATTCCGTATTAAAAACAATTATTCCGACGAATTGACAATCTCCTCCTTTCTTGAAGGCAATTAAAAAAGCTTTTGTTTTAAAATTCGAACATAAAATAACATCTTGCCTTTTACCAAAATTGTTTCGAGAGTATTTTTTTTTAATTGGCATTGGTGGGTTAATTAAAAACGTTAAGTAGGTACCTACAGTAAAAACCTTACTTAACTGTTTACCTACTTGTAATTCAGGAAACGATCAAATTTGTATGTAATTGTCTATAGTAAAAATAGTTTTTCTTATAATATTACTCAAACATTGAACTGCAAGTCACGATTGGTTGATTAAATATATAAATATCAACTTTAACGTAATACAACATGATAGCATGCTATAAAACCGATCCACCCTCCACATAAAAAGTCGAACAATAATTATAATTATTGTTCGACTCATCAACTTAATGCATATAACCGGCTTACCTGAGAAAAATACGGCGGCAGTACTGCCCTCTGGTCGTCTAACCGAGAACATTGTACTCGTTCGAGTAACTCAAACAACTCGTGTTGAGCACGAGTGCCCCCTGTCGAAGTTGTTGTGGAGCTCCATGGCGCCGACACGTGCTGCCGCCTGTTGGACAAATAAAGAACTGTTACATTATGTTGGCTTTGAGTTAGTTCGATGAAGTGCGCTAGATGGCGCTGTTGCTTGTAATGGTGGTTATGTTTGATTCTAGATGGCGCCCTTTGTTCGGCGTCGCTAAGGACCAGCATGAATTTACATGACAAATAATTATTAATTGTTTTATTCCTATTACACTCAAAATATTAAAATAAATATATATATGAGGTCGCAAAATCAAAAATTACCAGCAGTACTAGTTCTAGCAGTTCTTTTTTGAGTTCCTTTTTTAATATATACGAAATGTGTGAGATAATCACCTAATTGCCTTGATATAATTCTTGATAAAGATTATAAAGTCAGCAAAACAGCAGAAGTAGTTACATTTGTTTTGCGCACAAAAACTAACCAATAGCCTCAGCAGCACCGCAGTGCAGTGCAATGGCGGCAAGTGGTCAAATGGACAATCCAAGGATGAAGGAGCTCTTCTTCTTCTGAGGGGTAAACTGTAACAATACGATGCCTAGCAACCGTGATTTATATTACACTTGCTAAGAGTAATTTAATATTGAAAACTTACTACTACCTCTTCGTTTTTATGTCAATACTAAAAATTATCGTCGAGGTTAAGAGGCTCTTTCTACAATTACTCCTTAATAGTAAAAACTTAAGCGATACTAGGTAATAAATTAACTTTAAGTAGTAGAGACGGTTAGGTAGAACGTAAGTACTTAAAACAGACAACGAGTTAAAAGGATTAAGTACTAATAATAATATTATCGCAGACTTACCTATAATGAACTAAGAAAAAGCTTTCATGCGTTGGTACCTACGTCGTATAAATCAACCATCAATCAATGCCAGCCTTTTTAATTTTTATGCGACGTTCTTATAGGTTTGACTGCAATAAAGCCTATAGGCTATAAATGCTATAATAGACCTCTCGACAATAGACCTCGTTAATGCGGGCATCCAACTCGAGATTAAGTTATGCAATTTTTTTCTTTTTTGTTATTCTAACTAAACTTTGCTTCAAGCGTGACGGAGAGCTATCATGAATCGCTACACTGACTGGGAACACTGCTCAAATTTATTTTGCTCTTATGAATGAGATATAAAATAATTAGATTACGCTGTGGCGATGTTTAAATATGTTTTTCTAATTTATTTTATGTTATAGCTTATGTGGGTATGTAGTGTGTAATGCAACGGTTTATCGTAGTTCTTTGTGCTAGCAAATACCTTCCTATTGGACTAAAGCTAAGGCCTGATAGTGTGTAAGTATCATATCTATGCTTTAAGAACTGCATCAAGGCAATATAGTGAAAAGTAAAAAAATTCTCTACGTCTTTTGCCCCACGCCAGAGTGAACCTATGCCGGTACAGATTCTATACAAAATAAGTAGCTAGTGTACTCTCGGTTTTTTCTCAAAATAATAAATAATTAGTCCACTGGACTTTGCATCAGTTCTGTCGGCCCCCTTATACTTAATCACAACGTATCTATTACATTGATAATTATAAATCATCCTTAGCTATCCGCCTCTGTATTTAAATTGAATAGTACTCTGATTACAGGCATTTAACGGCACGAGACCGAGAGGAATCATATTCAAAAAATTCAATAGCGTGTAATATACGATGACAGCAAAACTTAAATTTGAAGAGAACCGGTTATGCACAATTTACTGCTATCAAAATAATGTAAACAAAAGTGCACGCGACAATGACCCCATCTGTTGTCCAACAACGGAACTTTGTGCAAGTATTAATGGTTCGACTTTGTGATTTATGCGTCAATTAACTGACCATTCTCTGTGCCCTTCGCGCGGCCCTCACTAGCGTTATGACCAAGATAATGGTTTTCCAAATTAAATCTCCCCCTACATTAAATCGTTGCCATAACCGGTATTCGGCGTCTCAATCAAGGAATGTTTGTTTTTCGACTTAGCCTAATTTAGCTGCGTTGAAGGGTGCCATTGTTGGTGCATGTAATAAATTTGATTGGCAGATGTTTCTCACTGATGGATAATAAATGTTTGTTGTTTTTCAATTTCAATTCATTTTATTGTGAAGGTTAAAATTAGACGAGAGTTTTGGTCTTTTTGTCCGGATTGTAACCAATTTCATCTTATAAATAACAAAAGTGTTAGTTACAGAAAACCAAAGTGTTTACTTGAATTCAATGAATACAAATGGAACAGAACTAATACAAGTTACGTTTTCTAAAGTTACCAACTTATATAATTAGACACAGGGTAGTGCAGGCTCATTGCAAAAAATCGCAATATAATAAAAAATAGAGGATCTGGGCATATTTTTGTGTGCATGATTCATCCTATGGAAACACGTGTGGGCAATTGTATTCAGTTGGGAATACTTTATGCCCGCCCGTTGCAGGCCTGTCGCTTCTCATAAATATAATATGTATGTTGATTTTTGAGGCGCGTTCCTTTAAAAGAACTAAATAGTAGATATACCTAATAATATTGCTGGTACTAACTTACATACAGGATACTTAACTGTTTTTTACCACGAATAGGTTGTCTGTCGGACACGTTATTCTCTTAAATTCTAAATATTAAACCATAGTGAAGAATTCTGAGATACGGTTCTTATAAATACTGGTTAAAAGTAAAGGTCACTTGAAAAAATATTAAACATAAACATAACATAGCATCACGCCCATATTCCCCGAAGGGGTAGGCAGAGGTGCACACAGTTGTACACCCACATTTCACCAATGCTGTTATTAAGTCCCATGTAATAGGTGGTGAGCCTATTGCCATCTACCGGGCACAATTCCAAACTCCGGGCTGCTACTGAGAATTTCCTAACAGAAAAACTCAATAACACTTTGCCCGACCCGGGAATCGAACCCGAGACCTCATGGTCAGCAGTCGCGCTTGGGACCACTAGACCAATGAGGCAGTTAATTATACAGTAATATTTAATAAAAAATATTAAATATTACTATATACTAAGAGGAATTTACGAGCAATAAATACTTATATTTGAATCGCTTGATGTTTCGACCATGTTGTACCGATTGTGGTCACAAGGAGACTCAGTGCAACCACAGATCTGAAAAAATACGGATGTAACCTTGCCTAGCGACCCATAGCAAATAAGCGACGCATAGATTACGCACTTTACACACGCAGCGTACTGGCGCCGAGTGGATCAGTTTTAAGTATTTGTATGCGTTTAGCTCGTGTATGACAAGCGAAATTGGATGACTAGGCATGCTTCTCACACGTCGTACGTAACGCTCCGTCGGTATCTTTTTAAGGTCCGTGAGTGCTACCTGGTCAAAGTCAAGCGATTCAAAGGTATTTATTTGCGCGTTAGTTAACTAAAACGATAGTACTAATGCGATAGTTTCAAAGTAAATATTAAATAACTTAAGGTTGTTTTTCTGTTCGAGTTATTATATCTTAATAAAGTTTCTTTTTCACGTGACCGATAACCATAAAAAATATTGACAAGGTCTTAGTTTCTATAGAATTATATTTACGTCTCCTAGATTGTAGGTACAAATGGTTCCTCTATCCGAGGATATGAACATGTAGCCTATGAACCCCATTACAATCACAACCTTTATTCCGTCTTATTATTTTATCTTCTACCATAAGTGCTCTAAGAACCATTTGTCTTTGTACCGTACACCGATATTGGTGCATAAGCATAAACCAAGTTTCCAGCATAGTGCTTTCATTCAAAAGATCAAATTCTCCACAGAAATACTGCGAATAAAAGTGTAATTTATCTGTATGATTCTAATACGAACCGACTGATATCCGTAACAATTAGGGTAACCAGGATTTCGCTGACAGATCATCTTTATCGCGGTAATTTTTATCTTTCGCCGGCACAGAAACTATCACGCGAAAACAATAAATATCTTTATGGTAGACACGTTGCGTGTTTATAACGACTCGATTATTGATGTTGGTCTACAAACGGTGCAATATATTGTAAACAACGCAACACTGCCGTAATTTAGCGTTCGGTTCCTTCCGAGTCGCAGACTTTATATTCTTGATGGTTGGTTGTATAACCCCGCAAAGAGCAATAAATAGGCTTACAAAGTCGGAAAAAAAACGAATAGTATTACTTGATCTCTCCTCTGATAAATAAATACATGAATTATCAACCAGGATTGTTTTGTGAAGGCCACCATTTTTTTCTAGAATTAATATAATTATATAGAAACGATAAGTTCGTAAAAGTATCAAGTCTTCGTACAAATAAGTACAGTTTGGATGTAGATTCATGTTTAGAGGGCTGACTTTTTGTTTGTTTAAGGAATGTAAACGTAATGCTTAAACCAAGATAAATGTACACAATATATTATTATTACAAACTTATATAAGTAGTTCAAATAAATAAAACGTTCTCATGCGTGTAAAATAAAAAGTGGGAGAGCAACGAGCGGCCGAGACCGTGAAATAAGCAATATGTTATATCCGTGGTATAAATCAAATTAATTGTATCAGCCCATACATCTGGCCGCCTTTGGGACGTGTGAATAATTGTTTGTATGTCTTATTGTTTCTCCCAGTAGGAAGAGATTTTGTATAGAGATAGTACACGACATTCATGTATGTTTTCTGAGCACATTAATTATAAAGGTCCACTCGGATTATTTCATATTTACTTAGAAACTCTACATAGGTCAAATAGCGACTACAATAATAATATAACATAGAATTACTACCCTATGAGAAATAGAGAAGGCAGGGATGTCGCTAAGTCCCATGTAATAGGTGATAGGTTGTATCATGTAATACATCTACCGAGCAAAATTCCAAATTGTAAGCTACTGAGAGTGAGATTGAGAATTTCCTAACAGAAAAACTGAATAACACGTTTCCCGACCCGAGAATCGAACTCTCAACAACCGCGCTTGCGAACAATGAGGCAGATCAAATCGTTTTTTTTTTGTGTAGCGCATCTCGCAGGTCAACCTAGGAGGTTGTCGACTGCTGGGTTTTCTTGTGATTGCCTTAATAATTTTAAGGCCACCAGCCAGGGCATTTAACTTAGAAACTAAGCGACAACACGCTAAGGGCACCCCCTGTGGGGTACGAGCCTCTCAACTCAAATAATGAAACAGGTTATAGTTATACTTCTTGGATTCGTAAGATTTGGCTTCGGTTGGTTCGTTGAAGAAAATCCTATATCTAAAGAAAGTAATCCCTGAATACACTTTAACTTTTTTTTCCACATTTAACACACCAGTTTACAAGATCGATTTAAGTTTTGTTGAAAAAATAACTTATGATGCTGGTTGGTACTCGAATGACTGCATTCTACCCTTACCAATCATCACACTATTTCTTTTTACAAAATTTATTTTTAATATTGTGTGATGCGGACACTTGTCTTATTTATTTATTTACTAATTTATGTACACACAAGATACAAATAAATGGACAAACAAAATAAGGAAAATAAAGTATAGAGGCACTGCTTATTCCTTAAAGAAATCTCTTCCAGCTGACCTACAAGAGGAGAATTTAAAACAAGAGATGTAGACGAAGTGTGTAAGATATATAAGAAACATAATATATACAAATACAAAGAAGCACTGTTAACAACATATATATAATACATACATACCACAATTACAAATACATTAAATACCAATAAATATATACATAAACATAAACATATAAATACATTCATAAAATGCAAACAAAACAACTACTTAAGTGGTTAGGGAGAGAAAATGCTTTTTTACTCTTTGTTTAAAAACAGAAATGGTATCACTGTCGCGAATCTCAGCCGGAAGTGAGTTCCATAACCTTACACCATGTACAGATAAGGAATAGGAGAAGAAATCGGTTTTATGGGACGGGAATTTGAGGAGGGTTCGGAGATGCGACCTGCAAGGCGAGTCAGGTGAATGAGTGTAAGAAAAGCGTTCCCGCAAGTAGGATGGGGCAGATGGATTATGTAGGATGTTGAAAAGGAGGCACAATATTCGAGTGTTCCTGCGAAGGCGGATTGGGAGCCACTTGAGTAATCTGCGGAAGTTTGAGACATGGTCATATTTCTTAAGACTGAAAATGAATCGAATGCATAAATTTTCAAGTTTATTTAGGAGCTCCTCAGTGGCGTCCAAATAGCAGGCATCAGCGTAGTCAATAATGGGCTGGACTAAGGTTTGAGCAAGAGAAATTTTGGTTTTCAAGGGCAAAAAGTTCTGGGGACATTTTAACGAGTGAAAGGAATAATGTACTTTCTAACTGACCTTATTAACCTGAGCACTCCATGACAGGTTCGAATTGATTATGACTCCTAAGTTTTTGGCGGTATCCGTATAGGCAATCCGCACACCGTCAACACTAAGGCAAGGCAGAGACGAAATATTAAGCCGGTTTCGGAAACTCCTACTACCAATAATCATGGCCTGAGACTTGCTAGGGTTAATACATAGGCCAAAAGACTTAGCCCAAACACTGACACATTCCAGATCACGATTCATATCAGTGATAGCAGATTCCATCTCAGCATCTTATGGAGATGATGAGACAAAAATGTTCATTCACGTAGGTAATTGAATATGAACTCAATCATTATGATTCACACCAAGTCATTTAAGGACACAAAAAATTCTAGCATAAAAGTAAATAATAAATAAGTTAGGTAATTTTTTTCTGTTAGTGTTATTATATTAGGAGTATCATAATTATGCTAAAGTATTTTCACGTGACCGGTAACCATAAAAAATATTGAAAAGGTCTTAGTTTCTATTGAATTATATTCACGTCAACTAGATTGTATATACAAATGGTTCCTCTATCCGAAGATAGAACATGTAAGAAAGAAAGAAGAAAGAAAATGTGTTTTATTACGTGATGGAGACGCATACATAAACAACAAATGAAAAAAATTACAAAAACTTTTGAGACATAAGGGGGTAGTATGCGTCACAAACACGCAATACGGCCCTCGCTCAGCTTAATGCTGCGACCCTATGCCAGACAAAGCCCCAGCGCTGATTTTCAGCGATAGCCGAAAACTGACGTGATGACGTCACACCGGCGATGCAAATAAATATAACATAAATAAATATAATAATATGTAAATATTAATATGTGCACAGAGAGAACTGACTTTTAATACATTTTTTTTTTTTTTTTTGTGAGGCCTATGAACCCCATTACAATCACAACCGGCTTTAATCCGGCTTATTATTTTATCTAGTACTGTAAGTGCTATAAGGACCATTTTAGAGTTCGCTACGCATGCGTTAATGCGTTTGAAAGAATTATCCCTTTATGGACATTTAGCGTGGACTTGATTTAATCTGTTGACTCGCTAATTGGAAGACAGTAGAATTATATTGTCATAAAGTAAATTTTTTTACTTTAACGAGTCCGTGGTTTAATGGATTTTATGATGGTAGCTTCAGTGTAGATGCAACTCATTTAATCAAAAAGCCACAAAATTTACTACATTATAACTATGTCGATGACATGGATTCTAGAATCGCAAAAGCTAGTTCAAATGACAGCGGGAATATTTAACAAGGCGTGGGAAGTGATAAAAGCATTATCTTAGTTCATTATCTTTGTCAAGAGGTTTAATATGAACGAAGTCTTGCACATAATTTTGAAAACAACAAGAAACAAGGTGACTAGGATAAATTATTTTAAATCCTATTCGAAATTCAATGCGCTATCTAAGACTCGTTTGTTATTTGAAAATAGTTGAAAGACGCATTGAATACTCAAACCTGTGTCGCTTACTTTGGAATGACTCTTAAAGTATTGTCGCGAACAAAAGACTAAATACATAAATTATACGAGCTTGGTTGAATAGTCTGTAAACAGGAATACAGTCTTTTATGTCGACCTTGAGGTCATCGATGCGTTGCCGACCTTGTGTCGTTGTATGTGAAATACAATGTCTTACATATTATGTCTTGTTGAGAGCATAATCAAGTGATTACTGTCTTCAGACCGTATTAACAAATCTCATATACCGGTAATTTCTAAGTGTAATATATGACTTGAGATACCAAAATGTGCTAACATTTATTTATCTTAGCCTAAGAGAAGTTAAGATCCTAAGAATTAAATATTTACATCACTAAACAAAGATCTAACATGTGAGCTTTTGTTTACAAATTCATGTTAGTTAATAAATTATCTCGTTGAAGTAAATCCAGTATCCTTAAGTACGATAAAACTGTTGAAGTAGCATCGGAAACGGATGTTTTGACCTAGTGATCCCCAGAGACAAGCTTAAGAAGCCATAGTGAATGCCGTAAAAGTCGTTGCCGCGGGGAAGTATAAAATGACTCAGGATATAGGTTAAGTATCGAAAGACGAATCCTACGACTGCAGGTATAAAGGTATGTGTATTACTATAGGTATGTTCATAGGTGTTCTTAATGGGATTTATTATATTGTGGTCAGATGAAAAATAGGTAGACCTGCAGACATATTGGCTATCTAGGGTGCTATCATATTGATGGCAACCAGGATTTTTATAAGTACCATTGCAAACATCGAATTTAGCTACTTAGGGATAGGTACTCCATGATAGTACATAGTACATTAAGTAAAGCAAGCAATGCACAAGCAGTGTTAGCCTAGTGGTATAACCATTCACACACAAGTCTGACTGTATGTCTGTCAGACTGACAAGTCAAAGGTCGTAGGTTCGAACCCATGCACAACTGGCTTTGCGAAGTTATTTATCACTTACTTGAAATGGTGTAGAAAAACATCGTAAGGAAACCAGCACTCCAGAGAGATGTTCTCAATGGTTTTTAAAGCCATGTCAGAGACCTAATGGTGATTTAACTTGTAGATACTAGGTTGTTGATCATAATCATCAACCACGATAAGGGAGAAACGATATCTTGGCAGATTCAATTACCTACGAGATCGATGTCGCTCACATGCGTATGCACATGACAGACACATGATACTGATATTCTTAACTGACTTACAATAAGCAATTCCAGAAGTATCCAAGCATAAGAACCTTCATATTTAACGCTGCACAAATAGTGAACTTCGTAATTTTAAAATGGATTGAATACTGAAAGTATTCCCAATCGTACTACCTACCATAATTATTTGTGATGAAATTAAGTATAATTTTCTTTTCGAAATTCTTCATGAACCACTTCTAAACATGTTAAAATTTTGTCTTACATAATATGTTTCTAACTATACATTAAGTGGTAATTTTAGATGATAACCTAGGGCATTTGTTTTCTATGTTTATTTTTTCACAATCACACTAAACTTTATATTTTGGCCCTTCTATCCATTTTTTTGTAACTGTTCTACTTAGCATTGATTAATCAGTTGAAAACCCTCCGAGTGTTTAATACTCAAAGCCCGAACCACTTCAAAACGTACTTCGAGACCGATGACGTGTGAAAACAAAAAACTAATGCGTGAGAAACGTCATCCAAAACAACTGAATAATCAATTTGACTCTTAAATTGATTAGAATACAAAATGAATGGCAATGTATTAGCTTGAGTTCAGTAAGCAATTAGTGGGGATAGACGCGTGCAATATTGTGCAATTAGCGATTTAAGTCCAAGGAAAATCGATTTCTCGCTGTTTTTCTTGCATTTAACTGTTTAAGTCAATGATCACCCGTTGAGGCAATGAACGCAGGATGAGAAGCATTTCAATACGCATGATGTTTTATCGTATGTATGTTCTAAAGGAACTCTAATATAATATTATGTCAGTCGTGTGTGGTTAAGATATCGTCTGATGCGTCGTGTGTACCAAGTCCAGTTCCCAGTCGGAAAAAATTTTGTAAGATCTACAGTAAACTTTAAAAATATATTATTGTTTGATTGTCACTAAGCTTCGAAATGTTGTAGATGTAACAGCCTGATGAAATTTTAATTATAAATGTAATCGATGACGCTTCAAATGGTTTGACTTTTATGAAATCTATAGAAAAAATATTCATGTAGCAAATCCTATTTTAACGATAGCTAACGAGTGTAACTTTGAAGTCGTATCAGTCCAACTATAGAAAAAAAACAGTCTACATAGATAAATTCCGAAACTAGAGTGCCTTCACAGTACTAAACAGATCCTAACAGTCTATCTTCCTACGCACTATATGCCACAAGTGACAGAAACACTTAAAAGCCTGACAAAAGCCTTTTAAAAAGTGTCTGGCGAACGTGTGAATCACACGACACAAAGAGGTTTCCTGGTGCATCAGCCCCCCGGGGAATGGGATGCGGTATTTCAAGGGTAGGGATGCCACAGCCCTAAACTAAAACGCCGGACATTGCACTACATAAAGGTGGACTATTGTAAAATGTCTGAATACCTTGTTAATAGTCATTATGTTTCAAATCAGATTTATTCGATTTAGTATTAAGATTGGAACGACTAAGCGAATTGAAGGTGAAATATACGGGAGGCTGACCCTACCACCATGAGGGATGCATAGGCAAGAAGAGAGAGCTGTTGAGAATGCACTTTTTTTAATGTTGTCTTATAGAACACTAAGAAGCCAAACTTGTCCGCCTTAAGCTGGACTCCCTGGCAACCCTATTCAAAGGATATTTCTACGTATATGAGATAATTTTACAACGAAATCTTTGTCAGAGGATTTTGTGCTTTAAATATGATAGTTATGGATGACACAGAATGAGTATAACTACGTTCCAGGGATAGTTAGTGCAAAATATTACTTTCAAACATACGCAGTTCAAATGATGGACCAATAAATTTTGTTAGAAAGAAAATTATTTCCGAAAATGTATGTTAATATTATAATTATATATCAAAAGCAGGTATAAATTAATATATATACCTAATAGTATAAATTAATGATATTTTGAAAAGAGCTCTTCAACAAAATCGATAAATGTAGTACATCTAACCTAAAGGAAATCCCTAATCAACAAACAGAAGCTTTAATCGAATTTACGAAAATAAAAAATATTATTACAGATCATTAGAGACACACCTTTCGATTTTTAATTAAAATAATTGGGAGTTGATTTGAATGAATAGTTTTGGCCATACATGTCATACTCAATATCTTAATTGACGTATTCCGAGTTAAGTAATGAACCAATCGTATCTTGGCTGAATGAGATCTTGGGCTATTTTTATCGATTACACTAGATGATTACTCAAGATTTTGTACGAATCATTTATTGATCGAAATGCCTATTGTTAAGTATCACGTATATCTCTTTATATAGTACAAGTACGCTAAATTAACCATAGCTTTAAAGTTAAACTTATTTATGTACTGATAACTTAATGATATGTTTACTGCTACCGTTAAATCAGCTCTCATTACTAATTTATGTTATTATTTACATAAGTTCTGTAGGTACCCACTTAAATAGAGGGAAGAGTATTGTTTTAGACGTAATACATAATTATAAAGTTTGTATTTAGAAGACAGGTGTTTTAATTAAATTACTAATTAATTTCTAAGTAAAATCAGCACGATATTTCACAATGCGTATTTAGGTTTCTCTGATAGAATTTTATAATGAATTCAGTTTAACATCAGTGCTTTAATTTTATAAAATAATCTTTAGGGGTAATTATTCTCAAATACACAGTGTCGAATAAACGAAAGCTTTTTAGACAACACAACTAAACTAGAGTAAAATTCTAGTTTCTAATGTTACCCCGTTTTTGCACGAGCAATTTGCTTCCACCGGTTTATTGAACTAGTTCTTTTAATCTAAAACCTAGGTAGCCGAAACGGTTTCCGGAATCTGAATAGGTACCTAATACGTAAATCTACTCGGCGGTTAACGTGTCACAGCAACCTACGACCTACTGTTGTAGAAAGCAAACCGCGAGCAATTAATATTGATGTTCTAATCTAATAATAACATCCTGCTGACTAATAGAAATATAAAAGGATTGCCATCGATTAGCAAGACTTGCTGATCTAGTCTCTTATCAAATGTTTCAAAAACCTTTATATTGTCTAGAAAAGCTTTCGCTGGTGGTTGATTATGAGCATAAATCGGATGACGAAAACAGTTAACAACTGTAACTGTAACACTGTTCCGAAAAAATGTTAGCAAAAAAAAGGATTATTTTTCAATTCCCGACAGATCGTTAACCAAAACGGAGAAACATGCAGTTTATACGATAATGGAGCAGCATCTGACTTATTGGATGAAAAAAACATAATAATGAATTTTTATTTAATGACTGTTTCTTGTCACTACTCACTCAAGAAGTCCTCTTCAGGCGAATATAGTAAATAGTATGTTTAGTAATAGGTAAACGTCGTCAAAACTAGGTCTATAATGGGACCGTCCCAACTTCCTGTTGTGTGCAAACTTTGCCGCAGCATTGGGTTAAGTTTCGTCTGCATGCTGTGTTGTAGTGAAGACTATTAAGGTAGCACTCGATATTTGTTTAATAAATTATTTTCGCTTTATTGCCACCATATGAATGTGTAAAATTCGAAAAGCAGTCGTTGGATTTACTTGAAATTTTTATCTGACGACGTTGCATTTTAATAGAAGAATGTTTTCTTATATTTATTACTGAAGTTCCCACAGAAACGGAAAATACCAAGCATTTTGCGAGTTTTACACAAAAACTAAACTGAGACACAGTGAAGCGTGGCCGGGGTTGGCTAGTATTATATAAAATATTTCAATACTAATTATTTTATTCTTCAACTTCATTTAAGATGAAAACAAAAAACAATGTTTTAAATCTGAGCTTGTCATTATCTTATATTATTTGAAATTTGAGATGCTGACATTAGGTTCTAAGTAAGGACGTACTTTCTGAAACGAGAGATTTTGGTTTAAGTCTAATTATGACAAGATTGAGCTACAAATATCAAAACTTTCGCAGTATTCACAATTTTGTGATTATTTATAATCAAACTAAATAATGCTGAACAACTATTTAACTATCAAAACAAAGGTCATCCCAGCAAATCTGTACAAGAAAATGTAGTCGACAATTTATCGAATGCTTAAACAATAAGTAATATGCATGCAAGTTTATTGAAACATTACCTGGCAAGTCAATAAGTGATGCATTTGCCTGAAACTTAGTGATGTCGGAAACTAGATTAGGTTACATCAGGTGTTTGTGTACTATGGAAAATGAGGAAGCGATACGGGGATAACAAGCAATGTTAAGATATTAACAGGTCCAATTTATTTAGCATGAAAATCGCTAAAGTTTTCGTTGCTTGTGAGACACATCACATGCGGTTTTTATTTTGTTTTTGTGTTTATAGGTTTTATTTAAAAGCAAATTATGTTATTATAGATAGGTACTAGAATTTCATGGATGTTCACTACCTAAAAAAATGTTGACATGTTCGCGGTGTTCGGGTACTTCTGGGAAATAAATAATGCTAAAATAATATTTTAATAAATTCTACACGAAAAGAGCAAACTTGAAAATCCTATTGAAATATGAGTCCAGTGTTAATTTAATTCCAAAATGTTAAACCCTAAAGTAGGAAACAAACGACTTTAAACAAAGAGGGTTTTGAATATACATACGAAATACAGCTCTACCGGGGCATACATTTCCCCTTTGATCCCAAATGCAACATGGCCGTGTTACCTACATTGTCACCGGTCCATGCGACCATAATCAAAATTTCTCGTTACGGTTTTTCGGACCTTTGAAATTATTTTTCGAAAGCCTAAACCGTAATTTGTTTGAGTATTATAACATGAAATACTCGGTGTATTTATATTAAATAAGCTGAATGTTTGTAGGTATGATATGGTGATATTTTTTGTATATATTTATTATAATATAATGTGTGCTGTTTGTATTTTTCCTGCCTTTGGGCAAAACCCTGGATCTAAATGCAGGAAGTTTTTATAGGCAAATACCAAATCACTGATTCGTTCTTAGTTCTAAACGACTGCGTAGACAATGAGTACAACCGTTTTTTTTAAATCTCTCATTAAGTAGCGTGCGTTATCTCAGAAAATAGACAAGCCATTGATCAATGCCATTACATTTAAAAAAGTATTCAATTCCGATGAAATCCTACACAAAACACAATGTATTCCAAGAACGAGTTGAAAGAATTATTACAAGGTTTTAACACTATTTTATTTATCCTTTCGACGAGTCTTTTAGCTGAGAATTTTTAAAACATTGCCACGACTTGATCCTTCACCCGTCGATATTGAACTGAACTCGCATTAAATTTCTCATTTTATTTTCTTTGAACCTAATCTGAAATACTTTGTGAAGTCATATTCTTGTTAGAACACATTATTGAATATTTGAAATTGATTAAATAAATTGCAATAGTTAATTGAATAAGGCACAGTACCTATATAAATTTGAAAGGTTAAATTAAATTAAATTAGAATGTGATTTTATTTTTATTAAAACCCTACTCAAAACATTTTATTTATTTATTTATTTTAAACAAAAAAGGAGACGTCACCATAACGAAATTTTTTGTTATTTATTGTCTTTCATATTATTCTATCATTGTACATAATAATGTAAAATGCATACCATTGTGTCTCGTCTATTTTTTTCCGAGTTATATAGTCCTAAATGTATTTTACCAGAATAAATTGATCCCATGGTCTGTAAGAACGCAAGTAAATCCTACAAACAAATGCAAGAAAATGATATCCTCTGGTATCGGGATTTGAAACCCGTACATTTCAAAGTTCACTAACAAGAGAGAAACGTTTCGTGACCGGATCATAACATAAGTCACCCAGGAGTTGTCATGGTGAGATTTAGTGTAATAGCCTTCTAGATCCCGCAAACAGACTGAAAACGAGGTAATAGAAACGAAGAACGAACTGGGAATTAACCCCTTATTTAATAATATTTATTAGTTTTATTTTGAATCAAGGATCCGATGACGGAGTAAACATGGCTTACTTGCTGGACCAATGTGTCTTGATAACGATTTCAGGTCATATTTAATCTATGAAATCTGATCAAAATCGAATGACGCGATCGATTTATTAAAAACATATTGACTATTACATATTAGTCTATTACATTATTTTGTTATTGTCGTTTCTTTTTTTTGAGTTGTTTTTAACTTAGCTATCGCACCAGGTGTACTACCTGTAATGATAGATGTAATTCTTGGATATAAATAAATAAATTATAATATATTTTTAAAATTCCAGGTTACATGATTACTTGATTATAAAGAGACAAAAAGCGGTGAAATCTATGAAAAATTTGCCTAGAAATGAAAAAAGTGGTGTGAATAGTGAGTTAGTAACGGAAGAAAAATAATGCTGTGTTTAATCTACACAATATGTATTGTACTTAGGTTTTGCTTCTACAGTGTCTTTTTAGTAGTGCGTTCTAATATTATATGAAAATTATAGCACCTACCTATGCATCTGAATAAAACCTCGATTAAGGACGGAATAAGGCTCTATTTTAGTTCACATTGCCCGTATATTCAGAACAAAATTATGGTAAATGTGTTGCACAATAGAAATAACTTACAATATATACCTAGTGCGTTATCTTTAAAATCTTTAGACTATTATGTAGTTATTTTCATCTACAATATTGATTATGGTAACTACAAACTATCATTGTTCACCGATCTCCTACTAATTCATACTACATAATAACTATAATTAAGCTCTTATCTTCATTATTCGCTCTTACTTCGGCTTATATTTAACACGAACAGCGCATGCGTTAGAAAAAAGCATAATAAAATATATCTTAATAACAGGCACGAGAGCACACAAAACATTTTGAACTGAAAGCTATAATCATAATATTTCTAACACCACATATTATGTGAATAATCGAGTATTATTGGTTGTAAGTAATCGCAGGTGCGTCAGCGCCGGTACTCGATGGCATTTTGATGTGCGCACGCTCCAGCAACACATTGCAAATTGACGGTTTAAGTCCATCTATACAGAAATAGGGAGCGCTTTTGTTTGTTTGGGATAACTTTGAAACCGCGCCGGAGTACCTAATTATTGGTATGAGGTTTTGTTGAGGGCTCGATATGCTGTTTAATAATAGGCAAGTTTTAATACAACATGTACCTTTATTAATAGGCCAAGTTACTTGTCTATTCAAAAGTTTGGTAATTTTTAGTACTATAAATTATAAAGCGCAATAATAATATTAATCCTATATTGGTAGTCTATTCCCGACACCTGAAGACATAACAGTTACACTAAAACTCAAAAATGTATTAGTAATTGTCTTTATATATTTTAGTCTTATATTAAAAGAGTTAAATAAACGATTTAATACAGACAGCCATTACAATATTATCGTAAATTTTTATGTTATAGCTTAGGTACAACAACTCGCCAAACAAAATATTGTAGGGCAATAACGACGCCTACGCAACAAGAATGATCTTCGGTGAAATATTACCACCACTTATTTCGAATGCTGCAGCCATATTTTTTACACGACTGCCCCGGAAGGAGAGTAATGTTTTTCGAGTGTATGTAGGCATTTAATTACTTGTTAAACATTAGTGCAAACAAGTGTTACCGTAGTAAAAAATAGTCAATAATTATTTCCCATCCATAACTTAAAGCATTTAGTCAGGTTCTGGAGTTAAATGTTAACTACTTTGTCCTCCTTAGACAGACCATATTATTCCTTATATAGTATCAGACCTTGTGAATGTATTAATTCTTAAGTACTTACTTATTCAATTGCTGTTTACCAACAAAGTTATTCGTTGGCTATTTTACCACTATAAACACTTCAGAATATTATAAATTTAGGGTAGGTACGGACCATAGAACGATTCTATGGTGCGGCAAGTCATACTCTTGTCTATTATATAATCTACTTCAGTATTCCTTACAAAAATTAATCCATGGAATCTGTCATAATAAGAAGTCCGCGCATTTGTAAAAAAAACGGGAAATTGCACTAGGTAAATTCGCGACAATCTAAGACGTCCGATTTGACGTTTCCCATTTTCCCTTTGTATGAAAGACTACGTAAGAAATTGAAAAATCAAATTTATAATCCTAAGTAATTACCTACTATATTACCCATACACTATAACAACAAGTATCATTCGTAAACCTCAAGTATAACTTTAAATTGACAAAAATACACTCAAAAAAAAAATTTCGACTCGTCGAGATGGCTTAGTGGTCAGGGCGCCTGGAGTATTCATCCGGGAGGCGCAGGTTCGAATCCTGTTCGCGACCGTATTCTTTTTCCATTTAATATAATAACTTTAGAGTTCGCTAAGCATGCGTTAATGCTTTTTAAAGATTTATCTTGAAAAAATTTCAAATCGGACTTCTTAGATTGTCGCGCGTATAGTATGTATTTTTTTATTGTTTTTTATTGAAATCCTCTATCGATTCATTACGTTTCGATCAGTGGTTGTAATTTATCGATTTTTTTCAAAATAGCGTATTTGTAGTTATGCCTAAAAGTATACCTACAAGTACACCATAAGACACAGAAATCAAATGTTTACAACCGATAAATATCGGAAAAAATTTATGACGTTGTGTAATCAGCTTTTAGTAATTCTGTGTAATTTATAAAATGAGGTTGCAGGTTGCTTGCACCATTAGTAATAATATTATTTAGAACAATAAAATATTATTTTATAAGGCAAATTTCCTGTTTCAGTTACAGTTATTAGAACAAAATGTGAATAAGTATTCCTATATGATAGGTAAGTAGGGACGCAGATAACATAAATAGTATACTAAAAGGCAGCTTAAAGGATAGCTTAAAGTGTGCATAGTAGATGTTCAAGAGAGAGTTTAGATGTATACTCCTTCCGACCGTATTTCGGTCACGGCGGCCTATCTCCACTGAGATTAGCCAAGTACGCAGGAGATATTATAGTACACAAGTGTATGCGCAAACACAGGTGCACTCCCTCTTCCTTCACTCTCATATTCCGATGGGACGGAAATCCGACACGACCAGAGAGAGATCAGGCGCAGGACCGACGGCTTTACGTGCTCTCCGAAGCACGGGGGTGTCACACCACCAACTTTCTGACTCCGGGCTGCTACTGAGAATTTCCTAACAGAAAAATTCAATAACACTTTGCCCGACCTGGGAATTGAACCCAAGACCTCACGCTCAGCAGCTGCGCTTGCGACCGCCAGACCAACGAAGCAGAGTTCAGATGTATAGTAGGTACGTAGGATAAATTGGCAATAGATTAAAAGAAACAATGATATTAACATTAATTCTCTCTATTTATATATATTTATAGGTATATAGTGTTTATTTGTAAATATAAGTCGGTTTGTACATATCTATCTTAAAATAAATGTATTGTCTCTATGTATAAGATCAAAATACTTGTGTCAAAATTGAACTATGACTAATCATAAAAAACAAAACACGACTAACTTTTGTATACGGTAGTATTCTGTTTTCAAAATAAACATCAATAACGGATCTATGTTGAAGATGACAGAAGAATAAGCCACGGGTTAAAATACACCATCGATACAGAATAGCTTCATCCATCACGGAGAATCGCAGTATAACGGGAGCCCGGCAGAACTTGTTCAACAACATTAGTGTCATTGTGCAGCCGTGCTTCATAACGATCAGGAATTTACTGTACTTCATATTTCACAGAAAGTACGGGGCACAATTTATGGTTGAAATATTTAAGCCTATTTTGTTCGGGGAACTCTATACTTAGAGTTTCCCGAACAAAATAAATAAATACGTGATTTTTATTATATAAGTACTCTTTAAATGATTACTGATTAGATATCAACATAATCCAATAAAAAGAAATCCTTATGATGAGAAGAAGGGAACTTTTTAATAGATACGAATATGCGACACGGGTCATTAAGATCTCATCAAAGGTAAAATAAAGACGTGTTAAGTTACCTATTCAAATAGGTTACTAGTCTGGTAAGAAAAATTTTGCAACGCAAATCGGCAAGAAAAGCTTTGGCCGTAGGTCAAATGAACGTAATGTATAATAAAATATTCCTTTGTATTGAAAAGTATAAAAATATTAATATAGAAACTCCCGTGGTATACGTAGCATAAATGATGTCTTATAATAACACCACCAAAATATATTCAGTGAGGATATATTTGATTTGTGTGCTTCCAAGTACCTATTCACGCAAATAATAATTTCGATTTTTTGAAGTAACATTATTCACACTTTTAACAGTTTCAAATCAACATTAAATTTAATACAATAACAACCATTATACGTACATTAACTTCTTCATATATCTTCTTCTCGCTGACAACAACGTGTAAGTTTCCTTGTGCCCGCCCGTGGGCAAATACTTCCCCACTTTCGACTTCATTCGGCAAAATCGCACTCACAGTTCTAAACTTACTAATCGTACAATTCAAATGGTCGGTATGTTCACAATTTTCTTTTCACTTCCTCTCCGAACCAACTGCTCCTAAAATAGAAGAAATAAGTTTGAAGGAACTTATTTACAGGGAAGCTACTAGTTGGAACAGCAGTAAGCGACTAACAGGGAAGCCAGAACACAATTTAATTGGTTAACAAATGACTCATGCAATTAATTGTAAACATGCCAAAAGAAGGAAAATAAGCTTGCTAAGGTTAGTAAGCCGAACTGTTATTAGCAGCGCAATGAAATCACCAAATAAATACATCAAACATAATAAATAAATAATTAAATGAGAAAAGAATTAACAACCCACACTGATAGATATATCAAATACAATAAACAACCAGGAATAATATTTTACACCGTGTACGTAATGCTTCCCATTTCCGTTGTCTGGTGTAGTTTTACAACTAATTATGTAAATAAATGTCAATCAGTCAGTACTTTCTATCAGTTAGTATAGTCTATATATTCTACAAAAGATGTAATACGAAGTAGTCCTAATCATTTTCTATGCAAAATTTATCCTCGACATGTCATCAATAGGAAACGAATGTCAAAGAATAGTGTAAAAGCTTCAAGTCGAAGTGCTTATTAAGGAGAAATTGCAAATCGAACGAGCAGATAACGCATTTCGCTTTCCTTCATCGAAGCAAACCACGTTGTAGCGGATACCATACAGACGGTAACTTCCTCCACAAGAAGTATTGATGCTTATGAACAAATACTAATGAACGGTTAATCTATCCTTTAATTAACTATCGTTACAAAGCATTATTTTTCAACTCGTATCTTATAACTTTGATAATCTTGATCAAATCTAATCTTGCTATTTAGGTTTCGTACAAAGGTTTTTGATCTCTCTTCCAAACTCATTTGTTATCTTCGGTTACTTTGAGATTACAAGGATGAGTTTTACTAATGTCAGGTAATTTTTATAGAGAGGAATAATTAATTTGTACAGATTTTGTACAACAAGTTTTTGCTTAACTTTAATACAAGAGTAATTTGACATGAATTTCAATATTCAGTTAATATTATCACTCAACACTAAACTAGGATCCGCTATTCGGTTTAGGAACCATTATTCTGTTCCAAGGAAGTCACGCCATCATTTATAAAAATCTAAAATAGTGAAGCGTACTCAACCATTTTGATTTGATAAGTACTGTTATAAAACATGATATGAAAAGATTATCTCGCTCAAACAACGGAAGCCGGGGGGCGTTCATTATCTACAGATACTTATATTAATGTCCGTGAAAGATAACACTGAAACACAGTTAAATCATAAAGTTAGACTTAATTTTATAATGTTATACTTTTACACTCCAATTCCTTAACGATAGGTACTCAAGTCAAATTTAATGAGTTAAATTCTCAAAATGACAATAAACTCATTGTTTTAATTTCAAAAGTCGTAAAAAATCGAGATGATATAGTTAGAAAAGAAAACGAGCGAAAAAGTGTTACATGAAGAGAAAACATGAATATTCTTACCATAGATTTGAATGAATGAGATCAAAACAAAGACGTAGACTTAATTTGTATGAGAATAAGGCGTGGACGTAAAATTAAACCGTTATTATACGAGTACATACAAAAAAGAATAACAATATAATTTTTGAATTTAACTCGTGAGAGGAAAATTTGATTTACTTTATGTACCTATTTTTTGTTAACTAGATTCCAAAGGAGTAGTCAAAAAGAGGGTACCTACCTCAGTAAAATACGTGAATTTTGTAATCATCGCTTATGCCCACCGTTTAAGTTTTCAGTTCACAGCAAAGATAGTAACGGAAGAACTAATAAATCAACTAAAACTGACTATTACCACATCTTTCTATATCATTTAGGTTGTGAATGGTAAAACCTTAGTTTGATAACAGCACAAGGGTACAAAGAATGTGACTATAATTAAACAAACTATGATTGACAATGGTTGCAATTATCCTTTTAATATCAAATAGTTGTTCTATATGGATAATGGAGCAGTCCGAGCCATACTTGTAATCACATTATGAATAGATAGTGCCAGTTTCGCAACCTTTAATGCAGTTGGCTTCTGGCTGCTAATGCAATATGTTATCCTAACGATATTATCGAACATGAAGTCTATTGTTAAGCTTTCGTTAACACCAACAGACAGTCGAACATAAAAAATCTGATGATTAATGGCGGATCAAATGTTGTCCGTATGATAGACATTTTGGATTGAGATGTGGGTTATACAATTAAAAGCGAGGTCAGCGATTACGCTATTGTTAACAATAAAGATTAAACTGAGATTTAAATCCAATCTTGTGTTTGATTTGATGAATTTATTTGTAGTAACCGAAAACGTATTAAATACCGCTACAAATAATTTCTGTATCCTGTCCGTGATGAAAGCAATTTCATTGCAAATACTGACGACAACATAATTAATATTTGAAAATAAATGTTAAAATTTCCATTAAGGAAGTTACCGTACTCAATACTGTATTATAAAATCATCGACTAATAAAATTGAAGACGTTGTAAAGTTCAATGCAACAAAAAAAACGTGGTTATGCTATTTGTAGAGGCAATATATTGATCAGGATAAAAAAAAAAAGAATACTTGCCTCCTGAAACGCTGACATGTGAGAAATCTATCTCGTTTTATCGAAGAGTTTACATACTATCGAAAAGTATATTCTTGTATTCAACTTAGTTTCAAACGATATCATAGCCATTATAAATATTCATATAATTTCTGTAATGAAAATTACAATGCGGTGTCAAAACATATTATTTGGGCCGTAACCGCAAGCACGATATCATGGCGATAAAACCAAGGGCACATAAAATGATTAAACATCCGATCGTTTAAGGCGTAAAGTATTTTAATGAATCGTAGTCGTAGCTGACATTTTTAGTCTCAGAAGTAATTAAGAACTTACAGACTCATCGGAATACGTTGCATATTTCATAAGAGCATTTTGTTCAGGCGTTCACCGACACTATTCCTTGGAACTTTAAACACAACAAACGGTGCTGATGCAAATTCTGTTCAAATGTTTGGTAAGTGCAACGACTAGGGAGTACTTTTAGGAACTGTTTGCTTCTCCTCTTGAGTATGTTCACTTTCTTATTTTACACTTTTTCACTTTTGTTACGTAAAGGCATATTGGTCTTCTATACTTATAAGCTTCTTTGTTTACAGAAGAAAAATTAACACTAACGGTTATGATCAAAACGTATGGTAACTATCAATATTAAGAACCGATTAGTTAAAAGAAGTACTTAATAGTATAGTAGTCGAAAGTACAGCTGCTGAGTGTTTTTCCGTTACGAAATGGTCATTAGCACCCGGTTAGCGGAATTGTGCTGATTTATGGCAACGGACCTATTAACAGCATCGAAAAATATTGGTGTACAACAATACACCTAACTAAAGCTTCGGGGAATACAGGTGAGACCCTATTTAATACGTTAAACATGGAACTAAAATCCCTACTCCTTGGCTGTCGTAGATCATTTCTACCGGCAATGCACTTACATTATGGATAGGCGCATTCTATTTATTTATTGCGTTTCCTTCGTCAATTATTCAACAAATGACGCCTGCGCAGCTCTCCGTGATAATCGACCCTGTAACCATAACTCAGCAAGTTGATCTAGTCTGACACACTTCTATACGCCTCCAGTATTAGGTCATTAGAAAGCCTACGCCAGGGGTAGCATAAAATGGAAATACTGTTTTACGAGTTTTACAACATAATCAGCAATAATTGGCAAGCCATATCCATAGCATCTCGCCAACAATAAATACAACCGAACAATATCTCCAAGTGGAAATAATTCTCGTTTCGTAAACCTGTAGTATCGCATTTCTGAAATATATTGTTCAATTCGCTGTAGTATTTGTCTATATTTTCTTAAATCACACATTTTGTATTCTAAACCGCCATTCGAGTAGGATATAAAACTTGGTCGGTGATAAACGTTTGTCTTTCGAAGGACTCGTTTCATGAAAGAACATATTATGGTAATCGACTTGAAGAATAACGTCGTACTAACACAGCCGATTGCAAATAGTGCTGTTAAGTGCATCATAATTCACACAAAGTCATCGCTTCGGCGAAAGTTACGATTTAGAACCAACACCGACTACTTTGCATTTTATTTGTAACTTTCATTTCGTACTTTCATAATAACTGTTCTGTAAAAATTAACTTCATTATAATTAGAGCAATTTGGAGTAATAAACTTAGGCATAAAAATAATAATATGTTTACAGTCCAATTCGACATTCATCAAATAATAGTCCAGTCGTGATTAAATTATTTAATTATTCATACTCATACATACATATGCACATAAAATGATCATAATTATAATCTAAAACGACATATGAATGGATATTAAAATATTATGTAGTAATTAATGCAGAAGCATAATTATTGCAAACTACGTTGGAAGTATAAAATATATGAAGTTCTACATTAGATGTTAACTTCCTTTGAAGCGGTACCTAACTATGAATTAAATGGAAATAACACATTATTAATGATTAACATAGTACAAGCAAGAAGAAAATAACTGCTAAAGGCGAACATGACAAAGATATAATTGAAGAATTTGTAATTATAATTAAAATGAATCCTTAACCCTTAGATCTTGCCTGCTTATAAGGAAAATATCTAATTATGTAGCACCTTTTAATGTTTGGTTCCCGTGGTGACAGGGCCAATAATATTTTGTGTCCTACAAGGACTTACATAAACAACTTAATTTTACCCAATTTCTAAATTTTTTCATATCCATAAAATTATGAATTAAAAAGCTTTTACAGATGCTACCACAAATACGAAATGAAAAATACTAAAGTCATCCGTTAGCAAACTAAGAATTTCATATTAATCTAAAATATTTAACTGGAGAAATAAATCTGCTCCCTTCAAAGTAGCGCCCAAGGGTTTGGCCCATAGAAAATTTATATTCAAAATGCTATCCATTATAATTTTCAATATGCCATTCGGTATTGATTACGATAAAAGAGGTGCGCTTACACCTTGTTGAAATTTATTGACAGAATAAATTGAATAACTTAATGCGTTATGACTTGTTTGACACTTATCTCATAAAATACAATTTGGTATGTTTAATAGTATAAATATTTATACCTTCTATGATTCGTTAATATCAAGCTACTCGTATGTAGTGAACCGATTCGACTTGGTATTCGTAGATCAAGATGCATCCTGAAACGAGTATCGATAAATAGAACATAAAAAACATGTACGGATTGCGTCGGTAAAACTCAGAAGAATTATTTCTAGTAAGATGAATATTGAATCAAATTGATTAATCTATGTAAACAATTTCAACACGCAATCGGACAAGCAAAGCTACAAATACAATCTTCCTCCAGACAGGTACAAGATAATTCTGAATAAGTAGATATTTCAAAAGGTATGTAGGATAACTACAATCGTTATAAATTGTTTGTCAAACGTGTCAGTTCATGGTTTTATTGACTAATTTATTATCCAAGTAGAATATATACAGGCACAAGGCTAGCAGCTCCTACGCGAAGCGACCATCGTAAATCTAGGACTTGTCTAGACAATATTCAACGACCGAACTTAGATAACCGTATTAAGTGCCAAAAACGAGCCGTGGGTGCAACGGCCAAGACACTAATCGCAAATTGTGAAACAATTCTACAGTGAATGATCTCATATGACTTTGACCTAGCCCACAAAGAAGCTGAGATGCAAATTTTAAAAAGGGCTATAATTGTATGCTGCAACAAGCATTTGCCAAAAGCGTAGCCTAGCCTAGCTCTGAGTAGTACTTTAGTATTGCTTAATATCGTAAAAGCATTATAATAAGTTATAGGCTCCTACGATATTAAGCAATTATTATTGGAAATCCAATACGGATAAACATTAGTTGCAATATCAATCTTGTAAAATGATATAAATGTTGGAACACATTAACGCAATTAGCTGACGATATTATATGTTTTGGTATTGTTTAGCGTTTTAGTCTCACTTCATTTGGATACTGCCACTGCAATAAGTTTTTTAAGATTATGTTTGCTTGCCTTCCGCCTAAATAGGCTTATCCTGTCGTTTCGAAATCATGATCGTCCTTGAAATCTACCATCAGTTAGTGCTCTCACTCCAGAGCATTGCGCAATCTTCCACTCCAATGCATTTGGAGCAACTGGCGCAAATCAAAATCACAAGTAATTGGACAAGACAACGTAACCAAATCAGTGTCACGTTTACGATCGTTCAGATCTGGTTTGGTTGCGAACAGGTAACATAGAAGTTCCACCATTAGCGTCAAATTTGCTCGGTTTAGTGCCTCCGCTTAGACTCGTGAGTTACAAAATTGTCTCAAGAAAGGAGAGGTTTGCATTACACTATGATTTTATAATCAGTCATAGCCTTATTTGCCAGTGTGCCTAGAACTCAGGCTATTTGAAAACTTAATTTTCCACAGCAATTCCTAAGCAGATTATAGCTTGGAGCAAGCATCTGATATCATCGTGATAGGTGTTTCCTTTCCTGCAGTAAAATGTTATTGAAACACATTTGCTAACTATAGTCGAGTCATTAATGTTTTAATTAAACACAAATGGATGATACACCGACGCTTTTATCCGTTTCTTAGAGTAATCAGATCATACTGAAACCTGTTCAAGAAAACTAGTTGACCATGTTTCCAATTAGCGTCAATCAGATGTAATATTAAATATGCTTATCAGGTGAGAATTTAATGTAATTTCTGTAGCACACGACGCGGTTGTAAATTAATATTCAGTTCCAAACAGATTTCCTCGTAAATATTTTAATTTATAATCAAGCAGAGTTGATTTAACAACAGTAAAAGGTCACATAACCCTTGATGGAAATGTCGTGTACGATGTAATGTAAGTGAAGACAGACAGAACATGGCATCCGTACAAACTAATTAATGAAACCCACATCAGAAGTTCATATGTTTAATATTTCAGCTTTCACTGAATATCATGTGTGATTGCAATATAAAGAGAATAAAATTAATGTGAGAACTTTATATGCTTATATTACAAATTAAACTGAAATAAATGACTATTTATAATAAATGCCCCAGAAAGTAAGTATTCGATTTGCGAAGAACAAAAAAATACGATCAGATAGGTAACGAATCGTATTTTGGGTTCTCTAAAAGTCAGTGTAGGTAATATCAATGCAACCTTAAAATTGATACAGGGAACTGAATAGAACTAAATTAGAAGTAGATATTCGAGGCTCGTCGATTTCACTTTGAGAAGCTGCACTTACACACTAACTTGTAAGTCCAACTTCTCTATGGGAGGCAAGTGAAGCATTTCGAACTTATGCAGTTTCACTGGAAATAATAACACTAGTAAATAGTTCCGGCGCATACTTGGACCGACTATTACCTGCCACTATTACAGCCTTTATAGCGGCTATTTAATATTTTCGAAGAACCGCCCAGAATGCGCAACTAAGCACTGCAAAATTTTAGTCCGTTTGGCTTAATTTTTCCTGGTTTAATATTGAAAATTTAAAAACAAGAGAAAAGTTTTAGATAAAAATAAAATTCTGCATAAAAAGAGGATTCATTAACAAATTGTGGTATTGAGATATCAAAGTGAGGTGTCCCTCAGGTGTCTGCTATTGTTAGCTAGGACCATTACAATTGACAATCAATATAGGTTCAAAGCACGGGTCTCGGCTCTCTAAAAGAAAATTTATCTTGAAGAGAACTTTCGTTAGTCGTTGCCAACTATTTTCTACGCCTATAAATCTCACTAAGCACCGACATCTAATCTATATTCCACCGGTAGAATAAAAGCTATTGGTCGTGTTTATGTAGGACCAGGCAATTACTTCACGGTTAAGCTACATTTAATTATTATTACCCAACTGTTTGTAGTTTTAACGGCAATTAACTAGAACACAGTGTTGCTGGGGACTGTTTCCAGAATTGTGTACAAATTACTTGAATGAGTCGCGGACATTGAAATGGCACACGGTATTGGGTAGATACTTAGGCTACATACGGCTCAGTAGGTACCTACCGTACTAAGATTTTTAAGAAGGTTTGAAATATTTGTTATGTAGGTTATATTTCTATTAACGAGTTCTTCATAAATACAAAGTTAACTAAAACTCTTTATATCAAAATTTATTCCTGATGATGAAAACTATCATCACATAGTGGCAAAAATTAAACCAATAAAACATAAATGGTAATAAATTGTAGGCATTAAAGCTCGTTAAATGCGTGGGATACATAATTGTATAATAAACGATTATATGCAAATATTATTTAGATCATGATGCGGAACTTTGGCGCCCCTGATAAACCGGTCCAATTTAAACCAGACCATACAAATGTCATACAATACACCATATATGGACATCAACCATTAGTAGTACCAGTTATTGTTTTGACTAAAGATGAATGATCACAATTAACTTGATTGAGACTTCCTGATCTGATTTTATCACCCAATTTGCTCGTTGGTTGATGTAATAGAAACATTTGATGTTGCAAAAAATATTGATGCTATATTTGGCATGTTTATTGTATAACAAATATTACGATTGCTTCTATTATTATTGGGTTTATAAGTTTGGTAATAGTAAAAATTGAGTCTAACGATTCGTCTAATGAGTTTATTGATTATACTATAAACATTAAAATGTTTGAAACAACTAATGAGGGAATATTTTGGACCAATAACGTTGTGTCCTAAGCGCAACATAACAAAAGGGGACACAGATGACTAGTAGAATAAAACATGCTTGTAGTGAACGATAATTTGTTGTACGTCTTTTATAACACGGTTAGTGAAGTGATCGAGAGATCGGCCTTTGCGCCACAGATTGCTGGGTCGATTCCTAAACGGGTCTAATATTTATATGGCTTACAGATAATTGTTTCGGGTGTTTGTGTCTGATATAAAATATCTTTAAAAAGCATCTCCGGTATAGAAAAATCTCCAAAATTTCAGGCAACGTTTCAAGAGAGGATTAGTTATTAAAGTCTGTTAAAGTGATACCTGTGAGCATACGACAATACGTAGAATCCTATAAAAAATAAAATCGAATAAACATCGCAAAGCTGCTAAGTTCGTTAAATGCGTCCGACTACCTCTAGAACTACGGTCAATACTTAGGTAATTAATGACGTATCATGTAATGAGGAATAGTTTTTCCAGAATTGAGAATGAAACGAGCGAATCGTATGAATATGTATGCGTTCCGCAGTTCACTTTCGTACAGTTGCATATCTTTGCTTTGTTGTTGCACGCTACAGTTGCTGTCAATAGCTTAGATGAAATTACGAGTATGAATGCTGTTTTCTTGGTTACGGTTCTATACGATACCATGTAATCACAACACTCAGATATGTAATAAAGGAAGTTTCAAAAAGTGAACAAGAATAAAGATATGCAGAAACTAAAAGTTTTTGTTTTTAAAATTCGCTTTTGATATCCATTACTTCTTGATATGCCCATAAGTTTACAAAAATGGCGATACGAATCAGAGACATTCAATATTTACATTTAAATTTAGAATTTATTTGCTTTACGGAACGCAGTTCGGTGGTGGTCCGTGAAATTCTATATCCGATTATCCAAATACAAACGATCCACACTGTAAACAGTGTCTGTGAAGTCATAAATTCAAATCGATGAATCGATTAGAAAACACATCGATGACTCATAACGAAATATCGATTAATCGCGTGGGCCACGCTGTGAAATTGCAAAACTGCTTTACTTAAACTCCGGAACTAATCACTTGTTCTGTACCAAAACGACGGATTTGTGGGCTCGATTTATTAACCATAAGATTATTATTTATGAGATAGAAATATGTATTCCTAATACACACAGGAGTTGAATAAAATTAAACTCCAATATTTATTTCACAATATAAACTTATTACATAAAGTTAAACATATAACAGTTAAGAAAAATGGATGCAAATAAATACAATATCGAGCTACTTCCACAATATTGAGGGTTACTTTGCGGAAGTCCATTACAGTGGATACAAATAAATAAAATATCTAGCTACTTCCACAATATTGAGGGTAGTGATGCAAATACCATAGTGAAGAAAAAATTTACGAAATACATGTTCTAAGTACATTTCTTACCAGTATTCGGAATTATCTTATTCGGTTTATTATATAGATACCTATATACTGTTTCTGATATGTACTTACGTACTAGATTCTAGGAGCTTCCGACTACTGAGATACAAGATCAATGAACATTAAATAAACATTTGTCTATGAAGTATGACGGTATTTTAACTGCATGATATAGGGCCCCATAACAATAAATTACGTAACACTGTTCTAAAGAACTTGCTGTCAACGCAAGGAGAGGTGCCTTAAGGAGAGGTGGGTAGGAATACTTGAAGTGCCAACTGCTGGCTGAGATACAATGGTTGATGCTTCGGAAAAATTCTTTGCGGTCGAAGACGGTATTTAGATATTTTCATGCTCCTCTTACGCCACTAATAGGTCTAGCTGAGTAATAAAGTTGAGATTTCCAATAATTCTGCATCGCTTTCATTCTAATGGAATCTAGCTGTTTTTATACTAACATTTAGTATAAAATTAATACTTTTAGTATGTGTGTGTGTATTGAATTAATCTTTCAACAAGAACACTAATAAGACTATTCAAAGAAAGATATTACATTAATATTCCTGTGTCCTTGTTTTGCTATCAGCTTTATGCATATTACAAAATCTATTGAAAATAAAAGGCAATATCAGCAACCAAACAAAGCTGTTAAATTAAAGTTTTATTTGCAAATTGTGTGTTTCAATACAAAATTTACTAAGCAATCAGGACAAAGTACACCACAAGCTTTCATTTAATAATAATAACTATAATTTCCTATGAAACATATCGGTTAGCAACGACTATTATGCGCCTAAGTATTCGTCTAAAATTATTGCTGTATTGTTGCAAACGGTAGGTTTCACAAACCAACACACTGTCGGTCGGTCATCCTAATAACTTACTGTATATCCGGCCTTTTTGTCGATATTCAAAAAGTTTTCCATTCAAATTCTAGCTTTTTTTGGTAAATTCCAAGCAAACTTTTTACTGGGACCAACGGTATGAATATTACGGACTTTTGTTACTTTCATAAGTTTACTTGCTTGTCTAATATTTTTTGTGGCTAAAATGTAAATCAAAACTTATCTGACAGAACCGCAACCCTTTTTTTCAATGTTTTAATTTCCTTCAAAAATGTATCGAGTACGGAATTTCTGCTTCAAGTTGGTTTTGTGAAAAAGAGTATAAATCATTGGGTAATAATAATGGTGGCTGATTAGCGATAACCGATATAAAACCACGGGAAACGCCGTGGGGCGCAATGTTAGTTACCGATATGTCATTGGGGCCATAAAACGGTAATATCGGCGAGTTATAAGACTGGAGATGGTCATCTCCGTTTATTAGTTATATTAATGTCGTTAAATGAGTGGCCATTTATTACTTTCGCATACCGGCTCGATTGCAGGCTTTCCTTCATGGATACTATCGAGAATCGAGATACATGATTTTGTTAGCGATTTACGATAAGTATAAAATTAATACCGATAGTTATTTAGTAAAGCATGTTGCGAATGCGATTAACTGCGGTGAACGATTAGTTGCAACTTGACTTTTTGTTTAACGCCTTTTGTTAGAGCCGTTGGAAGCGTGTTCTTAGTTTCATAAATAAAGCTGTCAATAGAAAAATTAACGCTATTGTCTTACAAATATGGACCAGGGAACTAAACAAATTATTTAGTCTTAAATAAGATAAAGCAATTATTTTATTTAACTCTGACCGCGTCGTAATAGTTACCGATATTCATCACAACAAATAAAACTGCAACTGAATAATAAACAAGTGGACCACATTTTCCACCTTCATAGCCATCTATTTGTATTTTATTGGCCTACCGCAGTCCTACTACAATCTAGACTAAAATGTCCATTACACTGTTGTGTTTGAAAATATATCAGAATATTTTATGAGACACACATTATAGAAAGGCACAGAAAGTCCACTGCCGCCAGATGCTCCCAGCTCGAACCAAGCCTCTCCGCGTTTACTAATACTGTTTATGCTTCCGTAACATTTTATAATGTGCTTATTAGTATTACTAGCATGACCTACACGGTTTCTAGTAGGTACAAAATCTGAGATACGCTGAACTTTCCGCGTAATACCAATGCCTGATGAATAGGACGATAACTACAAGTACACACATAGGTTCCTACCTACCTACGTATGCGCCAATATAAATATCCTTTGTTTTTGCAATTTTGTTATGTCATGGGAAAATTCACCTGCTTCCCAAACAAAAACATTGGGGGAGCAGGATCTAAATCCTTCTCTTATGAATGAGTGTCATCGTATTATTTTAGTTTGTTTCTTTCACCAGGATTTACCTTTCTACATAGTAGTAGACCATGTTGTCTTTCTGAATTTCTTTATGCTACGGTAAAAACAAACCCACACGGTTCCCATACAAAAGCCAGTCTGTGGGTAGGGCTTCCCGGTTCGTGGTCAGGGGGTCACTGATGGCTGATGGATGGGCCCGTAACTATGCATTATAGAAATTAGAATTTGTTAGGCTCATGTTGCAAAACTGTGGAAGAAATGAGGAAGAAGAAATGAGTGAAGTTAGACAGTTTTCAAAATCTAGGTGACTTTTCAATAACAGGTAGTAAACTGCGCACAGGCAATTTGTTTAAGAATAATTAGATGGAAAGTAGTGAAATAAGAAAAGCAGAAAAAGAAGCGATGCCCTAATAACTTAGCCTAACCTTTGAACCATAAAAAGGCGCGTTATAGACTAATTAGGAATTACTACTAATGTTCAATGTCTGTTTTGATGCCAACCATTAAATAAACTATTTTGTGTTAAAGTTTACATGTGACTTCCCTAGATGGCGTTGGCGTCGAATTACATCTCGATATGGTTTCGTTACCAACGTTTTAACTAGCTCAGTTCAATAGGTTCAATAAATCCTCTTGTTCTGAGGTATATTGTTTCATTAAACAAATATCACTGGCTTTGGGTACCTTGTACGAAAATAGTACATGGTCCTACGAGCCGAAGGGCATTTTTGGCAAAACACAAAAGTTTAAAGTTTAGTTTGTAAAAGTGACGCAAGGTGGCGCTAAAAGCAACAGTTGTGTAATAAGGAAGGCTGCTACACAAGGACCTGTGGACATTGAATGTAACAGTGAGTACAAGTGCAAAGTGGACAATCTGTGAGTACTTTAACTTTTCCTTTGAAATCGTGCTAAGTGTCAAGAAGACAGAAAATTTTAAATTAAATAGCAACTTGTAAAAATTTCGCGTAGTGTCCGGGACTTAGAATAATTTGTCAAAAAACGACAAGACGGGGAACCTATGTCCAATTTCTGAGCGATTTTAAATATTCTCAAACACTTAGAAAATTTATCGCTTGCTGGGACTTAGAAAAATTTAACAAATTTGTACTTAGAAAAATTTTAACAAATTTGGACTTAGAAAAATTCTACAAAACTGGACTTAGAAAAATTGCCGATTTTTTGGACTTAGAAAAAATAACATCTGGACGAACTTAGAAAATTCTCACTAAACATAATATTCACATACAAACTTACGATTCAACATGGAGAAAGAACTGCGAGTACTAGAGGAAATTAAGGCACAAATAGAGAAGGGCATGATCAACTTTAAGAAATCGCCGAAGGAACGCATAACTCAACATTACATAGACGCGCGACTGGAGGTTTTAGAAAAACAGTTTAAAAACTTTTCTCTGAAACATGAAAGAATGGTCGGTGAATACGGAAGTGATGAGTTAATGGATTATTTTAAAGAAGATATTTACGAAATTGTTTATGAATCTTACCTTAACTATAGAGTAGAACTTAAAAATTCAATGTCTAAAGTAAAACATAATTCCGATGATACTATACGTGATGTTTCTCCCGATAATTTAGTAAAATTACCAAAAATTATGATACCTACTTTCAGTGGTAAATACACGGAGTGGTCATCCTTTCGCGATTTATTCATATCTTTAGTACACAAAAATAAACGATTAGATGATGTTCAACGTCTTCATTATTTAAAGACACAATTAACGGGGGAAGCAGAACAATTAATAAGACACGTGCCTATAACTGGAAATAATTATTTAAAATGTTGGGAAATGTTAGAGCATAGATATAATAATAAAAAGTTCATGTCCACTTGTATTTTGAAAAGATTATTTGATCAGCGTAGTATGACTGTTGAGTCTTCAAAGGCTTTAAAGGAACTTTTAGATGTGACTAGTGACTGTTTACATGAACTGACCAACCTTGGTATCGACGTTAGTTCATGGGATGTTATTATAATATATGTAGTAAGTTTGAAACTGGACGGAGAATCTCGGAAGCAGTGGGAACTGCATGCTAGCAAAACATCTGAGGATCTCCCTACTTTTCAACAATTCCGCGAGTTTTTAGAGACGCGATTTCGAGCGTTAGAATTTGTCGAGCCGTCCAAGAACATAAGGCCTAAAGTCATTAATAATAACACATCGCATCCTAAAGTCATGCATACAACTACTACGTTGACCTGTCCGCATTGTTCCGAGAACCATAGGTTATTCAACTGTAAGAAATTTTCTCAGGAAGATTATGAAAAGCGCCGTAATGTTGTCCAATCCTTGGGTGTATGTTTTAATTGCTTGGGGAGCAGTCATGCTGCCAAGGTTTGTCGTGTTCTTACCAAATGCCGAATTTGCCAGCGGAAACATCACACATTGTTACATCCCAAAAGCCAAAACGTATCTAGTGCGGTTGTAAATCCAACGGATGCTTCAACCTCACATGAAAGCACCTCAGAGTTAGTAGAGCAAAATATTAATGCAAATATTGCAACCCACCATGTTAGTGGAAAGGCACAGGGGCAAGTCCTGCTAGCCACAGCTCTCATTAGAGCTGAGGCAGAGGGTGGGTATCCTCAAATTTTAAGAGCCTTGCTGGACCAAGGCTCTCAAGCGTCTTTTATAGCGGAGTCAGCGGTGCAGTCACTTCGTTTGAAGAAAGTAGCTTCAAAAACTACTATTGCTGGTATAGGAGGAAGTCAGGGTGGCATAGTCTCTAGACATGTAGTTAAAATTAAAATGCGGTCATTGCACGACCCCTCCTTTACCAAAGAAGTAACCGCACATGTGTTAAGTTCTCTAACTTCCGTTATGCCTGACACAAAATTCAAAATTGAGGATTGGCCAGAAATACGTAGAATTAAGTTAGCAGATCCTAAATTCAATTGCCCTAACAAAATAGATATTCTGTTAGGAGCTGAAGTGTACAGTAATATATTAAAGGAAGGTTTAATCAGGAGCCCCAAAGGTTCCCCAATAGCGCAAGATACTTACCTAGGGTGGATTGTATCTGGTCGTGTAGATTATCAGGAAAATTCACAAAATCAACATAACATAATCGTTACCATGCATGCGCAAGTAGAAGAGAACGATATGTTGAAGAGATTGTGGGAACTGGATTCAGAGCCTGCATTATCTAAGAAACCTTTCACGCCTGAAGAACAAGCGTGCGAAGAACATTTTGCAGCTACAACACAACGAGACAGCAGTGGACGCTACATAGTAAAATTGCCATTTCGATGTGTAGATCCGCCATGTAAATATGGCAATTCCAAAAGCATAGCTGTGAAAAGGTTGTCAGGTTTGGAAAGGAAACTAGCTAAGGATCTTGAATTAAAACAACAATATTCAGATGTAATTAAGGAATATTTATTTCTCGGACATATAGAGCAAATTACAGATGAATCAGAGAAGAACCGCAATGACGTTGTTTATTTGCCTCACCACGCAGTGGTCAGACGCGACAAGCTGACTACTAAAGTGCGAGTGGTTTTTGATGCATCGTGTAAAGGGACGAACGGCGTCTCTTTAAACGACAACCTGATGGTGGGACCCACTCTCCAGGCAGATCTACGGCATATTATATTTAGATGGCGTCAACATCCAGTCTGCCTAGTAGCAGATATCGAAAAAATGTATCGGCAAATTAAAGTGACACGTGAAGACGCGGAGTATCAGAGGATTGTCTGGAGAGAAGATCCTACCAAGGACATTCAGCACTTTAGACTTGTGACAGTTACCTTTGGTACTTCCTGTGCACCTTACTTGGCTGTTAAGGCATTGCAGCAAGTTTCTAGTGATGAAGGCAAATTATATCCGTTGGCAGCAGAGAGGGTGATGTCTGATTTCTACATGGATGATCTGATGACGGGGTGTCAATCTGAAACAGAAGCTTTAGAAATATATAGACAGGTCAATAAATTATTAGCAAAAGGGGGATTTAAACTGCAAAAATGGACTAGTAATAAGGCTAAATTATTAGAGGAATTACAGGAAGGATCAGGAAAGGATTTAGAAATAAGGTTAGACAAAGTACAAAAGGTTCTAGGACTTACTTGGAATCGAAACACAGATATGTTCGACTACTCCGTGAAGATGTCGCCTTCTACAGCACCTGAAACAAAAAGAACAGTAATATCAGAAATTTCTAAGCTATACGATCCTTTGGGATGGATAGCACCTTGTGTTATTACCTCAAAGGTCCTTATTCAGAAGTTGTGGATCGCTGGTATTGGCTGGGATGAAGAACTGCCGCCGGAACTCCTGCAAGAATGGAGAAGTTATCGAGAAGAATTACAGACACTTGTCAAATTTCATATTCCAAGATGGATGGGTAAAAGCGATAGCAATGCTGTAATAGAATTACACGGATTTGGTGACGCATCAAATATGGCTTACGCAGCTGTTGTCTATAGTAGAATTGTAGACAGTGATGGGACAATACACTGCAATCTCCTCACAGCAAAGACAAAGGTTGCACCAATAAAGCAAGTCTCTATCCCTCGGCTGGAGCTAAATGGAGCTCTTCTAACAGCTAAATTGTTGACTGAAGTGGCTGGAGTATTGAACGTCCCAAAGAGGAACCTACATGCATGGACGGACTCGTCAGTAGTGCTGGCGTGGTTAAGCGATCATCCAAGTCGATGGAAGACGTATGTTGCAAATCGAACTTCTGAAATTCTTTGTCTGTTGGATGGCAGCCAGTGGGCCCATGTTCAATCGAAGGATAATCCCGCAGATATTGCTTCACGCGGGGCATCACCTACTGTTCTCCTGAATAGTGATCTATGGAAACATGGTCCAAGTTGGTTACAGCATGATTCTATAGAATACCCTAGACCTAGTGGGATTTGCACCAAGTTAGAGAAGAAAACTGTAAAGGTTCATTCTGTCCAAATTACATCGAATAGCGAGTTCAATCTGTGGTGCAAATATTCTTCTCTTCGAAAATTGGTAAGGGTAGTTGCGCGATGTCGAAGGTTTTTATTGCAAAGAGATCAACCGAAAACATCTTATCTGTCTGTTAAGGAGATAAAGGACGCTCTACATTGTTGTATCAGAAAAAGTCAACTGCAATCGTTTAGTAAGGAAATAGAATTGTTATCAGCTAAAGAAGAGTTAAGTAAAAAGAGCCCGATACATAAATTGACGCCCTTTATTGACGAAGAAGGATTATTACGTGTTGGTGGTAGAATCAGACACTGTCAGTTACCTGAGAATTCCAAGCATCCAATTATAATATCTCGCGATTCTTTCTTAACAAAATTGATTGTCGATGATGCGCATGAAAGAACTGTTCATGGCGGCCAGCAACTGGTTTTAAATTTCATACGCATGAGGTACTGGATACCTAGAGTCAAAAATGTTGTTCGGACTCATATTCATCAATGTATACCTTGTATTCGGTATGCCGCCACGACAAAAAATCCATTGATGGGTGAACTGCCAGCTTGCAGGATCACACCTAGCAAGCCCTTTTTGAATTCCGGGGTAGATTATGCAGGCCCTATTCAATTAAGAGTCTCCAAGGGTCGGGGTCAGCGTTCATACAAGGGATACATTTGTTTATTTGTGTGCATGGTGACCCGCGCGGTACATATTGAGGGCGTTTCGGATCTAACGGCGGAAGGTTTCTTGGCAGCTTTCAAGCGGTTTATTGCAAGGCGTGGTCATTGTCGCCACATTTGGAGCGACAATGGAACAAATTTTGTTGGTGCTGCCAAGGAGCTTCGGTTGTTATTCGCGCAGGATAGCTCAATATCAAAGGATATTGCCTCGATACTCGCGAATGCAAATACTGAGTGGCATTTTATACCTCCCCGTTCACCAAATTTCGGGGGACTTTGGGAAGCCGGGGTTAAGAGCGTAAAACACCATTTGAGACGTGTTATTGGAGATACCACTCTAACCTTTGAGGAGATGTCAACAGTCTTGTCTCAAATTGAGGCGTGCCTAAATTCTAGGCCATTGTCACAAGGCAGTGACAATCCAGAAGACCCTGCACCTTTAACACCTGGCCATTTTTTAGTAGGTGGTCCATTGCTTGCCGCTCCTGACAACAACTATGAGTACGCTACATTGAGCACGTTACGTAGATGGCAGTTGGTACAACGCATGGTGCAAGGTTTCTGGCGTAGATGGCAACAAGAATATTTAGTGCAATTCTTCCAAAGGCAAAAATGGTCTACTCGAACTCCTAATGTCGCTTTAGATAACATTGTTTTAGTAAAAGAAGAAAACTTACCTCCTGGTAAATGGTTGTACGGGAGAATCGTTGAACTGCATCCGGGAAAGGACAACGTGACGCGCGTTGTCACACTCCGTTGTAAGGGTACCACTTTCAAACGTCCAGTTTCAAAATTATGTTTGCTTCCAGTGTCAGAATAAATTGACACTATTTTAATAACTAGAAGTTAGTGTTTAATAACAATACACGTTATTAGTATTTAGTTTATAATTTATAGCACTTGATATGTACGGTAACCAAGAAAAAATTAAACGTTTGTTTTGTGTTGTTGTTCTTATGTATAATTAGTACCAGATTGATTGTTAGTATAATGATAGAACCTATTGTCTATATACTTGTTTTAAGTCATAAGTATATGTGTAGTGATACTTGAGCATTCTATTACCGATTGGTTTTATTTGCGTTATCGTTTTGTTGTAAGTAGAAGTTAAGCTTTCTTTTCCTTTGTTTGTTAAGATTTATGAAACCATTTGTAGGTTATATTATTGCAGGTTATCGACCACCAAACTAATGTTTAAAATTATACAGTCCATTTGCTTGTGTACCTAATTATCGCTAAGTTAAAGCATGGTGGGCGGTGCTGAAAGGAAAATTTTCCTTTGGTGGGCGGAATGTTCAATGTCTGTTTTGATGCCAACCATTAAATAAACTATTTTGTGTTAAAGTTTACATGTGACTTCCCTAGATGGCGTTGGCGTCGAATTACATCTCGATATGGTTTCGTTACCAACGTTTTAACTAGCTCAGTTCAATAGGTTCAATAAATTCTCTTGTTCTGAGGTATATTGTTTCATTAAACAAATATCACTGGCTTTGGGTACCTTGTACGAAAATAGTACAACTAATCAACATTTGTAGTAATTACAAATTGGTCTAGAACGCCAGTAATAAATTAATAATCATCATATTTACAACTTTAGTAATTGTGTTTTGCATTATCTCGCCACTTCGTTCCTAGAAAGCAGTACAATGTGCACTCACAATTTATAATTTGAAGTCCAATTTGTATCTAGCCTAACAACATGAGAATTTTGTTCCACTATAGTATGGCAAAAAAATTCTATCAATGCCTCACACGACTTGGCCGTAGATACCTAGATTGTAACTAGGTTCTGAACGTACAGTAGAAAATGTGGAACTGGTCGACACCCACTAAGGCTAAAATCGCTCGCATGAAACAACCAAACGAAGTGTTAGGTACGAGCAAAGTAGCGCAAGCCGTTCAAAGGACTCTGTCAAGAAACCTTCAACATTTCCGACTGTACCTACGGAAGTCCTGAAGCTCATTACATCCTTTTGATTTAGCTCTCCGAAGCACTGGTAACCAACCTGATTCATTTTCGAGACGATAATATCATTGGAATGTCTACCTGCATAACTCTAAAACCCTCGTAAAGATTACTGGTTGAGTTTATCATTGATTACATTTACCGATAGACCGTTGCGATGGATTCTAAGAGTGCCAAGCATTCTGAATGACACGACTAAGAGATTCTAAGCTGGAATAAACTAGCCTTTGAAATCTGGACCGACGCTGTTACAAAGAAGAGTCTTATAAGTATTGTCCTACAGGCAATGTAGAACATTAATAAAACACAATTAAGGACATATGAAAGTCGTTGTTTAGTAACTTCAAATCATTATTTATTGTTCGGAAGCTCGACTGCCCGATTCGCGCTGACCTTTCCGTTTCGATAAGATAATGACGTTACACAATTGTTACTTATAAATAAAATAGGTTAGACAAAGTGAAAGAAAATAATTGATAGCACAACACATGTAGATGTTTTATTGTTCTATATTCATTGTGCAAGTTTCAACGTGTTTCTGTTAATATTTAAATGATCTCTGTATTGTATTATATCAATCTTGGACATTGTTCTATTTTGGTCGTTTGGCATTAAATGAAATCAATTAAACGTACGACGAGATGCTAATATGACATTTTTTTTTTTGTGAAATACGCCACTCTTTCTATTAAAAAAGCGTTGAGGTATTGATTACGAATCAATTAAATTACATTAGAGCACAAATAACTGCGTTCGTACATTACAATAAGACCGAATTAGTATTTATTGATGCGTAAAACCGATCGTGGGCCACTGTGTGGACAACAAACAAACCCCGAGCGTATAACACGATTACTTCCGATTAACTTGATTCGAATCGAATGAGACCGACAATATTTTTTATATCGATTTACAACAATCCGATCATCTACCGTTAAACAGATACCGTAAGTCGGAGGAATTCCGATTTATCGAAAATCGATATTAGGGTTGTATCTGGAAACAATTATTCTATATCTTGTTTCTAAGTAGATAGATACTTACAATTGGTTTCGTTATTAGTAAAATTGCTTAAAACTCAATCGTAAATATTAATTATAAATGTTTTTCATTTGTGAATAATTTTCGGTGAATCAGTGTCCGCTGACGTCAAAGTACTGAGTAATTAATTCTTACTATTATAATATTATTATAGCATTGACACCACATTAATTCAATATTTTTATTAAAATAATTAATTGTATCTACGTAAGTTGTACAGTGTACACAAAAGGTACGAGTAAGTACAGGTAAAAACATTATAGTGCTGTCTAATCTTGCCACTAATGTTACTCAGTTGTCTTTGTTGGTCTCATTAGTAACTCAAATGTAATCTCATTAGTAAGTCACAGTGCAGCTGCAAAGTGAGTAAATGTTTCTTGGTTTGCCTGATCTTCTACTTATCTCTTCTGACAATACTTTGTAATAAGAATATCAGTTTATAAGTATATTAATTAAAAATTATGTTACTTTGAACAGACAACCCTACAGTGGACTATTACAGCAACGCATCGATATTATCACATCAATAGGGCTGTAGTCATTTCATTACTAGTTATGATTTTAATAGGATAACTCGGTATCGGTCTAAAAATTTAGATTATAAAAATAACACTACCTTTCTACCTACAGATTTTTTTGTTTAATTTTTTTTTGTCAATCATGCAGCACGCGACTTACAGCAGATCTCAATTAAAACAAAGTGGCTAATTAACGTAAAAAGTAAGTAGCACGCTAAGATCAGAAACCACTTCGTTAGCTTAAATAACCTCATCAATCTTTTTTATTATAATAATAAATTCCCCGATTCGAGTACACTTGGATTACGCCTACTGCAGTAAAATTTCGAATATTTAATAGCAAAGTCAAGTATGTGTTATTAATTAAAGCGCGAGTAATAGTAGAGTATGACATTAAATGAATGAACTATTATTGATAGATATGCAACTAGTCATTTCATTACCAACACATTTTTTTACATAATTCCATTTGCTTTAGATTTTTTTATCTCCAAATATATTTTAAAATTATGTACAAAAACACCCTAATACCGAAAATACTTTACTAAAACGTCTATAATAATAAAAACGAATGCTACTTTTTTACTACAATACAAAGCGTCATAAAAAGAAACGATAGACTCGATAATATTTTAATAATGTCTCTTTTGCTTCCGATTCGTCCCAAACAAGAGGTTGCAGGGCTATTGGGTCCAGATGACCGGAATGATCCGGTAACCGCGTTGCCCCACGCTATCACGAACAATGACCGCATTCACAAAATAGCGGATTTGGTAAAATATTCATAATTTTCTCGACAATGAAGTCATACGAATCCACCCTTAATGAATAACAATAATAAAAATGGGTTTTGTTCATAACAACAACCCCATAAAAATGCGTCCTATTATGCACGGGTCCTTATGTTTAAATCCAAATTGAATGAATAAGTTATTGTCCCATCGACTGGACAGATTGAATAAACGTAAAATGTACATTTTGTTGTGCTTTTGAATTTATATCATAATGTTGTTTGTTTGACTAAACACCTGGTTAATTTGGAAGATTGCTCACAAAAATACGCATGGTTTAAGAACATACGAAATAAAACCAATATAAGGATAAACAAATTGATTAATTGATTAAGTTTTACAATAGAAGCAGGTCTAAATTAGTATGTAATTGATTCAGCTTTGCAACGGAAGCAAGATTCAGTACATTTAAGTACGTGGACGATTTTACAGCTAGCGTACCAAGTTTGACGTCAAAACTTATATAAGCTAATTACACTGACATTGTTGATATAATAAAGCGGAAAACAGTCTCCAACTTCCACCTAATGCTTCTATTTTCGGGTTCCGAGGAATAAGAAGCCCTAAAAACAAAGTTCGTTTCCAGCAAAATGTTCGGTTACGTACAATAAAATTATTTGCTTAGAAATCATACAAATGAGAAATTTTCAAATTTTTAAGAGCTTTCATCATATAACGAACATTGTTATAAAAGTTTTGTTAAAATATTACATTTTGTATTAAATTTCACAAAAAAAATATATTTACACCTACACCTAAAATCAGAATACTTCATGAAATGAAGTAGAATGAAAATTAAGAAGTAGTTAAAGTTTTGCATTCAGGCTGAAACTAAGAACTAACTAAGTAAAAAAATAAATTCTTTCGAATTATTTTATGGTAAAATCCAAATTAAAATTTTATCATCGGCATCGCAGTAAATTCAACTCAGAAGAGGTTTAATAGGTTACTTGACATTCCGATTCATTGCAATCTTTTTGTTATTATTGTACAATTTAAAATTGCAATTTTAAGTTCAGCGCTAGTAAAGTACTGATGAGATTTTATAGTTTTATAATAGAGTTCATCGCACTTATTGCAATACTTGTTTGCATTTATAGATGCGTGTAAAGAAATAACCACTAATTAACTACAAATGCTGTTCTCTATATGTATCACCATCATTAATTATAAGGAAGTTTCCAGTATTACCATGTGTCTGTTCGTATGCTAATCTGGACATTCTGCGAAGTAATTGCTTTAGTTTCTAAGAGATATTTAAAATTTTAACTAACTTTTACTGTAAATCTTTTAGGTCTTTTGGGTGTAGTAACAAAGGTATGAAAAATATTAGTTTTAACATATTGACACTGCTGTTTCGTAAACTATGAGAAAGCCATCTAAGTGTCTTGTGGAATTGTCGGAATACCGACAAAGCTACGAGTTTTATCACAATACAGTTATATTTTAATACCGAAACAAAACGGTTACATTATAGTTATTAACTTATGAAAACAAGGTAAGTATGGGTAAAATAATGACGGCATTTTTAAATAATGCATAGTAAGATTATACTAAGGTTATTAATTATTAAAAAAAACAAACACAAAATATAAAGCTAGTAAGATTAAAAATACTTATCTTTTATAGTGAAAATTTTAAGTTAAATTTTACACTGTTAGTAATTTACTTTTTAGATCTGACATACTTACTTAAGAACTAATAAGGCATCGAGTTTAAGATCACAAACTCAAACTGTAAAAAATAATAAATATTATGAAGAGAACAGAGGTCTGTTTTTGTATTAAGTAAAAACTTCGCTGCTATTAATTTTATCTCACGCCAGTCATCTTCACAGCAAAAACGTAATCAAAACACAAATGGCATGCTATATAGATATAATGAGAACGAAACACGTGGTCATCGTTATTCAATATTAATGATGATAAGTAAAAAAGGATATTAAAAGAAATAACACGCTACCGAGTCGAGTTTAACCGAATATTGATTTATTGTTCATGATCTTGATAATTATGGTCGCTAAATGTCAGGTGACACTTGAGCATTAATTTGTCATATTTTTATTTAAACCAGCTCCTGTTTTGCTTCTTTTGGTAAATAGAATATTTTAAATTTGGGTGTTGAATTCGAACTTAAAAATATTTATTTAATCGGTCGCATGTTTAAGAAACTTTTCCTTGCATAGCTGTGTAATTAAAACTGCTAAATTTGATTTCTTTTTCAACACTATATTTTTATTAAACATTCGACAACCATAAGATTAACGAGTAACTAACAAAAGATGCATTGACTGACAACCCGGGGACAGATCCCCTCTCATGACAAAATAAACTTAGTCGTAAACCGAACCCCTTATGCCGATTTTAGTGCTCCACTAATAAATAAACTTATTGAATTGTGGGGAGAGTAAACCGACAAAAAAAACGCGCCGGAGTTCAATAATAACTATATAACTATCAAGCGTGCGCAAAAATACTATTTATCGGTTGGTATTTCTAATAATAAAAGCAGAGTTTTGTGTAATTGTGCACGGAATACCAGACCAGACTAACCTACGATTATTGAGTGTAATGATTGAATCCCTCAATGACAGATGGTAACACAATGGAGCCTGTAGAATGCCTTATTGTTAGCCAATTTCATCCGATCCACGTATTGGGGGCATTTTTGCGTATTCATGTGGCGTTTGCGGAAATTCATAATATTTAATCACATAACGCTGACAGTTCCGGATTTACGTCGAATAGTTTAATTATGACATGATTAATAAGGGTGCTGATGAAACCCCGATTAAAATGAAGTACCAAGTGAAGAGAGCGTTATACAAATAAACATTCGGAAATATATTTATAAAAACGTAACAAACGATGCCAAGCCTCGTAAGATTTATCATATGGATTCGGAACAAGACTGTGTGACTAATGATTGCGTATATCAAATAACTAATTACATTTAATTGCCACGTCTCACTTTACCACCGCACATAAATATAATAGACGACGTAGAAAGCATAACTATCTATTCTTAAGGTGAAATCAATGAGAATGAAGAAAATACCGACTCAACGGCAACGTTAGCATCAGTGTTGCGTGATGGTCTAGTCCAAATGATGGCTTGTAAAGATAATAATTTCTATATTAATCGTTCCACTTGCTACAATGTAAAGTCCTGTTTAACATTGAGTGAAAAGATCTAACAAGGAAAATATTTTCATCGAAATGATTACAGGGATAATAAATAACATGTATCGGTTCCACCCGGCAACGGACGTAATTAACGCTCTTGGTTGTAATAACAATCGATTCCGTATACATTATCACTGTATACATCGGTACAATTATCTTACATTAATATTTGATGTTTGGAGAACAAGCGCCAGTGAATAATGAACCCGTAATGGAAACTGCCAGACGCCAGTACTGAGACGAACCGAAATTTTGATCACGTTTATTTTTAAATATAACATTTTTGGTTTTACTCTTGTGATGTCTTTTACTGATACTTAAATATTAGCAGTTGTAGCAAACTTATTTGAAAACATATAACTCGTGTCATTTAAAATTAAATAGTTACTACGAGTCTAAATATTTTTTTCTGTCCATTACTTCAGGAATAATATGTCTTATGTGAAATGTTTTGTCAATGAAGCCTAGATTACAAAATCGTTACCGAGACGATCAAATAACATAACACTAATTTCCATACAGTTAGCGTGATGACGATGCATAACTTTCCCCTGAACTTTATGTTCATACAAACAGTTATTGCATGTAGAACTAGCGTTTAACAAATAGTATTGTTACTGCTCATTCAGGTATGATTGATTGATTATGATATTGTTGAAAAACATTAAATTCTTTGAACTAAGTAAACATTTCACGAGAAATGCACCATTTGACGTATTTCTTTACTAGTCGAATGGTTGCAAGAAGGAAAATATGCGTAAGTATAGATGTCAGATAGTGTAGATTAGCGGATCTCCAAATATCACAATACACAAAATTAAAAAATACCTTTAATTTAATTACTGATAAAAGGACACTTATAACGGCAGTTAATATAGTTCGTACTTCAGAAAAAACTTAAATAATAGTTATACCGGATTATATCAATCTTATTATAAAATAATAGTTTATTGATGTGCGGAAACACATCAACGCGAATTAATGCTATGACAATCACCATACTTAATAGTTAATAGTGTGGTGGATATATATAAAACGTCATTGGGTAGATAAGTGTGACTGACAGAGTGTTAAATTGTCGAAACGTCGTCAATTCTTTATGAAAGTGACTACTTTCTTAAGCGTACAGCAATGCGTTCATTTTATTTCGCTCATGTGTGAAGTCTTGCTAAAGATTTAAGTCGAACTCTTTTTAATTGGGATACTCATTACAACAATACACGTGTTTAGGAGAAAATGTTACGTTTTAACTGAACCGATGCAATAGATCTTTGTTAGTTGGCATTACATTGCTAAAGATGTAGAGACTCGAAGCTCAAATCACAAGGGGCAGAAATGAATAATGACAGATTACGAAATTCAAATTACTTATGATAATTAGCGATAATACACAAAGTAGGACAGACAACTTTCACTGGAGGCGCAAATCCCTAAGGACTAAAGGAATGAGAAACTCATTACACGTACGTGACCCAATTCACTAGAATTTCTAATGCTAAACAGGATAAGAAGCTATACCTGTTCTGGTAGATAACCTGTTACATTCTACTATGCTTCTTGCTTTTTCATTTCACGTTGATGACACAGATGAATGACAGTGTTGTATGTAACTGTTAGAATGATAGCAAAAGTTAAATCAAATGTAGCAACTTGACTTGTCGAGTGTCTTTACAAGTACAACTTAACGTACAACAATAAAAGGCGAATATAAAAATAAAAAATATAAATTTTTAGTTGCACACGACAAAACATACAGGAGTATGAATTTGTTCCTCAATATAGTCGAGTCAAAATTCATCTCAACTGAAGTAGTCACTGTGAATGACCTCGGGGTTTAAGATATGCAATAAAGAAGAAATGATCCTTAGTCTTATAGCAATAAGGTCTATAAAACCCGAAGTAATTTATCGGTAAATGAGTTAGGAGCACTTTGAGAGGTAAATATGCCCGTGGGCGAGGACATGCTACGTGATTCATTGCACACTGACGTCCCACTCTCAAATATCAGCATGGACAAAAAGTGCAATGATTTATTATTTCTTAAAGTGGTAATTTTTCTTTGATCACTTTCGTCGCTTAAAAACATGATTTTGACTTGATTGCAGTCCAGGAAAAAAATATGTTACGGAAATTTTGACAAATTATACTCCATTTGCTTAAGCTTCAGAAGTTATGGCTGCTCATGGTATAATTTAAATGCAAGCAGTCTTTACACTTAAATGCGGTTTCGTTTCTAGAAAAAGTAAGACAAGACAACTATAAACAGAAGATTTAAATATGAAAACCGATGTTTATGATGAGTAAATTTATAGTGTTTTCAGGTTAATGTTCAAACTTGTGAATGTTATAATGGACAATTTATTTTTATCTGTACGCATTTCATCTTGTTTACTTGTTTTTTTCCGTTCTATGCTCTTGTTAATAAATATGCTTAAAAAAAATCTAGGAAATTGCAACGTGTGATAATAGCTTTTCTAGATTTTTGTGAAGAAACGACTGATTTAATTGTTATTTAACACTCAATGTACTAAACTTTAATTAATGAATATATCTTCCGTGTATAGACTTACAAAAGGTGTGTAATATACTAAAGTTATTTCTAAAATGATGAAATATATTAGACGAAATCCCATACTAACTGAAGCCGATTTGTCACGAGTTCCTAATCAATCATCCACTTATTAATGTTTATATTGGCACGCTAATGGCTGATATCTATGTCACCGATACATCGGTCGAAAGGCAAACACTCGTCACTCGGTAACGAGAGGGAACCGCAATTATGCGTGGAAGTGCACAGCTGGCTGGACCATACATACATATTCAAAGATCAGACAGTTTCCATTTTGCGTGCGTAATCGGAAACGTATCGGAACGTTTGTTCTCGTCTGCCAATCAAATTGAAACTTTAAATTCGAACAATGAACTATTAATTCGTTTGTCAGTAAAATATTGATAATGATTTATTCATTTCTAAATTACACTGGTGAGGAAGAGGTAGGCGCAAGTGAGGGGAGAAAAAAGGCGCAAATTGAATATAACACAGTAGTGCAGGCGTCAGAGTATGACGGTGTTACGGGTATGCATTGCGGAAGAGTGTGATGGATGCATGTCACACGACATGATATTGTCAGGTGAGCTTACGTAAATGTTGGTTACTGAGCTACCGTGTCGAATAGGGGAACGTTGATGACCTCTGGGAATAACGGGTAAAATCTTCTTACTATATCTACTACAGCTACTTTGTAGTAGGTACTAAAGAGACATTCATGAATTAGGGAAAAATCTAATGATTCATTTTGACTTACTGCCTCTTTCTAATTGTGCGAGGTCATGGTTTCGATTACTAATATTCGGAATTCCAAGATACCAGTCGAGCGTGTGTGTCATCAAAACTAAGAGGCAAGGGCTTGCTGTGCAACGGCGTCTTAGCTTCGACCTTGATTTTATTGGAGTTTGGGATTGTTCCGAGTAACCAAAAATGCGTTAATGTGAACTAATATTGGAGTTCTGATTAGTTTAGTTTATTGTTTTAAAGGTATGGAGGGACACCCTCGTACGTATAGTACAAATCTTATGCAGGTATTGTATTGTATGACAGACCTATGTATAGTAATCTAATAGAAACTTGTACGTGGGAGTGGAGAGAATCGAATTTATTCCACATTATGATGTGGGTAGTCGTGAGCTAATGTTTCTATCAAATTGTTGGGTATTGTGGTATAAACCAATCAGTACAATACATAATAAGATTACAGAGCTGGTCAAGCGTGACGAATAATGTATTACACAAAAAAAAATACACATTACCTGTTTAATGGAAATGTAATTACACATTACCTGTTTAATGAAAAAAGGACCATATATTTTAATAATAAACACAGAAATATATATATGCGCTAACCTTATATTTTAATAAAAAGTGATCAATTCCTTGCATTAAAAATAACATTAAAACACAAAATCATGCCACAAAATATTCTTGCACATAAAATCTTAAAACATTAAAAATAAAAACTAACCTGTTAAAAACACTGACGATCACCATAGTAAACAATCCAGCAATATTATATTTCAACAGTAAATACTGTTAACAGTATTGTCGTTTAAATCCATCAACACAACTGAGTCGCAATAGAAATCGGGCACATTTTCACTAAAATGCACATAATTTTCGAGTCAACATTCGATGAAAGAATTTTAAAATTAAGTTCGATGTTCGAACGGTCACATCACGAGTACCGACACTACCACACACGACGGGTGACGAAAATCAACTGAGGCGCTGATTGGTCGGACGGTCTTCGCATCAAACGCTCGGGCTGTGTTCGGCTCGCCGGAGATGCAGCGCGTGCGCGTGCGCATGCACCGAAACAAATTAAAATGAACACAGCAACAATTTCATTTATTAAATCTCGCTTGCTTTACGGATATGATGTTTTTAAAGTTCGCCTTAACAAGCTCTAGACATAGAAAAAAATATTATTTGTTTTGAGGATAGATTCACGACATACCATAACAGTTACTTCGAGATGAATTATAGGACTACAGTACTTGTATCTATATAATTTTACAATTTAATTCTGGAAATCTGACAGGTTTCTTTATAATTTTTGTAGGTACAACTATCAACATGTACTTACCTGACTATTCGATATTTTAGTGTTATGCATACAAATGTATCTACACGAAAAGCTTTTACCCAGCCACACTAGATAATGTATTCCAACTGTTCACAAGGGCATAATTTTTCATTGTGTTAGTCACCTGTGTTTTATAGATGCTACAAGCCTCTTCACTCACTTCTGCGACGCATACAAATGTACCTTATAATCTACCTACGAGACGAATACATCACAGTGCATTTGGACGTATACAGAGAAATATAAATTGCTTGCAATAAGTTTAGGTACTGCAAGGGCTTATGACATAACGATTGCAATTATTGCTACAGTAGAATCGTGGTTAGTATGTCTAAGTACAAATGCATGTGCCTAAACTACCGTTACATTCGTGGTGCACCTAATCATTATTTGTCATTGTTAATTTGGTTAAAATGAATGCACATCTACCTATGTCTGAACATTAGCAGTTATAATTTACCCGTAAGTCATAGCAAAGATTACACGATAAATACAATAGCTTCATGCTATGACCTCTTAAATCAAATTAAGATTTATCTTCAGAGAGTTCTAAAAATACATTCAGAAATACTATACACGTTTGCCTTATTTAATGAGCTTCAGCTATAAATATGATAAATATGACTATGTCAGTAAGGTAACATGTTTTTTTTTTTGATGACGTATACCTCCTGATATCTGCAGATTCTGTCAATACATTTAGATTTAGGTATATATTAATAGGGTGGTCCTTTTGCCCTAAGACCACACGTATACCGTGCCGTAGTAAACTAGCGATGAGTTATCTCAGCTATCAATATTTTATTACAAAATTATCATATTATCTGCATTAGCGCATTCAGTATTATAATACTTTGTATTCTAAGAGCATAATACGTTGATGTATTTAAAATTATATTATAATCGTACATGAAGTTTAAAATCGATAATTCGCTATTAGGTTGTTCGAATGGACAAATTCATTGCTTTATGTTATATACTAAACGTTTAGTCCGTTCTTAAAAACCTCTAAACCCAACTACATGCTAAGTAGAATCAAGATTTAAGTCATCCTAACATACCAAAAATCATTTTTTTACTAAAGTAACTTCTTGCTTGCATATTCAATAAAAGTTCACGCAAATATTCCCTTTATCGCAATCTCAGATTCCAAATTCAGGAGAGAGATGGAGAGATTATCGACAATTGAATACAGAGGGGACCCCGTGGTGGGAGAAACGGGGTCACTGTGCGAGTATGACACCTGTGATTAACTAGGTATAGGGAATGGATGAGGAACAAGTACTATATGACTCTAATTAAGCCTTGAGAAGACTTTAGAGAAACCCGTATATCTTGGAACATTGCCAATAACACACAATATATATTTTATTTCCTACTTCATTGTCAAAGTAAAAGAGTGGGATCCAGAATTCCGGACACCAGGAGATGGCAACGCAGTAGGTCCAGAAGGAGATGGCTGGATGATTTCACCTAACGTTGGAGATAAAACAGAAGTAGTAGTAGTTTCCCCTGTAGTAGGACACAATGTGCTCATAATAAAAATACATTTTTGATTGTCTGTCCAGTTATATTAGTACATACCAAAATGTTGTTCATTTATTGCATTTCCATATTAGGCTTAGTAAGTAGTGTCTTGCTTGTGATATACATAAATCTTGTAATTTTAAATGAATATTTAAAGAACATTTTCTTATTCATGAGCTGAGTCCGCGGCGATGTCGCGAGTCAAAACTGACTGAAGAGCTCCGTTCGAGTTCGAAACTAGTCGGGCAATCCCGAAGTATGCGCGTGAGTAATAACCGTTAAACTATAATTAATTAATATGAATGTGTCTCACGAAAGTTATTATACAAAATAAAAAACATTTTCTTTTAAACTATTACTTGGTTACGATTAAAGTAAGACTGCCGACCGGTCGTCTAATCTCAAATCTCCTTGGTGACATAAAATCTTTAAAACAAAAATAGCAACTGATGTTGAAATTGTTCTTGACATAGTTAAATGCAGATGTTATAACGCAATTTTCAGTTGATGCAAGATAAGATAAGATAAGATACTTTATTTCGCAAATATGGGTACAGTACATGATTTTAATTACAAGAAATACTAATCTGCAAAATATTTCTACAAATAATGTTAATTTAATCTGCAGATAGAGTAATAAGGAGCTATATAATACTATCGTCGTTTTTTCCACCAAAATAGACTAGCTATATGACCATATTCACAAAAATACCAAAAAAATATTCATAAGTGATCCATCATCATAAAACCCTACACGTAAAGTTGTAAGAGACTAACATCGTACGCAATGCGCGTGCGCAAGTCTGAGTCAGACGTCATCAGACATGCAACGGTGCGCGTGACTGTGGATCGAGTCCTATGGGCTAGCTCCGGAAGATCACCAAGTACAATAAACATGATGATCCATATATATCTGAAGATAATATCGAACGTGGCGGACATACACTTAGATAGGATCAAAACAATAACAGGTGATACATACAATCCAAATAAGAAGGTTCGCGCCAAAAGAAAATGTGTTACAGGTTTTAGTAAAACCATTCAGATTTCGTATATGTTCGTATATTTTGAAGTAGATGGTTAGATTGCATGTGAGAAATTTAGAAATAGATCATATTCATACAATGTAATTGTATATAGTACCCATGCTACACGAAAAGTATAAAATAAGTACTTACACTTCACGCGACACAAAATCTTCCTGTGAATATATTTTAAATTCTTTGCGTCATTAGCAGGAGTCATTGACCTCACTATGATTCTTAAATAACCATTTAGAGTCCCTTTACAAAAGGTCCATTTCAAAGGGTCACAGTCCAGTCCAACCCATAATTAACTCACCATGGAACTTCAATCGTTTTCAAATACCCATTCGGATGTCGGCAACCGTTTAACTGTACCGTTAGGGGCCTCTTGACATTCTAATATTATTTTCTTAATACATGTAACATAAAGAGCTAAATCAAAATCAAATATTATAGTACTCACTGATCCGGTAAATGAAGATCAACAAAAAATGTCAACAGCTTACCTGAAACAAGAAATGTCTATTAGGTCAGGCCTAAGAATGAGATCAAAACAAGAATTGGCAATTGAGATGAAATGCTTATTTATGCGTGACTGTTCCTAATTCATTAAGCCGGTGTGGTTATCGTAAGAAACATGACTTATACAATTTGATGTGGAACTAATCGATAGTTATATCAAACATGATACATCTTCTACATCATTTATTAATCTGCAGAATATGGGTACATCAAGATTAAATCGTATAAATTTCTAATATTTCGTGGTCTTTGTCCTTCTATACATTACATTTTCACTTTCTATGTTTTGCTACATGTAAATGTGACTCCAAGTAAATACAAGCATCAACACAATTTAAAACAACTTCAAAAATTTCAACCTGTCGAAGCACATCATAGTTCCCAGTCCTCTGAGTCTCTAATGCAGCCGCCACATGACAATTATCATAAGAAATTATTCATACAGTATCAAGGTATGCATCAACTGGCACAGCCGGTTTTTGCAAGAGGTCATCCAAAGTACCAGCACCTGATCTTCAATTGTTATCTTTACAACTAGTTTCCAAAATCTCGTTTCAGTCGACCATTCCGATGAGAGCGTGATCGGGTTTGACCTGAACGATTTTAATTTGCATCGAATTGCCATTTGACGTTTAAAAAGTGGATTAATAATTTTGAACAAGTGTGAGAAATGGAATAAATTGAGCAACTGTGTGTAAATTGTGATTAGATTTTTTTTAATAGAAATTCACACTACATAAATAACATGCTCCAACTGTTCGTGATCTTATAAAACTTATCTTGATTATGTCTTCATAACAAAAAGTGGTTGTCATGATACAAAAACGCAACTTTACAGTTCAACATACCAGCATACTGCACGAATAACCGCCGAAGCTAATAATAATAAATCACATGATAAACTCTTGTATCGAACTTTCTAAAACCAATTTACGGAGTCACGTAAGTGGGCAATAATTTGGTGTAAGCCCTAAGCTGCCCTGAAGCTAAACAGCAATTTTGTATACGCCTCCTATGGAATGGAATGAGCCAATAAGCGCAATAATTATACACTTAAGAAATACGCAATGGACGATACAGGAGAAAGTAAATGGTAGCTGATACTGGCCGCTAGTAAAATTGGTAACAAAGAACTAGGAATCGAAGCCACAGATTGCATGTTTTGATTTTCATCCAATTCTAAGGGTAAAGTAGGACACGTAGCTCGTTAACAATATCTTAGCAACTGGCAAATGTACTAAGAAATACTGATTTGTGTCTGTTTTCAGGACACAGGGAATGGACAAAACCACGTTATTGAGTTCGTTAATAAAACCTACACTTGATAAGAGGGAATTATTAAGTTTCTAGCTTATCATCAACAGATCCCAAAACCTCAGTTCATATCACCACAACTACCTTTATAACTGCAGACTTGAATGAACTTTATTAGCTATTGTCTATCCATTCTAACCGCTGACCTAAAACTTTCCATCTTCATTTCAGGTATAATCCGTGGGTTTAACAACAGTTTGAGCAATTTTCACAGTGCTACTACCTACAATTAAACAGGAAAATGGGAAGGTTAACGACTCCTAGGTTACCTAAGGGCTTTGTGCTATCTACTGATGTTGATTAAAACAAATCTCATTTGGCTGAAGCTTTTAGTTCAGTAGATGGTTATTTTAACCTGGAGACCTAAAGTGGACTAGGAAGTCGAAGTTATATTAAATATTCTATCCTACTCCTAGTAATATTATATAAATGTAAAAGTTTGTGATGATGGATGGATGTTTGACTCCTTTACGCAATAAGTACTGAACGGATTTGGATAAAGTTTGTCAAACACGTAGTTTATAACGTGGATTAACACATATGATACTTTTTATCCCGGCTGGACCCAATTCTGAAGTCCACGCAGACGAAGTCGTGGGCAGAAGCTAGTGTTACAGAAAAATTAATAAAATTAGTGGTAACTCTTGAATAATAACATACTTTTTTATGTTTGGGTAATGAGTTACTTTATTAAAATGACATAATTCATGCTACTTTGATACAGTCGCCATAAAAAATTGTTTGCTTCCCAATATAAAAGGAAGTCTAGTGGAATGAAAACAGAATTGTTTGAAGCGTTGCATACCTAACCTACGGACTAAGAAAGTTTACGACTTTACGCATACGATTAGGGACAAAAGAATAAATATTCAGAGAGAAACTGACCGTTTACCTTTTACGATGCAATTCATACTCTTCTAATAAAAAGGGTGGTTATTTGACTGCTTAATAGGTTTCGGACAATAGGACCAACAATAGCTTTTTTATTTCATAAGGTGACCCAGTGGCACCAAGAAAATATTCTCACAAAACTACAATAGGGTACAAAAGGATGCTGTTATTCACACAGTTAACTCTTTATTATATATGAGATTAGACTATTTTACTGGATAATGTGTGGAGAACTATGCTTTTTAATTTGTATACAGTGTGTTGCTTTTCTTACTTAGCTTGCAAACCAATTCTAATCGCAAACAAAATTTTATACCAGTCCTTATGAAATCTCTAAAAATAAACAATGAACACGAAACGCAATAGGTCATGGTAATACAATATTGATCCGATATTTATTGCAAAAGGGCACTTCGGAATATTAAATCGCTTTATCCAATAAGAGAGATTCGACCTTGACATTGTACGGATTTTTCCGCGTTTCAAGTATACAGTGAATTGGATTGTGGAGAGGATTGCAATATAAATAAAATTATAGCATTCGTCGACAGAAGGTGTATTGATAAAGTATGTCAATCTGGGAATGGGGCCAAGGTTCAAGTCTTTGAATTAAGCATAACATCGCACCATGAGACGCTACATCACACATATTCCTTGGATTTGTAGTAGAGGTGTTATACAAGGGGACACAATTCATCGATATTAATTTAAGCACAGTCCTAAGAAAAGATGCAGAAATATAACCAGTCATGAAAGCATCTGTTTAATCATCAGATTTGTTGTTCGCATTAGATATAGAAAGATAGAAGTAATGTAATGCTTAAACTAACTCTTACTATTCGATTCAGCTATCACCTATCCGCACAGTCTCATTAGATCCCAGTTTGTTGTTAACAGTTAACAGGATCTTTGTTCAGTTGGCAACGCCTCAAAGCAAAATTGGTTTCAAGATCCTCCTGTAGCAAATAAAATCTAGTTCACAAAGCAAGGTGGAACGAGTTACAAGTGTGTAACAAAGCTTATAAAGGGGACAGAGAGCAAAACAACGACGTGTGGAAACCACCCTTACATCTCAGGTAGGTCAGTGACCTGGCTCTCATTCACCCCAATCTTTGCTTCAGATTCTTTTCCAAACAATGATGTTGTGGTTTGAATATTGATGTTGGAACATCAATCTTGGTCATAATTTAGTTGAAGTTTTTATAGGACAAAGAAAAGAAGACAATGTTAACAGATTTCATTAGTCGTTTTTAATCTAAACGTTCTTTTTTATAATATCCTGGTATTGGATGCTGTAGGATTATCTTAAGATAGCTTTAATAAGATGAGAGGAACTTAATAATATTTGTACAATATTTCCCGAGAGTTTAGACGGAGGTTTACTGTCATACCAACATTTCAATTATACCTTTATTAATTAACATTTTTGTGAGCCTTGGCACAATTTCTGGGCTGCTATTGAGAATTTTTTTAACAGAAAATCTAATACAGTATCCGACCTGGCAATCGAATTTAGGACCACACGCTCAGCAGTCAGCAGCAATTGTTTGTGTTCACTAGAACTAGACAGTAGCAAAGACAAGATTATAAAAAATAATTAATAAGCACGCTTAGAAAATACATACTTAATATTGAAGTACCTAAACTATTTTTGTTTTCATCATAGATACTTGAAGCAGTGACTAGGCTCGTGGTATGATCGTTGAACTAAGAAGTCAAAGGACGCAAGTTCGAATCCAAGGCAAGCACCACTGACTTTTCGAATTCATGTGCGTATTATACACTAATGATCACTTGCTTGAAATGGTGAAGGAAAACATCATGAGGAAACCGGCACATCTAAGAGATGATCTCGATGGAGTGTAAAGCCATGTCAGTGGCCTACAGGTGGTTTAAACTCAGACACTAGTTTTTTCATCAACCACACGATGAAAGAGAGATCATAGATACTAAAGGATGCCTATATACACAATACTTTAAGTTGTAGCCTTGTACTGTACTGTCCTTAATTACTTGCCCCTGAACAATATCCACGAGTTCCCCGGAACGACACGTAATACTTTAAAGACGCGATTTATGCTTTAAAATATCAGGGCTCATTAGCAAGCACATCAGTTACTGCAGCCAGTATCGTGGTTGCCGTTACACGCACGAATCACATACATAAATAAACCTGAACGAAGTCGCAGGACAAACATCTGCTAGCCATACAAATGTTTATTCTCCGTATCGAACCCGCTACTTGGACGCTTAAGGCGAACACTCGTCTCTGCGCCAATTAGGTTGTCTAAACATTGCAATATGCTAACGTTGGATGAAGCAGAAATCCTTTATCTATTAATATTCTACCTAAGTAAAATAAATTTAGTTTTTCTAAGAATTTAGAAATAGCCTTAAAATTAATAATTAAAAGAGGGGGTTTAATATTAAAGAAGTATATACGATTGATTTAATCATACATAAATATAAACAGAGAAAAATTGTCGCTTACCAACTAAACCTACCAGCTAAAGTAGTCATCAAACGCAAGCGCATTGTGAAAAAAAGATGTAGTCTTTTATCTTGATAAAACTGAATCAGGACATATTTCATGACTCATGATAGACTCATAGGACCAATAATTTCACACAAAGCTACAACAGCCATCATAACTGAAGCAATTACCCGGCATCGTTCTATCTGTTCCATCGCAACTAAAACTCATGAAAGACATTCCTCGACCACAAAGAGAGGTGAAAATGGAAGGTATTAAACCAGACCAGACACGCTCCAACAATAGCTCTTTTAAAGCCTTTGTCTGATCTGACTGCGCAGAGATGAATACGGATCTCTTATACGTGCTTAGTCTCGAGATATTCATTCGTTTTTCAACGATTTATGGTCACCTTGTTAAGAAATCGAATATATTGACTTGACTCGTCTGCGAATGAAATTAGAATAAATCTGAAATTGACGTAATGAAGAAAGGATACTGTAGTGGTTATTGTGCGATGGATTGACTTTAATTATTGAAATGGAATCGAAACGAGCACAGTTTTATGTTTTTAAAGTAACTTTGCAGTGTATACCTGTTTACTCCTTAAAATTATGGCAAACAAAGCTTCAAGCGACACGAAAGAGATGTTTGATGCTGCTAAAAAAATGTCCGTGGAGTTGGTTCTAACGATTATCGTTGTCTTAAACTTCAAGAAAAAACTAGATTAAATAAAAAATCGAAAACAACAATTTATTGACACATTGTAAACCAATATCCCAAAGTATTATTAAATAAGTAAACGTTTAAAATAAAAAAGGAAATGGTTTATAGACCTATGTCATCTGTTGTTCTAATTGGAAATCGATTATTACTTTTTAAAAGGTAATCGAATTATGTTCGAATCCTTTGCTCTCGTGTTATTTGACACAAAACTTCGAGCCCACTTCACGACTTTGGCTACTTCCAGAAAAAGCGTTAGTGGTCAAAGACACTGCTTATTTACTACCGTTATGACAATCAGACGAATAATCGAGGTCAGTACCTGCTACTAAACCCAAAATAGTTTTTTCTTGTTGACAGACAATTCGATCTAGTGGACGTAAAGGCGACTGCTGACCATAATGTTTTGGGATCGATTCCCAGGCAGGGTTAGTATTGGTTTTTTCGGTTTGTCGCCTGAAGTTTAGTGCCTACGTACGTAGTCCTGCCTGGTAGATGGTCGTAGGTTTATACCACCTATTAAATGGGACTTAGGTGAACTGAGGGTGTAAACAATTTCATCTCTACCTATACCTTTGGAGAAAACAGGAGTGATAACCAGTTCTAAAATATTTTTGTACATACAAGTGTCCGGGTGTATTCTATTAATGGTCATACGCCCCCCGAGGGATTGAGCACTGGTTTGATTCGATTCTAAAATGCGGGTCAGTCCAAATTGCGCTGCCAACTGAATTTCTAGAAACGAGTTTAGTGCAATGCTCTCTGAATTAAAGTATAGCAGTAACTTTTCATATAGAAGAATTACCTTTGATAAAAGAAAATTATTTATTGACTTCTACTAGTTATCCCTTTATTTATTAAAAAATTAAACCACGAGCTAAAATTACTCGTATCTAATTTTAGGATATTTATTTTTAGTGTTTTGAAAACGTCACTTTTTATCAAAAAAGCACTTTCAAGACCTAACGAAATAAATATGTAGGTATGTAGAAATTATATATAAAAGGAAATGGCAGTTCCCAAATAATTTTGGATCATTAAACAATGCCCCCTCTAAATTTTTAAACATTACGTGAACTATTTTGATGTTTGGTGGGAACTTTCGTTTCCAACAGTAGTTTAATGTAGTTATAATTATATGATTGACAGGAACCAATTTAACACTGTTTGTCACATCCATCTGCGCAATAAACAGATATTCTTTTTCATTTTTTTGGTAAACGTTGCGTTTCTAGTCATTTATATTTTCCATTCTATCATAGTTGCGTTGACACACATGAATATCCACACCCTAATCTGGAACTATTATGTGTAGATCATGCAATATTTTAATTATTAATATGCGTTCCATGTGGGAATAGATAGATACACACACACTTTGCAGCAGACGATATTGACCAATGCGCATACGAAGTACAGATAAATAGGTGCCCATGCTTGCAATCAGTTCCCCCTGTGACGTGCCGTAGGCATAGCACAAAGTGCGCACTGGTTTGATCCACCCGAGGTAACAGTGCCCCTTGTAATGTGCTGAGACTGCCGTGTGGTTTTTGTCGGTAGGAGTCCGACATATCCATGGCCAACAAGTAGAGGGCATCCATGAGGTTTTCCAAACTTTTATTAAAAATGCTTAAGTTCGTCCAACTCCAACCAATTCTGACCACAAATTCTATCAGGGATTTATATACCTTTACTACGATTTTTTACATAATTTGCATTATATATTTAATAAAGTATTATGTTACACTGACCATCGAACTTACTGTTCGAGGACTCTTCAAGCACAATGCGCATTAGAAGTAGGGTTGCGCCCTATACTATCGAATGGCGTTTTGAACAATGAACAACGTCGCATTATAATAACTTTAAACCCGGATTACACGGGTTTTAGTGTAAACTCAAAACCCTTAGATAAAAATATGCAAAATCCTAAAAGGTATTTGCAATGTAAATGTGGTTTTTACACAATTGAATTATTTCGATCCTCACATTTTATTTAATGTTACGGTTGCATGTGGAGCACCCCCTTTAGTAACACTTACAGATTTTCTACAACATTTACATACATCTCAACGTCATACACATAATGTAGTACTCCTACGCACAGTCAATGAATTAAGTCAAAAATAAAATTGAATTATTTTCGATTAAAAAAAATCAGGGCTTTCATGGAAATAACTTAACCTTTAACTTTTAAACTATCGCGTTGCATGATATTACTATATACTAACAGGAATTAACCAGTCTGCTTGTGACCACGATCAGTGCAACCTGGTCGAAACGTCAAGCGAATCGAAGGTATTTATTGCGCGTTAATTCCTGTTAGTATATAGTAACTTAACCTTTATCATTTCAATCCTTTACCAGTATAGATTTTAGAGTTTAGACGTAAAACATTTCATCAAATCAAGTTACAATCACCCGAGCGTACACAATCCGGACGAGTATTGTGTCAAACGTTAAACTTGGTAAACTAATAAATCTTCGAGTCATTAGAAATGCCGATCAAAAGGGGAGATAAACTGTGATTTCCGTAATGCAATTAACATGCATAATTTTACATTACATGCATCGCAGGGTTTCTAACAAACATTACAATAAATCATGAGTAAAAATAATTAGACACGCAAAACCAATAGTGACACTTATTTAATATGTGTCTGTTCTTTTTCCAGTCTCTTAAAAATGTTTTTATTATAATCCTAATGGTATTTAAATTCCTAAAATATCTAGGCAAGTTTTAGTAGGTACCGCTTAAATTGTGTTATCTGTTAGTTTTGTGTCCCTAGAATGACCATTAAATTGGCACTATCGCAGTTGCCAAAACAACACGCCTATTCTATATTTCTAATACAGCGAAAAGTCAATTAAAAACCGTCACCAGCAGAATTTGCAACATACCATTGTCCGACAAGCAAGCATTTGTTAATTCGAGATGTTATTACTAAAATTACCATAATCGAAGCAACCAGCCGTAAAGACATTGTGAACGGATCTAGGGTGGCCAGCAATCAATGATCAAGGGGTTCAAGACGAAAGTTAAACTTGTAATCGAATTTAAATCCTGTCACTAAGTCATAAGGATTAATTTGCCATGTACAAATTGACAATATATGTTGAAAATTTTAGAGGTGTAAATATGCCGAATTCAAAGGGTTAGTTCAATGACCCGATTCAAGTGTCGCGATAACGTTTTAAGGTGTTAATTTGTGTGAGTTGATTTATCAAAAGATTTTATCAATTATTTCATACTAAATGCCTTTCCCCTTGTAGAACTTGTTAGTCTTGTTTTTTGTAGTTGAATAGAAAGGAATAAAATTTTAAAGATAAATCTTTGAAAAGCATTAACTCATGCTTAGTGAACTCTAAAGTTATAATATTAAATGGAAAAATCATACGGTTGCAAGCAGGATTCGAAACTGCGCCTCCCGGATAAATACTCCAAGCGCTCTGACCACTAAGCCATCTCGACCTCTGCTGACTACCGTGAATTCTTCTTCCACATTTTTTAACACGTGTTTTGGTGACGTCATTGCTATCTATTCAGTCCCTAAACATGTGACCGACACGACTAAAATGTGGAAGAAGAATTCACGGTAGTGAGCAGAGGTCGAGATGGCTTAGTGGTTAGAGTGCCTGGAGTATTTATCCGGGAGGCGCAGTTTCGAATCCTGCTTGCAACCGTATGATTTTTCCATTTAAAATTATAATTGTAGAATAAAATATATTTTTTCTTAAATTTCACATAATGTTACACCACACTTTGATAATCACGGCCTTGGGTATGTATTGCTGTGGCGAAATAACATCATCAAGTTATGACATCAAATGAAATTAAATAAATACACCGCTAAATAACTTACGCCTAGTTAGTATTGTTCTATTTATTACAATAATAACAAGATTAAATTAATTAAAAAGCAGATCTGCCATGTGTATTTTTTTTTATTCACCTCTTTTTGTTTACATGGCCAATATATTACAAAAAGTATCTAGCTTATGCTACCTGGGACATTTTAAAGATTCTTACGTTAAGAAGTTATAGTGGAATAAAGAAATTTACAAACATACATACATACTTACATACATAAAACCTATAAACAACACTCCTTTTTTTCGGGAAGTCGTGTAAAAAATAGTTCTAGTTTAAGCATTGTCCATTGTCCCTTCAACTTTGCAAAAAAATACTTATTCCTGCATCGTAAAATTACGTCCGAAATTGTGCGTGTTCTTGCAATAAAAACGACAATAATTTTCCTGTACATAATAAAGCAATTGTGTCCAAATTGAAAGAGGGCGACATTTTTATAGAGCCATAAAATATGGTCGTAGTACATCATAGGATTCAAGGGCGACCATTAAGTTGCGCAGATTAAACTTTTCAACAATCCATAGTTAACGACTCGCAAATTGGTGTAGGTAATAATATTGATTAAATTTATACTAGGGAAGTAAACATAAAAGTAAAGTATTGATCACTGGTACACACCAAACTAAAGAAAAAAATCTAGACTAGGCTTAAAGGCGAATAAAACTAAAAAATAAATAAGATAAGAAAGAAACGCAAGGAATCGACGTCACCAAAGGAGAGCTTCCTTTGGTGACGTCGATTCCTTGCGTTTCTTTCTTATTTATTTTTTAGTTTTATTCGCCTTTAAGCCTAGTCTAGATTTTATTTATGGACAATCGTGTGTATAAAAAAATAAGTAGGAAGAAAATAAGAAAAATATCGAGATTTGCCAATAAACGTGAAACATATCACCTATTTATTTATGGTTAGACGAAAACAGAATAAACTTCCTACGTAAAAGGATCGGATAAACCAAATTGGTCCCATCTTGCTTAGTACGTTAGAAAAAAGTAAACAATTCATTTATACAATGTTATATCAACAAATATTCGCGTTTATTTGTGTTATGGCTGACTGACTGGTTTTATGGTTGTCAATGTCCAGGAATACCAGTTATGCCAGAATTTGTTTGCGCAAATCTTTACATTTATTTGGTGTGCCTTCACAAAAATTATAATTTTATTCAAGGGGTGCTTTATTGTAACATGAGTGTCCCACTTCAAATTGCGATTCATTGTCATCATGGCTTTTATTATCTGCAACCTTTTTTGCAATGTTAGAAAAACAAACTTTTTGTTTGTCTGTCGTTAGTAAACTTGTCTGTTACAATTTTGGACGAGGTATCACGCTTATTGAATTATTGCATTGTATGCTTTGAAACTGTGCAATAGAGTTTAATGTTCAATGTTGCAACTATCGCTGACATCGTTAGTAATTCAATATCCTTTGAAACAAAAAATACAGTCGCATTAACACACGCTATGGGATCATTGGGAACAGATGGTCGTGTTACCATAAGTGGTTTATCTTATCGATTCGACGATTATATCATCTATGTAATACGGTGCTAATTGATTTGTTCATTAATGGCCATTTATTTAACACCAGCACCTGCACCCCAAATGGCATCTGCTTTTTATCTAAGGTCGCTTAACGAAATTATATTTTAGAACATATATCTTCCATTAAACGAGTTTCCTTTTCCATTATTTTTGATGTGTAAGAGAAGGAAACATTAAGCTTAAAGGTATTTTCAAATAAAAAAAATATTGTATCAGCTACTTCTTTACTACCAATAGATTACTATATTGGTAGTAAAGAATAGTGATAGCCTAGTTGCATAACCGTTGTACTGACGAGTCAAAGGTCGCAAGTTCGAATCCAAGGCACGCACCACTGTCTTTTCGAGGTCATGTGCGTATTATAAACTAATTATCACTTGCTTAAAACGGTGAAGGAAAACATCGTGAAGAAACCAGCACACCTGAGGGATGTTCTCGATGGTGTGTAAAGCCATGTCAGAGACCTACGGGTGGTTTAAATTGTGACACTAGGTTGTTCATCAACCACACGATAAGAAGAAGACTATATTGGTAAAGTATACTTATGTGTTACTAGGTAAACTTGACGTGAGATTTTATAAATCAATTTATTAATTCAACCAGATTTGTAATCTTATACACATTCCATATAAAATATAAAATGATGAATCTTAACCTTTTTAATCGAAAAAAATATTAAAAATGCAGTCTAAAAGGACTTACTGTAACTAGCTTAACATTAGAATGAAATTGAATTCTTCCAAATCATTTTCATAGCAAAAATGATCTAAAAAAATATATTCTTATCGTGTATTCTTATATTTTAATTGCATATTTCTGGATAATTATCAAATTGCAATAGATTTTGTTACAATTGTAACAGTAGGTGTTATTACAATTGTAACAAAATCTTTCTGCTTCCTTGATGTAAATAAAACCAGTTAAATACATATAACTGAATCATGTTGCATTTGATTGTAGGACTAAAGTGACCGGATGTCCATTTCTATTATCCGTAAAACTCGCTCCACCCTTTCTTTAGTTGAATTTCATAAGATATTCCTTAGAGCAGTAGATTCTATAACACTGAAACTAGTTTGACCAACGCCATTATTAAAACTTTTACTATTAATATTTTACGATTCTTTGTACGATTAGGGGTAGCAATAAAAAAATAACAATTTTTCTCAATTACTCTTGCTACGAAAAAGTGAAATTACTCCAATCTTTTTGTTACCCCATAAATTATGCGTTAGCTAGAGTAATAAAGTTGTGGTTTGCTCCTATTTCTTAAGACAAATGGGTCGCATTTACAAATAACAATTTGCCTTTAAGAGTTCTTACTCAAAAGGCAATAAAACTTTTTCTTTAAACCATATTTATAATTTTCCTCGTAATAAATGATAATAAGAATAATTAATGTAGCGAATAAGAAATAAATCACGACTTTCTAGAATATTTATGAAGCAACTTGGTACAATTTATGACGGAACAAATAACAGCACAAAAACAATTAAACAATTTAAGTAATTTAAACAAGTTCTCCAAACAAGGGAAAACATAATAATAAAAGGGAGACTAAAAATATTAAAAGAGCTTTTTAGGACGGAAACAATTAAGAAATTTTGAAAAATTCGTTACCGTTTAATTAAATCAGAGCAAGAGTCACAAGTAACGAACCGTGAAGTCACGCGCGGCGCACAAACGAACTTTACCTTTTGAGCGTTATGACTTCCAAGTAATCAGTTTTGTGACCCATTTGGAGGAACTAAAGTATACAAGTATACAAATATTTTACTTCAGATGTGAGGCGTGACACATTTTAAAATTATGGCATAATGTTACTTGTTTAGATCATTTGGTTCACTGCTTATTTCAAACTTAACCTGTTCACAAAGAGTTAACGTTCAATATTGAATGATTAGAAATTTATGTTAAAAATTGCATGTTTTGTTAACCTATTTCACAATACTATACGGAAAGAACGTACTTTTAATATGGGAATTGTAAATTTTATCTTTAAGAATGAAATTGTTTCCGAGGTAACCCTATCAATTGGTATCATAAAAAATAATTTTTAACAAAAAAAAGAACCGACTCCAAAAATCTTTCTGTGTAAAATTGCACCAAAAAGTTATAAAATAATTGCATTATTTACTTACTACAATTTATATTTTTTTTTTTTAATTTTAGAGGATTCTGAATAAACTCAATTTATTAGGACAATAATATACAATTATTATTATTTTTGACAGACAAACTTTAAAAATATTGAGGAAGTTTCCTAAAATTTGCAAAGTATATTTAAAGGTACATTAACCATCATTATTTTTACGATAATATATTATACCTAATTGAACCTATTTACAAATGAACACAACAACTGCCTAAAGCGAACGTAATACGCTACTTCATGAATGTACTTACACGTTTATTATCCTTTACTGGCACCGACTCCAAAAATAATAATAATTGTATATTATTGTCCTAATAAATTGACTTTATTCAGAATCCTCTAAAATTAAAAAAATATTTTTATATAAATTGTAGTAAGTAAATAATGCAATTATTTTATAACTTTTTAGTGCAATTTTACACAGAAAGATTTTTGGAGTCGGTTCTTTTTTTTGTTAAAAATTATTTTATTTCTTACTTTTTAGTGAATCTTGCGTACCATAACTGATTTATCGGAAGTGAATATGGGTAGACCTACTCAACGCGCTGTCCATATATATCTGTCGCAGATGGATTGTAGAATCCGCTGTTTTACAAAATCTCTAGCTGCTTTACAAAACAGTACTGTTTTATAAAACAGCTTAACAACGTTCAGCTGGATTGCCATTGCGATACGTTTAACAAAACACCTTTAGACGTAATGCAGACTGACATATTTACAGTGGGACAGGTTTGTTTAATGTATAGGTATATTAAATGGATAGTCACCATTCAAGTCAAAAAGCGTACTCTGATTTACTTTACTGTATTCTGATTTGACTTTCCGTGGCTGGGTCGACGGAGCCCCGCTTAGCGGGGCTCCTATTTTTGTGTCCGTAAGGTTAGAAAAAACCTAAACACGAAGAGGATGACATCCTCATCGAACCTAACCTGTCCGTGTCGGGATACACGAAACTCCCGAGCTCGCTTCGCTCGCTCATGGATCAATTTAATTTATTTTCTTTCATAATCCCGATATATTGTCGACTATTATAGTGGTTTAGTATATACGTCATAAAAAAAATCATAATTTTTTTGCTATTGACAAGTAAAATAAAGTTAGGTTATTATTGTTAGGACATACAGAGCCGACAAAATTTCGAACTAAAATCAACAATCTGACAGTTAGGCAGTTCATTAGAAATATTCTAGAGACCGTAAACACCACCGGAAAGTCACAAGAAAGCAAAATACACCATTTCGTTTACTTCGACGACGTATTATTTTTCAGTTATTTTGATTTAAATACCAAACTACTAAACCAATTTTCATAAAATTTAAATGGGACCAATCGGAAAGTAAATCCTTTCAAATAAAAAAATAATTTTCCAAATCGGTTCATAAATGACGGAGTTCTGAGGTAACAAACATAAAAAAAAAAAAAAAATACAACCGAATTGATAACCTCCTCCTTTTTGGAAGTCGGTTAAAAATAGAGGATAATTATTTTTATACCAAGTTAGTTCGATCCCTGAACCAGCAACAGATCTGAAAATCTCTTTTAAATCCCAGCTATACCATTTCTACTTTACAATCATTTCAAATGATAAGTGCTAGTGCAAGATCGTACAAGTATTTTGTGAATATTATGTTGTTTTACCATCAAAATAATTTTTATGGTAAACTGAGTAGTGTTTTAGAGATACAGATGTAAATAGTGCTTATAGAATTTTCTTTTCTAATTGAAATCAATTGATACATTTTCGTAGGTCGGTTACGACCCCGTGGGCACATACCATGCTTTATAAACATATTTTTTTCATTTTTAGGTCCCGGCACGTGCTCTCTACTAACGAAATAGCCGAAGCCCTGGAGTCACTTGACTACGAGAAAGGTACGAGAAAGGTGTCCAGGGCTTCGATGTATACATTGTGAGGATACCATATTAGACGGTGACACAGGTGAGGAGGACTGTGACAATATTAATAACTTGAACCGACTTTAGTTACTTGCCCCAGCTTAGATGCACTTCAAAGCGAAGAAGAGAGTTATGATGATACTACTATCGATGAGATTTTAGTCTGCCCTACTAGTATTCTCATATTTTCGAACCCATTTCTACGGCATCCGGATCCAGCACACACAAGTTACGAAGTCCTCGTCGTGTCGAACCGTCAACTCCAGGAGTTGAAAAACTGACGATTATATCGGAGTTTACAGGATTGCCATTAGAGGCAAAAAATTGTATATTCCCATTTTGATGTGGCTAATTGACTTCGCCGTCTAAAACGCTTTTCTTTACTCACCAGATCATGCGCAAACGTAGACACGCTGCAATTTCGGCGATCTATTATAAGGTCTTTACTCCAGAAATATAGGAGTACCAGAATTCAGCATGGGCCACCGAACAAGACAAAGACAACTGTACCTGTTTCTGTTAGAAAACATTCAGCTGAACATACTACTCTTACAAGTCAGGTCAGAAGAGGATGTCAATTTGCATGACAAATGCTTTGCAGCATTTCATTCTGATATTATGTCCTATGTTCCTTACTTACCGATTTTAATTACGTCATTATTCCTATCCTACTTGTCTAAACTAATATTAAAGATTGAATAGCATATAATACTGTTATATTTTGAATATTCTGTCTCCATACTAGTGTAGTATCGTATCTGCGCAAAGAGTGATTTTCGACCCGCTGAAAAAAAAAACAACTTTCAGAACTGAAAACTACAAATTACTATCACAGTCCTTGTCGTGGTTATCAATATACAACATAATGTTAAATTATAAAAATCTGTGTTATAAAAAATTCTGGGCATATATGAGTTAGAATATCAACAGTAGTCACTGTTCTCACGACCTATATATTATAATGGCGCTGCTAAAAATAACTATGATGTAGTATCTAACCTTCAATCTAATTCAAGGTGTCATCTAGAACGTCCTGTCACCCCTACTTATCGATAAAAATGGAAATGAACTGTAAAACTTTTGTGGGACCACCGACATGATACGACGGAAGAGTAAGCGTAGGAACTGTGCTTTCATTTATTATTGTATCATCAGTGGGTAGAACTATGGTTGAATGGACTTAGAATAGAATAGACCTAGAAGAGAATAGACCCTTTTCCCCCTACCTAGAGTTTAGTTCTTATTTTTCTCTGCCTAGGCAAGCTAGGATACATTATTCTGTTAGAATTTCTTTTAGTACCTAATTCCCGAGTCCAGTTTAATTTGATATTTTCATGATACATACGAGGTTAACACTAAAGAAAATTACTTTGGAAAAAAACTGTCTACCAGGTTTCCGATTTTGGTTAGCGCTTGAATATTACAATACAATAAAAATATGACTATGTTTTATTTTTATTTTTTGTGTTTTTAATGCGGTCTATGTATGTTTGTGATAGTTGGTCTAGATATCGCAAAAGAAATCATAGTGTTAATCATATATTAAAATTACACATAACATAACATAGCATCACGCCTATATTCCCCGAAGGGGTAGGTAGAGGTGTACACAATTGTACACCCACATTTCACCATTCACCCATATTGCCATCAACCGGGCACAATTCCAAACTCCGGGATGCTACTGAGAATTTCCTTAAAAATTACTACCGTGTAATTTTTAAGGAAATTCTAAAGAAATACTAAAATTGGGAAATTTAAACCAAAAAATCAAAATTCTGTTGCATATTAAATCACTTTAAATACACGAGGCGATTCAAAGCTCAAAAAAAATACCTTTTTCATTTGAAGCTTCTAAGGCAGATCAAAGTCAAGGTAATGAGGGCGCCGAGCCCCCAAATAATTACCCTCACAGTACAGAGCTTTCATACTCCGAGCTTTACGTGACGCCTTCTCTAAAACGTTTAGTACGTACACTTTAGAGCATGAAATTGAATGACTAAGCATTGGTTTTCACGTTAGTATTAGGAAATAACAAGAAATTAATCATTTGAAGACTTGGCTAAAGTTTTAATTTATCTAAACTAAGGACTAGAAATAATAGAAATATCTAAAACAACATTGGTTTCCTTTACATTATGCATGGACATAAAATTGTAAAACGTCATCCATTGCATCATCGTAGCGTGCAATCAGGATGGTTGTAAATTGACATCACTAGAGCGTTCCAAATGCACGATTTCCAGCTGCAAGCACTGTAATATTTTGAACCTGATTCTAGCTCAGACATTGCACTGAGCGATAACTGAGTCGAACGTGTGTGTACATCAAAACGGCCACTAACAAAGCTACATGACACTGCGGTCGACATGTCGCAATTTACGTTGGAGCGGCCGTCGCGATCCCTTTGTGAAAAATATTGATGTATTTTTAACAGAGTGCACATAAACTGGAAACGATGCAAATTGACGCCTTTGACGGTGTGAACTGCTACCTATCAGAGTTTCGGCACATTCCAACGAGTGACATATTCCACTTTAATTACTAGGTATGTACGCCAACGTGTGCCGAAAATAATTAAAGATTCGGGTCACTTAACGAATGCAACAACCATAAAATAAAATGGACTTTTCCAAATTCCCGTTACGACATGACGTTAATTTCAATTTTCAAATCCGTCACAAAGTACGACCGAACATTCAAAGATAATACAATTTATTGTTGTATTGCAGATTGGGACACGCGACATCCCCGTAAAAAGGTTCGAAATTAAAACTCAAACCCTTTGTAATTTGTACAATGGAGGTAAAAATTTTGAATTCCGAATTCAAGTATCTAAGTTCATTGACAAACACGCGTACGACAAAATTAATTAGTTCCATCAATCATTGTGTGAATGGTGTCAGTCTAACACCGGCCCACTGGTTTGAAAAAGACCAACTATCGAAAAAAAATGTAACGTGATTCGACCATTGTGTGTTAACCCTTCTATTACTGGTTTGATAAAAAGTTGTGACGCTTCGGCAGGGCTCGCTAGCGCCTGGGCGGAGATATAGTGGGACAATATTTTGAATGCGTCGGAGATATGATAAGGGAAGATTTATTTTTGGGTCGGCCCGCTATGCGATGCGTGTGATCTGGAATGTTATGTTAGTCATTTATTTACATAATTTTTGATAAGCACGTTATTAAAACTAATGGAAACTTAATTATTTGTTGTACGAGAATCAGTTCCTACGACGTTTATTAATTTTTATATTTAATAAATTGATGTCTTAAAGTAAATCACTACAATTTAGTTTATTATTAATATTAGGTATAACATGCGGTTATACCTAATATTAATAATTATATCCAGTTTTTCATCTATATTTATGTTGATATTCGCACTATATCAAATGTGAATTGTTTGTATTGATGAATCCTTAATAATGCTTGTGAATTACTTGTAAAGAAAGTAGTACTAATATTACGAATCCGAACGTGTGTCTGTTTGTTTGTTACCATAAATATTGAACCAATTTTCTACGAACGAAATCTAGCACAGAACTTAAATACGACCCGGAGAGACATAGAATTCATACTTTTACCCTGAAAAAATCCTTTGTTAAAAAGGAAAATAAGACTAGATGGCTCTGATACCAATTTGATAATTACTTTATTCAAACTATGCGGCAAAAGCTGCCGGTAATAGCTATAAATAAAAATAGATTAATAAAATTAAACTATCGGTATGTAGTATCTGAATAATAGTTTTTTTAAGCTCGTACAGTTATTTTTACGAGATCTAAGACTAAAGATCTGATTTAAAAAATTTAAATCTTCGTAACTGCTGATTCTGATAAGATTTTATTGTCAGGTAGCTAGGACTACATGAGGAATAACTTAGACTAATTATAATATAATTACACGCGGGTGAAACCGCGGGCGCTAGTTTTAAATATAAGTTGATGCTGAAAGGTAAATAGATTTAACATCTTTTTTATTCAGTAAATCTAGCAAAATAATGGCTATATTAGTTAGACCAATCGCTGGCAAATAATAGAGGAATATTTTTTGCTAGAATGCATAGCAACAAAAAAACTAAAACTATAAGTAATCAATCAAAATGATAGATTATCTGAATCACACTAAGTAAACCATGATGATAACGTACAGACGTGCTTATAGCAGTTTTTTATTTAGGGATCATACCTTTGCTCATGCATTATTGACAGCTCAGTTCAGAACCCCCTTTTTGTATACTTATCGATCAATAAATCAAGGGAGATCGATGTCAATCAATCGAGTCTTTGTGATCTATTTATTGTTAAAATGTCAATGTGATATGAGTTCCCAATTGATATAGAAGTCCTCCACAAAAAAGAGAATATCAGCATGGCCAAACTTCCATTAGGACAACTGACAAATTGTTTCTCAAAAAGTTATTTTTATTATTATTTTGTTCGGTGTATGCCCCCTGAAATGCTTTAGTGACAATACGATATGCGCCGGAACAGTTACATTGGTAATTTACATATCTATAGGCCATACTTTGAATATGACAGCAATCTATCATGCGCAGTGACAATGCGCACGCGCCCTCTAGCGACCTTTCGACGTATTTTAGCAAAATCTTTAGGGTTGGTACGCATTATTATTATTTGCGAATTAATGATAAAATGATTTGTAAGTGATACCTGAAAAAACATTTAATGGTTGGGTGTTTTATGGTTTTTTTAGGCACAGACATATGAATACCTACCTAGATATAGGTACGCACCTAAATTTAGTTTTCTGTTATTTCAGTCACGGTTTAATTTTATATACAAATCTTAATTACTAGTATGCTGGTAGGTTTCTTAAGTACACAGGGAAAAATATGTACTTAATATTAATACAAGCTTTATTGATGAACTGAAGATATTTTTGTTCCTCAAGGATTTATGATTTTTAGGATAAATTTAATATTTTTTTTAATTAAAAAGCATTTCAATTGTTTTAATTATAAATATGAGTAACGACTAGTATGACATACACACTTACGTCTGAAAAATGCGAAAAAATTATTATTTGCAACCAAAACATCTAACTAGACTTGTTTTATATCACCAAGGCTATGTTGTGATAGTACATGAATAACATCGCCATAAAACAGAAATAACACAAACATTTGTGGGCTCTACGTTCATTATCATTGTCATTTGGTTCCAGAGGGAACACCATTGGCATAACAATGGCACGCAGGCGCATCTTTTTCCAATAAAAAAAGCTGATTTGCATTATGACATTTGTTGTTGTCAGTGACTGACAGACTACTAGTGTCAAAGTCAAAAGTTTTATTTTTGTATTAAAAATTTACATCATAAAACACCCAATGAAGGGTTGCTGATTGACTACCTATGGTATTATTTTAATTTATGGATTAATAATTTAAGGCAGGCAACACTGGCAAAGTCTAGGGTGCATACATAGCAATGTTACCCAGCTTACATTTTGTATTCGTGAAATTTTATATTAACGGCTTTTTGTGTTCTAAAGAGTGTTTTGATTAGACTAATTAAATATGTCATGCAAACTGTTACTTTACAATTTAAAAAGTTTCTTAATGACAAGTTACAATCATCAAAGAGTTATAATACATTATGAAGAATTTAGAATGAGACTATTATTCTTCCGAATTATAATCCTTTGTTTGTAAAGTAACACAGCATGTAAAATAAGTGTTAAACAATGGCGCGAAACCCTTGTTATTGACTTAAAGCTTTTGTTTAGATTGTGAGAAAAAAATACCCCTAAATTAAAGGTTTTTATTAATTTGTATTCATTATCATACTGGTAGTGGTTTTTTTTTATATAAGCTGTATGTTGTTGTAACATCACGTTGCGTTAGTTGTGCAAATAATGTGATGAAACCGTTTTTTACTTTATAGAATTTAGGTAGGCAGAATGGTGAGTATTTATCCAGCGCTGATATTATGTCCCATGTAATAGGTGGTGATCCTATTGCCATCAACTGGGCACAATTTCAAACTTCGAGCTGCTACTGAGAATTTCATAATAGAAAAAACTCCCGCCCGATCCGATAACCAGTAATCTGTTCGCTCGCTAATTAACAGACACGGTAGATTTTTATTGTTATGAAGTACGTATTTGTACGTGGCTGAGCCGAAGGAGCCTTGGACACAGAATCGAATTCCAATTAATCAAACTTATTTTTCTATTGGTTATTCGACTTTCATATTCTATGCGATAGCGGAACGAATTATAGGTACAGGAACCTACTAATGTAGGAATAAATAAAATAAAAAACCTTCTACGTATGTGGACGATGAAACTTACTATCTACTGGTACTTACTAAAGCATTCGTCCTAAGAATATTTGGTAGTTACACAAGTTTTTTATGCTAAAAAGGCTGAGTACTTACGTATTTATTTAATAATTATTCAATAAACACGTACGGGTCACCTCAAGCAGGTAAAAAAAGCATCTACAGAATACATCTATTATCTGTGGTCGCTGAATCTATTGACGTAGGTAGGCAAAAAACAGTGTAAATACTTTTTTTTATCGCCGCCATCGAAATTTAGCCCCTTTTATGAATGGAATACGTGAGCCGGCAAATCAAACAGAGCTTTGTTTCGGCATTTACTTTTATGTATTGTTTCGATTGATGTATTCCAGCGGTCCCGCCGCAAACTTTGATGGTTGATGAGATCGGAAGCAAGACGACGGTTAAAAAAAATTCGAAGTAAAAATGCTGATAAAACTTTTTTTCTAGATTAATTTTTCCATATTGTTTGTTATAAAATGCATCTGTAGGTACCTAAGGGAACATTATGTCTTCAATTTAAAGTATGTTGTTTAATACAACATACAATATTAAATTAAAGACATAATTCAACTTGTATTTCAACTGCCTCAGGTCAATTTTATAATATTTAATACGGTAATAATGTTTATTAAGGTCCTAAAGGTCCTCTAAACTATTAGTTTTATAATCTAATTTAAATAAGAATAAGATGGAAAAAAAAAACAATTGTAAATAACACTAGCAAGACATAATATAAAGATGTTCTTTTTTTTTTTCAAAATGTATTATCCTAAATACTTAAATAACTTCTTATTTTGCCTTCTCGCTTAGCTAACTGAGGAAGTGCAAATAGAATGAACTTACTTCACTAGCTTTAAGTAATCTGAAACCATCTACTGTACCTACTAATCGCTGTCCTTTACAAACGCGTCCGTATGTAGGTACTACCTACTAATTAAAAACTTTATGCAAAACCTCTCCCTTTTATTTAGAGTCCAAAATAATGTTTGCTGTTTCTTGTGTGGGTACCGCCATGCATCTAATGAATAAATTGGGCTCATCCAATTTGCATACATTGTTACAATGTTTGTTACGAACTTATAATAGGAACATTTTTTTTTTCGGTTTGGGGAACACCTTTTTTTTTGTATTGAAACTTATCATGCCCATAATAGTGTATTAAAATAAAGTTTTATGTGGTACATTTAAGTTCAAGCTATTTAGTAAATACCTACTGGTGATGTTTTTTTTATATATATTGGTATAGACATATGTATAATTATATACAGGCGGGACTAGCTGAACCATGGCCGAACAACTGTGCTTAACTTACCGTTGTAAGTACATTGCGTTCATTGACTATTCCAAAGCTTTTGACAGCTTATCTCACGAGGCCATATTCATATCACTTTCTAATCAAGGAATAGAGCTCACATATATAAAATTGTTAAAAGAAATATACCGAAATAGTACAGCTGCCATACGTTTGGATACCTTGCTTCCAAATTCAAAAAGGAGTCAAACAGGGCGACCTCTTGTCTCCAAGCTTTTCACAGCAACACTTGAAGAAGTTTTTAGAAAGCTGGATGCACAAGCACATTGGCGAGATAAGGGCATTGTTGTTTGAGAAAGAGATAACGCAATCCACGTTTCGCCGATAACATTGTCCATTTCTCATCTACGGCAGCTGAGTTACGCCATATGCTCGAACAACTGACCTCGAGGTCGGACTCAAAATGAACATGACTAAAACGAAGTTAATGACGACTCGGACAAAGCGGAGTGTAGACATTGGGGGTGTGGAGATTGCATATATCCATGAATACATATATCTCGGCCAAATTGTCTCCTTCCAGGCGAGAAAAGATAAAGAAGTCAGATGACGCGCCAAAAACGCCTGGAAGAGCTATTGGTCTATGAAGCATATATTAAAAGGACCTCTTCCACTCTCCCTAAAAAGGAAAGTTATGGACATGTGCATACTTCCTACCCTCACCTACGGAGCGCAAATGTTGTGGTTAACTAAGCGTCAGAAGTCCGCCCTTGGGGTATGCCAGCGATCGATGGAACGAAGTATTTTGGGGGTCAAAATTAGAGACCGCATAAGGAACTCCATTCTTCGTTCTAAAACTCGCATTGCAGACGTAGGCAACACAAGTGCCAAATTAAAATGGAACTGGGCTGGCCACATCTGCCGCATGATGAGCTATGGGCTAAAACAATAACGGAGTGGGTTCAGGATACCAGGAGACGGCAACGCGGTAGGTCCAGAAGGAGATGGAGGGATGAGTTGGACTCATACCAGAAGGATTGGCCTCTTGTTGCAATTGATCGAAAAACATAGATAGAGGGAAGGAAGGCCTTTGCCCTGCAGTGGGACACAACGGGCTCTTAATAAAGATACATGAGGATTGACGCCATTGAAGGCCGTAACATGCAACAAATAAAAATCATAATATTAATTAGGTATTAACCTAAAATTATAATGAGATACTTAAATGAATTCAAGCTTTAAAAAAGTAGATAATTTTAAGGAATTCTAGATAAATAAGAAGCTTTTATTTGGCTTCATCTACACTTGGATAATCTATTAAAAAATCTATTTTGCTTTTAGCTATTAAACTGCACAATATTATTTTAAAACATAAAGTTTAAAATTTAGTGCACAATGCACAAGAGCAGTTTCACTAACACGATAAACCGACAGTGAAATATAAATGGTCCGTGAAAATTGTGCATTATCGTAAATAAAGAAGTGATATTGACAACAAAGGTGCTCTTCATATAACAATAACATCATGTTTTTCAAACCCTTTTACGCTCTGAATTAAATGCAATAAATCTTGCTCTATATCTGACACTATGCCGCCGCGTTTTCGATGTTAAAACGATAAAAGTTTTACGGTTAAACTTGTGATGTAGTTAAATAAAAAATAAATAAAAAAGTTTGCTAAACGCATTCCGTATACTCCGTATATTTTTTGCGCTTTATGGTTTCCATGGCTGTGTTCGAAACTTTAGTTTTTATGGTAAACCGTTTTACTCTATAAAAACGAACTTATAAAATGTGCTTTTATCGTTTATGACTGCGCAATACAGTTTTGTTAACAGGTTAGTAGAAATTGGAAAACTTATTCTACACGAATTTTCTAACGGCTCAAGAAAGCTCTACTGAAGCTTTATTTCCAGTTTTCACCATTTGTGATTTTTTTGACATTATTTAAAAGGCATTAGGTACTTAAAATTTGGTATAACAATATGTAGTACCTAATCAAATGTTAATATATATGTCGGAGCGGATTCTACAATCCATCTGCGACATATAATGACTCGTGGAAATTGGATTATATCTCCGTTAAAAAAAAACTACTTGTAATAAAATATCTTATTATGAAAATATGCTACTTTTGGGACTACAAACATCTGCCAACCAGTTCCAAGTAAACATAATTCACCGGCGCTGGCGCACAATATTATTTAAAACAACAAAAACTTGTTATAACTACGTCACAGCCCCTGAACACATACAATCGGACATCCGACACGCGCCTCCTTATTAAATTATAAAGAAAATAAACCGGTAAACTTGGCAACCCAACCGTTTTAAAGATGCCACTATTATCTATAGTATCCTGTGCAGGTAAAGCATTTTAAATTCCATTGATTAATACCAAGGGGAGCTACCGGAAAGGGCCTGCCACGCGCCTTAACCAGGTGGGTGTGATTTTTTTCTTTGCCGTATTGAAAAAGGAAATGACTTTTTAAGCCAATTCCTTTTAAGGGTCTTGCGAATGAGTAAACAGAGGAAGCAATTTAAGGCGTTTAATTGTTTGAAGCCGTCAAGCATGAGATAATTAGGTTTTATTTTTTAAATGCCCTTTTATTTAGGTAATTTTGTGAGATGGCAATACAAAAAAAAGGTACTTCACAGATTTTGTTGAGAAAAAATAAGGTACCACAAGTCGCAGTATCCGTCCGCAGCGCAGATTGTGCTAGCATTTGGTGTTAGCTCTCATGGCTGCGTTTACTATAAATTAATAACCTCGGCAGATGGCTGGAATCTAAATTATTTTTAGTCTAGGGTGTAGCAAAAGGCTGAAAGCAATTCCTCCATACTGTTGCTCTATGGTGTAGTATTTTTACAAAATAAAATTGATATTAATTATTGAGTTAGGTACGACGTTGTGCCTATGTAGGCAATTATATATGTCGTAAATGTCGAAATTAATCATTTTGGTTCTGTATTATTAATCTGCTACTGTTATTAGTCAACAGTTCAGAGGTTAATCATTATTATAAAATTCTAGATAACAACTAAAGAATGTAATTGGTCGCAGAATCGTAAAATGTTTACGACGTCAATGATAGAATGTAAAAATTTATTGTAGAAAATATAAAATCAATGTTTCTCTGATAAAAGTGATAAACTTGATAAAACGGAGACGCGCTAGTGTTGTATAAGTAATTAGAAATTACTAATTTTAATACCTAATATTATATTATTATTTAGTGGTAAGCAGTGATAGCTTAGTGACTAGTGGTATGACGGTTGGACTGGCAAGTCAAAGGTTCGAATCCAATGCATGCACCACCGACTTTTCGACATTATGTACCTATATTTAAGTAATTAATTTAAGGAAGAGATGATGAGGAAACCAGCAAACCTGAGAGAACTCTATGGTGTGTGAAGCCATGTTGGAGGTCTACAACTAGGTTATTCAACAAAATGATAAGATGAAGACTAATTTTAATGGTATCGCTGCTGAGTTCTGGGTCTTTACAATACACGTCTACAGAGGTGTAGACTAACTAATTGATGAATATCATTGTGATGTTATGTATATATCTGTTGTACGATGGTTACAAGACTAAGGTGATTTTATTAAGACCGGTATCTAACTCAGGAAAAAAATTATTACACTGGAACAAAAGTCACTTTATATGTTTTTATGATTGAATACTTTTCATTTATTATTTTTTCTTGATAAATTATGATGGAGTAGAGAATATAATACCGTCGAAAGGATTTTGAATAGGTTTTATTACTCACTTGTAATAAATTAATACGAAATGTATTGTAAATAGGTATGTTATGTTTGTTATTCACAGAAATTACAACACCGTTCTAAATTGTCTGATTATGATTTGCTTTACCGAATTACAATTTTAATTAGTATAGATACATTATTAATTTTAGGAAGTAAATGCAGTATCTAGCCAATAAGTCCGATTTATTGGTAAAGGTTTAGTAATGAACTGGATCAAAAAAATATAATTACATACGTAATTGCATTCTTTACGACATTGTATTAACTGCAAAGTTAGTCGTGTCGGTTCGGTCACTTGTATAAGGACTGAATTGATAGCAATGACGTCGCCATAAGACGTTAAAAATATGGAAGAAGAATTCGCGGTGGTGAGCAGAGGTCGAGATGGCTTAGTGGTCAGAGCGCCTGGAGTATTCATCCGGGAGGCGCAGGTTCGAATCCTGTTCGCGACCGTATTCTTTTTCCATTTAATATAATAACTTTATCACGCAGTGACTTTCGAGCATTAGGAACCGACAGCGTGGCAGGTCCAGATGGAAATGGCGGGATGAGCTGAACTCCAACCAAAGAACTGGTGGCTTCAAGTTGCCGTAGACCGTAAAAGTGTGGAATGACGAAAGGGAGGACTTTGCCTTGGAACGAGACACTAAGCATTGGATAATAATAAAAACCGCTTCTCTCTACACCCATGTTTGCCCCTTATGCCAGCGGCGTTTGAGAGACCCATGTAGTTGACAAGTCACCGCCTGCCAACACATTTCAATACTGACACGTTGAAAAGCAGTCTTATCAAACAAAAAAGCGAAAGAATATGGGAAAGCCATGAAACAGAACACAATTACAAATTATCGGGAGCCACAAACTAATCATATACAACCCCTTAACTACAAGTCTATTTATTACAAAATTGACGGGTTACATCAATAACGTTATTATGACAAACTATAAGGAACAGTCGCACAGATGTCCACGTTCTTCAACAATCCGAAACCATAACCATTTTCGTAACTAAATGAGGCATAATGTGTGAATTTCTTCGTTCCGTTACGATGAAGTTAACGACTTGAAAGAATCACCCGGTCACAAAGAGAACCGTAGCTTAAGTATATAATATGACTATGTACTTAATAAGTTATTGTGTATTGTTATTTAGGATTTACAGTAAATATAGGTTAGGTTAGGTGTAAGTTAGTTCCCGAGGGAAGGACATCGGGGAGGCGGTGCGGTTGGCCACGGTGGGGACATCTCTCGTGATCGACCGCATACGTTCCCTGGGCCTGGAGGTCGCCCTCACCAAGACCAAGGCCCTATTGTTTCATGGGCCTCGGGGAAGGCCCCCTACAGGAACGCGGGTGGTACTGTACGGGGTCTTGGTACTGGTTGGGACCCAGATGAAATACCTGGGTCTCATCCTAGACGTGAGGTGGGCCTTTGAGACCCACTTCACCTGGCTGGCCCCGAGACTAGTGGGAGCCGCGGCAGCCTTGGGGAGGCTGCTGCCCAACGTGGGTGGCCCGAGCGCCAACTGCCGTCGGCTGTACTCCGGAGTTATCCGGAGTATGGCCCTGTACGGGGCACCGGTCTGGGTGGGTGCCCTCAGCCGCGGGAATAAGACCCTGCTGCGACGTCCGCAGCGGGTCATTGCGACGAGGGCGATCCGCAGTTACCGGATAGTGTCCTGGGCGGCGGCATGCGTGCTGGCCGGTGACCCTCCCTGGGAGCTCCAGGCGGAGATACTCGCCGAAGTTTACCACTTTCGGCGTGGGAGGAGGTGAGGCGCATGCGGATGCAGGCGCGAGCCGTCCTGTTGCGGCGGTGGACAGAGAATCTTGCCCCACCGGTCCCGGGGCAGCGGACGATTGATGCTGTACGCCCCGTCCTTCAGAGGTGGGTGAGGCGGTCCTTCGGGTCGCTGACTTTCCGATTGGTGCAGGTGCTCTCCGGACACGGATGTTTCGGAAAATACCTGCACCAGATCGCGAGACGGGAGGCCACCCCGGCCTGCCACGAGTGTAGGGCGCTGGAGGACACAGCGCTCCACACGTTGGAAGTGTGTGTCGCATGGGCCCCGCAGCGACACGCACTATCGGCCGTAATTGGCCGTGATCTCGATGCTTGGCGGTGAGAGATCGTGGGACGCAGTTATCTCCTTCTGCGAAGAGGTTATGTCGCAGAAGGAGGTCGCGGAGTGGGTCAGGGAGAATGCCACCCTAGCAGACCCGATCCGCCGCAGAAGAACAGGAAGGTGGAGGGGGCAGTTTGCCCACCTCCTCCATTCTCCGTAGTGGAATCACCGGTGAAAAGTCGGGGGACTCTTCACCGGATTGCACGGCACCACACATGCGGGAGGGAGGTGGCCTTGGTGAGCGAGGCCTCCCTCACAGCGTAGTAGCCCGGCTTGGCCGAGCCTACCGCCGGGGCAAGACGGTGAATGCTAGCGCGACCCTATCTTGCCCCATCTCAGCGGAGGACTGCTCACGGGGGGGTTTTAGTGGGTTTTTGAGTCCCACATACCCCCTTCCGTCCCCGTGGCGCATGCCGCGTGGGGAAGGCAGTCGCATTTCCCGCACTCAAAAAAAAAGAAAAAAAAAAGGTTTAACTTATTTCCCCCCTAGGGGTTCCACCTTGTCGTGGTGGGGGGGCTCAAGTAGCCGTGGCTTGGTCACCCACGGTGAAGCTAACGGAACCCGAGGATGGCCGCTCCTCAGGGCTTTGCCTTCAAGCCCATGTTGGAGCGGCGCCGGCGTAGGTTGCGGGCCTTATGGGGGGTGTCGCAACTGAGGTGGGCTGCAGCGTCGTATGGGCGGCACCGCAGCTGAGGGATGGGGGCCGCGGTGGGAGAGGAGTGCCGGTATGTCGATGCGCCGCTCTCCCTACCTGCCGCGGCCTTGACGGGGCCGCCACCGTTGGATGGCGGACGTGGTGGGGCCGCAGGGGAAGAGGAGTGCCGGTATTGCGAGGCGCCGCTCTCCCTATCCTCTGCGGCCGTAGTGGCAGGCGGCGGGGCCACAGACCTGACCCGTCGCAGGGGACCTTGGGCGTCCAGACACGGGATCGTCTGGCGCCCATTGCACATGGTCTCCGAGGTGGTTGCGGCTCGCCATTAGTCTGGTATGCCGTAGCGGGTGGGTGCAATACCCAACCCCGTGAGGGAGTCCGGCAACGGACGGCTGCGGGCGGTTTCGCGGTTGTGTGCGAGAGCGTTCCCGCGTCCCGCCCTCAAGCAGCAGGCTGAGGAGGTATACTGTGGAGTTTTAGTGGGTTCGGGTCCCACATAACCGCTCTGTCTCCCCGTGTCAGAGCGGTATGCGAGGGCATTTCTCCACATAAAAAAAAGGTGTAAGTTAGTTCAATAAACATGGCATTCGTTCGATACACAAATATGTACATAAAATTAATATGAGTGAAATCATCGAGAGATTATAGTAAAGCGAAGATTATAAAAAAATGGTTTTGTTCTATAATCTGAGATATCTATCATGACATGGGACCACAGAAAAATAATTATTTGAACTGATTCAAAAAAAAAAAAATTATAGTAGGTACGCGAGTAGTAACATCTTTTTCGTACGAAGTACTCTGGTACCACCTAGTAAAGGTACAAAATTCTAAGCTGAATAAAACAGTGTCATTAATTTATTGTCGTGGCTCGTGGCGTTTGGTCCAAGCAAGAAAAGGATAAGTATTGTGACAAAGTTGTAGTAACAAACCTTTCTCATTTTCCACAATGGTCCGAACCTTATTTCTCTCATAAAATGGTGCAAACACCATGACAGTTGATGTTAAACACCGTACATTGTGCAGAAACTCATTAGATCCGAAAGGGCTGTAGTACGACAGAGAAGTCTCGTTAATTAATTACAGCGTTTCCCTCAGTTAACTCCTACGCTTGAGAGACAATAGAGTCAGAGGTTTCTTTCTACAAAAATGTATAACTTGAGAGGTGTGTGTATTTTTGTTTGTTCGGACTTTAGATAGATAAGTAAGTAGGTGCTATTGGGAAATATTTGGGTCCTAATTTAGTGTTTTATAAAATTATGATAAATTTAAGTCTAATGCGAAATTAGTAAGTTAATAGATTAATTAGATATTAAAACATAGCATCACGCCTGTATTCCCCGAAGGGGTAGGCAGAGGTGTACACAGTTGTACACCCACATTTCACCAATGCTGTTATTAAGTCCCATGTAATAGGTGGTGAGCCTATTGCCATCAACCGGGCACAGTTCCAAACTCCGGGCTGCTACTGAGAATTTCCTAACAGAAAAACTCAATAACACTTTGCCCGACCCGGGGATCGAACCCGAGACCTCCTGTTCAGCAGTCGTGCTTGGGACCACTGGACCAACGAGGCAGTAGCATTAATTAGATATGTATTTTTATTTCTTCCCTCATGTACTCTATGCTCTGCTCTCTCCGTAGGAAGTGGACCAAAAGCACACGGTCTTCCGCTAGTTGTATTGTAGCGAGATTCCGTGATCGCAGCTACATTCGCCGCCACCCCAGAAGGTAAAAGATATATAAAGACATACCGTGTTACCAAAGTTTTTCATATATCTACCTAATTATAATATCTATTAATTAACGAACCCATTTATTCACACCACCAAATCTGTATGCACAAGTAGTATGTGCATACAGATTCGATTTATAAAATAGCCAGGAATTATAACATAAATAGTACCTAAGTATCCAATACTCATTACAGAATTAAGGCGACCCAGTCAAATCACACATTAACTTGATTTCGAAAGTTAAATTCCAGTAAATTGCTAGACGATTTTATCTAACTATCCCGCAAAGTGAATTACTTAACCGCTGGATTGTAAGGAAATTTTGAAGCAACCAAGTACCTACCTAATGTCGCTTAAGTATGCCCAAGTTACCGCAGGCTTATCGTTTCAGGCGAATCCACAAAACTTCGAAACATGAATAAACTTCTGGGTATTGTCTAAGTCCCATGTTGGTAAATGAATCCAATGCTAATGCGTGTCTAAAACGCGACATAACGATTTAACTGTGTTCGTGTCACTTTACAGTTAGTTTAAGCAGTTTGATCTCGAGCTCCTATGTTTATATTCATTAATTCCTAATTATTAAATTCGTGTAATCAACATCTTTATAAATAAAGTAATAATCTTAAAAAATATGGTATTAACATTTTGTAACAGCGCCATCTAGTTAAACTGAGTTAAATTACGTAAGAAAAGAAGAACTTCGTCATGAATTCTAATATGATTTTTACTAATTTGTGCTACTAGATGGCACTGAACATAGTATCGATATGAACATCATTAATGCACATTAACGCGATAGATGGCACCTCCAAAGATAACATTTTAGTTTTATTAACATCTATTTATAAAACTTATCTGAAGAATATATTAATTATCCAAGTTTTATTTACGTACATGAAATTGGTGTAGAACTTATCACCTGAAAGTACCTAATATATAATATATACTGACTGGGGCTTTTATTGATAGCGAGTATCAGTATCACACAGGGCACCAGAGTAAACGTTATTCAACATACCTAGTTAATCCTTTTATTTATTTTGTGGTAATAATAAAATTATTATACAGGTCAATCATGGATTTAGGACTTCTAATTTGTAATCGTCGAGGAATATTGTGTACCTAATTAGGTACTTACTATATAAAATTGTAGTGGGTGATTTTATACCAAACAGGTGTTAAAAAAATAAGTCTTTTTTATTCTACTTTTTGTTGAGCTGAAATCATCTAATTTCGGGCTAATTATCTTTTAAGCTCGCCTCTGTTTTACGTTATTAAGCAATAATTCTGTCTATTAAGAGTTTCTGGGTAAAAGGGTAAAGCTAGTCATTCATGTGATGCGGTCGATGACTTCGGGGTAGGTCATGGATATGCAACGTAGGTAATGTAGCGTATAGCTACTATAGGACGCGCGTACGTAATTGGGCTTTTAGAATCGATTGATGGTTACTCAAGTAGACGATAGGCTATGTAAGTACGAGGTACGGGTTATTATCTATAATTATTTGAGGATTGCATAAACTTTAGTAATAAATTGGCTGGTAGGTATGGACCTATGTACCCATTTATTAAACTAATATGGGTAAGGTCTGTTGACGAGGGCAGAGATTGTACGGGCCTATGGCAGCTTGACTGCCACCAGGTTGGACCACCATAATATGAAGAAAAATGACTGTTACAACTGTTAGTCATGATAGTTACCTAGTTTTATCTTCTTCCTGAATAAAACATTTGACTTTATTACTTACCTCATTTGATGTGCATCAGGTCCTGGATTTGATTACCAGGTCGGGCAAAGTGCTTTTGGACTTGTCTATATATTTTTTTTTGGGAACTTCTCGGAGTAGGTATTGAGTTGTGCCCGGCAGATGGTGCGGCGTGTCGTGAACCTATTACGACACGGGACTTATCAGCGGGTATCTACCTGCAGCTCTGCTAACCCATCCGGGATACGAGCGTAATGTTATGTTTTATATTTACAAATTAAAATCCACACATGCCAGATGTTAAGAAATAATTTGGCATTATTATCCCCACTTTATGTCTAAGTTCATGGAAATTATTTGTACACATTTACCTCACTTAATGTTCCTTTATGTTCCTATATCTCTTTACAGAAAGTTTCGTCCTAATTGTGATTTACTCTTAATACCGTTGTGTTTGTGGCCGAGCAAATTGTTCCCCGTTGCTTCATTTGTTTCTATCCACGATAGATTTGTGGAAATTGACCTTAACCCCTGAGGTATCCAGATTAATGGAGTTATGTAGGTCGTCGTGATAAGTCCTTTAAGTAACTACCTATATACCTACTTCGGTAATTGATTATGATACTAAGTACCTATCTGGTGTCCGCAACTTCGCACGCACGACGCAAAGTAGCCTAGGTCCTCCTCCAAGTCCAATCTATCTCAATACCACATCTAAATCCATTCACCCGTTTTCCGTTTGCGTGATTGAGTAGAAAACATCTAAATATTCAAACATACAAACTAAAATAGTTTCATTACAAGGTATTGCTTCCGTTTCATACATCGCACTTTGATTTCATCAGAAAACATAATCAAAATTATAATCAAGCCTATTAATATGAAACACTAGGTATGCAATCTTATTACACAAGCACTTTAAAAATAATTGTGAGTTTCTATAAAATTTTCACATCAACATCTATAACTTTCACTTCAGTCCTATTGGTAGGTTATAGCCAAAAAAGTATTCGGACTGGCGAGAGGTCTTGATTCCCATCCATTGTACTGTTTACTTACAAAAGCAAGTAAAAATTCTTAAAAATAAATGTTACGATTTGACTTGTTAAGTTGTAATCTTCTTTTTCTTATTTCTTGCGATAAGGACATAACCTGATCGCTGCTTGCGTCAGAGTTATTCAAGCCACCCATATGCCTCCGAATTGGCTTAGCGCTAAACTGTAGTTCCAACGTTTCATTACTACAACATGCATTGAGGCTAAACTTTCTCATGTAAAATGTAAGTCGTTGTAATTCAAGTAAAACATGGTCACGAGAGGGGGTTGCCCAGCAATGGCATGATACAGGCTGACAGTAATATTAACTGTACCTATGATTACACAGATCGAGCAAAATGAACTGAAATGCTAAGCGTCCCTATGTCCCAGATAACAGAAAAAATTAGAAGTTCGATTGAAACAAAAAATCGGAAAACGTAACTGCGCGTGGACTAATAATCTTCTCAAGACTTATTATACAAGTGACCGGTGAACAATAATTTATATGAATATGACTCACGAAAGTTATTATACAAAAATACTTATCAAGTAATGAGCAAAATGAGCTGATGGTGCCGTAGGGTTCTCGAGTGGAGAGCAAGCGCAGCGTACCGATCGTAAACGTAATCCTGAGCTGGATGCAAGCCGCTTATAACCACTCCTATTCGAATGTATAGGGGAGGCCTATGTTCAGCAGTAGACGTCCTATGGCTGATATGATGAATGAGCAAAAACAAAATGGGCTGGTTATATTCTGCCAAAAGTCCGATGGTTGTTGGAGCAGCCGGGTCCTTGAATGGAGATCGCGAATTGACAAGCGTAACGCAGAACATCCTCCAGCTAGATGGACCGATGTTCTGAAGAAAACGATGGGTGTGGATACGTAAGGCCAAACCGGGTGTAGTGCCGCGGGGAGAGGCACTGAACTGCAATGGGTAATAAAATAGGATGCATATATTATCATCTCAGAAAACCATAGGAACTACCCAAGACTTTGAGAGGCGAACAGAAACTGTCTTATAAATAGTAAAAAAATACATTAAGCATGGAAATCATAAAAAGAGGGAGAAGACCCGTGCTCAAAGATCCAAAAAACGTGAACCAATAATTTGACAGAATATTTACATAGCAACCGAACGAAGCCTTTACCTATTAACCTACATAATAATATTAAACGGTTGTCCGCAAAAATGTTCCAATTCAATACTTCCACGAAACGGTCTTCGACAAGTATTCGATATAGGTTAGAGTGTCTTTTGTGGGAACTTTTAATTAAAACTCCAACTGCTGTAGACTTTCACGAACTTGCGGCCAACGTTGCTATTATTTACCAACGGGACTTAGCCGATAGCTTTTAAATTTCAAATTTAAGTTAAAAGGTGAAATGTTTGTTAATGTGTGATTTTATGTAGTGTGCGTTAATTGGCGCGCAGAAATAAAAACTTTTTCTTTCTTTCTTTCTTTCTTTCTTTCTTTCTTTCAAATTAAAATTTTAAACGGCCGCGCAGTACTTTTTTTGGTTTGGTTGTAGGTTCTGGCTTGTTTGTAAACCAGAATAAATCAACACTGAACCAGCACAACGCAAAGATAATTTATATCATAACATTGGGTGTTTACCTGTAAGGATGGTGTTGTACTATAATAATAAATAAATAAATAAATAAATTATTCTACTGAAGCTACTTAGCAGGTAAAACTTATGACAAAGTTAACAACAAGTTATCACAACAATTTGTTCTGGTTTCTTCGTTCATGATTTAATTTAGAAACACCTGCTTTCTGTACCTACAAGCTATCAAAGTTATATCATGACATCAAATAGGTAAACTTATTTTGTTATAATGGGTCCAACGTAACATGAACCGCCCTGTTTCTGGAGGCAAGCAAAATCGCTGGTAATCGATGTACTGTTCAGTTGATCAGGGGTCTGGTTTGTGTGGTCGATTTAGGATGTATTTTCTTGTAAGCGATATTTTCGTTGGCCTCCGTAGGGGGATAAAGTGACGATGTAACGAGACGTTGGCTTTGACAGGTTATACCTTTGTCACAGGTGACAAAGGAAACTTATAGGCGTGACGCAAAATACTTATACCTTTATGGCACCGTATATTATGTTGACGGGTCGATTGACACAGTCACTGTGAGATTGACTTTCTACGCAATGACGGGTCACGCGGGTTACTTTTAGTACCTACGGAAGAAGTAGGTATGTCTAAGTGTTATAGAGAAATTGGTTCCGTGAGTTTCTGTGCATCAGTCATTTGTTCATTAGACAATTCAGAAACTTTTAGTGATAACTAAATTTTGTATACTAATTACTAATTTAATCATCATTTACCTGCTTATACACCTAAGTCTTATATTTTAACGTCATTACTGCTTGTTTGTGGTTCTAGATGACTATCGCATGCAAAACTGATCATCGAATTAAGTTGCAAAGATAGATTTAAGAACGGTGTAAATAAGTATTAAATCTTGAGAGTACCATTTGGTTCTTTTGATCAATGGCAGAAATGACAATGACAGAAAGTATCAGAATATAATTTTTATTTCAAATGCGCATTATGTAAAAATTTTAGGATAATGCTATCTTCTCTGTTGGTTCTGCTTCAGAAAAAGATCCTACAGAGAAGATAGCATTATCCTAAAAAATTTACTTATTGCGCATTAGAAATAAAAATTATATTCTGAAAAGATAGCATTGTCTCGGGGTTTTCATAGTTATAATTTCATGACTGATTCAAAAGATCTCCTTACATTATGATCACAGTAAAGTTGGAGGTGTTCGTCGACCAAGAAGGTCAATCTCAGAAAAACGTCAATAATAACCGGAAGAAATAATTAACTCGAATGTTTCTCACGAAAGCTTAAACTTCACGGAAAACTCTGGGGTACGTTTAATCCCATATAAGGTACTTACCCCTAGCTAACCCTTCCGGGATTAGTCAGTACAGCTAATACAAATTTTCCAAAATTAAAGCAGGTTTTCGTCTACGTTGACACACACACCTGCATCATTTTGAAGGGATTAGGGCCAAATATCCGACTAAGGCGAGCCCTTGGGAGTACCCAACTTAAAAGGAACTACACGTATACCACCTGTGCCCTTCCCTCATCGACCCCGTTATGTAAGGGACGTGCAACCTGATTTTTGGTTATGTCAGCCTTTGTTTATGATTTAGTCGATGGAAATTTTAGGAAACAATCGACAGTTTTTTTTTATTCGAACCCTAGTGTCTGTATCGAATCATTCAAATCGGTCTAAAGCAAATATACCTACACGTCGACTTGACAAAATCCTCCTTATTTCGTCGTTTAAAAATTTCCGTTATCCTAATATACAGAAAGAGAGAAGGTTCGACCAACAAAAAACTGATATAACATTACCGAATGGCACTATAAAAGCATCAAACCTGTTAACTACTGTTGACATATTGATGTATAAAACACAACAAAAAAAACTTTGTAGCACACGCCGAGTATCAGCTAGATTTAAGATAAATATTTTAGACTATTTTTTTCCACAGTAAATCATCAGTGGTAATTTATAGCACTGTAAGTTTGGTCTCGGAGACGAATTAATCCCATAATGTTTTCGTCGAAGTTTACACACATGCATTTCTGTTTTATCATTGCTTCAATTTTGACTTGAGGTACTCTATACAAAGTAGCATGAATCAGGCGTTATCCTACGTCCCATGTTGTACAAGTCAGTGGAGAAATATGGGCTATTCCACGCTTTGTGGGCGACAGGTTAGAGTACGGCCACTATTTTACAAGCTATTGCAAGCATGTGTATTGTGTATCTCGAACAGATTTTGAATCTCGAAGTGATTTGAAACTACACGTGATATTTATTTTTATTTATTTGGGTGTTTTGGGTTTTGGGTTTTGGGTAACAGCAAAAAAATACAAAATATAACAATTAAATAAATCATAAAAAGCCATTTTACAAGCCTCCAAAGTCTTGCTATGCTGTTTTTATAAAGAAGGCTACATGCGTACACAATCTTCATTTGTATGAACCATAAAGTTTATCGTGGTTACCTCTCCTTATGAAGCGACTTACGTAACATCATCATCCCCCTGCCATTATCCCAATTTATTTGGGGTCGGCGCAGACTTGTAGTAGCGCACCACCCAGCGCTATGGCATCAAAACTGGAGAGACCGCCAAAATAACAGAACATGTACTGTTTTGGTTCTACTTATATTTAACTACTTACGAAACGTTTACCAAATTTGCGTTCTATATAATACTTAACGGTTTAAATGAAATAAAACTTAAGCATTTTTTAATTTTGAAGCATCATAGGTTTAATCATTACTATCAGTGTAGGTACGTACTAGGTACTGTAGATACATAGGTAGTATTATTTATTATGTGCTGTAGGCCTGAGTAGGTACAAGCCCCAGTCAAGATATGTCAAGGCATGCATCCTATTTAAATTAGTTTGTAACTTAAAGTTAACATAATTTTAATATCCTTACGAACCTAACCTAACACATATTTGCCATTTGCTTCACAATCACCACTATTACTTCTATCTGTATCTAAAATTTTATCACGTATCTATACAATGCTTATACCCATCCACCGTAAACATAATTAACTTTTGCTATTTACGTGAACATATTTATAAAGTATTCAGACTATTTTCTTCTACATTTAATCATAACCATAGCTAAAGTAAAAAGAAAGATATAACGTACGATATAATACTTATTCCCACTATATAACCGTGTGAGAGAAAATGAAATAAAGATGGAACAGTCATCAAGAATTGCGGCTTTTCCTTTCTCAGTTTCTCACCATTAGAAAACTGATTTCCCTCTATGTCTACGTTGTGGAAATCATTATAAAGGTTGGTCTGTTCCACTGTTCATACCGTTATTATTGAAGGTTCCTAAGGATTAGTATACATTGCAGTTATACATGCGGGCAAGATTTTGGAACCAACATAAGTATTCTGATAACTTTCGTGAGGTAGAATACTTATTAATTATTGTTCACCGGTTACCACTCACGTGCATTCTCGCAGCGGCTATGTCGCAAATCAGTCTGACTCGCGACATTTCTGCGGACTCGGCTCATGAATAATGGCTCCGTTCGAGTTCGAAACTAGTCGGGCAAACCCGAGGAATGCACGTGGGTAGTAATCCGGTGAACAATAATTAATATGAAAATGCCTCACAAAAGTTATCAGAATACTTATGTTGCGGCTTTGATGAACTTCAATGTGTGTTTGGTGGCCAGCGACACGTAATGAATTTTATACAATATAAAACCTAGAGTGTTCTTATACAATATGACATTACGCTTGTATTCTCCAAGCGGATAGGGACAGGTTTCTTTTTTTATCGAAATGGTACGTCTGGCCACCAACTCGCCCGATGGTAAGTGACGCTGTGGTCCAGGTTGGTTCGCATAGAAACAGAAGAAATCTCACTCACTCTTACCTTGAATTTACCTAAATTGTATTACTCAGGAAACAAGAAGATGTTATGGAGCTCCATTCATGGATAGTACGTATCATGAACGTGGACCCAAATTCTAGTGTACGAATTTTCTGAATTTTCTACAGGAATGGTTGGTGAGTTGGCGTACTGTTCTCCAGCCACCACATTTCATCGATGCAGTTATGAAGTCCCATGTAGGTGTTCTACTATCACCTGCCGGGTGGGAATAGGATTTTACTTCAGAAAAACTCGATAACATTTTTCCGGACCTGGGACTACTTCAACGACGAATGAGGCAGGCCATAGATGAAGTCCACAAGAAAAAATAATTTATGTTTCGTATTACATATTATGTAATTACTTCGTAAAGTTCCATTGAATTATCCATAGCTATTAAGGAAATAAGAACTTTTTGTTTTAGTCATTTTATTTAGAAACGGTTAATCGTAATATAGATGGTACGTGCATTTTTTTTCTGTGATTCAAATCTGTACGCATTTTTACGCTGTATGTACTACGCCTAAAAGGTTAAATTGGGTATTCGGTACTTTTGTGCTGCTATTGTTACCGGGTATGTTTGGGATTAGTGCGGTGGGTTTCGGCGTTCATAAGCTGGGTCTGACTAAATTAAGTTAGTTATGTTTGAACTTTATGCGTTATGTGTTTAGTGTTGCTACTTGGGGTCGTTGTTTTGGAAGATCTTATGAATAGGCTGACGCAAATAGGGTGAGCAGTTTCCGAGTAGCTAATGGGCTGGAGATGAGAAAATTGTTCTTGAACCGCCCTAGTTTACTTAGACAACAATTCATGTTCCAACGGATGCCTTAGTCATCATTTTATAAGCAGTTTTGTTTCGTAGTAAGAAATTATTTTTAACAGATCGAAAGATACTGAAATTATTTCAATACTGCCAGAAATAGTCTTGTACATAACATTAGTTTCTTATATTCTAGTTGCCACATTAATGTTAGATTTATATAGGTATCCTTAATTTTACCTAAAGTTAAAATGTTCAAAACAATTGTTAATTACAGAAACAAAATATTTTCCTTTCCAAATTACTGTTTCAATGTTAAGCGTTCATAGACTAATTGAAAACACGTCACATTTGTGCCAGATTTGAACCCACATACTGTGGCTTAAATCAGCTTGCTCATTAAAGTACAAAATTGTACTTGATAGATAACAGTAAAATTTCTATTGTGTCTGCTAATTAGCAAGTGAACAGCGGCTTCTTAACCACTCGGTTACCATGACATATTTTTATCAATATAAGTACCTAAACAATATAACACACATTGAAATGTAACAAGAACATTTTCAATGTGTGTAAGACTGTTCGAAATATGAATTAAGGCAAAGTACACATGATCGCTTTTTCTGGTATCATGTTTCATGGCTCGTTGCTCCGAACGGAATATCGGTGGCACACCGTTGTGTAACAGCGGTAACAGTAGAGTTAATTGCTCGCTGGTGTACAACCGACTTTAATTGTGTGTATGGTACCTACGCTTGCTTTAATGAATCCGTCGACGATTGAAAATTAAAATCGATCGCCTTCGCTAGAAGGTATGTAATTGATATTACAGTGGAATGTAATGTTTTAATTAACTTTTTGATTAATTTTGAAATAATTATATTTTGTGAAATAAATAGATAATAACGAAGAAATAACCCGCCTATAAAAGTTTTGGGCTCAAATGCACCAACATAGCGTTAAACGTGTCATTTTGACAGAATTTACATAGAAAACCAGTCAAAATAATAAATTAAATATTTAAACTGAATTCATAAAGCGACTCTCTGACCATAAGTATTTTTGTACGTACTAGATACAAAGTTAAAAAAGCACTTACCATAGATAATTTATACATCAAATACGTTCCTGCTTTGGCTTACTTTCAACATAGCAGTGGTTTTTAACAAACAAAACTAAAAAGTCATGCTTATAGTATACTGTCGGTTGTCACAGAATTGTAACACCTTGATTAAGTCTAATTAAAATAATTAAATTGCATAATTAGTATATCACTATGTCCACTAGATATACCTACAGAAGTCCTCACTTTGAACTGTCAAAAACAATCTCATATCAACTTTAAACAACAAAATTATGTCAAACTATTTGCATCTACCCTCATAACATATCACTTTCCTTAATATTTTTTATGAATGAGTTCTAAATCACACAATCAAAGTTTTCTTCACATTTGAATATATAAACCAACATTGAGATTCGATAACACCAAGTGTCCGTATATACTCAGGGAGCCAGCAGAGGGATCTGGTACAATCTTCCCTCGTACTCGACATACATGTTACTTTAGAAAAGCATTACTTGTAAGTAAAAGGTATTCTAAAGTACTTGTTGTCGTAGTACCCTTGCACTGTGCGAAAGTCTGGCAATATTTATATATTTGTGCTATGCGATAGCTGGACGACACTACTGAGTATATGATTTGACACTTTTGAAATTATTTTTTCTATACATTTCTGTACAAATATTATGAATAGGAAAGATTTGTTTTTTTTTTTGTTTGTATGTAAAGTATTTACTCAAAACTAGTCAACCGATTTAAAAAATCCTTTCACCATTATAAAACTGCATTATCACTGAGTAACATAGGCTATATTTTATTTCGGTGATAATAAGATTTCAGTCTGAAAATCTACGCGGGCAAAGTCGCGAGCATAGCTAGTGATTAATATATTTATAGAAGGTTTCTACAAACTATTAAATAAATAAATATTGCTGACAATATATTATCTTGCCCTTATTATTGGCTCGCAGCTAAGTAACAGCCGTACAGATCCATTGGGGTTAAGCTGCGCTTGTCGCAGTCAGTCTGTGGATGGGTGATCATCTAGTTCATATCGAGATCCCTCAGTGCCTCAGATAGCATGTTAAACCGTTGGTATCGGTTGTCAAATTAATCTCAAATGAAGATCTCTAACCGCCGCTACGGGTATTCAGAGACCTGAAAGTCTGACAACCAGTTTTAAGTTCCCGTAATTATATTATCCAGTAACTGGGGAGTTCAGATAGACAGTTGCTACATGTAAAATACTAGTATTAAGCTAAACCGACCCAAAAGAAGCTGAGTAAGGAAGAATCAATCTGCTTAGCCTTATCCCTTATTCTAACTTATTGGAGGTCGGCGCAGCTCGTCTTTTTCTTCCATATTATCAGCCGTCATCTTTCACACAATCTATCCATCGTTTCTTTGCCAAGCCCAAAAAGAATAAGAACATTTATATCTAAAACTTCTCTTGTGACTTGAACCTATTTTCTCGGCAATACCAGACACAAAAGAAATATTATTGTAATGTGTATAATCTCATAAAAACTTGTGTTCATACACGACATCATAGTGTTAATTTATGACATCCACACGGACGGAGTCGCGAGCACAGCAAGTAGATAATAATTTCGTAATTATGTGTGACCTTGTGTAAACTTGTCCGTCCTTTCCTGACCCTTCGAAATGTTAGATAGATTTCTTCTATCACAGAAATCCATCACAACAACCTTGAGTCAGACTTTAAACCATCCGTAGGTCTCTGACATGGCTTTACATAACATCGACAACCCCCTCAGAAGTGGTGGTTTCCTCACGATGTTTTCCTTCACCGTTTTAAGCAAGTAATCATTAGTTTATAACACGCATATGACTTCGAAAAGTCAGCCTTGGATATTAAGCGATTGCGACCTTTGACTTGTCAGTCCAACGATCATTCCGCTAGGCCTTAGGCTATCACTGCTTCGATACTACTGGGCCTACAAATATTCATAGGAAATTAATGGATTCTGAAATTGATATTCCTCATGTAGGAAAACACCGTAACGGTTCCGAGTGTTATAATCCCGAGGCCTCATGGTGAGGCCATAAAACATCACCGTTGAATTTGTTTTGCCCGACCGACACAAGCGATGTCGCCGTCGCGTCGTTCTGTCGCCCGCTATGTTTTCATTTAGTTTTTACGAGGGCAAACAATGTTCCTGCTCGCTCCTTGCTGTGAGGGTGGGGTTGAATTGAAAATGTATGGAGTGGAGGCCCGGTTTTGTGGTATCTGAAAATGGTGATGAGTGAATGTTCGGATGTGGTACTTTGTATGGTTTCAGAGGTTTTAGGCAAGTTTTAACTGTGAGTGCAATGGTCTACTACGACTTTCTATTTCATTATATAGAATTCAAATGATTAATAAAAAATAATTTAAGTTAGGCGTGTCAGGATACTATAAGGTATTCCAACCAATGTTGGGGCCAGGAAAATTTATTGATTTGAATCGTAGGAAATTGGAAATAAATGGTCCCTGATTACGAAATAGGCAATAGGTGACTGTGCGTATGTATGTCGCCAAAATAAATATAAAGACCAAATAGGTACTCAAAAATCGTGAAGAAGAGAAGAATCAGCAATCAGAAAAGATGTGTTAGATCATCATCACTGTATGTAGGCCACTATATTTTTTTTTTTAATCAAGAATGAATCCTCGTTTAGCTACCAACTCGCCTGATGGTAGACGACGGTGTGCCCGATGGTCGAGTAGATCCAGAAGTAATCTATTCACGCTAGCCTGGTACATGCCTTGATTATATTTCTTAGGAAACAGAAGATGGTAGGGAATTCCATTCACGGACAGTATGTATCATAAATGTGGATCCAAATCACTGCGTACGAATTTTCAGAATTTTCACGAAGATTTGTATCTGTGTTACACAATGTCCTTTTCGATCCATAAATATAATTGTATTAATTTGTTTGTTGTGTCCATGACAATTTGTCGTCGTAACCTGTCCGACAATCCAGTAGAAAGCAACGATCTGTGATGTCCCAATAAAAAGTTATCTGCGAAATTATACTGGCGCCACCGGGACGGTTATTTTGTCGAAAATCGATACTTAGTTATAGCAGAAATAGAATGTAGGTGGATTCGGGTAAACGGTGAAGCAGGCATTATCAAGTGGCCTGTTTGTAGATGTGGTTTGATATAAATTTTAACATAGTATACCCTGAAGGGGTAGGCAGCGGTAGGCAGAGTGTGGCAGTACATAGTTGTACACCCACATTTCACCAATGCTGTTATTAAGTGCCATATGTGGTGGGCACAGGCAATAGTGCCATCTACCAGACACAATTACAAACTCTGGGCTGCTACCGAAATTTTCCTAATGTAAAAACCCAATAACACTTTGCCCGACCCGGGAATCGAACGAAGGACCTCATGCTCACGTTCAGCAGTCGCGCTTGGGGCCACTAGACCAACGAGGCAGTTTCTAAATCGATAGTGTAATGAGTCAAAAAAATATTGTGAGTTCGTTCTTACTCACAATGGTCGAGAATCTAGGATTGATATGTATGATGAAAAAAGAGATTATGATGTGAAGATAGGCAATAGCTACTAAACTAAACTACACAAGTTAATATTAATGGCAAGAACATATCATCACGCCTGTAGTCCCTGAAGAGGGTATGTTACACATTCACATTTCACCGACGTCATTATTAATCACGTTGCCATCTACCGAGCACATTTCCAATCTCCAAACTCTATGAGAATTTTCTAAGAGAAATAGCCCGATAACACTTTGTCCGATCCGGGAATCGAACCCAAGACAACATAATCAGCAGCCGCATTTGTAACCAATGAGATAACTATATTAATATAAACTGAGGCTTAACGTGGTTGATCAGACCGCCCGCCCGTAGATCTCATACATAGGTATCGTATTCAGTGCCAATATCAGTGATATTTATACCTACACCATCAAGAATATCTGTGGTTTCTTTACGATATTTTCCGTCATCAATTTAATCAAGTCTTCTTCTTCTTATCGTGTGGTTGACAACAATTGAACAATCTAGTGTCAGAGTTTAAACCACCCATATGTCTCTGACATGGCTTTACATACCATCGAGAACATCTCTGAAGTGTACTAGCTTCCTCACGATGCTTTGTTTCACCGTTATAAGCAAGTGATAATAGTTTATAAAACGCACATGACATCGAAAATACAGTGGTGCGTGCCTTGGATTCGAACTTGCGACCTTTGACTTGCCAGTCCAACGGTCATACCACTAGGCTATCACTGCTTATTTAATCAAGTGATAATTAATTTAACAATACGCACACGAAAATGTGAAAAGTCAGTGGTGTGTGACTTTGGGTTCAAAGTTCGACCTTTGACTTGCCACCACACCAGACCAAGGGTACCATTAGGCTATCACCGAACTTCACAAGGGTTTATTAGTGTTAATAATGTTCCCTAATCTGTAAGTAAGTTTATATAATCTAAGTAAGCACAGTAGCTACAAACGCGTCAATATCGTGTTCGGTACTGATTTAGGGTTACTTAATCTTAAATTGTATGTTTGGGCGGGTTAAGTCAGTATTATAATTGAATATTAATATAATAATTTACGATCGGGCTATATTTGAAAGCGGATCGGATCTATTGTTTCAAAGTGGATAATGTTTCTTAACATATAACTAAGATCGTATATTCCTCTGACGGTATTGTAATCCTCTCGTATGTCATATTATGGAAATAATGATGTCTATTGTATCTACTATCTGGGTTGTCAAATGAAAATTTAAATGAAAGTCGTTTAATAACTATGTAAAGTCAGGCTTCTAATGCCTGAAAGTCTGACACCGTCATATTCACTAACTGGTTTGGTGAGATCAACTCCTTCTTTCATTTTCACTTTCTTCTTTCTTCGTTGGTCTAGTGGTCGCAAGCGCGGCTACTGAAGGTGAGGGTTTGATTCCATATCACTTTGTACATCAAAGTGTTATAGGGTTTTCCTAGACGCCAGACGTCTGTAAATGATTGCTAAATAAATATCGCAAGGCGTCTCCTTAAGACGAGTACAAGGAAGATTGAAAATTCAATAGATTCGAACACGACGTGGTAGTCAGTCAAGGTCATTTGGTAGAGTGAGGACACGGAATAGCAAGGGTCACGGGTACAAGACCCATTCTGTTTTTTTTTTCAATGTTTCCTTGAATTTTTTTAATTAATGTAGGCCTTACATGACCTCAACATGTTTAACAAAATATCATCATCTATATATGGTGATATTTACTTATTATTTTCTTTCTTATAATCATGCATAGGATAGCATAGCAAAGCATAATACCTGTATTTCCCGAAGGGGTAGGCAGACATGTACACAGCTGTACATCCATCAATGCTATTATTAAATGTAATAGGTGGTGAGCCTATTGCCACTACAATGGTAATAATCCAACTTATTTTTATGTTCTAGCCTAATTATTGATAATGAAACTCACCCATTCGGCTGCTGCGCTTGGTTCTCATCAGCATCATTACTGACGATGGACTCTAACATTTGTATCTTCAACATTGTCTGACGTCACATGACAGTGAACTAACACAGGCACTTCAAACACTCAACTAACACTGTAAGACATTCACTAATAAACTTCAAGAAGTATTTAACACTTTTGACTTTTTCGATTTATTCTGGTGTTGTTTGTTGATGACCTGTAACAAACGAAATGAAATTGTAAGTATTACTGGTAGGTAGGGTGATATGACCGTTGGACTGATAAGTCAAAAATCGCAAGTTCGTAGTTATGGCATTCACAACTCTTTCACTACGGACAACATACAAAGACAAAAAAGACGAGCTAATATTACAATATTGGGATGTGTTATCTTTATAATCCCATAGTTCATAGATAATCCCACTTGCTCTGTGATCATTTGATTCAGATATGCGAGACCTAAATCCAACTTGCCAACGGCAAACTTTATCAATAACAGCTTGAGTGAGAAAATTGAAACCCTCTCAGGAATTGTTAATTTAGAATAGTAAAGAAGTCTTGTATTATTTTATAACTGCAGTATGAACACTCAGTATCTAAAGAAGATAAAATTTTGTAATTTATATGTTATTTCTTGGAACTTAAAGTTTATCAAATTTGTCACGAAATAGGATAATTATTTTCAAACACAAGTAGTTCTGAAAGCGCTTTAAAATGTTTGTAGGTTCCTATTTCATTAATATCTTTGTACTTCCTAAATTTTAAGCTCTTATCTCACTACGGCTTATGATGTTATTTAATAGTAACAAATAGATGAACTTTTTTGAAACCGTGGCAATGTTATTTTTATTCAAATTCAAATATTTTTATTGCAAATACAGCGTCTTAAAAACCGTCAATGTTACATGGACCGTTTCAAGGATTTGACCACTAGACCACCGAGACAGTCCGTTCATCATCATAATTAATTACAAATGTGGAATAGATATTTGTTATGTGACAGTTGTCGGGTACATTGCCGGCAAATGAACACAATTATTTACACCGAGCGCCGTTATTAGAGCACGTCAAATGGACGATGTTATACGGAAACTAACAATTATTTTCGTGACGGTAAAAGGCGATATTAATAACACGTCTTCATAACTGTATAATGTGTTCAGCGACAATGTTTTGTATTTGAAATAACATTATGCAATTACTTTATTGCAGAATACTCGTAGTTCATACTGCATTGAGAATCTTATTTTAATCGGAATAAAATATCTATTAAATACAAAAACAGATTTGAAGGAATATCTTTTGACTATAGAAATATTTAGTTTTATAATAAGAGGCATGGCATTTAGGTTTTAAGAACCTTGAACTTAGGGTTACAAATCCTTTCAAGGATTTTCGGCGTCAATCGAATTCTTCAAATACGACAGTTAGGTCTTTTATGTTTTACTCGTTTCTATGTTTCGGGGTTGCCTGAAAAGTTTTCGTACTCAGGACAGGTGAAAACTCAACGCAAATTTGAAACTAGCCTATACCTAATTCTCTCTTTATTTTACACGTACACGTGAGTAAACTGTAAAATGAAGTTATCTTATAAAATATATATACTTAATTAATTAAAACACCAGCAGTCGACGCTTTATGGATTGTACTATAGTAACCTGCAGGGAATAATACATTTTAATAGACGACCAACGTACTGAAGCTTTGTATTCAGAGTTAGTTCAACCAGATTACAGTATATACAAAAACTTATAGCTCGTCTATATACCTGATGATAATTTTTTATACTTGATAAGGCTTATAATTGATAAGATGTAATGCCTATATTAATTACTATTTTCAAAGGAAAAATTGAAAAATATAGACACGAACGGGGCTCGAACACGCAACGCAACTGAGTTTAGTAATCTATAAATGATTGCTAAATAGATATCGCCAGGTGTCTCCTTAAGACGAATAGTAAGGGAATGTGGGAAAAAATGTAATAGAAGCGAACAGCGACATGGTAGCTCAGTTGAGAGAGAGATGACACGGACTGTCAAAGGTCGCGGGTTCGAGCTCCGTTCGTGTCTATTTTTCAATGTTTCTTTAGAAATAGTAATTAGTTATAGCTTACAACGCAATAGTGTAGTGTAGTATGAATTGAGCACACACTCCATTATTATTAAACGAAAGCGTACGTTACCTATATCTGTCTGTCTGTATCTTGCATCCTGGAAAGGCTTTTTCGGTAGGTTTAAAAAAAAATCCTTATATTCTAGGCAAGCGAAGTCGACGGTAATAGCTATAACTCATGAATTAGACAGAGCAATAAAACAAACGTTACACAAACAATACACATCACTCTATATATCATTCGTTGAGACGTTTACATTGCATTTAGCGTGTATGCCAATCATACTAACACGTTTTAAATGCAATTAGTACTTCACACTGAACCTAGTATTAGTAACCTAGACAAGCTGTCTATTACTTAAGAAACCTAATATTAGCGGAAATTAATTTATTGTGTAACATTTTTACAACTTTGAAGTGAAGTAGATATATTGCCTAATTAGACCTATGTTGTATGTACTAGTTGCGCCAGAGAGCGGGACTTGGAGAAATAGCACTTTAATGGTATTTATATATAAAAAAAAGTTAAATTATAACCTTAGACAACTGGCAGTGAAAGTCCTGTCAAAATCGGTCCAGCCGTTTCTATATATACTAGCCGGAATAAACACACAGACAAACATTATAAAGACGCATTTCATAAAATTGACATTACAGACACTTTAATTTTATTTATTTGTATAGATAGTAATATTTTTTATGAATTATTATTAACGACTGTATTCATAACAACTGATGTTCATAATACAAATTATAAATAACCTGTCGCTGCCACTTTAATGTGAATGAAAAAAGATGACGATAGATATTAGAGATATTTTAGCTAAAATTTTTTGAATATGAAGCAAAATTATTATAAACACCTACCTAAGCGACAACCTAAGTAACAACCAAGCAACCTAAATGGTTGTTTAGTTGTTAAAAGGTTCCTATTTAAAAGGTTGCTTTTTAAAATATGTAGTAATAATATTTAGGTTTGAAGTCTTACAATATAATACTTCGGAATATATTTTTGCGTCTGTTTTTTGTCTCTGCGCTTGGACTATTGCAGTGATGTAGCTAATCAATTTCTACAGGGTTTTGATTGCGTTTTATAACCTTTAAACGACTTAATATGTGTATTATGTTTTTATTCTTTAAACTTCATCTACTTTATGTAGTTCTCAATGAACACTTATATTATCAAGTGTTACAAATTGACTATTGGTCCCAAGAAATGAAGAACACCGCAAATTAACTTCGGACGATAACTTCATTAAACTTTTCCTTTGAATAATGATCGTGAAGTTTCTTTGCTAATTACTTTTAAAGTTTATTTTTTTAGGCAGAAGAGGTTTAGATTTGTTTTTTACTTTTAATGAAGCAAGAAAATGTTTTGGGCAAAAGAATTTAGGTAAATTATATTACGCCAAAATATTAATAGTAAAGAAGTTATTTCTTTTTTTAACTTCTATTATTTCTTTCATTCGGTATGAAAAAGACCTGCCTGAGTGAAAAGCCTGGTGAGGATTTTTCTTTTTACCGATATGATTTAATATCAATTTCTCTTGACATTTATTTCGCTATTTTAATGAGACGTGGGTGAGTATTTGAATGCTCTTTAATTCTTAATTTATTATAGATAATGTTTATTTTGTGTGTTAAGTAGTTTGTATATTTTTGAAATACCTATATACTTATATTTTAAAAAGATAATGATATTTTCTAAACTACAAGATGTTGGTAACTGGGGTTGGCTGTTGGGTGCAAAATGTGACGTCATCTAACTGTCGGCCAATGAGACTGCGCCTTTTTTGTCGCAGGTACCTGAACCCACCCTTAGAAATATACTTCAAACATTAGAAATTTCTTAGAAACTTACTTTTTTCTATATGAACCCTACAACTCACAAGCGAAGTTTTTGGGGTTTTTAGTATAAATATAAATTTGGATGAAAGTGGGTGGAGAAGTCCGTTTCTACGCGGTAAATGTGTCCTTGGTTAAGGCACATAACCTATTGGAATGATCGTGAAGTACTTGAATCTGTAAATTGGGTATGGAACGGAAGCATCAATGTTGAAAGGCATATGATGAGGAAAGGGATGTGCGTAGCACTCAACACCACCGATGTAGACAATTTGACTTCTCTTTTGTATGAAACAAAAAATCTAATCTTCTCGTAAAGATAAAACAATCTAAACAAGTATTATCTGAGGAAAGTGTCATAAGATCGAATGGTAGGTATCAATAAATAAATAAATGGTATGGGAAATATTGGCTGCTATGATTACCTTTTTTTTAATTTTTAGGAGCAACTTAATGGCGAGTGCCTTCGGGCTTACACCGGATAGTACGGGATTAAAACTCGCTAAAACTACCCCAATGTTCACTATCAGCACATAGGTGGGTGGTAGGTACCGGATCCTCTTAAGAATCCAGCTTCTAGAGCTGGTCTACCGCCTTGACTCCCCCTTGTGTAACGCTTGTTATTATCATCCCTAGGGAGATTGAAAAGAGGTCTCCCCTGTGTATTTTGATTACCTACTGTGATACTAGTTTTTGGTTCTTTTATGGACTCTTGACAACAGGCCCGTTGAACCTTGGCTCAGGTTTTTACCACAACAAGCGCTATATATACACATGCTGCAGAAAATCGTGCTGACACAAAAGCAGAAATCGTTATAGTATCGTTAATAGTACTTACTAACTGAGGTACTATTTAGATTTGAATACTCTCACTTTTAATTTGATGAGTACGTACCTATGTATCTATCACAGAGATTATATTGATACTTGAAATGAATAAATGTACGCAAAAAATGTTGCACTGAATAATAGCAGAATTATTATATTAAATGGAAAAAAGAATACGGTTGCGAGCAGGATTTGAACCTACGCCTTCCGGATAAATACTCCAGGCGCTCTGACCATAAAGCCATCTCGACCTCCATTTAATATAATAACTTTAGAGTTCGCTAAGCATGCGTTAATGCTTTTCAAAGATTTATCTTTAATAGTAGAATGTCAAATCAATGCAAATAAAAATTTATTTATTTGACACAAACAAAGGTAGGTAAATATTATTATACTCGTAAAGGTAAAATGTTATGAAAGGTATGTGCGCTATGTTTTATTCTGTCGAGTGTACAAATATTTTAAAACAGAACTTAATGAAACAAAAATTACATATAAAATGATTATAATTAAAAATGAATTGTATATATATTAAACCTATACAGTATTATTAACTCATTATATACTTACAATAAAAAATTAAAATAATCACAATTTGTATTGAAAAAATTCATGGATGCCATAAAAACATTAATCAGCAAGCCACCGTCAAACTATTATATTTTGCAAACAAACATTACCAGCCGTGTTTTTGTTTAATAAATATTATATATAGGGCTTTTACAACAAACTTACTTATAATACAATATCTATGCAGATGTTGCTATGTCTTACCAACTTTAACAACAGTACTAAGTAAGAAGTAAAAGATAAACTCCAAAACATTTGTTTGTCGCAGGTGCGCACTTTAATAATACTTGAATAATACAAGCACTCTTATCTGCCAAAAGTACGCGCAAGATAAGATATGTTTTACACAGAAAACCTTTGTAAAGTCCCAGACGACAGGCGAAACAGACTTTGTAACTTTGTATTACTTCTATAATAAAAGATAGGGTAAGGTAAAAGGTACCAGCCTGTACCTATGCCGCTGAAAAGCAAAGACCTGTATCTCTCATGCCTCAGTATGGGTTTTTATACTGAGAAAGTTTTTATAGTTTCATCACAATCATCATCATTAATACCAAAATACTCCCGACCGAAGTTTCTGTTACGGCCTATCTCCACGAAGATAAGCCAAAGCAAGCCAGTGCGAATTCAATTTCTTGCCAATCTAACGGTCATGCCAATAGGATATCACCCAGTCCTCCTGCGACCACAAACGCTGCAAAGTGTTCGAAACGTCAGGAAAAACAAAAAACCAATAATACACGCGATTAATCCGGTTAAAAGTTGTTTTATTATAAAGGATATCACTGCTTACAAGATTATAAGATTCACTAAGAAAGTAGGTATGATATTGAAAACACATTGGTACTTGTGAAGTTTTGATTATGAAGTTTATTATTAATGTTCACCTGTTTTTCTCATGTGCATTTTTCGGGATTTCCCGACAAATTTCGAACACGAACGGAGCCTTTAGTCATGAACTGAGCCCGCGGCGATGTCACGAGTTAAAATAGTTGAAATCTATTGGTTAAGAATCTGGGATCTTTTGAAAACTATGAATTTTAATAACGAATGTTAATAGTTAAGAGTGCTTTTGTATTTAGTATAATGGTGTATGAAGGATGAAATACAAGATTATAAAAATACTTTAGCAATGAGCAGTACATTAGAAAACTTTGTACAAAAATATCGGTATGTACGTCCGTATCACATGAAGTTTAATATCAATGAGATTTTTTTTGTGTTCTCGGTGTTAAAGGTATTTCAATTTAAATGAAGGGTTAGTAAATATCTCACACCATAGTTTAGAATTAATAATTTTGAGTTGAAACTTGATTTTTTGCGGTTTCATTATCATTATTTAAGACTACAACGTGCATAATAAATATATTTCACTGATATGCAACTGATTGCTGTTAGCTCACTCATTTGTATGCAATATAAAATTTTTAATCAAGTAATTATTATAATTAGAAATAGATTACTATGGTAAGTACCTATACAGAAAAGTGACCAAATACTTATAAACTAATCACAACATTGATCACACCTGTGTATCCCCGACGGATAGGCAGAGGTTACAAAATTACACACCCACATTTCACCAATTCTGTTATTAAGTTCCATTTAACAGTGCAATTATAATTATATAGAAAGAAAGATAAAACAAAGAAAGAAAACGTTTTTATTTTTGCGCACCATTTTGCAAACACGACATTAAATCACACATATACGTATAATGCATGCAATGCATAGGTACTCCGGGCTGCTACTGAGGATTTTCTAACAGAAAAACTCAATAGTCTGAATCGGAATCAAACCCAAGACCTCACACTCAGCAGTCACCTTTGCGACTATTAAACCAATGAAGCAGTAAACTAATAATAAATAACAATCCTACAATTATTCATTTATGATATAGGTATGTACTATTACCCTAAAAGTCCAATGTTTAACTGGATAATTTAGTATTTGCATTTTAAAATTACCTGGGGCATGGGAACCAAACATTATAAAATAACATAACACACTAAAACAAAAAAGGGTGTCAATAGTACTCTTCTGCGGTGGAGGCGAGAACAGAACACTGAACTCCGACCACAGGACTGTGGGAGATGGTCCGGCGCATACCTCTCCCACGGCCCCATTAAATCTGCCAAGGCAGCACAGCAAACCAGTCATAGTACAAATTTTGAACTGCACGTAGGCACAGTATTGGCTCGGGACTTTTCAAACATCTTTGTCTCATGATACATCGAAATGCACCTTCCCGAGAAGAGTAGGACACCCGACGGATATAATTCTTTTATTATATTTAAGCGTGAGAAACTCAAAAATGTTAATACCGCGATTCATCAATTTCTAGTACTTCGACAAAATCATGACTGGTACTCGTCGACATTTAGTTGAATTTATGATCACCGATATTATTGTTAGCAACAAAATTAATAAATATGATTTTAAATTCAGTATTTTGCAGTGTAATTTGCAAAATTAATCAAATTTGAAACACAACAGTTCCTAGTGCCATCTATCATAATTAATCAGAAATTTAGTTTAGAATTTTATTTGCGGGTAGTATCACTTCATATTTTTTGTGTAACAGTCGCATACGTCTACACTGTGTCCAGTATAAATTAGCTAGCGGCAATTTAAGGAACAAAATGAAATGTACCTTATTTGACATATTGTTGGTTGTGGTCTTTGCAAGTAGCGCCACCATGGACAGCCAAGATAAACTGGTCATTTTAACAACAAAAGTACTTTATGTAAATTCGTAACAAGTGCCATACATTACGTAACTAAGTGCTATTCCATCCTAATTTAAAATACAAAGTGTTTTAATTCGGTAATAGCTTCTCCATGTTCCAGTAATGTAGGTAATTGGTGTATAATTAGAAATGTATTTGTACAGAAGCAAATGTTATAAGACGAAACTTACTGTGTTTATTATTAAGGCTTTTTTACGACGCAGGAAGGCGTAGGTTTGAAGGCTGATATAATTTATAAAATGGAGCTTAATCGGGATCACAGGTAAGGCAATTTGACTCTCGTATAACTATCTGTTGCATAAAAGGCTTGTCACCATTCATACCAATTTAAACTTGATTGTATTTTATTAATATTACCGATTCAAACTTGAGAGTACAAATTGTGAAGAATGTATTTACATAATTCCCAAGATTGCCTACTGAGTTTTCAACATAACATATCAATGGATTGAATAGATTTCAAAATTCTTGTATTTATGTTAAAATTGATTTATTGGAGAAATATATATTAACACAATATTTCATAGTCAAGCTTATGACGTCAGCAAATACCGAGGAGACAGTAGGAATTTATAGCAGTTATAGTTCGGGCGTTTCAGCTCAGGTTTCATTTAGTCTTTTGACATTTGCCCAGACCATCTCTGTGGCTGAAATAATTGAAAAACAAAAGCAATGTCTTTGCAGTGAATTATCAATGACTTATGCAAAGGTACTGTTGTAGAACCTTCTAATAAGATTTATTGCTATAATATCTTTTCAATATACTGTTCCATTGGTCTAATCACGTAGTGGCCACAAGCGTGGGTGCTGAAAAAACCCAAAAAAAAACCAAAAAAAAAACCGGCTCAGGTAGTGGTATTGGGTTTTTCTGTTAGGAAATTCTCATTAGTAGCCCGGAGTTAGGAAATTGGTAGTGTGAAACCACATTGCTACGGATAATACGTAAAGCAATCGGTCCTGCGCCTGATCTCCCGAATTTCGTAACAGAAAACCCCAATAATACTTTGCCCGACTTGGGAATCGAACCCAGGAGTTCACGCTCAGGAGCCGCGTTGCAACCACTAGACCAACTAGGCAGTCAAGTTAACCTATACGCACACTAAATAATATTCATTTAAGTAATGTATGCGGCTAATTCTATGAATAATGTTCATATAAATACTAAAAGATTATGCAAACACGACATGTTTCAAAACCCAGTTAAGTCAGGCCAAAACCTATTATTATTGTAATAAGCTTTATGCCCAGGCATATTTAAGTTGTGCCTAGAAACAGTTAGACGTAACTATTAGATCTTGATCTGGGTACATCAAAGATCACTAGGTACTGTAGACATGTTAATGACTATCTATGATGAGAGGTTATTATCCCGAAACGAATTAAACTGGGTATATTATATGATTTCAGATACTTCAAATGTTGATAGAAAAAGGAATAGATTTTTCAGTCAATTAGATGAGTACCAGGTTGATCTGTAAACCATCAAGGACTACAAATGACAACTCATAATATTATTCAAAAGCGGATAGAAAAACTGATAGGTTTCAAAGGGCAACCAATTTCTAACGGTTAGGTATGGAGGAGCGATTTAAAATCGTTCCATTAATTTTAGCAAAAACACATGATGTTGCATAACGAATCTCCTACCAATATTTTACATGTGAAAGCTTGTGAGGATGTCTTGAAGTTTGTTACTTTTTTATGCAATAATTTCTGAACGGATTTAGATGAAATTTCACAAACTAATAGTGCATAACCAGCTGGACTAAACTTGAAAGCACCTAGATGAATAAGCGGGCAGAAGCTAGTCACGGATAAATTGAATTCTGCAACCATCTTATTAATTAAAACAATAATTATGTCCCGTTTATGAGTAATCTACACTCTCAAACTATCTAGCTTCATGAACGTTACTGTATCATTTGTTTATAAGTAGCCATCAGACACATACTTAATTAAACTAAGCAAAGAATACTTTATGAATTTAAGAATAATACTTACGATATTTAATATCAAACAGCGTAATTGAAAACTCAACATACAAACATAATAATTTATGAACATTTTCTAATTTAAATTACATAACTCACACATACATTTGCTTATTATGAACGGTTATTACATTTTAGAGCCTACCTACGTCATATTTGGAGAATGTATAATAAATTGCCTTAGTAAGGGTAGCTGTATTGATTTTTTTGATGTTTGTTTACATAAATAACACGGTTTACAGTTATAATTTTAACTTTAGAGTTCGCTAAGCATGCGTTAATGCTTTTCAAAGATTTATCAGTGTTTATTAAGGTAATTGCATCTTTACGACATTGTATTAACTGCAAAGTTAGTCGTATCAGTTCTGTCACTGGTATAGGGACTGAATAGATAGCAATGACGTCACCAAAATACGTGTTGAAATGTGGGAGAAGATTTTACGGTAGTGAGCAGAGTTCGTGATCACAGCGCCTGGAGTATTTATCCGTGAGGCGCAGGTTCGAATCCTGCTCACGACCGTATTCTTTTTCTATTTAAAATTATAACTTTAGAGTTCGCTAAGCATGCGTTAATGCTTTTCAAAGATTTATCTGTATAAATAACACGGACAATGAACAGCAGTATGAAAGGACTATGAAAAAGTTTTTAAATTCAATTTAGGGTGACTCAAAAGTAGGTCGCGTGGTTGGTAAGAATAGAATAGCCCCCTTCCTAACGAAAGGTTTCTTATAGGCGACGAAGGGATTATATTATCAACAAGATGACAGACAGTGTCATCTTGTCTTTCTGATAAATATACTGCGGTATAAGGCAAATAGTCATTGTAGCGGTCTGGTATGACGTTTTAGTGTTTAGAGAGTTAAAAGTAAAGAAAAACTAATTTGTTTTATCCTTTGATACCTTTTAATCATGTGCAACCATATCCATTTTTGAATATCTCTGGGTTATATCGACAAGAAAAGGACAATAAAAAAGTAGAGGTCAAATTGTCTACTATGGTGAAATGTTGGTCGGGGACTTTTTGTGTTTAGGTGTCCAATTAATCTTAATTTACTGAGTTGAGCTACTCTGTAACCTGTACCGTATCCCGAACCCCAAATGTAGTAGTTATGAATGTATTGAAAATGAACAACCGTCCGGCACTTCGTGTCGGGTTGGCTCCCCAGGTAGAGACGGACCTCGAGATGAATTAGAATGCTCCCGTGTTTATATAACGTGTCGCGTAAACTTTGATTGCGCGATTCAGAACTTTGTTCAATATCTAGTGATAGGTGGTATGAATGTAATTATTTTTCATGCCAAAAAATTGGGGCCACTGACAAAAACTTCAGTTGCAATTTTCATTTGATATACTAAACATTTGAGTAAGTCATTAAGAATTGTACAATTATTTTTGGGAAATACCAATAAAAATAATTTTATTTTCTTGATAAACATATAATATTATATCGATAAGTCCTTGATAATCAATTTGATCCACATGTCGATTTTGACGGTCCTATTTATTTGAAACAATAACAGCGATTATGCCATGATTCAAAAACTTATAATTAAGTAGGTACTATATAAATCCTAGTATATTATAATTAAACAATATATTTCATAAACATCCAAAAAGTATACCCTGAGTGGGGCTTGATCCTGCGATCCGCAGCGCAAGCTTCCGTAGGTACTACGCAAGTACCTACGCAAGCAAGTAGCATGATTAATAAATCAAGTATAGGTTATAAATATAAAGCTATAGCTATGTATAAAAAGATGTGTGTATAAATATCTTCATTTAAAAGTAGCCACCAAATAGCTTTCTAGTGTGCAGTTGTTATTGATTCAAATTATGGACGTACCTACTCAAAAAAGGACAGGTCAGGAGCCACCTAAACCGATGAGAATAAATGAAGAAATTTATGTGTAAATTAAACGAAAGTGGTGGTTCAGAATCAAAGCAAGTAATACGATCGATAATCTCTGCCAACCCCAATCAAAACATGCGTGATAATACGTTCCAGGAACAGGGTCAATAAGTAGTTGCCAGTACTTTTTTAAAGAATTGAAGTATTTTTAATGAATTCAAAAAGATTTGCGCTTGATATGAACCACAGATATCAGTTAAAAAGCTTTACGAATAGCGGAATTAAAAATAGTAAATACCTACCTATATTAATATTGGTAAGTACTATATCTTTTTTAATTTAATTAAGGTATAGAAATTAACCATGTAATAAATTAACTATACCATATTATGAATTTGAAAAACAAACTCAATAAGTCAATATACTGTTCTAATATAACGCTTCATCGTTATCGAACTTCTGCTTATACTCGTAATGTAAGTACCTATACTCCTCATTTCAGTAATTTATATTACAGATTTGAATTCTTTGAAATATCGGGTGGCTTGCCAGTTCTGAGAAACGAATCTAATCTCTGAAATCCGAAGGATAGCATCGTAGTATGTATAATACTAGCGGATGCCCGGTTTTTTTTTTCTTTCGTTTAGTGGTATTAAACCAGCTTCGCATTATTGCATTACTAATGAAACCGGTTTGGGGCACATCGGTTGGATGGTTTCAAAGTTCTATAATAACATACAATGGACATAGATAGAAACTATTTTTGTGTTTTATATACCTACTAGCTGGTGCCCGCGACTTCGTCTGCGTGACAAAAGCCTATGTCCTTCTCAGTCCAATCTATCTCCTTTGCGAATTTCATTACGATCCGTTCAGCCGTTTAGTTGTGAAAAAGTAACAAACATACAAACAGAATTACTTTCGCATTTAAAATATTAGTATGGATTAGGATAGGTATATACAACAGGTACACAGCAATCAGTGCGTCAACAATACTGTTCTAGTTTGGTTTAATACTGAAATGCATCGTATTGATTGTTCATTAACTACACGATAAAATGTATTAAGAAATAGTCATTGAAAAATAAATATTGTAAATTTAAGACCTTGATAACTAAACGTGAGTGATGGCAATGCACTTTTATATTTCTGTTAACCTTTGTTTATGTATAAAAAGCTGATACCATTTATTTATCTTGTGACTGTTGGTAATCCTATTGGTATGTTCAATGTAATGGCTTAAATTCAATACAATATACATTGGCGTCAATTCTTATGTAGGAAACTAAACTAAATTTAGAGCATTGCTGTCTTTTACTAACCGTTAATAAAAGAGCGGGACGGGATGACGTCAAATAATTTTTTTATTATGTCAACCTAATTTTTTTATATTTTTTTTATTTGTCGTCTCTAATTTTAGTGACGACCTAAAACTGTGCCAACTAAAAATGTTCGGAGATTTTAATTTGACGTGCCTAAATTCGAATTTGACATATCTTGTTTCGTCCCATCTTGCGCATATAGTAACTGTTAGTAAAAGACAGGAATGTTCTAAAATTAATTTAGTTTGCTGCAATTAGAAATGACGCCATTTACAAATATAAATTACCTCTTACTTAAACAACTGACTAACTTAATATAAAGGCATAAATTAAAAGTTTTTTACATATTAACAATAAAGCGAATTGTATGTGTTTTTATTTAAGGTTTTGTCTTAACTGGGTGATATGATCGCGGTGATAAAGCCCTGTAAATAAAAAAAGAACTGCATAGTTTAAAACCATGGGCTGAATATTGTCAAGAATCCGTTTGTATATTGCTTAAATAACTTGGCGCCCTAAATTGAGACTCATGTTGTAAACTTAAATATAGTAAAGAGGCTAACATTCTCATTAAGCACAAAAATGTTAAGTAATTTTATCATTTCTGCTGTGAGAATACCTATTAGTCTCAATTAAAGGGTCTAATTAAATGCTCATATTATATGGTAAAAAGCAATGCGCCAGTGTGATGAAATTTCGTGTTAGTCTAGAATTTTCTTTTGTTACAGAGCGATTCCCAACAACAAAAGGGCGTCAAAAACTTCTTCGTCATTGGGATTGAGACCGTCCAGTCTGCACTCGGTGCCATATACCAGACTAACATCTAAGAGGTAGTGTCACTGGGGTATAGTAGTTCAGCAAGAAACCAAACCATGGAGGATACAGGATTTAGGTCAGCTCCTGGGAACTGATTCAATGCGGAGAAACGGACGCCCGATTAAAAGAACTCAAAATTTTGTATAAACCCAATAATATTAGAAAATTTTACTTGTGCGATGCAGTACTATTACCTGCTAGTTTAATGAACAATAGAATAGTTTTTGGGTAAACTATTGTGCATCTATCGCTATCGGTCCCAAAGGTATTGTTACCGATAACTTGCATTGTTGTTGCAACTTCCCAAACCTTTCTAAAAACGGAACGAAGCTAAACTGCCATCAATACTTTAAAAATAATACTCTGTTTTGTAATAAATATATCTAAAATAGTGTACCCATTTTGTAATAAATATATCTAAAATAGTTAGCCATCTCGACCTCTCTTAGATCTCGCTTAGTGGTCAGAGCGCCTGGAGTATTTATCCGGGAGGCGCAGGTTCGATTCCTGTTCGCGACCGTATTCTTTTTCCATTTAATATTATAAGTTTAGAGTTCGCTAAGCATGCGTTAATGCTTTTCAAAGATTTATCTTGAATTATTAACTTATTAGTCGATTCTTCAAAGGAAATTAAAGACAATTTAGTTACTCGTCGTAGATAAAATTGAACAACTTTTTAACACGCTTTTATTAGCTTCTTATAAAACATATATAAACACATACAAAGTAAACTCGTTCAGCAGAATATTAAAATACCTATTATAGTTGCAATAAAATGTTGTTACTTTGAGCACAAAGTAAGGGCGTTCCTTGAAAAATTTATAACCATCATAACTGCGTTATTGCAAACGTCAGCGTTATTCTACCGAGCTGAGAAGTAAAGGACTTTATGGTTAGAACATGGCCCGGTAATATTACGTCTAAGAGTTATATTTATAGTGGCAGTTTAAGCCTTTATCTAAATATGGTAATAATTGAGCCAGGATAACTGATTATTTGTATGATAATTATTGCATGCGGGAAACTCCATTTTTGATTTTATGTAGTTCAAACGTCAGTTTCTTGCTGTAACTCATTCAATACTAAGTAAAATGTCCATTCTACAGTGAGCCAACTAACTGTGTATTTTATTAATAATAAGAATAGTAACTATACGAGCGAGACGGAACATATTAAGAGCCGTGAAAATAAAAAAGAACCGTCAAATTAAAATTTCCATACAGTTTTACCCGTTGGACCTTTGTATTTATTTAACGTTATAATAAAGCAGGAAACCAATGGGAAACACGCAAGATTTTATGTATATAATGTCTGTTATGTAGGAACGTAGTAGACAGTTAAGCTTCCTGAGCAATAAAAATACAATAAAATGATGTAATTATCATATAAAAAGTAAAGAAAAGAAACATAGTTGAAGGTATTTAAAAGGCTAGAAAAAGCTTAAGTAGAAGTTTCTTTGTAATGCAAAGTAGATACTAGAATTCCATTTATTTTCTATTGCGTTTTTGCTGTGATGTTATTAAAGGTTCTGGGTATTACTTTATGGAATATATAAATACATTATAGTTTCCGGTTATTGGCATTGGCGGATTACTTGCTCGGGATCTTCAATAGAAGATGAGACATAGTAGTAGTCAAAAGATACAGATTATTGGCTGTATGTATTAAGTTTTATTCCTTCCGTAGTAAGCATAAATAAAGAAAGACTAAGTAATTAGAACAATTTGGATTTCTTACAAAGAATTTGCACAATTTTCCTTCCATTTACTACTATCAACAAGTTTTTTGTTTGATGATCACCACGCTTGTTTTTCAAATTGGTGATTGTATGTATGTATAGCTGCTTTAGAATAAAATTTCAAGCACAAAAGATTTTCAAAATATATGGTAAATGTACTACGCTCCATTTGGAACTTCGATAAATGTTCTTGTCCCAGGCTACATTTGGTACTTCGATTATAAACACAGCATATTATTATCGTAGTTAGGTATTCGGCATGATGCATATATTCACACCTACACAGTGCTGTTCCGGGATGGCTAGAATTAAACATGACATCATTGTAACTAATTAAGATTGGATACGCCAGTGTAACTAAAAGTTTGTTTATTTTAAGCCTGTGCTATGGCAGTCTTCATTTATTAATTTTGTATAATAAATTTCGTAAGACACATTCATATTAATTATTGTTCAACGGTTATTCCTCACGTGGATTCTTCGGGATTACCCGACTAGTTTCAAACTCGACCGGAGCCTTTAGTCATGAGGTTCGAAATCCCGAAGAATGTACGTGAGTAATAACCGTTGAACATTAATTAACTACCTAATAACGAAAATATTGTCATGAGAAGAGTTTTAGCTTGCACCTTAGCTTACCTATTTCAGGTATTCTAGCTTTAATAAACTATGTAGTTATACTTAGTATGTGCGATGAATATCATTAAGTATTATGACCCAAAAGTCGGGAGGCTTTTACTAAATAGTGGGACACTTTAGGCTCACAATAATAATTAAATATGTTTAAAAATATAATAATGAGACAAAACATTTGTAAGGCATTTTTCTTCTTACAGCAAAAAAAAATATATATAAAATCGGTAAAGTGGATGGATACACATTCAAGAAACTGCCAAGAAACATCTTTGTCTTCATATTTATTTATTAAATATTGATGTGGAGAAAATTGCAGGAAAATTGAGGTCGGAAAATAATTTTCTGTTTCGACGGTGACGGGTTGGTAAGTTATTGTTACTTTCAATGTAAAATAAATTGAAATTTTAATAACGCTTCAGGGAGTTTACGGTTTATCATTATTTTATACTACAAGATCGTACGACGATCGACTTGAAATGCATTTCAGGAGCAACTATGAAACGAGGGGTATTAGGCACACATAGGCCATGCCCATCGGTGTACATACATTTAATATGACGAGTAGTTTTATGTAGTTAAATTACATCCACGCGACGCGACGTGACGCAACGTACGCGGCACCGATACAACATCACCCGTATGCCTATGGCAGAGAGTACAATGTTTATTGAAGGTGTGAGGCATCTCAAACGTGTGTGTCAGCCTACTGTATTTTTAGCTTTAAGTTTTAATTTTGTCCATAATCCATTTACAAAGTGTAGGAAACTGTTGTCATAAAAAAAAAATCAAAGCCCCCTGGAATGGCCGTATTATCAATATAATCATTGCGTGAAATTCTAGAGCTAATTTAATCAAAAAACACTAACTGATGCCCGCGATTTCGTCTGTACGACAAACCTTATCAGAAGTTCAATGTAGCAAAATGCAAATGTTTCCATAAAAAATATCACCCAAACCTGTTCAGACTTTATACATTTTTGTGGAAACAAATACATGGTCGTGAGCAGGATTCGAACCTGCGGCTCCCAGATAAACTTCAAGCGCTCTGACCACTAAACCAACCTTTTCATTCCATATAAATTTATAACTTCAGAGTTTATGCTTTTGAAAGATATGTATCCCTTCAGTCGTTTTTACGTGACCAAGCATACAAACACTCACATATTTATAATATCAATAGGATAATAATTTTAAGGTTTGTAGGTAGTGCATGAAAATCAATTATAGTTTTTCTTTACAGATGATATATTTAGTGTCCATTAAACCAAAGAAATGCTTTAGTTGGTATAAGTTAGGAACTCATACCGTATAATATTCACTCGTTCAAATAAAAAAATATCATAATGCATAACTATAATGATTTGAACCTTATTAAACAAAAGCTTAAATAGCTTATAAGCTTTTGTTTATATAGCTTTTTTTTTTAACAATAGGCTTGCCGAATCTGGACTGGAATAATAAGGTATCTGTATCTGACATATATATATGAACATAGATAACGAACCGAGCATAACAAATAACTCTTTTTTATTAACAAATGCTATAGGTATAACTAAGGTTAAATAGCTATTTTACTAACATAGATCAATAGCCGAGCACGCCTGAATAAATTAATCAACACAGATGAAGCGAAAGATATGTGTCTAAACCGTAGCATGTAGTAATCGATAGTCTCTGCTTATCCAAATAGGAAACAGGTATGTAAAATATTTATTTTAATATATACGAGTATAAACAAAAATAGTTAAAACTCACTACTGAGTTAAGTAACATGTTAACACAAGTTATACCAGAAAGGTAACGAGCGATAAAACCCTTAACATTATACCGTAGTTAACCAACTTGTGTGGTCCTTCTAGGCTACAAAGTTGCTCAATATAAAACATATTATTAAAACGGCTATAAATATACTAAATGGACTTTACTTGTACTAAACAGCTCCCGTGGTTACAACTTGACAAACAGCCCATTATCTACTTAAACTACATGATTGACGTTGTAAAATTGTGCACAGGAGGTTTATTGAGTTTCTGTGTACCTATTATATTCGTAGTTATTGTGTAGAAAGTATTTTATATAATAAAAAAATAGTAAAATTTTTATTGAAACATTGAAAATCTACATCGATGGGAGTTTTTTTTTTTTTTTTATCAAAAATCGATCTACGTTTTGGCCACCAACTTGCGTGATGGTAAACGACGGTGTGGCTGAAGATGGAGCACGTATATCCAGAATAAATCTATTCACTTTTATGTAGAGGGGATAGATTTTGGGAGAACAATAGTTGGGGAGTTAATGCAACTGACCAGACCCGTCTCCCACAACGGTTGCACCGGACTACATCCCGAAACACACACGTCCAGTGGGTGGTAACCAGCCGCGGCCGAGGCCTCCCACCAGAGTTGTGAAGGGATTCCATTTTAAGGATGCACTCCTATGAACACGGGCAATTATGCTCTGTCTGGAGGCATCAAACTGCCTCGCTCGGGTTTCTGCAAGAGGTCAATTATAAAAAAAAGGACACAGCCCCCAAAAAAGAATGTTATGAAGAGCGACTTTGACACGCGACATTTTTATTTTGACAAGTGTCTCGGGCGGCCGTGAGAGTTTTGTATTTCTTTTACTAAGCGTTTATATACTTTTTGTAAGGATCCTTTAAATGAGTCCGAAGTATTTGCGAATACAACGAAACTATACATAATTATTGTTACGAGATATCCTGTACTGCCTAACATTACTAGGATCCAAATCTTCCCATTATACTGATATTGAAATTCCTGCATTAGGTATACACATTTTCAAACTTAATATAATACAAGGAGAAACTCAAACGCTATAGAAGCGTATTGGTCCAAACTTAGATGTAAATTTTAATTAAGAAAAGTAATTATTTATTCACATTTCATAATACCCATTTGGTCAAATAACACTGTAAAAAAACTTAAAGATACGGCATAGTTCCTTTATAAATTTAATAAATCTCCTCCATTTTGGTTATGATAGATAACAAATTGAAAAACCCTAGATAAGAGCTTGGAACTGTAAATAAAGCTTATATACACAGATGGAGAGCTATTAGATTGATTGTTCATAGATTTACTAGTGTGCGGACAACATGTCCAAACTTTCTTATTAGATTATAGAGAAGATTATCGAATTAGCTGCAGACACAACCTTAATAATAAGATCTTAATTAAAGAACTGCCTCGTTGTTCTAGTGGTTCCAAATGCCAAATACTGAGCATGAGGTCCTGGGATCGATTCCCAGGTCGGGCAACATTTTATTGGCTTTTTGTGTTAGGAAATTCTGAGTAACAGCCCGGAGTTTGGAATTGTAACCTTTACATATGACTTAATAATAGCATTGGTGAAATGTGGGTAAACAACTGTGTACACCTCTGCCGTCGGGGAATACAGGCGTGAAGCTGTTTTTAAATAAATTTGTATAGATTTTTAATTATTATTATTATTATTTATTTATTTATCTTTATATCAAAAAGGTAAGTATATTATATTCTAAGCCCCACAAAACCGTTGCAATGGTTTGACTGTGAGGTCAACGAGTCTCTAGACATTACAAATTAAATGTACTTATAATTAAATATTATATAGGTATTGCAACTTATATAAAACTCAATACATTTCTAAATAATATAACTTTAATTTACGTTTAAACCTATTTGAATTAAGTTATCATCAGTTTTTTAACACATATAGTTATACAGATAAATCTTTGAAAAGCATTAACGCATATTTAGCGATCTATGAAGTTTTTTTTTTCAGTTGTCGTGGTTTCTGGTGTATTTATTATTCCTGGAAGCGCAGGTTGAAATCCTACTCACGACCGTAATCTTTTTCCATAAAAAATAAATAATAAAATACAGATATCTCTGACATCAATAAAGAATAGTGAATTCTGAATGGTCATTAAACGGTAGAAAAATATATAGGTTCCTTAGTTATGGGGTATTCGCACTACAAACTACTGAACCGATTTCAATGAAAATTTTGCACTTATGCAAATGAAGTATTAGTGCCCATACCGTTTGAAAAAATATAGCTAAGAAAAAAAACTTTCATAGAACCACTAAATGAAGGAAAGAGGAGTAGATTTAAATCTTGTCTTCATCTAAAAATAATACAAAATGAGTTCCGAAAAGGATCTTATACCAAGGTGACATTTGCCTTGGCTTAATTGCCGTATTCCGTGACAAAATTGACGTCCTTCTATTCTCAAGTACCTCGGGAACTTATCTTTTATGTCTTGAATGAAGGCCTTATTAGAATCTTCATATTTCAGCAGGTAACTGAAATATCTATACATTCTTAATGGTGTTGTTTTCAATGATTTCTTAAAAACATAACATAGCATAACGCCTGTATTCCCCGAAGGGGTAGGCAGAGGTGTAAACAGTTGTACACCCACATTTCACGAATGCTGTTATTAAATCCCATGTAATTGGTGGTGCACCTATTGCCATTTACCGGGCACAATTCCGAACTCCAGACTGCCCCTGACTCCCAGGTTGAGCAAAGTGTTATTGAGTTTTTCTGTTAGGAAATTCTCAGTAACTCTAGCCTTTTTGGAATACATTACGATTAAAGTCAGTGTATGTCCTTTTAGGGCGTCGTTTCCTGGCGTTTCTAGTTACACGTTAATCACCTTTAATTTATCCTCCAGCTAATGCATTAATATATTAACCCTAAATTTATTAATATATATACCTCGTCTTTATATTTAGTAGTCTTTTACGAAAGATCTTTTACGAGTTTACGAATTTTCGGTCATCCCTACTGTGGTCTTTCATCTGACTGAAATTTTAATTTTAGTTGTAGTACCTACCAATCGCAATTTCTTAAATCTATATCAATATCTTTTTTTTTTTATCAAGAATGGATCTACGTTTAAATATATTCAATTCCTTGAATTTCCTTAGGTTGTACCTATTTCCCACGAAACACTAAATTCATGAATAACTTCTTTATATTTGGTGTGTTGAATTTAAAAGGGTTGTCCTTTTCTGTTCCATCAATACTGTGCTCGTGTTGGCAATGTAGTAGGAGGCCCATGTTTACCAGTTAACATTTACGGACTTTTATGTGTATAGAAGCTTGAAAATAATGGGGTCGTTTAAATTTTATATGACGTCATAACCATGATTACCCGAACATTGTTCAATACGGTGGATTCCGCCACTGCCTACAGGATGGCCAATATTTTGTAATAGGTACACGTTTACCGACTGATAATTATGATAATGAAATCATAAACGGTTAATTTTAATCACATGATAGATTAAATTTATGCGTAGCTCGTTAATGATATAACGTAGATATACAGAGGCAATATAGGTACTCGTAGCTTTAAAGACTTAACTTACCTACATGTATCCTCGGTTCACATGTATGAATATGCTTTTATTTTCATAACAAAGAATTGATCCGTCGCTACTAACTGCGCCGCTCAAAACCAGACTATATAGTTGTCTTTAGTATCCAATCATCACCTTGTTAGGTCACATTACTAATGAACCATGGAGTTTCTTGCCCGTTCTTCTCCATAGGAATCTACACTTTGGAACGTGGCAACTAGCTTCTGACAATTCAAAAGTGCCTGTAAAGGGTCTAATTGAAATAAATGATTTGACTTTGACTTTGAACATATTCTGCAGTGGATTGATCGATAAGAGAAACTCGAATAGACCATCTAAAAGTTGCTGATTGACTAGGTATCCGGCTCTAGTCAGCTCATTTGCAGACAAAAAAGGAGACATCAGGATCCATTTTAGCTGTAAACGTCTTTTTCAAGTTGTAAGGTATCGTAGTTTCGTTAGTAATATAATATGAAATTGTGTTCACACAGTGACAATTGATGAGGATACGATAGAATAATGATTTGGAATGGCCGGCTAAACTTAAGAACTTCCTTTCTTGAGAAGAACCTTTGTAGATTCCAGGTAGACTATTGTACGTTAATCTAAATACTATTGTATGTTATCGTATTATGGAAGTAACAGCTTTAGTTTCCTCCAAAATTGGGCCAGAGACTCCTTGGAATTTTTTTCGCTATTCCCTATAGTTTCGGAATTGGCCATCCACGCCCACTTGAAAAAAACTCCTGTAGGTAGCGAACTAATCGGAAAAGAACTTCACTGAATTAAAACAGGGTTCTGCCCTTAGCTGTCTGTTACAATGTCTTAGGAAAGAGAGAGTTCAGCCTACTCATTCCCAGAACCCACAATGTTTCTCTTTTCCTTTCTTAGAACCTACCACAACACTGTTAACTTTCTTGCAGTCAGTTTGTTACTGGCCAAAGATCACGGTTGGTTGATCTCGATGATTAAAAATGAAAATCGATGTATCGGTGGCAGGCCAAATGGAACGGACGCTTGATACCTCGAGGTTACTTCACAGATCATTCATATGTGAACGATAGGTACACGAAACTGGGTTCTACAAGGTAAATAAATGTACCATGTGTTAATTGTTGCTGTTATTAAAAATTTGGTATCAGTATTATGAAATGAATTAAGAGGCTAGTTGTGTTTTAATCAGCTGCAGTGTTAACTTCATAGAGGATCACTGAAAGGTGCATGCGAACATTATTGTAGATTTTGCGGAATGGAGTCGATTCAGTATGCAAGACTCGATGTGGCTGCAAAATGCTTAAGCGATGCGACGAAATTTCAAACTAAACGGTTTATTTCTACCTAATTGTGTATTTGTATACGGAATTGTGTCTTGTAGAAGGCAATGGGCTCATAACATGTTATATGGGACCTGATAATGGCATTCGTGAAATGTGGGTGTATGTGGGCGATTACGTACACCTCTGCCTACCCCTTTGGGGAACACAGATATGATGCTAAGTTTATCCGTGCGCCTCACAATTTACTTGCAAAAAAGACGCAGCGACGTACTTTAGTCGCGTTCATAATATTAGCTACTGATGACCTAAGCGTGCACTTAAGTAGATACCTAAGTATCTGACTGATCCTATAATAAAGTGTACATTACTTTAATGCAGTACCCAGTACAGTCACTAAAGTCTGAAATTGTGTTTTGGGGGCTGAGTTGCCCGCGTCCGTAGGAGTGCAGCCAGCAGTGAAATGGAAATAAATGGAATCCCTACACGTGGCCCGTGGGTGGTGCGACCTACTCGTGTTTCGGGATGTAGTCAGGTGCAACCTTTGTGGAGACGGATCAGGGCAGTTGCATCAACTCCCCAACTATTATTCTCCCAAAATCTATCCACTCTACCTAAAGTTAATATTATTAAGTATTTAATATTTTCCTGGACCCATTTTTAATAAAACAAAAGCTTTAACGGCGGTATCAAATTAAAGGAAGAACTTTAAATAATTTCCAATGATTGCGTGTCATTCTATAGATTTTTGCAACGAAATCTTGAATGTCCGAAATATTTTGTTATCGTCACTGACTTTCGAATCTACTGGACTTATTATGTATTAAAGTTTATCTTCAATGAAGACATGACTGACATAGATTAATTAATTATCTACAAAATAAGAGTATTGATCGTCGATATACAACGCATTCAATATTCACCCCTGTTCTATTTGTGCCCCATTGATTTAAAGTTATCAGTGGGGTTGAACAGACAGATATCTGGTTACCGTCACAGTACAACACTCTAATAACTGATAACATTCGATAACGACGAAACACTGTTTATAATTAATTATTATTATTATATTTTGCCTTTATCGTCCCACAGTCAAGCAAAGGCCTCCCCCTGATATTCCACCCTTCTCTATTGTTGGACGCTTGTCACCAGATCTTCTTAAAGGCATCGACTTCATCTCGCCTCCACCTGTAAGGTCTGCCTCGAAGATGTCTTCTAATTATTGGGGTCCAATCCGTAGTTATTTTATCTGGTTTTCGATAGTCATGGCCGGCATCATTATATTTAAGCTGAAGTTTGATTTTACTTAATTAAAGGTTTTTAACTCGAAATCACATATTTTACGGAAATGCTAGGACGTCCTCTTTAATTAACGAAACTGGGCACGAGCCTCACTTGCGTACTTCCATTCAGGCTCTTGTTTAATCCAGGGGTTGCTGGGTCTGCGACTAATCCTCCACTACCTAAGTTAATATGATTACTAATTGATTGAACTATTGATTAATAGAATTTTATTTAGCTAATGGATTTTGTCTAGTGATAGAAAATCAATAACCATGTTCCATCGGGATTTTTATCAACCTAAGCACTCCAATCAGCTTTTGAAACACCCACGGGCAAAAGTTTATTATTTCTGGCGGAAACCATATACGTGTCAATAAACATAGGTACCTACGTCCGAAAAGTATAAAACCAATCTTCCAAAGTCCTTCAAAAGTCCCTTAGTAAACAAGGTGAAACTTCGCAAGCTGGAACTGAAAATCTTTTATCAGTTTCCTTTCGGTTTTCCTTCAAAGTATTCTTATGACATTGTTTGGGCTTAATATTGAATGTCGATCTTCGCAGAAATTGTGGAATACATTTTTGTGAATGTGTAAGTATATAAAAGACAGAAACGATATATTTTATTGTTCACCATTTTAGGGTTCCGTTACAAAAAAGGAAACGGAACCCTTATAAGATAACTTCGCTGTCCGTCTGTCGGTTTGCCCGTCTATCAAGACGCTTTTTCACAGGTCGGTAGATGTAAAAAAATAAATTTTTAAGTAATTTATGCGAGGAGATTTATCAAAACCTATTAGTAGATACTTTTCGGTGACGTAGAATCATGAAATTTGGCAAGAACGAGGTCTCGCGGCACAAGGACGGCGTTAATGTATAGTTAAGTATATCACATAAAAAGTATATCATACCTATAGAGAACCAGGCCCATACTTATCCAGCTCGTACTTGGCCGAATATTTTTTTATAAAACTTCAAAATAAGGGGTCGTAGAAAATAAAATAAAAAAACATTCTTTGAACATTTCCTAAATTGTAATAAAGTATACGGCGTTCATGGAACGTTGAAATCTCCAGATTTCTTTTCAAGAGTAATCCTATGGGTCTGGCTTCTCATCACATGAAATTAAATATGAATAATATAACAAAATAATACACGAGTCGTAATTCTATAACGGTGTCTAAGATCGGATTCTACTTCGAATAGCATTGATGAAAGTAATTTGTGAACCGTGTTGACAAGATTATTATAATTAACGTTCATCCGATTACAGTAAATTATGAAGCATTATCATTCACGTTTACATTTCGATACAGGTATGTTACTTTATTAATATATTACTCGATGTCTGCACGTCACTATCTAGAGTCGTGTACACATGCTTGAACATTTTTTGTAAAAAAAAATTTTTGTTTAATTTTTCATATCGACTTTTGATAACCTAATAAAAGTCCTAATTATACGTTTTTAACCGACTTCAAAAAAGGAGGAGGTTCCTCAATTCGGCCGTATATTTTTTTTTTTTTTTTTTTTATGTGTGTTCGGGTATAACTTCGTCATTTATGAACCGATTTTAATAATTCTTTTTTTGTTGGAAAGAAGAAATCTCAACGGTGGTACCATGATAAGGAAACCAGGATCTCATGATGGATCCCCGAGAAATCGAGGGAAACCTTCGAAAATTGTAGGGGCGACAAGTGCATTTGTAAATTTTTTCATTAGGTATTTTAAAGCACTATTATTTAATGAAGGTGTGGAGTCGATCTGATGATGGAGCTGAAAGACAGTCGAGGGAACTCATTAAAGATTTACAGCAATTACCTGGTGTTTGGGCTTGATTAATTTGTATTGATGAGAACTTTACACCTAGATGGGTTGTGACTGTAATTAGGGGTCTGATGATGAAGACGAAGGACAGTCAAGGGAACTCCTCAACGTTTTACAGTAGCTACCATGTTTTGTTATGTATGTCCGTCGATATCTTTTTTTGAAAGAGTAGTCCCCAGAGGTGGTCCCATTTAAATTTAGTAAAGATCTGATGAAGACCTTCGAAGTTAGACGATGGAACTCTTCAATGAATTATAGCAAATCACTCTCAATTGCTGTAATCGCATGTTCATGTATAGTTCATGGCACTCAATACATGCATAGCATCATGCCTGTATTGCCCGATGGGGTAGGCAGAAGTTTCCAATGTTGTACACAAACATTTCACCGATGCAGTAATTAAGTCCTAGCGGCTTTCGAAAGCCTACCCATATTATTAAATTTCTAAATTAACTTATTTATGAAGTATACAAACTTATATATGACCTATACAATATATGAATAACACACTTAAAACTAAAAAGACTAAAATAAATTAATATTAAACAAAACATGAAAACCGCCTTCAAAAATCTACTACACTAAAAAGTTTAAAATAATATCAAAATTTGCTTATAATAAAATCATTTTAAAATAACAATATATAATAATAATCTGTTAATTTTGGAGTCGGTGTCTGATGTATATGGGGTTTACAACCAGATACAAAGGCCGGTAACATAACCACAGCACAACGAACATAAGTGACTAACACGAGGAAAACAATAACCCTCTCCCAGTACAGGCACCGACTCCAAAATTAACAGATTATTATTATATATTGTTATTTTAAAATGATTGTATTATAAGCAAATTTTCATATTATTTTAAACTTTTTAGTGTAGTAGATTTTTGAAGGCGGTTTTCATTTTTTGTTTAAAATTAATTTATCTTTCTCTATTTCTTACAAAACGTTTCTAGTGTAACGGCGTTGTTTACATGTTCATATCTTTTGAGGATACCTGTATTTTTTGTAGAAAATGTATTCTGTGATACTTATCAACCGTATCACTGAAACGCTTGTGATCAATGTTCGCGTTCGTGGCTTTCTCGTAAAGCCGTCGGTCCTGCGCCTGATCTCTCTCCGGTCGTGTCAGATTGCCGTACCATCGGACTATGAGAATGAAGGAAGAGAGAGTGCACTTATGTTTGCGCATACACTTGTGCACTATAATAGTTCGGAGTGAGTTGGTGTTTTTTATGCTCATCATAATGTTTCCGTACAATAAGCCAAAGACAATTTTTGAAAGAGCACTACCAGTCTATTCATATTAAAGTCAAAGTGTTCGGCATATAATATTCTGATGGATATCTAATATAAAATCCAAATATTCTTTGATTTTGTATAAGTGTGTTTCCAGCCTTATAGCTGGGCTACTTACAATGCATTCTATCATACGATTAAATAAACGAATACCTTATTAGCTAACCAGTGTCATCTTGACTAATGCCCACTTATCATAATTAATCATAAAATATTATGCCATTGTCATGTCGATTACGTATTATTATGTATTCCAGCATGCTAGGAATGTATTACTGATGACTATAGGGAATTCAATAATACAGGCATGATTTTATTCCCCAAAGGTTTAGACAAGGCCAACTGAAAGCATCGATGACGGTACTGGACGGAAGAGGGGAAGTGATTATAGTATTTATAGAGCCCTAATCAATCACATCCGGATTAATTAAAATGTAAGTACTTTAACGAACATCTAAAACAAAAACGGCATTAACAATTGAAAATGACGCCAAACTTGATGCGACTATTATAATATTACAGGAATAAATACCAATTGCTTACTTTTTTGGACAGTTAGGTAAATTAAATCAAATAGAAACGCCAATCTATTCTAAGACAGTTAATGAGCGTTAATTCCTGGTATAGTTTTACCCAATACGATTGTTTAAAAGTTAGTGAATTAGATACGGTTCTGTTGAACTCAAAAATGCGTAAATATCCATTAGGGGATGGGATTCTATGATCACTGGTCACTTCTTTTATGCTTTTATTTAACGTTTTATAAGCTTGTAGTGTAGGGATTCCCAATATCATTAAAGTTTATTCCTGTATATAGACATTTACATTTCCGTTTAGAAATTATAAAGAAGGTTATAAATATAATATGGAAAACGAAGCAAGTAGCTTTATACAAAGGACATAAACTAGAGTGAAGATAAATAAGAAACAATAATTATTTAACTCGACAAACTAAGTTAGCCCAGTTTCAAAGTAAAAACACACGCACCATCTGTTAGTAACCACAGCACGTACAGGACTAAGTGTCTCACAAGTCTGTGTGCTAGTTTTAATCATTGCCTTCGCTTGGTAGTTTTTAATTAAATCTAGATATTGGTAATAGTACTATTAGTTTATTCTGTGGCAGTGTTAGTTTTTCTTTTTTTTTTTTCTAATTACTTTGTCTTTTGGTGTTGTTTACATTGAATAAATGTGCACATAGAAGCTGAAAAACAACTGCCTCATTGATGCGCGTGAGATCTCGGTTTCGATTCCCGGGTCGGGCAGTGCTATTGGGTTTCTCTGTCTGGAGATACTCAGCAGTCTGGTTTTTGGAATTTGCCCGGTAGATGGCACTTGGTTCACCACCTATTTCTTACATGGGACTTAATAACAATTCTTTCTTTATGAAAATACTAGACTTAGGGCTCAAATTAATGTAGCTATTGTAAAATGCGACAGAATAAGTTACTCATCAGGTCCCCAAAATTGAAGTTGCTAAATCAAAGTGAAATCATAGGAAACCTTAATAATTCCTTATTTAATTAACCTTCTCAGATCGATGCGTTTAGCTGTACTTAACAAACAATATTAATCAATGATCAATAGACAAATATTTCAATATTATTTAAATAGTAATGTCGTGGTGGCCGAGTGGTTACGGGCCCGCCTCCTGAGCTACAGGTTGTGTGTTCAAACCTGGCATGTACCAATGTGACTTTTTCAATGTCATATGTACTTTCTTAGTTAATCTAAGACATCACTGACATACGGTGAAAGAAACATCGTGAGGAAACCTAGACATGGTAGCCTGAAATCGCCAACCCGCAGTGAGCTAGCGTGGCTTAAGCTCGTGCCTTCTGTGTATGAGAAGAGGCCCTTGCCCTGCAGTGGGACAGTTATGGGCTGGTCATTATTATTTAAATATGCGTAGAAGGAATTAACACTTCTTTTGGAAGAAGACATAGTAGAAACCTGTTTTTGACAAAACAATTGACTTGTAGCTATTAAATATTAGATACTAAAATACAGGTCCGTGCTTCGGAAGACGTCAAACCCTCGGTCCTAGCTGTTGTTCAAACTAAGTGTTACTGGTAGCCTGAACAACTCTATAGGTTGGAGTTTACACTCAAGAAGAATAAGAAGTTCCCAAATAATCGTCATCGGGTGTTCTATTATTTGAAACAAACTGTACACCTAATTCGGTATTTAATAAACACGATCTGGTTTATACAATTTCGATCTCTATACATCAAAATATGATATAACAAACATGCAGTATTCCAAAGTCAAGTTTACAAAGGTAACAGTTGTTTAAATTTTAAAGCCAATAAAAAAATTATGGTTGTTTTATGTAGTGTGAGCCCGTGAACTTGGAACATAACATTTTTAAATATGAACACACTGTGCCAGAAGTAATAAATTATTACGGTTTTAACAAAAGTTGTAAAATTGTTAGGGGATGATCATAAAGAAGTCATGGTTGAAACTTGTACATTGTACACCGTACTTTTTTATTTTTATTTTGTTTCATACATCTGTAATATACTGCCGAGAAAAGTGCCATGCATTTTAAATAACATTTCTAGATTAATTTTTTATCTAACTTGGTTAATTTTAGATAAAAAAAAGAAAATAAAAACCGGACTTTGTTATCCTAATAACATAACATCACGCCGGTATTCCCCGAAGGGGTAAGCAGAGGTGTACACAGTTGTACACCCACGTTTCACCGATGCGTTTATTAAGTCCCATGTAATAGGTGGTGAGCTTATATATATGCCATCTTACGGGCGCAATTCAAAACTCCGGGCTGCTACTGAAAAGTTCCTCACAGAAAAACTCAATACCACTTTGCTCGACTCGGAAATCGAATCCAAGAACTCATGTTTAGCAGTCACGCTTGAGCCCACTAAACCAACGAGGCAGTATTATTCTAATAGCGAAATGACAACCGGCCTCACCATGAGATATCGTGTTACCAAGTAACTGGGGTGTGGAGGTCAAATAGGCAGTCTCTGGTATTGAGCTGCACCGGTTAGACTGGAAGCCGACCCCAACGTTGTCCGGAAAAGGGTGGGCAGATTTTTGTGATTTATCCTAATCCTAAATAAGAGTGGTATGGTGTTCTATTGTCCCTGACGTGTCAGACTAGCTTTTATTTGCACAAAGAAGGATGTGGATTCGAACTTGATATGTGCCAAATGTCATCTTTAATTTCTTTTGAAGTTAATCTTAGACAACCAGCAAAGATAAACATCATAAGAAAAGAGCTATCAGTCAGAAATTACCAACCCGTAGTAGGTTAGGCTGCTAGTTCCTGACTTGTGCGACCACGGGTTGGGCACGCCGTGGTAGCGGTGATAAGGCTCGTATTTGAGGAGTGGCTGGAGAGGCGACACTGTGTCCTCAGCTTCCGAACGACGCAAATGCTCTAGGATCGCGACTGCTTTGGGAATTATCTGCGTCGCATAAGCCGGGAGCCACGATCGAAGTGCCACCACCGCGGCGACCGTCCCGCGGACATGGAGCAGCATACGTTTGATGTGTGCCCCGCATGGGCAGAGCAGCGCCCGGTCCTCATCGGGGCAGTAAGATTGCGCGATCTTCCGCTTCCGGCTGTGATAAGACACATGGTCGGGAGTGAGAGCACATAGGGTGCCGTTAACGCCTTCCGCGAGGAGGTGATGCTCGCGGAGGAGGTAGCGGAAAGAGAGAGAGAGGCAAACCGTGCTCACCCCTGCCGAAGAAGGCGCACCAGGCGCCGGAGGGTATTCAACGATCTCCGGCCACCGTGAGCTGGGGCCTGTGGGTGATGAACTTGGGTAGTTCACCACCCGACCAACGACAGGTCCGAGACGATTCGCCGCGCTTCTATACGTGCTACTCTAAAGTGTCTTTGCAGGCTAACCGTGGCCGGCTGCACAAATTACAGGGTCTGTTGATACCTTTGCGGAGTGTGAATGCAGCTAGGTTAGTGGAGGATCGTGTGATTTTTAGTCAGCAGGAGTCCCGCACATCCTCCATAACTGATAAAAAAAAGGCTCGTCCCTTCTCTAAAGAAGAGAGACTTCAATGAAACGTAACCTTTGTTCTGTAGTGTTACAGTTACAAGCTGATTATGTAATTGTATTATAAGAGTTGTACTGCTAATTATAGGCCTATTAGTACAAAAGTTCCTTCATCCGCAGCTGATTGCCGCCTGACCTCCACGAGGGAAACTAGGTTTTCGCCGTACTAATTGTTCCGGCAATAAAGGTACTTGTGAATTCTGCTACCAATCTGACTGATGTAATACCTTGCACTACTTGTAGGTGAATCTAACACATTAAATATTTGACCTGATTTGTGATTTGATTTAATTTAAATTAATTCCTAGGTATTGCATTGATCATAATATGCACCAGTCTTCACATTTCACACTGTATGTATCACGCCTGTTTCCCATTGGGATAGGTAGATTGTTCCACCTGCTATAGTTGCTTCATTTATGTTATAGAAATTATTCTTTTTATGAACTACCCTAGCTGGTCTAGTGGTCCCAAGTGCGACTGCTGAGCATGAGATACCGGGTTTGATTCCTGGGTCAAGCAGAGTGTTATGGATTTGATTGTTTATTCTGTTAGAAAATTACCAGCCCGGAGTTTGGAATTGTGCCCGGTAGATGGCAATAGATTTACCACCTATTACATGGGACTTAATAACAGCATTAGTGAAATGTGGGTATACAATTGTGTATACCTCTGCCTACCTCTTCGGAGAATACAGACGTGAAGCTATGTACTCTTCATGAATGATCGTCAGTTTACTTACTAAGTTAAGATAATTAAACAATGTTTGAACGAGTATGTTACGTTTGTCTAAATTTAAAAGTTAACTCTTAGCTTTTTTAATCCTCGTATGTCCTCGTAAGATATTTTTAATACGCTAAATATAGTTCTACATAAATAAAAGATATTAACTTTAAAACAAATTAAAACCTTGAAGCCAGCATAATAATTACAAAATACAGATTATATTCCCTGTGTCTCGGTTTATTACACTCCTAACTTAATACAATTAATTTATAGGGTCAATAACCATGTAATGTAGTAAACGATATAGTGCCCGCGGGGCAAATATAAACCTAGCAATAATTTGGTACCTGGGTAACAGTACCAATATTCATTTATAATGGTTTATTATATACGTGGGTACCGTTTGTGTGTACGCACGCACCTAGAGGCCCATATAATATCATAAGCAATTGCGTACATATTGCTTTCGTGTTCAGATTATAGGTATGTGTAAAGTAAATGGGAAGATTGAAGTAATTTTGGGGTTAAATTAGTCTATGGGATATGGGGCTCGTGATTAAATAACAGCCGCAATCGATCAATCTAAGATCCTCTAAGGGATCCTCTTAGAAGAGGATCCCTTAGATTGAGACGAGCGCTTTATCCCGTTTTGGCGGTTACAAATAGTGTTGGATTATTTAGAATTTGCATTCATTTTTAGCATGTTAATTCTCATTTAGCAGTTAGCAAATTAATACCGTTGCTAAATTGTATGAACTGTGAATTCATTCATCGATTCGTAGTTTGTACGTTAGCGCGTCGCAGCCGCAAGCGATATATGCTCTCCGTCGCATCAACGGAAATACTAACTTGCTAATGCTAAGGTAATGCGAAATCGCTGGTTTTAGTCTTCGTATTTGAGGGGCGATTGAGTGAAATTAACGAGATATTAAACGAACTCTTCAATTTGCATTTTTACTGTTTATTTAACAAAGTCAAGTCAATTGAGCATTGGCAATTAGCATGCTAAGACACGAGAATTCGCATGCCCATGAAATTAAGCGAAATAGCATTACAAGTAACCACCGACACACGATTACGCAACGGCTGCAGTTACTCCTGTCGCCATCATAGTGCCGTTTGTCTACAAAAGTATTGAGTTGCTCTTGCCGCGGTTGGCTTGTAGATTGGAAACCATCGTGTTTCTTCCATGCCTCGGAGAGTTCATTAAACAGTCGGTCTCGGTTGTCAAAAGACGCCGCTACGGCCAATCAGAACCTGAAAATCTGACAACCAGTCTTCCACGTGATGTTGTGTTACCCAGTAACTGGGTCGATGAAGTAAAACACTGGTGTTGAGCTGCATCCGGTTAGACTTGCAGCTGACTCCAATGTAATTGGGAAAAGTCTACGCAGATTTAATTAGTCCATAGGATACTTATTGAAAATTATGAATAAAATAAAATTATGACATATTTTTTATAGAGCATTGTAAAAGAGATACGAGCCTTTAATCTAACCAATTGAACTATCGTATCGCTGTTAGCACATATCCAATTTCGAATTTTTCTGGCGAAATTTTGGCGAAGTCTATTGGAAATCTTTCCTGACTAATGACATGATGTTTCTTACAAAAAAAAACTTGGACACGAGCTATGACATGTGCTATCATAATAAGTAATTATAGGATAAAAAAAACTTATATCTTAATTTTAATAATAAAAAAAATTGTGGAATGAAAAATACGCCTCCCGGATAAATATTCCAGGCACTCCAGTACTACGAAGCCTCGCTGTTTTAGAGTTCGCTACGCATGCGTTAATGCGTTTGAAAGGTTTATCTTTATTTTTTATTTGTCTTGAGGTAATATTTTGAAAAGACATGCCAGATATTATTATAGAAGGTCGCTTATCTTGATAAGTTATATCCAGATTTAAGCCGCTACTATTAATTTTGGATCGAGCAGGTCTTAAGGGCTTTTATAATAAATATCTCTTGAACTCATTTAAAACTAGATAATTTTGATGAAGGTTATTATTTTGTTAGGTCTTCTTGAGATTTTCCTCTTGAATACTATGTTGAGAGTTTTATTAATCCGTTTTAGGGGATCCAATAAATTTAAATTAAAAATCACTTGAAGAACGGATAGAAAAAATCTGTATCAGTTAAATTTATTATATTAGATGGAAAAAGAATACGGTCCCGAACAGGATTCGAACCTGCGCCTCCCGGATAAATACTCCAGGCGCTCTGACTACTAAGCCATCTCGACCTCTGCTCACCACCGCGAATTCTTCTTCCATATTTTAACACGTCTTATGGCGACGTCACTGCTATCAATTCAGTCCCTATACAGGTGACCGAACCGACACGACTAACTTTGCAGTTAATACAATGTCGTAAAGAATGCAATTACCTTAACAATTCAAGATAAATCTTTGAAAAGCATTAACGCATGCTTAGCGAACTCTAAAGTTATTATATTAGATGGAAAAAGAATACGGTCGCGAACAGGATTTGAACTTGCGCCTCCCGGATAAATACTCCAGGCGCTCTGACTACTAAGCCATCTCGACCTCTGCTCACCACCGCGATCTGTATCAGTTTTACTCTGTCAATTGAGTGTGATTAATGGATGAGAAAAAAAAAACAGTAAGCCAAGACAAGGGACCATAAATATTACCTCCTCGAAGTTAAGATCAGGGCAATAGTGCCTGCCTAACTATTATAACTAGAGAAAATATCACTATACCTCAAGAGTACCACTTTCTTAACATCAAAACAAAAGTTATAATGAAAATACAAAAACAACACCATGTTAGGAGCAAGCGAAACCTTTTTAATATGTATGCGTACCCGCGGAGTCGTTACATCCTTATGTTGCTTCCTCCGAAGTGAAAGTTGACCTCGAATATTTGAACTAGGCCAAGGGCAGAGAAGACGTAAAATGAATGAATCATATTTTTTGATTGAATCATTGTTTTTATAAGCTGTATACTCAGCTGCTAAGTTCACTAAATTAGTTCTCATGTCAGGCATCCAAAAATGTTACACTAAGACGTTGGAGTTCATTGTAAATTAGGTAAGTTGCTTTAGAAATTAGTTTCTTGCAAATAATAATGAAATGTGAGATTAAATAGGGTAGCTTTTTAAGGAAAGTATTACTAGGTTATTTAAATATCTTATGTAGCTAATGCGTAAAGCGACAAATCTAAGATGAATAATAGGTAGTTTCGTTTCAGTGTTTTAATTTTTTTAATTAATTTTGTGTGTACAACAAATAATATTGTATTATAATGTAATTGTATCCATAGTGCAGTAATGTTGACGTAAACGATACTACATTATGATAGGTTGATTGTTATATGGTCTAAGCTTTAATTATAATAATTGATCAAAACATCATACATATGACTCTACATGTTATTAATTTTTCGACATTTTACCACAATGTTGTTGTTTACACCAAAGTTCTTTTTGTTTTTATCACTTATACTCTTTCTACTTATATGACCTGCCTCGTTGACGCCAATAGGTACTTACCGAGTACACAAGATCTCAGATCTCAAAGTATGAAGACATTTTCTCTCGGAACCGCTTCAAGTAACGTATAAAAACAGCTTAGTACCAGTGCGTGCGAGTGTTACGTTCAGAGATTTTCACAGGTAATGTAAAGTAGTGGCAGACTTTTTGTATTGTCTGTAAAAAGCTTTTATATAGAAAGGGAACAGTCAACCGTGAAATAATATAATACTGTATAAAATATTCAGTAAGGAACGTACAACATAGGTATAGATAGCATGACAAATATAACAGTTCTGGCAATGGTAGTATTAGCAACTACATAAGGACAAATATGGTAGTTATATTAAATAAATATATTTAAATAAAGAGAAAATAAGAGTTTCAGCGTATGCCTTAATCTTTCGAAAAAAAACATACTCAGCTTTAACTTTTTAATTTGAACACGACAAGGTAGCTCAGTTGGTAGAGTGATGAAACGGAATGTCAAGGGTCGCGGATTCAAGCCTCATACTTCTCAATTATTTTTTCAATGTTTCCTTGAAAAATAGTAATTATCTACTCATTTTATCCTTACTATATATACTTTACTCTTTTACTTAAACCTAGACATAGTCACAAGAGTAGTTACTAACATTCCAGGGCTTTCCCATTGGAATGTAAGTAAATATTCTCAATAATAAATCGATTCAAACCATGTTCAAAACTTGAGAACACCTCTTCTGAGCACGTGTTCCGTTAAAGCGTGCCTCTGTATTCGCAACGTGAGTTAATTATTCTTGAAGGTTGAGCGCAATTCCGGGTGGATGGGTCCTCCGGGTACCTCGAGTGTCGGCTCTTTGATCGTCAGGTGTCATGCGGGGAGGGGATAAAAATTAATCCTCTTGATTAGTTAATAAGTTTGTGAATTTGTGACATAGTTAATAAAAGGGTTTGCTAGTGATTTTATGGCTCTCAAGCAAGAGCGTACAGATTTTTTTTCGAAGGCGTTTATCATTTGGCATTCGTAGCGAACTCGATAGTTATATATTTTTAGGAAAATATAAATACAGTCGTCAGCTGGATTCGATAAATACTCCAGGCGCTTACACCACTAAGCCATCTCCATCTCTGCTCACCACTCCGCTCTCACCATTCTTCTTTCACATTTTAATACGTCTTTTGGTGACATCATCGCTATCTATTCAAGAATGTAGGTACTTGTGGCTCGGTATTCTGCATGTGATTTAATTAACTATTAGCGTAATTTCGGGATGAGATTTCGGTATGGAAGTTATGAAAGTCGGACGTTTTAAAGTCAGTTATTATTCGATGTAATAAAAAGTAATACTCTTAATTTTATTACGATTAGTTTTGACCGCCATACTGAGAACAGAGTTTGTGGTTTTTGTTTAATAAAATCGGTCAGTAAAAAGCGCGTTTCTGAAGTTTACAAATTTTTTAATTGATATAAAACTTTTAGGTACGTTGAGAAAACGAATTGAGGGTTTATTTGAATAATTAACATCTAACTAAATACAAAGTATTTTATTGTTTTTAGGAGTAAAAAATGTACAGTATACTTCGTCGAGTTTTAAGACTAAAGTAAATAAAATATCCTTACTCTTCAAAAATAAGAAGGAAATGATAACGAAGTCTCTCTTTCAGTGAAAAAACACGCCCCATCTTTATATTCAAATCCCGTAAAGAGCATTTTCCCTAATTGAATAATCTTTTTACCTCCTTGCTTTTATCATCTGCGCAAGGAAATAAAATAACGTTTTAGAGACCAACCCTTTTAAATTAACAATTTCACAAACTTCTACCAGAGTAATTGCGCAAGTCCATTTCAATGGCAGTAGCATATATTTTAACAGTTCATCAATATACAATGCATCGGTCTTAGTAGTCAAGAAGGTGGTATAGGATTTTTAATTTTTGAGCGTAGTCTGCGGGTAACTAACTTGGGTACTTCGTTGCCTGACCAGTGATAGGCCTAAGACGGTAGCGCGCCGCGATCTGGCGCGCGCAACTCCGTGGATTGTTTGGCAGGCCAACTACGGCTGACCTATACAGGCGACGGGGTACGTCGTTGCATTCGAGCCATAACCTTGGGTTGCGGTGAATAGAGTCACGATCCCGGGAACCCGGTATAGGTTAGAGTAGGACCGTGTGGTTTTTAGTCGGTAGGAGTCCGGCACAACGTCCATGATGGATTTTCCACACTAGAAAAAAAAAGGTGTAAGAACTGCCCGCAACATACCTAGGTAGATTAACTTTAGGATAAGATAGAAATGAAATTAGGGGTCACTACAATAGCTTTCCAAATCAGCAAACTGAGGTGACAGTGGGCTAGCCATGTCTTCCGAATAATCGAACGAAATATAAGCAGATTTTGTTAGCCAGAACAAAGCATTGTTAGCGACTGTTTTATTCTGTAGTTGCCTGGCCAAGGACTCCCCCAGCTAGATGGACCGTCGACCTGAAGTTAGCGGTTTTAATTAATGAACCACTTCCGAAACTTAAGAAGACGCTACAAATAAATCCTTCAAACTATAACGCATGCGTGGAAAGAAAAACTTATTAAAGTTTTTCCCACAAAAATATATAATTTTAGCGTTCAGCGGTGGTCTAGATGGCTTAGTGGTCAGAGCGCCTGGATTATTTATCCCGGAGGCGCAGGTTCAAATCCTTCCCACGAAACAAATAATACGGTGTATTATATGTTTCCACAAAAAATTATGACTTTAGAGTTCTCGACGTATGCGTTTAATACGTTTGAAGATTTATCTGTAGGTATTTGTTAAGGTAATTGCATCTGTACGACACTGTCTTAACTGTAAAGTTAAGTTGTCGGTTCAGTCACCTGTAAAGGAACTGAATAGATAGCAATGACATCAGCAGAAGATGTATTAATAATGTGGAAGGCAAATTCGAAGAAGTGAGAAGTGGTATAGATGGCTTAGTGGTCGGAGCGCCTGGAGTACGGGAGGCGCAGGACCGCATCCTGCTAACGATCGTATATGTCCTTCTATAAAATAAAAAAAAAACGGAAACGCTACTGTTCTTATGTATTTGACTGTACCTTTAGCTTAAGTAAGTTACGTGGAAGTATTAAGAGCTTAGCTTTTAGCAGGTCGGTCTAAAATTTATTCTACCTGTCTCTCATGTTTACGCTGGGTATGTTTTAAGACATCAACCGTGATTTCCCAAAAGTAACTTCTGTTCTCGTCAAAGTTGGTAGCGTTTACATTTTCTTAAGCAAATTTTCCTTGTACTATTAATTCCACTTAATCTATGCTTTGAGGTTTACCTAAGTTCACTGTGGTTTTTGCGATAATACAGTATTTCTGCGAAATATTTTCGTCAGATGTTTCAAATTTTAAAGTCTTTGAGTGCCTGTCTAGTACAGATTATGAAATGTGGGTTGTAACAAAATGTTTACCTTAGATATATTTTGAAATAGTTAAGATCGGCCTGTCTTAACTAAAATTATAAATATCATAGTTTTGTTTACCTCATAACATAACTGTAGAAAAATCCCCTTAAAAATGTAGGCACACATGCATTTTATTTAGCATTATAGGTCATTAAAAATTGTGTTGAACGTTTACTGTACCGAGCTTACATGCAAATAAACCCACAATATTTAAATAAAATGTACATTTCAAAACCCTGTCTCTAAAAAGGGAATCTTGGGATGCCAGGAATAGCTTCAAAGTTATCTGCGCATATCACGTACCCTAAATAACGTTAAGTGCCTCTGGGTCATTTGCACAAAACCCCGAATGTTTCTTGGTTGAGAGCAGCCTTAGGCTGGGCGCACACGGGCTACTCATAACCACCAAAAGGTAGCGTTGCGATACTATTGGCCGACACCGGATACACTATGCTGACATTTGTCACTTACCTTACTTCAACTCACCGCATCTCCGATTTTTAAGTAGTTAGTGAATATCTTTAGCAGTAGCGCGACTAGTGACTCCGTATCGTATTTCATGATAAATGATGATATTGAATTGTAGCAAAATTATTATAACTCAATACCACCGAAAACTTACATTAAGTTGCGTGTAAGTCGCACGCCACTGCCCCTTGAAGCCACCATTGACGTGGCATTGTTAAAAAACAGAGTATTGGATACCCGGTATCTGTGTGTCGGATGCCGTCGCCACTTAGAAGCTTCGTCTGACCACAATAATATGTAAATAGTAGACGGTTATAAAACTATCGCTGATGCGCAAGGTGTGTGGGAGCTCTAACAACTACATGCAACTCAACAAGACTGCAAGAGGTGCAATATTAATAAGTGTCGAATTTAAATGAATATGTTGCACGTGTTGGCAACCTAGTTTCAGTCGGACTTCATCACTACTTAGAATCTGCTTCTGTGGTCCGTGTGCGCCAAAACTTAAGTGGAACGTTGCTTAAGGCCCGCGGGTATGAGCAAAGGGCGAATAAATATACATATATATTCATGTATGTTTGCAACTTTTATGTGTACTCGTGTTCGTGCTAGATACTTCAAAGAAATTATTTGTCGATAATGTTCAATGATATGCGCAGTAGAAAGGTTTCCTGTATGTGAGGTGGATGAATAAAAAATAAGCTTCAGCTATGTTAACTGGGCCAATAAATGGTTTTGCTAGTCTGTTGGTACTTTACTGAAGAGCGAAATAAAATTATTTATTTATTTACTAGTTATTTACTATTACTATCAGGCAGGTTAGATAGACAGTCGCTCCATGTAAAATTCTGGTAGATATTAAAGCTACATCCAGTTAGACTGGAAGCCTACACTAACATAGATGCGAAAAAGCTAGATAGATTAATCAAAAATAACATGAACTACATGGAATGGACATATTCTAAAGAAAAACCAGCATTTCTTTTTACGGAACATCAATTTCCCACTATGAACCCGATTATCACCGATATATTTTTGTATACATTTTCTATTTAAGTTTAAACATAATTATAACTATTAACTTAATAATTTACCTATTATTATTTAGGTTGGTAGGTACATACACATTTACTTAATAATATTCAGATTATTAGTGTTAGGTTACAGTTTAAACTATTCAATCATTTTTTTCGGATCTGTGATAGGTAAGATACTGTAATCTGTTGGCTAATAAATTACCAGAGAAGAGTTACGATCTATAATTCAAGATAAATCTTTGAAAAGCATTAACGCATGCTTAGCGAACTCTAAAGTTACAATATTAAATGGAAAAAGAATATGGTCGCGAACAGGATTCGAACCTGCGCCTCCCGGATAAATACTCCAAGCGCTCATTCAAGATAAATCTTTGAAAAGCATTAACGCATGCTTAGCGAACTCTAAAGTTACAATATTAAATGGAAAAAGAGTAAGAGGTCGAGATGGCTTAGTGGTCAGAGCGCCTGGAGTATTTATCCGGGAGGCGCAGGTTCGAATCCTGTTCGCGACCGTATTCTTTTTTCATTTAATATTGTAACTTTAGTTATCTATAATTTACCTACTTGCTTCGATAACCTAGCAAATGGCAGAGCGTAAGCCAATATAACGAAAACTTGATGTAAATAGTAGCCATTTTGTGAATAGAAAGTTGTGACTGTATTAGTATAATAGCTAAAGCTTTTCATAAAATAATACACATTGAACTAAGTTCCTTTCTAAGTAACTTTACGGCATTCAAGTACCTACTTAGATTTTAAACTTGACATTAAACATCTTGAATTAATGTTAAAGTGTATTTATTAAGTTTACTTGTGAACAATATTCTTGGAAAAGCTATATGGTAAACTATAGAAGTATATATACAACTTTAATAATATTGTTCACTATCGTGTTTCAAGATGATCTTTAGGACCTGGTGTTATCTTTCCATTGATATTGATAGGCATAATTTGTGAACGAAACGAGGTTTTATGAATAGGAGTGGAAGTACATGTTCACATTAGGTTCACCGTTTGGGGCTCACTGAGAATTACATCGGTTAGTTTAGCGCCCTACAGTATGCGTCCTTCGCTACATAGTTTGCAGTTAAATGCTTGCCGACTCATTAAGTAAACAGCTCTTCTTCTTATCGTATGGTTGATGAAATCATGACATGGCTTTACAAATCATCGAGAACATATCTCAGGTGTAGTGGTTTCCTCACGATGTTTTCCTTGACCGTTATAAGCAAGTGATAGTTATTTTATTAAACGCACATGTCATCGAAATGTCAGCGGTGCGTGCCTTGAATTTGACTTCGCTTGCGACCTTTGACTTGTTAGTCCAACGGTCATAACACTACGCTATCACACCTTCATCAGTCGATGGCTGATAATGCACTTATTTTTTTCTTATTGGCTACAATACGGGTAAACAACAAGTATCCTCGGCACACGAATGATAACTTTGGATTAATTCATTAGAATGCGTCAGTTCGCTTAGAACAGCTCATTTGATTACGTATACTACGCCGGTTAGCCACCGACTTGCTCTGAGTCAGCCAGCAGACAGAGCGCCGCAATATGGTACTTTTTTTATACTGTCTGATATCTGTACTGATATTTGTGTAAACTATCTTCTGCGAGTCTTTAAATTGTCTGTCATCCGCCATAACTTCCTAGCAATACTATTACTGACCTAATCTGTGGTAACAATATTAGTGTGGTAATAATATTACCTACTTGATATTTTTCCACAATCTGAATAGACTGTACAATAAGGAAAATGGGAAGCATAACTGGAAAATTGGAACAGATATTTGAATGATTGATGAGATTCGAAAATGATGATTCATTATGCATTTCGACTAAATTAAATTAATGGAACACCAAATTTGAATATTGGACATTTCATAACTTTCTTTTGTTATTCTTTTTTTACATAACGGGTAGTGTTTAGGGATTTTTTCTGTTAGGAAATTCTCATAAGCAGCCCGTAGTTTAGAATTTTGCTCGATTAATAGGCTCACTACCTACATATAACATGGGCCTTAATAACAGCATGCAATGTGGATGTAACTATGTACACCTTTCCCTATCTCCTCGGGAAATACATTCGTGATGCCACATTTATGTGTAAATTGAATATTTGTTGTGATCAAAATATTTTCAATTAAATCATCGACATTTTAAAATTACCTACATGAGCATGTAATATAATTTTCGGGAACTAACTAACAATTATTAAATAAACTATCACTGAAGCATAAACGTGACTCTGACTTAATAACCTTCATACATACTAACCTACAGTCAATGATGTAATCACCATTAGCATCTAAGACTTCTTGCCAACGATCCGGCAAAGTTTGGATGCCTTTCGCCCAGAACTCCGATGGCTGTGCCTCGAAAAAGTTGTTCAACTCCGCCTGTACATCATGGAAATCATTAAATTGTTTACCCTGCAAATTTTGTTTCAGGGCTCTGAACAAATGATAGTCTGATGGTGCGAGGTCTGGAGAGTAAGGTGGGTGGGGTATCGTCTCCCAGCCCAAGTTCTGCAGCTGTTGGCGAACGATAGATGCGACATGAGGTCGAGCGTTATCATGTAGTAAAATTACATTGACTCGTCTTCGTCGTTTTTTCTTAATAGCAGAAGATATTTCGGTGAGCTGGGTTGAATATTTGTTAGCCTCTACAGTTTCATTGTGTAATAGTTCATGAAACAGCATGCCTTGCGCTTTCCAGATACAGCAAAGCAGAACTTTTAAGCGGTTCTTTTGACTCAGCTTCGGTTGAGTTGGTGGCGTTTTTTCTCGAGGCAGCCAAAAAGTACGACGTGTATCGTTTTCATAATAAATCCATGATTCATCTCCCGTAACCAGATCAGACCAAAACTCTTTACGTCGGGGTCGCAGCAAAAGTGATTGACAGATGGTGACACGGACTGCACGACTGGCGTCGGTAAGGATGTGCGGTACCCATCGAACCAAAACTTTTCGATACCCAAGCTCATGCAGATGGTATTCCACAGCGTGGTGACTGCAGTTAAGTGCTTCCGCTAATTCACGTGTGGTAGCATCCGGATTCGACTCCAGTTTGCGGCGTAAATCGTCATCATTGAATGCAGGTGGTCGTCCTGAGCGTGACTGAGTTTCAAGGTTCCTGTCTCCTGATTCAAAACGGTCAAACCATCTGGACACCGTGGCATGGCTAGTACTTCCAGCGCCCAATGCAGTGTTGATATTGTCAGCCGTAGCCCGCGCACTGTGGCCTAACAAGTACTCGTATAAGTATAGTGTTCGAACTTGTCGCTCGTCCATTTTTCTTCAAACTGACTAAACCAATCGCGAGGGCGGCTTTATATACCCTCACATTAGAAGTACCTAGGATGTTCTACAACATATTAGAATATTATCGAAAACAATTAACTTAAGAAAGGAAATGTATAGAGTTTTGTAGAGTGTCTCATTACTTTTGTGCCGGACCCAATACAATCACGCCTGTATGCCATTGAGGAAATAGGCGTGATTATCACTAATATATAAAAATCTCGTGTCATAGTTTTTGTTATCGAACTCCTCCCAAACGGCTTGACCCGATTTTTATGATTTTTTTGTGTATATTTGTTAGGTCTGAGAATAGGCTCGTAGGCTATTTATTTATACCCCTAGGTGATAAGGGTGGCCTTATACAGATTTTTTTTATGGCAGTACAACTTTTGCGGGGCAGAGCTAGTAACTACATATGTATAATCTAGTATTCCTTCACATCTCTACCAATACATAAAATTAAAGTGTTTGTCTGATTTCAAAATAAATAAGTGAAATATCTTATTTTTTTCCGTTGCCTTATTTGCCCGTTTTTATATTTTTGGTCTGTCTGAATGTTTGTCTCAAATAGACTCCGGAACAGCTCAACAGATATAAATGAAAAAGTCAGGTAACAAACAGGAGTATTAGCTTACATTTTCGTGTATAGTCCATTTCGACATTTTGTAGGGTTCAGAAGATATAAATATAAAGTATTTATCTAAGTCACGCGTGAACGAAGACACAAGTTGAGCTAGTAGATTAATATAATCTACTTCTTTTCGTGTGGTTGATGAACAACCCAGTGGCAGAGTTTTAGCCACCCGTATGCCTCTGATATGGCTCGACAGTATCTCTCAGGCATACCGGTTTCCTCACAATGTGTTTCTTCACCATTAAGCAAGTGATAATTAATTTATAATACACACATGACTCTAAAATTTAGTGGTGCGTGATTTGGATTCCAACTTGTTACCTTTGACTTGTCGTCCCATGGGTCATACCACTAGGCTATCACTGCTGTAACAATAACTAAACTAAATAATTACTAAATATTATACCTACAACTTATATGAACAACGAGTAACCACGTGCCATTAATTTTGATGGTTAAATTATTTTCTATTACAAGTCAATGGTAATAACACGAGAGGGATTTTAGAGGATGTCCCTATTGTAGGACGGGTCATCATTCAATTGTTTTCAAGGTGAATTATAAAGGTTAAGGTTATTTACATCCATTGCGTGTATTAATTTGAAACATGCAAGGGTTTGGCACAGAAGTACTGTTTTACATCCACATTTTGCCAACACAGTTATTAAGCCAATTAAAGATAAATCTTTGAAAAGCATTAACGCATGCTTAGCGAACTCTAAAGTAGTAAAGCCGTGTTAAATGTGGAAGGAGAATTCACGGTAGTGAGCAGAGGTAGAGATGGCTTAGTGGTCAGAGCGCCTGGAGTATTAACGTAGTAGTATAGTATTTAGGAGTAACTTTAGTTATTAAGTCATATGTAAGTAGTGAGCCTATTGTCATACACCGGGCACAATTTCAGACATCGGGCTCGAACTGAAAATTTTGGAATAAAAATACTGTCAGATCTGGGCCATTCGTACGCAGGACCGTACGCGCAGCGGCCGCGCTTACGATCACTAGAATAATAAGTTAAAGAGGCAGTATATTAAAGTTATTATATTAAATGGAAAAAGAATACGGTCGCGAACTGGATTCGAAACTGCGTCTCCCGGATAAATACTCCAGGCGCTCTGACCACTAAGCCAGGGTAAAGGCAAGGAGTATTTATCCGGGAGGCGCAGGTTCGAATCCTGTTCGCGACCGTATTCTTTTTCCATTTAATATAATAACTTGAGAGTTCGCTAAGCATGCGTTAATGCTTTTCAAAGATTTATCTTTAGGCAGTATATTAATTTAGAGTTACGATAATTTCCTTTTATTGTACCATTACGGGTGGTCTCTAAAATGGGGCAAAACAAATGATATCCTTTATTGGATCCTAAATTTATGTTTAATAGTGACTGGGGCAATTTCATTGACAGCTCCATAAATTATTTTAATTCGTTTTTACTGGCACTAAAATATAATTTGTCGAGTACTAACGCCTTAGTGTGATACTATTATATCAAGACTAGTGTTCCGCCATAGTTTTACCCGCGTGATTAAGTCGCTTTCTTCTTCAAAAAGAAGTAGAACCCACCCATCAATAATAAATAATAACCTAACAAATTGATATACGCACTATCTAGTGTAACTTTCTTCCTTAATGGTAGTCTTGGTAAAAACTATATATAATTTATTATTTTGTATATTTTTTTAGTATAGAATAATAAATTAATAGAAATAAATGTTAACATTATATAGCATTACGCCTGTATTCCCCGAAGGGGTCGGTAAAGGTGTGCATCCACATTCCACAAATGTTGTCTTTTAGTCTAATCTAATAGATAGCCTATTGCCATCTACCGCGCACAATTCCAAACTCCGGGCTGCTACTGATAATTTCTTACAAAATAACTCAATAATAAAGTTACAATATTAAATGGAAAAATAATACGGTCGCGAACAGGATTCGAACCTGCGCCTCCCGGATAGATACTCCAGGCGCTCTGACCAACTAAGCCATCTCGACCTCCACTCCTCTTTTTCCATTTAATATTGTAACTTTAGAGTTCGCTAAGCATGCGTTAATGCTTTTTCAAAGACATATCTTGAACTCAATAATACTTTGCGTGCTCACCGAAGCACGGGGGTGTCACACCACCAACTTCCTAACTCTGGGCTGCTACTTAGAATTTCCTAACAGAAAAACCCAATAGCGCTTTTGACGACCTGGGAATCGCATAGCAGCCGCGCTTGTGACCACTAGATCAACGAAGCAGTCGAGTCAAGTCAACTAAATTACATTATGTCAAGATAGGTTAAGCAATTAAAGCGTGCTTTCGTTGGACTGTGTTTCTCAATCATATCTGTTATTCTTTGCTTTATAATGGATGATAATCTGTGGTTTAATTGCCAGTTATTGGACTATTAAAGTCTAATATGTAAAATTAATATAAAACGAATAGTAGGCCGCGGCGTAAGCAAATTTCTTGCTTGAACATAAACGTACAATTTTTCCTAAAACTGCTGAACATGGTACTTTTCTATTACTTACTTAAGTGAATAATATTTAGTAGCTGATAATATTTATGATTGAAACCACCAACAGTTAATATAAGTTTCCAACCTTTAGTAGTCGGTTCAAAATTTCAACTCTGTTCGAAGTATCAATTTATTCATATCATTTCACTAATACATGAACATTGGTAATTAGTGCAATCAGGCATTCTCTACCATGCCATTTTTGAGTTACTATTACAAAAGTTAAAGTAATATGTCAATAAAAATGTGTGATAAAATAAAATGGAGCCCGAATAAAACAAATGGACCGGAAATATCGTCACCATGAAGAGATTTTGCAAGAATGTGTATCTACGCAACACTAAAGGTTTAGGATGCGGTAAAAACTCTGTAAGCGTAAGATTATCGTTTCAGGAATGGACTATAACTTTTAAGCAGATCTTTGTCAGAGAAAATTTTCCGGTTTATCCCATCGATTTTCTCGAGTGATTCTAGGGTTAGCCCTGAATATCTTTGTGATTTTTCTTTAAAATTATACCAGCTGACATTCGGTTGCATTTTCGATTATTTTCAAAGATTTATGATAATGGTGTGAAACTTTTATAACATTTCAAAGCACCTGAGAAGAATCATTAATATTTCAATCATTAATATTGATAACTTGACAGCTAAAACAATACTTTGATAACAGTGAAATCAATTTTGTTTTATGTATATGTGATAAACTGGGAAACTGGGAATTTCATAATTCAGCAACCGTATTAACTTTAAATTCTAATGTAAAACTACCAACACCTGCTCCTATTAAAAGCAAATCATTAACACAACAGGCTGATAACTATGTATTTGTATATACTTAATAAAATACTGGAAAATTTAATAAAACATGATGTTATTGCATTGTTCTCTATTTTTTTTGAACGAAGGAACACTTCATGTTTTAGATTTTTTGGTATGGAAACTAGCTAACTAATGAGTAATTAAATTGGCATTATGAATACAATGTTGCACAATAATTAATTCTACTTACAAACACTAGTTTTCCCTGACATCTTTCAATTAACATTAAAGAGGGGCTCGAGGCTAAGTACCAGCCGCACAGATCGATCGATCGAGGATAAGAGAGATAAGGACATAATGTTTATTCTTAGATCTAGAAATTTACCGCCAATACGTTTGTAAGGACCGTGTAAATCCATTTAATTTAATATGATACTCTCTTAACATATCTCCAACAGCGACTGATTGGTTTCGTAGTTACCTGTATGGCCGCCGGCAGCGTATTCAATTTGAAAGTACCTTTTCCTCCTGGTGTAATACTACTGCTGGCGTGCCTCAGGGCGGCGTTTTATCTCCATTACTCTTCGCAATATTTATAAATACTATATCCAATAATCTTACTTCAACCTACCACCTTTATGCAGATGATTTACAAATTTACTCCCAGGTTCCCTTCGAACGGCTAGCGGAAGGTATTTGTGCTATCACCGATGACCTTGAGCACATTTGTCAGTGGAGTAAAGCCCATGGACTTAAAATAAATCCGACCAAGAGTCAAGTTATAATTGTTGGCAGCTCTAGGACGATCTCCAAAATTAATTGGTCACATCTCCCCCAAGTTACTTGTGACGGCTCCAGCATACCCTTCAGCGATAAAGTCAAGGACTTGGGGATATATATTGATAAAAACTTTTCCTGGGGACCGCAATTGCAGGAGGTTAGCCGGAAAATGTTTGCGTCGATGGGGTCCTTGCGACGGCTACGAAATTTTCTTCCTATTGCTACGAAGACTGCGCTTGCACAATCCCTCCTGCTACCAATTCTTGACTATGCCGATGTCAGCTATCTAGATCTTACCGAAGACCAACTTGATAAACTTGAGCGTCTTCAGAATGTTTGTATCAGATTCATATTTGGTTTGCGCAAATATGATCATGTCTCAGAATTTCGCACAAAGCTCAAGTGGTTACCAATACGCTTTCGCCGGAATGCTCATATTCTTTCATTACTTTACAATGTACTTTTCAATCCTGCCGCCCCACATTATCTTAAAGAACGTTTTGAGTTCCTTCATGATACTCATTCGAGGTTCTTAAGATCATCGGAAAACCTCAAACTAAAAATGCCAATGCACTCCACGAAATTTGTTGACAAATCTTTTTTCATACAAGCTGTGCGTCTGTGGAATGCATTACCGGTGTCAATAAGACGGGCACAAACTTTACCTAGTTTTAAGAATCTTGTTTATAAGCACTATCTGTCACTATAATTTATATTCTCTTCTTATTTATCAATTTCCTTTTCCTGATATACATATATAGTATCTGTATATATATATATATATATAATTTTGTATATATTTTATATGTTTATATATTTTGTTTACTGCAGTTTTGTATCTGTACACCGTGTGGTGCCCTGTGAATAAAACTTATACTACTTCCCTATGGTTGTCTGGAAGAGATCGCTAAATCGCGATAAGACCGCCGATTGTACTTGTTTTTGTTAAGTGTTTTATGTAACTATGTGTATTTTGGTGTACAATAAAGTGGATTTATGTTATGTTATGTTATAATACTGACGACTCAACACTTTCAAACTCCTGACAAGACCCGGGTTGATTTTAATGCAGTTTTTCTTATCGGTAAAATTTACGACTTCCCTCTATGTACTGAATAGATTCAGGTTTGCCCACACTAACCAATGCCCACTGAATAACCTCGCATCTACATGTATCTAAGGAAAATAAAAATGCATAAACACTTCTACCATAACTTGAATGTCCGGGTTCCAAGTGCCTATACAGGCGGTCGTGAGCGGGCGTGTCGTTTTTGCAATTTTTCAAGTATCCTTCAAGTGACGTCGACCGCCTAGAGATTGGCTCCTCCAAAGCTAACACGATGAATTTCTCAATCGTCCTTTCTAAGAATTTATTCATATAAATTCCTTGGAAGTTTCTTTAAGTTTCAGTTGAAATGAGATTACAGGTGTAAGTAATTTTGAGTGACAGACAATTGTTCCATTTAGCGGTGAAAAAATATTGCAAATAACATTACGTGCTTTGTATTTAAGCACATGAGCTAATACAAGGTCCCACCAACTGTTGCAGGTTTTTAGACTGAATCCTAATAGTCTTACAACATGCCACCGTTTAACGAAGGATAAGAAATTAAATGTTTAAAAGGATAGTTGACAGACAAAATGTATGGGAGTTTTAATTTTAATAGGTATACTCAAATCTAGGTATCTTTAATTTATTATTTTACAAAAAGAAGCACAGACACTTCAATATTTATCTCGAAGACTGTTGATCCATAAACATGTTTCAAATTAGAAAACAATAAAAGTCTTATTATCCTTTTTACAGCAGCTACCACATACCCTTTTATTGGCGAATTTATTTTATTTTCCGATTGTTAAAATCTGATTTGAACTTCTGCCTGCCATTAGGTATCCTTTTTATGGTCATCGTAAAGGGTGCCAATAAATTCCAGACGATCAATTTAGACATAGCTACCAATTGGAATTTCACTTTTCACTGAACCTTGAAACTTAGGTCACAGTTCTGAATTTAACCGCTTCGTGTCTATAAAATGCGAATGACCGGTATTAAAGTGCTATTGGATAGAGTTATGTGTAAAGAAAGGTTTTGTTTTAACATCTTTGATATTTCCGTAGGCACCCGTATAGACCCATTGCATTGCTGAAGTCTATGGCGATATAAAAAAAATCATCGTCATTGATCAGATATAAAAAAAAACGTCGGCGAAATCACGGAGCTTTTATACACATATTTCTGTGGGAAAGAAGTTTCTATGAAGAGTTAGGTATTACCGGTTCAGCACTATTACTGATATACCTTTTACAGATATAATCTATAGGATTTTATCGCACACTATTTAAAAGTTTAATGTAAATGTATGTATAGAATACTACATGCCTCTGACTTTTAGAGTTCCCCAAGTCGTGAAAATCTTTATGCTCTAAGAAATCACCGAAAATCTGTCTTATAGACCTATTGCAATTTTTTTTTTCTTTTAACTGCATCACTTGTTTCATGGATTTCACTTTCTTAACAGATTTATATACGTTTTTATTTTATTATAATTTTCTATAGGATTTAAAACTAAAAATAATAAAGCAAAAGTTAAAAAGGATTAATAAAGTATCAATAATTAAAAGTCCGTTCGTAGTTTTTGTGTGATTTAGTTACAAAAATCCATTGCTTATAAGCTTTCGTGTTTATAATTTTATTATAGATTACAACAGATATACGAAGAATGTGTTAGAAATAGAATAACTGGAAATAAAGCGATACAGACATTGATTACAAATTAATCAGACTCTTTAACTGATGCGTTAAACTTGATTGAAGGAAATAAACATTGTCTTTCGATATAAAATCCTTCTACTTTAAGTTTTTAAAGACATTAGAAGAAGAAGATAAAACAAATCAACCATCCGCAACCATCTCGGAGACCATGTGCAATGGGCGCCAGACGACCCCGTGTCCGGACGCCCAAGGTCCCCTGCGACGGGTCAGGTCTGTGGCCCCGCCGCTTGAGTGGTCACAGCGCCTGGAGTATCTATCAGGGAGGCGCAGGTTCGAATCCTGCTAAGGACCGTATTCTTTTTCCATTTAATATAATAACTTTAATATAAAGATTGCAAAATACTATAAGTAAAGGACTTATAGTATTTTCTAAGGTGAGTTTCCTCATGGCCATGAAACTTGATCAAAAACTGAGGTTTTATAACAAGGCTCTTTCTTAAGATTTTACCGAAACGTGACATGATTATGTTTAAAAACGATTGATATGCAGCAGAATCAAATAGGTAAGCGAGACGCGGCGCAGAAGACGATAAAATTATTGTATAACTGCATTATGCATAGCATTTTTTTTCTTCTTAATATAAATTTTAGTATAATTTACAAAATTATAAATAATTTTATTAAAAAAAAAGAATACAACATAAAAGGATAAATATATATTTATATTAAGTTATTTAATATGAAGGTCTTATAGGATAGTACATAAGTAGTTAAAACTGGTCAAGTGTGAGGGAAGCTTGCGATGCTCTTTAAGTACCTATAATGATTTTAAACACGCATTTGTATCCGGATGTAAGAGATTTCTAAGTACAAGTTAATTACAGTATTGTTATAACACCTGCCTATCGCTTGACATTTCTAAATAACAATTCAGGTAAGTGTCGTTATATGTCAGGCAAAGGTTCGAAGGCTTGATTATTTTTTCAATAGAGAACCCCAACAAATAACTCTGTATCGGGACTAAAATCAATCTATATTCCATCAGCGTGATATACTACATAATGACAGTGGTTGTCAACACAAGAACGTACGGCTCCTAAAATTATAGTCAAACGCCGCCATTGTTGCAACCAATAAGTATTCGAAGCGCGTGCGCCATGACGTGTTAAAATATTTCGTTAGAAAGTCGCCAGGGTGTTCCGAGTTTCATTCATGGTGTCAGGGATAGTGGTCTTCATCATTATAGGTTAATTTGTTTTCCAGGTGAGAACAATGATTTGGTAGTAAAATGATTCATTTATCATTCGGGCGGCATACGCGCCTCTCGCCATTACTTACTTGGAAGATACTGGTAGGTATTTTTGTGTTAGATCGGTATTTTTAGTTAGGGGATTTTTAATACCATGATTGAGGTCGCAATTTATGTCTCATTTAATTACAAAGCATCACGCCTATATTTCCCGAAGGGTTAGGTAGAGGTGTAATCGTCATCTACAAATTCAAATAATTTATTCTGGAACTCTTTTACATATCAAATTAAAAATTAGAAGGCGCCGGCATTTCCTATCTGACTACCTCTGAGAAGAAAAGCCGAAACAAACTCAGAGGTCACAGTCTCTTTTAAAGTCCAGACATCAGTATATAAGGCTATGTGAGAATAATGTAGTGCGTCTGGCGTGGCCTTTTGAAGAAAGAGCCATAGCAGTTTTAAGTTGACCTTTCCTTACTGACGGCACGCGTCAGTCATCGTGTAGCTCGACCATAATTAAGGGAACTTAACGACCCGTCGCCAGACGATACCAGATCGACAGAACATTTTCGTAGGCCAGCTAAAATAATCAAGACCACCAGACAGTTACGAATCATGATATAAAAGTACTTATTCTATATGATGCTCACTTTTACAGTGAATTGTTCACAAAATGTCAACCACACATGTTGTCACATTTCACCGATGCCTTTATTCTCTTGCAATAGGAGATGAGCTTGTGAACTTATTGGCATCTACCGGGCATAATCCCAAACTCTCAGCTGCTAATGAGTTTCCTAACAGAAAAAACCCAATAATCTTGCCCGACCCGGGCATCAAATCCAAAACTTCATGCTCAGCAGCTGTGTCTAATAAACCAATGAGGCAGAAGTTGATCCTGGCAATAATATATTCCACTACAATATCATCGAATCTAACTTACGAGAATAATAAGCGGCTCTTTGTTCCATCAAACGGCTTTTGGCCAAACTCCAGGACCGAAGACGAGCTTGCAATAAAGACGGCCTTTAATATGCCTAATAGATTGTTATTGTCTGGTGTTGAAGGAGAATTCAAATATAAGGCAATTTCAATCGTCCGATACGTTTAAATTGCTAGCCATTTTCCTGACTTATTGTTGGATTTCTCAAGAGCTAATAAAAACTAGCAATGCCAACGGCGTGGCCCAATTTTTTTTTTATAAATATCTGGTGTTAGCCTGTGCGATCAGTTAAGATTAGATTGGTGTTATGGTTATACAGAATATGTTCAGACTTTCACAAACGTTAGAAAATCATAATATAAGAACCGACAGGAAACTCCATTCTCTCTCCCGGCGTCCAGCAATAGGCTGTGAGATATTACTGTAGTACATATAGGTACTAAAATAATTCGTAAAAACCCACTTCAAGGCACACGCGTGCTGTATTTTACGGTGCGTTGTCTTTACGAGACATTTCACCAAGAAAATTCCATCTTGCCATGTCTTCCCAAACTCCGTGTACATACCTGAAACAAATAGTAAAATTTTAATCTCACGTTGAAGTATTACGATAATAATAAACACTTGAAGAGGTAGCAGGTCCTATAAACTACATTATCATCATCATCCCCTTACCGTTATCCTAAGTTATATGCGGTCGGCGCAGCATACCTATATCTGGCATGCTGCTAAAGTTTTGGCTATGTTTTATGACCGGCCGCCTGCCTGTCGTCGACCCTCTTTGGGAATGCTGTTATTGGTGGTAACCGACACAGATACAAAAATTAAAAGTAAAAAGTCCTATAAACTACATACACAAACAAAAAGCCCATAGAGGTATGCACGAATTTCATCCGCTGTTGACTCCATCTATGGAATGATGTAAATGCTTGCGAATTGGTACCGCCTTCAGTGATGTCACACTAGGGCCAGCAGCGCCATGAATTGACACAGGTCGGTGAATCGGCTTCTTAGCTACATCAGACCATGATAGAGAGCCTCCTGGATGAACGATGGGGGGAGTCGCCATTTGACTTATAATTTTAGCTGTGCCGATGTTATTAGAATTAACAAGTTCACAGGAGCTGGCAGACATAGTGTTAGAAACGTCGGCTGGCACTTGCTGTTGTGCCGCTGGACATTTGTTCCTTTTTCGAATCTTTTTCGAGACGATCTAGCCTTGACCCTAGTTCAGTGATAGTACTGTTTCATTGTAGTGTTCTGGAGCTTCAGGTTCTCTAAAGTTTCCTTTACTAATTCATGCTCAGTGATGAGGTTTTTAAATTGGATTTTCTCAGCATTTATCGAATCTTTTACACTTTTTAGTTCCTCTTTGACCGAACGGAGTTCTTCAATAATTATTGTGCCCACTGCAGGATTAGAGTCTAGGCACGAGCATTGATCACTACGCGATCCTACCTCATGGGTAGGCGATTTCAGATTTTGTTTAGTTTACTTTTGATGTTTGTTCAGTATTTTTCCTTGACTACATGTCCATAATGTCTTAGATTAACTGAGGAGCACCTACATATGACATTGAGAAAGTCACAGGTACCAGCAATCATAACAACTCGTGGCTCAAGAGGCGGGACCGAAATAATTCGGCTTACACGAAATTTTTTACTACATATTATAAAATTCTAGATAGCCTATATATATCTTGCACAAGACAATTTGTTAGAAGCCATCCAACAGTTACACAAGCGATACAGTAACAGTAACATTAACGTTTTGTTAACTAAACACCGGTCGTTAGTTGTTTTTTCACAATTCTCCCCATTGTTTTGTTAAAAGTCGATTGAAATAATCGTTCTCACGTTCCACTAGATATGAGCCATTGTTAGAGTTCCAATGTCTCTGATATATTGTGACGTGGCATTCGTATCAATTGCAATACTAGTGTATAAACCTTACTAATTAATTTGTGTGTATTTCTCATATAGGTACCTAGTTATATAAGTTAGGTAGTCAGCTGCTGGGGCTGCGGCAAATGCAACTGCGATCCCGATAAAGGTCAGAGGAGAAACGTGCGGTATTAGTCGGTAACAGTCCAGCACAACGTGCATGGTGGAATTTCACACATAAAAAAACACCGAAGAGATCTGTAATAAGTACATCCAAGTTGTAGTCTATTGCTATAAATCGAGCGCAATTCCAAACCTCGGATTGTTACCGATAATTTCCCAACACAAGAACTCAATAATATGTTGCCTGACTGGAGAATCTAACACAGAAACTCACGATCAGCAGCCGCGTTTGCAACCACTAGACCAAATTAACTTGTGAAGTACTATTATATGTGATGATTGGCGTTGTCAACTTGTTCTCACCGAGTAAAGACTAAAGCTGATGTTGAATTCAGTAGTGAAATGGGAGTTAGCAACATGAGTTAGCGACAAATACACGTTATAGATAGTTCAGGGATAGGTGATGTGCAATATTTTTGGCCTAACTAATTAAGTGAATTAATTAAAATTCTCAATCAAGTTATGACGTATGAGATTTCCTATCTTAATCAAATTGATGATGAATTTTTTTATCATTATTAATACTATACACTTGTACATTGTACACCATCATTGGCTTTCATCATAAACATAAATATCTACGTCTTTAATTTTACGAAACTTGATTACGAGCAGCAAGATTTTACATAGAAACATAAATGATAATGATAAATGATTTTATTTCTGTAAATAGATGTGTTGAAGACACTTTTACAAGTCATTTTTATAAACTAGATGGCGCTGGCGTTTCCTATCTGACTGTCTCTGAGAAGAAACGCCAAAACAAACTCAGAGGTCATAAATCTATCTAAGTAATATTTTCCGTTAAAGAGTGAAAATGCAAAATTAATAGCGCAGTTTCTTTGTTCATTTGCCTATTGTTTTCATCGATGAGAACTTGCATGACATCACGTTGTAAATGACCATATAATTTAGTATCCAAGTTCAGGACTCTCTTTTTTATTCAATCACGTGAAAGCGATTCAGTCGAATGAATAATTAGGTACTTATATTCACAATTTTAATAATTTTTTTATTTTGTCTACATATTTTGCAATAAAATTGGTGATAAAATCAATCAACCCAATGCTATAAGAATTATTTCAAAGTCGAAGTCAAAGGTTTTTATATCTTAAAAACCATACAAAGGCACCTAATAAAGGTCAGAACCTAGGGTGGTTTGTCAGTCCTACCATGTTAAATATATCCATAGTCATTGAGATGTCCAAAAATAGGTCATTCTTGAAAGATCTTTCCGGGAATGACTGGATCTGGCAAGAATTATCTGGAAAATTCCGAAGGATATAAGTGAGTAAAGCTATCAGCCTAACTAGGAAGTTTTCACTGGATTCAGAAACTCAAAATGTATTTAAATAATACGTATGAGTGTTGCCATACACCGAATATGGTATGTTATTGTATCAAAATGAATATGTCAGGCGCAGGGCTTGCCTCCTGCGACGCCTGCTGAAATAACTGAATGTGTTTGTTACCCAACGTTCACTGACGTAAATACAACATGGAATATTGTGTTACGTTTTGTTTGTTTTGGTCTATAATTTAGGAAATACTAACTGGGAGTTTCGGCTCGTTGTTTGGATTTCATGTTTGTTACATATAAAATTTATTTGATTTAGCTATTATGTGTTTAGGGATATCTTAGTGGGAGCACATATTTAGGAACCCTAGGTTAGATTAAATGTAATATTTGTTAACACAACACGTACAACTACGGCCCGCTTGATGGTAAGCGATGGTAAGCTACGGTAATTTATGGACGCTAGCAAGGTGCAACACTACAATACTTCTTCCACAAGGTGCACTGGTAACTTTTCTTATATTTACAAAAAAACAGTGTAACAAGTTCAATTGACTTCTGCCAAATCGTATAGTAGTTTATATTCTGTAAAAATTCCAACACAATAACTTACAACTACTACGGGATGACAACAAAGAAGCATATTTTATTAATTAAGTATCATCAAGGGAAAAATGTAATAAATATTTTCAGAATTTAAATCTACCTTTACACGTGCAAATAAACAGATTCGCCCCACTCGACATGCAATTCGTCGGCACTGAAATATACTTCGCCCTACTTCCTTTACAGCAACGTGTCCAGAATGATGGTAACTCATTGAAATCTCTCTTCAAACAGCCTACATTTCCTTTTGAATATAATTCTGTGATGCGAACATTTTTGACTTTGTATATTTCCTGCCAAACGGAGATAAAAAATGAATTATTATAATAAAGAACTTTATAAAAGGCTTTCAGCGAAAGGTTTGAAGAAATAGAATATAACCAGTTATGTTGAAACGCAAACAATTATTTATCAGCAGGGAATGAGTTAGTTTTAAATGAAAGTAAAATCAATATAATATAAACAAATAGATACATAAAATTTTAGGAAAAATTATTCTTCATATAATCAGAAAATCTATCGTTACGCCGCGCCGACAAAATTGTTGTGTTAGGTCAGTCATGAAAGTGGTATTATCGTCTGTATTGTTTTGTTCAAATAATTCGAAATAAACGATTCTATAATAATTTGCAAAGGAAAACAACAAAGAATGTAGTCTTCGATATCGATAATAGAAAAAAATAAAGAATCTCCTTAGATACTCGGAGCCATAGAAATAAACAAAGGGCTTAGGTTTATTTGGGTCAAAACAACCTCTTTACAAAGACCTGGATCAATCGGGACAAACACATTGAGACCAAAATAAATAAAAAATTGGGTTTTTGTTGGGATAATGAAACCCAGTTCTCTTTGAAGTAAGTGTCTAACTTCTAAATTCAAACACCAAGTAGTTCCATCAAGAATTTTTTATTTGTAAAAAGAAAAACTGTCTCGGATTCTATTTGAAATTCCATCTTTAAATATTGACCACCGAGTAATAAATTACTAGCATTCAAAATACTTTCACGATTTCATTCCCTCGCGGAATGATTAATGAAGGTAGTTCATTAAAATATCGTCATCAACGTAATGAACTTCAGATATATTTATTATTTGTATTTGGGATTTCTTTTTCCCCTGATCCAATTAGATTTAAATTTAACATATTTTTTATTACAAGACATTATTTGATCACTATCATATTTACATAATTTAAGTGATAGACGTTTGTCTCAACAATTGGAATTTTTCAAATGAGATTAGTAGATATAATGTGAAATTTTTTGTTAATCACATCACACCGAAACACTACTCGATAGAGTTTTGTCTACGGACAGCAACATAGAGATGGCTCAGGGTTATAAGGATAAGATCTTTCTATGCGATAAGTAACAGGTTTATTGACTGAAAAAAAAAAAAAACTTTTTTTTTCATGTTACTACTGCTAGTGATATGACTATCAAACCTAAAATCGTAGAATCAACAACCGTATTTGCTTCCTTTGAATCTTATGGGAATTGTAGAGGTTTCAGTATAAAGTTGAGTCACGACTACGTCTAGTATTGTATCCGCTGCCAGTTCTGCTAAATTGTCATTAGTTAGTTATAACATAGAGTAGATGTCATTATATTATGTAAGTACATACAAAAATTATGTGTAAGCAAATAGTTTATTTTATTTATTTAAAGTAATAATTATCATTTTACTATGTATCTGTATATGAGTAATAAAATAAAACAGGTTCTAGGTACAAGTATTTTCCATAACATAAATAGGATCTTCCCAGAACAACAACCAATTTAAATTTCACGAGTGCGGCAGTTACGAGTTTTTGTTTATTCATGATTCATTTTGAAATTGTGCCCATCTTTGCGTGAAATGTTTAATAATTGTTTTTAATTTACCTCTTGGATTTGTTTACAGGTGTCTTGTTTATTTAACGGGACATATGTGATCTCAAATTACGGTTTTGGTTCTCTTTGTTTCTCTTCTTATTTATAAACTAACTAGTTGTGCTCCGCAGTTTCTTCCGCGGAGTATCCCTTTTATCGCAGGGGCTTTGCATTTTCCCGGGATAAAAAAAACTAACTTTCACATTTATAATATCAAAAGGATTCGTTATCAAAGCTTCAAGGGATGATCAAGAGGATGCAGAACAGTACTTTCTGTACAGAGAAGTGTAGATTTTAGCACTGTCTTCAGTTTACTGGTTTACATTATTGCTTTTAATAAATATATTATGTCCAATTACACAATTGGCGTTAATAGGTACTGTATTTTGTAATAAGGTGATAAGAAATTCTCGAAATTGAAATTGTTTTTTTCGAATTACTAGTCCATAACTTACCTATTATGTATAAGAAGGCGGATTTTCTATCGCAGTACTATAGCAGGCTATAGCTTATTTTAATGCGAAGGCTTAGTAGGTCGGGAGCCGCGTAGTTTAATATTGAGTAAAGGTAGGTTCAGGGTGGTTAACGTACTTTGTATTTTGCAGGTAAAAAAATCAATCAAGCCTTAAAGCTGAAGATACAACTGGGAAGATATAAAGAGTGTTGACAAATGGTATAAATTCTAGTAATATCTTAGGTTTGCGCGATCACTACACATTATAATAAATATATAAAGGTATAAATTCTGTTTTGAGAAAAAAAAACAACAAGATATAGCGGGACATCAATCGACACAACAAAAAATCCCTTCAGGTTTAGCCGAAGCAACACCTATTCAACCTCAGTCTTCTCTGAATATTTCAAAAAATTACTTGATTTGATCCAATATAATAAACGGAAGATGCTGAATTTTGATGATTTCACAAATTCTTTCCTTTTACTAATATGTAGAGTCAACATCAGCAGTGTCGCTTCTTAAGACATAAAGTACCTAATAATAAATATTATTTTGGAGGTGTACATGGAAATGATAATTTCCGTTTATTTCTTGGAAAATTCCATACAGATTCTCACGTGTTTTAACATACATAACATAACATAGCATCACGCTTATATTCCCCGAAGGTGTAGGCAGAGGTGTACACAGTTGTATAGCCATCTACCGGGCACAATTCCAAACTTCGGGCTGTTACTGAGATTTTTCTAACAGAAAAACTCACACACACCACTACATACACTTTGTCCGACCCGCGAATCGAACCCAAGACTTCATGCTCAGCAGTCGCGCTTGGGACCACTAGACCAACGAGACAGTTGGGTTTCACGTGTTTTAAGGCCCTAAACTGCAGAAAGACTGATATGACACCTTTGTATTGTGGCATTTCCACCCAAGTTGGTTCGTTATGACTGTTTATAGGGGAGGCTTTCGTCAGTAATAAACGTTTTCTAGCTGTCAGCGAAATAATTACTGTAGTCTTGCACGCAATTTCTGTTCAAGATAGTTTCGTTTTAACTAAAGAAACGGTTGTTAATAAACTTGACCTGTCTTGACTGACTTTGATTTTAATAAGAAATAGAATTTTATCGCATATTAAATTTCTATCAGTTATCAGTCAGAAAGCAGTTAAACTGATGTAACACTTTACTTAAGAAGGTTATGACTGGAAACATGAAACTTAAATAAAAATTGTGGATAAGCTATAAAGAACTATACAATATTACTAGTAAACTTACTATAGCTTATTTTATTACTAGCTGGTATCCGCAACTTCGTCTGTGCTACTAAAGGTAGCCCTTCCTCATGATATAATCTATCTCATTGGCAAATTTTATTACGATCTGTTCAGCCGTTTAGTCGTGAAAAGGTAACAAACAAACAGAGTTAATATTAGTATGGCTAAAGAAATCTACGTCTTGCGAAGGATTATTTTGAGTTTCAGGATCTAATTTTTGTTGCTTACCTAAACACGAATTTACTTCTGATATGATTGATTGCTTGCAAAATAGTAAAACCTTCTACAACTGCCTAGCCAGGGAGAAATCTTACTGAAGATAAACTTATTATTTATTTAATTTACCACATACAACTATCCTCACAGGTGTATTACCTAATAGTGTAGTTATAAACTAGCTTACTTAGTCTTTTCTGCTGCATAATAACTGCATTCGCGTGCAATCTGAACGCGGCTTTGTGGAAAATATGAGTGGGCTGACGAACAAATTGCCACTAACACTCGGTGTATAGCATGAAAATTACTTTTATCTTATATTGAATTCTTTGCAGAGTCATTCATCTAGTGAACACGTAATTATAAGTGTGGTCGTGACCCACAAAAATAACCAAACAACATAATAAAACCAAATAATATAACATCTGTTTTTACTAGCTTGCAGTAATTGTAAATACATTATTAAATATGTTATCTTTAATGCTTCAGTCTTTCTCGTTTTTTGCCTGGTCACACTGATCTACGGAGCCCAAGTATTTAAGTGACAGTAATGGTTATAAAGATATCCAATTCATTTATTTCATAATGTAATTAGCTGCGGCGATTTCCCTTATCCCTCGATGAACCTGCATTTTCAAAAATAAAATAAAAAGTATCCAAACTTTCACATGTACATTATAAGTAGGATTAGGATTAGACGGTAAGACGGTTAATTTAATATAAGTAATAATAATCTTATTTAAACTTTAACTAAAGTAATTTTCTTTCGTTGCTTACGGTACCTAAATTTTACTTCCACCTTCAAGCAACAAACATAGTAAATAACTAATACTTTGTACCCAAAATTAACTTCACTGAATAATTGAATAAGCGACACCAATAATTACTTTCTGTTAACTATAAACGTCTACAAAAGTACACCTTTTAAATTCTAATCAATATATTTTTTAATAAGCAATTATCAATATTTTACTTTGTACATATCCATTATTATTGTGAAAGTTCCTAGAATATTTTTGTGTCATGTCAGGTGGTTTGATTATTATAATAATGTTTATTGATTGCCATATAAAATTAATAAATTTAACAGAATAAAATTAAACAAAAAAAGCTTATCTATTATCTATATCTATTGACAAAATATTTATCTTTCTATTTAAGCAAAATCAATTCATGATTTATATCTAGATAACCGGGGCTTGAGGCCCTGTTAGCTGAAATACAGGCTATAGACCTAGTTCAGCAGCAGATGCTACTAAACAGACACAATAATAATGTATAAAATGGTTTAGAATTAGCTATTAAGAAAATTGTGTAATCGTCACTGTTTTTGTCGAATAAAAAAAATAAAAAAAAAATCTTCTAGTTTCTGTTTCCAGTTTTGATAACTTGTAACTTGTTGTTGTGCTGGGCTAGAACTACACTTTGGTAGATACTTTTTAGTCGGGGGAGGGTGGTCGCAAATAAATGGCAAACTCCTAAAGGCGTCACAGTAAAAATAAGTTTGGCAAGCCCGGTGTTAGAGTGTAAGCTTCCATGGTTTTACATACCATCGACAACACTTCTCGGGTGCGCTGGTTTTCTCACGATATTTTCCATCATCAATTTAAAAAAGTGATCGTTCATTTCTATCACAAAAAGTTAGTGGCGCACGCTTTGGGTTTGAACCTGCTTCCTTATAGACACCACAGATACTATGGACTGTTTGCCATGGAATCAAAGAAGCATACAAATTATTTCTCAACAGCACTTTATGTAAATGATATGATAAAATGTAAAATAATTAACAATTTAACACCCTTTTCGCCACTTGAGGCAGAAGTTGCTAATAAAACAACACTTTCCACTTTTATTCAATTTTGTTGTTGCTACACTGTAAAAATATTTCTGTGACCTTTCTAAAAATTCAGTTTCTGATCAAAAATTCATACTCAAATATAGAGGTTCTCATTTATTAATCAACATCGTAGCACCAATTTAAAACCTTTTTGAAATAAAGCCTCGAATTTTAACACCTCTTAGGTCCTGGGTTTTTTCTGGAAAGTATTAAATATTTCGTTTAACATGTAAATCAGAATCGTTCCTCCCTCCTACTCCTATAAAAGACTTAGTGTAAAACGCAAACAAGCTGCAACTAAAATTATAATGTTTGTTTTTGTCCCGCAGCGAAATTATTTTAACTTGGTGTACATTAAGGCTGCAAAACGTAGACACGTGGAATAGATAACAGAAGAGGGTAGCTGACTGGCCACTTGATACGACACGACAACTTCTTTAGACCTATTTTAGAAGGAAAATTAGAAGGAAAGAGTCTTCTCTTTCCTGAAGAAGCTCGGTGAAGCTTTATACAACAAGTGAAGGAGAAAGTAGGAGTCAAGTCGTACCAAAGGAGCAAAACAAAAGCAGAGCAATGAATGTTAATCCACCGAAAAGACCCAAGCTTTTAAAATGAAGAAGATGAGTACAATTTTTTTTTCTTTTAAGAATAATAAAATTATATATAATTATATTTTTTAATACATGTTGAGGCCATGTAATGCCTATATTAATTTCTATTTTTCAAAGAAACATTGAAAAAATAATAGACAAGAACGGGGCTTGAACCCGCGACCTTTGACGTTCCGTGTCATCACTCTACCACAGAGCTACCTTGTCGTGTTCAAACCTATTGAATTTTCAATCCTCTTTGTATACGTCTTAAGGAGACGCCTGGTGATATTTATCTAGTAATCATTACAGATTTACTAAAATTAGTTTTAGCAATGTTTCTTTGAAAAATAGAAATTAATAATAAAATTGCAGGATAATTTTGAAAACCAAAGCTCAAAAGTGACCTCAAACCAACAGCAATACTAAAGTTCGCGCAGCGCGGGTCGCACGGTCGTTACCATACGCATGCGGTTCGTGTACCAACTGCTGCGTTACATTTTAGTGAACTACTAATGCTACGATTGTGTTATGTTTCTTATTTTCTTTATTATGTTTCTTTAGTAGGTAGGTACCACTGAGAGAAAATCGTTCTACTGCGGGAAAACAACCATTAAAATTTCAGTGTGTATATTTTTACTTGAAAACTTGAAAGTTATGAACCTTTATGTATAGAACATTGAGTTCTAATTGTAATACAGTAGGTATGTAGCAACTAGTGCCAGTAGCAACTAGCTTATGCCGTCATTATGAACGTGCGCTGATGGCATAGGCTGACCAAAATAATTTAGATAGCAAATACAGAAGAGCATTCACACCAATTAACTCTTTTAATCGCAAACAACCCCGAAATGTATAAAAAAAAATACGCGCGCAATATAATTAAAAAAGCTGATGAACTTTCGTTGCGGGCAAACTGTCATCGTCCCTGTCATGTGTGAGCTCAACTCGTGACAGTTTTTACAGCGGTAACGAGCGTAGCGTTCGTAATAAAAATATTAAAACTCATTTCAGCGCTTGATTAAAACGAATAAAAGCATTGCCAGCGTATATTGAAAATATTATATGAAGATTGGAGTCTATTTTTCGAAGCTAGTTTATAACTAATCAAGCTTTAGAAAGCATTGTTTTTGCATTGTACATCTTTAATACCTTCCTGAGTACCTACCTCCTCCTGGTGTGCTGGTGAAAGTGGGGTCCTATCGAAGCGCTATTAGGTTTTTCTGTTAGAAAATCTCTACTCAATAGGAGTCTGGAGTTTGGGACTGTGCTCGGTAGACAGCTATAGGCTCATTTTTTTTTTATCTGGATTCATGCCTCTTACATATGCATACACGGGGAGACAGAGCGGTTATGTGGGATTCGAACCCACTAAAACTCTACGGTGTACCTCCTCAGCTGCTTGAGGGCTGGACGCGGAAACGCTCTTGCACACGGCCACGAACCCGCCCGCGGCCGTCCGTTGCCAGACCCCGTCTCACTGGGTTGGGTATTGCACCCTCCCGCTACAGCACATCAGACACATCGCGTGCCGCAACTACGGCCGCAGAGGATAGGAAGAGCGACGCCTCGCTATACAGGTACTTCTCCTCCCCTGCGGCCCCACCGCATCTGCCATTTAACGGTGGTGGCCCCGTCAAGACCGCGGAAGGTTGGGAGAGCGGCGCACCGACATACCGGTACTCCTCTCCTGCCGTTGCCCCCATCCCTCAGTTACGGTGTAGACTATTAGTGTACGACGCCGTAGTCAAATTCAGTTGCGGCACCCCCCAAAAGACCCGCAACCTATGCCGCTCCAACATGGGGTTGGAGCAAAGCCCACCACGACAAGGCGGATCCAAGGCGGTGAAATGAGAGTGTACCTTCGGGGAATACAGATATGATGCTGTTATGTTAATTACTTTCAACATGCATTCTACTGGAGCCTACATTTAATCTGGTTTTCTGACTGTACAAAGATAATTTGTGGATTACGGTTGTGGTCTTTTAATTCTGTAGACATTACATATGTAATGATTTTTTATACATGTTAAGGCCATATAATGCCTATATTCATTATTATTTTCTATGGAAACATTGAACAATAATAGACACGAACGGGAATCGACAATGACATCGTCTTGTCGCTTGTTCGCATCTATTAAATTTAAAGTTCCCTTCCTTCGTTTTAAGGAGACGCCTGGTGATATCTATTAGCAATCATTTTAATAAAGATCGCGAGTTCGACTCCTGTTTGAGTATTTTATTTTTCATAGTTTCTTTGGAAATATAATACTGTAGTTTTTTTTACCAATACACGTTCTCAGCACACACATACCAAAACAAATCTTCATTTCTCATTTAATAAGTGAACCTAACGTAACTTCATCGTCATTACCGTCATATTACCGCTCACTACCGTGACTCACACAATAAACAAACATAACTGTTCAGATTGTGTCTACATCGACAAATATATTCCGTATAAAGCGGAAGAGTAATTACTGTTAATTTACTTCCATGTCGTTACATGCAAAATTTTACTATACTAATTAATATTATAATCAAATAATGTTATTTCTCAACCTACCGGAATATAAATTGAATTGGATATCGGTATGACCTGTACTCTTGAAATTATTACCAATTCCGCTATTATAGCATCAGATACCTATAAGCGGATTTTTCTCATCATATTAACATAGTTTTAGGCAAAATTTGTCAATAGCCCTATGTGAGTCACTTTTACTTGAAATAAAATATTTTTATTATTTATTTTAATCCGCCCATAACTGTGCAAATGCAGGCTAGGGCCCCTTCTCATACATAGAAGGCACGAGCATCGATCAACTTTTTTTTTAAGTGTTGAAAAGCCGTCATAGCCGTTGTGCTGGACTCCTACCGACTAAAATGCAATAAAGACAATCGCCGCGACCCCAGCAGGTCTGTTGAAGAAAGTCAGCGGACATTCCTGGGTCGTGCAGGCAGGCCACAGTTAGCCTTCACCGTAACTCCGTGTGGCGCACGTGCATAGCGCAGTGCGCGGCCGTCTCGGGCCTGGCGCTGGTCGGTTGGCAATCCACCCATGTCCGCCGTCCGCAGTTCACGGCTCACGGTGGAGATCGGTGAGCGCCCTCCGACACCTGGCACACCTTCTGCGGCAGGGGTGAGCGGGGTTCGCCTTTCTCTCCCGTTCCGCCGCCTCCTTCGCGAGCATCACCTCCTCGCAGAAGTCGACGACGGATTCCTATGCACTCTCGCCATGTATGTCATGTATCTCGCTATGCATTGCCATGTATCTAATCACGGCCGAAAGCGAGAAGTTGCCGGCCCCTACTGCCCAAATGAGGTCATGGCGTTGCTTGGAGACTAAGCACACCTCCAGCGTGTATTATAGTCACTTTTACTTGAAATAAAATATTTTTATTATTTATTTTAATCCGCCCATAACTGTGCAAATGCAGGCTAGGGCCCCTTCTCATACATAGAAGGCACGAGCATCGATCAACTTTTTTTTTAAGTGTTGAAAAGCCGTCATAGCCGTTGTGCTGGACTCCTACCGACTAAAATGCAATAAAGACAATCGCCGCGACCCCAGCAGGTCTGTTGAAGAAAGTCAGCGGACATTCCTGGGTCGTGCAGGCAGGCCACAGTTAGCCTTCACCGTAACTCCGTGTGGCGCACGTGCATAGCGCAGTGCGCGGCCGTCTCGGGCCTGGCGCTGGTCGGTTGGCAATCCACCCATGTCCGCCGTCCGCAGTTCACGGCTCACGGTGGAGATCGGTGAGCGCCCTCCGACACCTGGCACACCTTCTGCGGCAGGGGTGAGCGGGGTTCGCCTTTCTCTCCCGTTCCGCCGCCTCCTTCGCGAGCATCACCTCCTCGCAGAAGTCGACGACGGATTCCTATGCACTCTCGCCATGTATGTCATGTATCTCGCTATGCATTGCCATGTATCTAATCACGGCCGAAAGCGAGAAGTTGCCGGCCCCTACTGCCCAAATGAGGTCATGGCGTTGCTTGGAGACTAAGCACACCTCCAGCGTGTGCTGCGCCGTGTCCTCGGGGCAGTTACAGCAGTGGCGGCATCTCGATGTCCCGAGTGTCTCGAGGGCGCCATTTCGAGCTTCACCGCCACTATTACGGCGTGACCTGCCCGCACCACGTTAGTACGCTGCGGATTGGGGATTTGAGATCATTAATTCCAGGTTACGATGTTTTCCTTCACTATAATTATGTTTATGATTTTTTATTTAATAACTTTCGTGAGACATATATTTATTAATGTTCACCGGTTACTACTCACGTGCATTTTTCGGGATTGCTCGACTAGTTTCGAACTCTAACGGAACCCTTAGTCATGAGCTGAGCTCACGGCGATGTCGCGAGTAAACCAGAGTAGTAACCGGTGATATCATAAATTACGTAACAAAATGGCAAATAATTCTACTGTTAGTCTAATTGATCAGTGATCACTTACCATATATTTTATTGCAACGTATCTTGTTAAAAAAATATATTAATAGATTATATTTTGTGTTCGGTAGGTACGGTTACAAACTACAGATATTGCGTATCATATCAAAAGCATCCGTCAAAATTTAATATTATTTATTCAATGAATATATGATAATATATGAAGAGTATATAAAGCCGACAGAAATAGGCCTAAGGTAATGTTTGATGTGATGTGAAACTTAATAACGTGAAGCCAGCTAAAATTTAATTTATCTCCTTTAAATGGATGCAAATAAATACAATATCTAGCTACTTCCACAAAATTGAGTGTAGTCATGCATTACCTGTGCACCGCCCGCCCGCCCGCAAATATATGCACATACGCAAGCGGTGAAAATTCCGACTACCACCAACTACTCTACACGTGTTTCGCCCCTCCACGGGGCATCATCAGGAGCTGTTAGACCGTGCAGTGTCCGCCACCGAGTGAGCCAAAACCGTTTTTTTTTTTTTAACGTGGCCTCTTGCAGTTAATCCATAGGGGTTTGATCTGCGTAACCGAACAATAGCTATGGCGAGACAATTTGATGCTTCCAGCCAGAGCATATTTTATATTACTACAAACTAAGCAACACAGCACTAAGGGCGTCCCCTGCGGGACACGAGCCTCGGCTTAGGGCGTTGCTGGGAGGACATGGTTAGAGGCGGAGTCGAAGTATTTCCTCGATGCCCTTTTAATGAATTGCCTAATGGTGGGCATTCTGAGATCGAGGTGGAGTTGAAGGTTCCTAATGAACCATGGGGCGCTCGTCGCTTTGCGAAGGAATCGATTTTGCAGGGTTTGCATCCTATGGATTTTGTAGTACTTAACGTGTGCGAACACGACGCTAGCATAAGTCATAATGGGTCGAATGCACATAGTGTACAGTCTGATCTTAAGGTTAAGAGACAGTTTACTGCGTGCATTTGTCATGGGAAAAAGACGGCCGACAGCGAAGGCCACGCGGTCACGGACTATCTTAATGTGCGGACGGAAGTATAGTTTGTGATCTAAGGTCACACCCAGGTATTTGGCTTGCAGTTCCCAAGGGATTGGCTTGCCGAACATGGTAATAGGTCGAAGCTGGGGAAGAAATTCCTCGGCGCCCGTTCTAGAAAAAAGAACGGCGGCGCTCTTGTCTGGATGGACCTCAATCCTCCATTTCCTGAACCAAGCGCCTAAGGCATTGGCCGAGGTCTGAAGTGATCGAGTAATGCAGTCAAGACTCCTACTGGTGTAATAGATGGCCGTATCGTCGGCGAAAAGAGCCAACTTGGATTTGCCGTTTTTAGGTATATCGCTGGTGTACAGCGCGAAGAGAAGTGGTGAAAGCACAGAGCCCTGAGGGACTCCAGCTAGGATCTGATGTGGGGACGATAGAACGCCCTCTACGCGATAGCGGAAGCTACGGTTCGATAGAAAATCTCGAATGATGAGCACGAGACGGTCAGGCACTTGGAATTGGTACAGCTTATAGATTAAGCCGTTGTGCCAAACCTTGTCGAAAGCCTGCGCTACGTCGAAGAACAATATGCCCGTTTTCATTTTACGCATGAACCCTGCGCTTATGTGCTCAACGATACGGTGCAATTGATGAATGCAAGAGTGTTTAGCTCGAAAGCCAAACTGCTCGTCAGGAAGAAGCTTATGAGATTTGGCATAATCCTTTAAACGAATATAAAGGAGCCTTTCATATATCTTCCCAAAGACGTTGAGAAGACTGATGGGGACGATAACTGGTCGGCTCGCACTTGGGCTTACCGGGTTTAGGAAAACCTATAACAGTTGCCTGTTTCCACGATTGTGGGAAGATGTTGTTGCTCAGTGCCGCATTGAAGATGGCGGTCATGAGTACTATCAGGGGTGCGGGGAAGTATTTAATCACTTTGTTGGTGATCCCGTCTGAGCCAGGGGCTTTCCTGGGTTTGAGGTCCTTCACGATCATTCTGACTTCGTCTACGGTTACGGGGGGCAAGGGATCGTCGGATTCGTCTGAGGGCGGGAGTGCGGTTCTACGTTTGACTTCGGCCTCGACCTTGGACAAGTGAGCTTGGTCTACTGGTAGAGCGCTTGGCGTACATTGGGCTTCTAAGCTGTCAGCTAGGACTTCAGACTTTTCGTAGTCATCGAAAGCAGGTCGTTGATTAGGTCTATTGAGCGGGGGTATAGCGGCGCATTCGTCGGATTTTAATTTTGGCTGCAATTGCCAGAAAGCTTGATGAGTGGGTTCTATTTTATCAAGCATTTTGTCCGATCTAGCTTCCCGCATTTCCGATATGCGCTTCCTCACAGCACGCTGCATGGTGCGCATATGGATACGGTTAGCTTCGTTGGGGAAACTGTCGTAGGCACGGATAGTTGCGTTCTTTTCCGTCAACAACTCACGCACGTCATCCGGCAGTTTCCAGCGGTGTTCGTCCACCTCCGGAACTTGTCGTGAACATTCGTTCACTACGGATTGCACGTGACTGGTGAGGGAGTCGATCGCAGTCACCGTGTCGGCGACAGACACTATACTATCGGGAATTGAGTCTAAGTGCACAGAAGAGGTCGACTTGAGGCGTTCCTCTAGTCTTCTCCAATCCGTGATGGTTTTAGTGGGGACAGGTTGATCTGAGTTGGAGGGACCTGAGCGGGGGCCTAATTTTAGGATTACTGGTCTATGGTCAGAGTCGAGCTCTTGTAGCGTCTCTATAGAGCGGAAACCGAGGTTCACGTTCTTAAGAATCGCTATGTCGAGTATGTCAGGTCGGTGATTTACGTTGTCAGGGAAGTGGGTGGTGAGCCAAAACCGCACGCCACACCTCTATTTATGCCTTCTCCCCCCCACATGTTGTAACGGAAAACTACGGAATGTGTTTTTAAACTTGATTCAGTTTATTAAAATATTTTTAATCTGTAATAAATTAATTTAAAAAGAAAAATGGATGTTAAGAAATATGTAATGAATTAATTAAGAATAATAATTATGGTATATAAGAGATAATAAAAATAATTTAATTTAATTGGTTGTTGATGTAAAAATACGCAACAGTGGGGAGGAGGAAACATTAAGCTGCTCATTTAGTATGGTCCCATCAACGCTATGTTTGATAATCTCTAACTGTTCCAACACGCTCAGCCTTAGACCTTTACTACAAGTATGTAAGACTTTATAGGAATGCCCTTCCGATAATCTATGACCGGTGTTTAATAAATGTTTCGCGAAATGTGATCTCTCTGGTCGGGCATTCCTACAAGCCGAAATGTGTTCTTTATAACGTGTATCAAAACTGCGGCCAGTTTGACTCACGTACACAGAATCACATTCATCACATGCCAACCTATACACCCCCGACTTCCTGCCAACCTCTGTCTTTTCTTTGCCGTTGCAAATGGCACGTCGAACGGAATTATTAGTTCTAAATGCCACATAAAAATCAAAAATTTTAAGGAATAACGACGTTTATGTGGCATTTAGAACTAATAATTCCGTATGTTAATAAATATGTATAGGTATGTTAATAAATGAAACTGTGTTTCATATATTATGTAGATCAAGTAGCTAGGGTATTATAGGTACAGACCTGAGACCTGTGACAGACAGATGGCTGTCCGTCCATCTGTCTGTCACAGGTCTCAGGTCTGTCTGGTACTTTGCCATTCAAAATTTCCGATCCACTTGTTTAGTTTGTAAGAGTGAAATAACTACTGTGAAATAAAACGTCTCTATACTGAAGGATGGACAGAGGTCTAGGTCCTATAATTATAGACCCAAATTTCACCGAAGCAGTTATGTCATACGTCGTGAGCGCTCTGCCATCTACCCCGCTGATAATAACATTTTCTTACAAAAAAAACCCAATAACAGTTACGGGACCCGACACTAGAAAAAGAGACAGTGATAATAGATGTAGAATATTTAGCATAATAGTTTTAGATTTAGAATAAGCCTTGGTCAATCCGACTGCCTTTATCAGACCATAAACATACTGCGGTGTTCTAGTCAAATAGAACCCCAAATCTTCTTAATTACCTACCTGTTACAACCTACCTCGTAGATTTAGCCTGCATTAATAAATTAGGCTACCCACAGACCCAAACATACCCCATTTTCGGTAGAACGCGAAGCTTGCATAAAAGCCGATTTAATTAAAGGCTGTCAATATTTTTCTTGTGTTCGGTAGTGTAGTACCATACGGCAGTTGTAGCCTCCCGCTGCTCTTACCTCTCTCCCGCAACTACATTGTCCTTCTATCAAGAAAGACATTGAATGGTGCCATTTAATATAAATGTAGGTATTTGGACCCAAAGCACATGAAAGTTATTTTCATAAAAGATAATCGTCGTCCCACTGCCCTCACCACAGTTTATATATAATATTATGTCATTTATTCCAAAAACGTCTATGAACCGTTATTCCAGTATTAATACCTTTGTAGGAATTATTATCTTTCACACAATCCATACAACGTTTCCTTCGTTTTCCTTTTTTATGTATGTTTTGGTACGCTTTTTTTACTAACATCCGTTTTTTAGATATGGTCATACAAATTGTAGATCGAAATTGATCCTGTGCAATAAATACCTATATCCGATTCTATGCATCTATCTATATCCTATTAGTGTCCTCCTAACTTGTTTCTAAGCTTAGGCTCGATGGTTGAATAGGGTTTATTGATTTAGGCAGGTAAAGCACACAGCTTTCAATCAAGGGAGGGAACCACCCTTAAACTTTCTAAACTTTATTAAAATATGTACATAAAAGAATGGGCAAAGTTCTAGTAATTCCCAAGATGTAAGATTTCAAGCAAAAGTATGAGATAACTTTTGTAATTTGAAAGGTAAGAATAGATTTACAGATACGCGAACAGATACTTTCATTTTTATCTCGAATTGAATTAAATTTAAATCTTTTATTCAGATAAGATTTATATCAAGGAATGTCAGACAGTTCGTAGCACTACATGGCTAGTATTTACTATTAAAAATACACTTTTTCAGTCAGACTTTTCACATTACATCAAACTTAAATCAACATTAGGTATGTATATATCAGAAACAAGCCAAAAGGATCACCAAAAGGATCACCCATATCTGCAGTTAACGCCATGTAAATGCCATAAACATTTCGGTGTTACTAAACATTATTTGCTATTATTAGCCCAAAGACCAAAACGGCACAACAATACATTTCAGACGATCACTGAACCGCAAATCTGAACTAGCTTTGTTCGCGTTTCAAGACAAAACCACTCGTCAAATAGGAGGCGAGTACGAATCACATCTTCTAAGTTAAACTTGGCAGCATCCCCGCTCACTACTTGTACCTATGATCACAACTTCAGAGGTCAACCAACGACACACTAACAACCAATCACGACGGGTTCTCAAGGGCCCTCACTATCCGAATGGGCCCAACTGGTCCCGGGCACGGGCAAACATCGGAACGTAATCAATTCGGGACTTGACTAAACATCGTTAAATCGACAAGGCAACGACACTTATTAGTTTTCAGCAAATAAGGCTGTTTTAAAATTCAAAGTTTTATTTGGTCTATACAATATCTTTTGAGAAATCTATCTGAAAGAATTTTTTACTCACAAAAAAGGTTTTTTATATTCATAAAATGTTAAAATTTACATCTTGTCTCGTCCCGAAAAAGTTAAAAGGCAGTGGAATTTAGCGAGAACATTTTAAATATTACAGATTCTTTTTCAAGTTCAAACATGTATTTTTTCCCTTTATACTCACATTTTTGATGTAGATATTTAAATGTCCCATTTACCTGTAAATAAATAAGCTATATATTAGCAAAGATATGCAAAGTTAGTCAGACATTTTAGCTATGAGACGTTTACAGCCAATGATGAGTTAAAAGTTAAAAATTAAAATACCTTGCTACCTCACATGACCAAATCCATACATAATAGGTATATAGGTACAGCGTATCCGGCAGTAATTCCTAACCAAAATACTCCGAAGGGACCATCAAGATACGGAGATGATATTGAGACATCGATACACAGTGTATAATTTAGCAACGCAAGTCACGCCAATGCTTAATGTAAGCAAAACGGAGCAGTTGATTGAAACAGGATTACATAAATCCTCGGGGTTTTGTAAGGAAACTCCCTTGGTATTGGGTACCTGGTAATCTTAATATTTTAGTTAGGCAGTCTTTTAATCTTCTGACTTTTTTAAAGGTTTTAGAAAAGGATTGAAGGTGGAGAGGGTGGAGGGAGAACAAAGGAAATATGGATATATGTGAGGGTTGATATGAACGATAACATGATCATTGACAGGAGAGAATGAGTGAGAAAAACATATTGCGCCGACCCCAAATGACTTGGGACTAGGATAAGAAGAAGAAGAACAAGTGATATTTATAGAATTATTATCATTACACAATTTAATAAAATGTTATATATTTACAGAATGTGGCGGTGCTTTAAAGTAAGAAAAAGTTTTTGAATATAAATTTAGACTCATACAGATAGGGATTGTAGTAATTTTTGTGGTATCTATAATAGGATAAATTTTATTTGCTCACTTCATTAGGCATCACTGCACAATTGTATGCCTATTCGAATCAAATTATTAATAACAGCTGTCACATACTCGACAGTCATCAAGGTGTTGCTGAAAATCAGCGTCGTACCGCTAACCGCGATGCGGCTTTAGGCTGAGCATCATCTCTTTTTGATGGATACTGCGACGCACACTGCGTAATCTTTCTGTTGTAGGGTTCTTACTTTACTTAGTTTATAAGTCTGTATATATCTATTTTTGTATTTTTTCCTTGCAACATTTCTTTTTCTATAGTGTGTGTCACGTTATCAATCTTAATAAATATTTCTTTCTTGATGAACATATTTTGGATTCTCGCATCAACGCTCGCCGCGCACGGACGTGTTACTCCGCGTAATTCGCTCGTGTTGTGTCAGTGATCGTTGTCGCTACGCTCTGCCGTAGCATTCTCCGTAGCTGCTCGCTAGCTACGCCACTACAATTCAAAAGTTGCCTCTTTCGAGGCGGCGGCTGATATCTGTCTTTTTCAAAGTACAGTCAAAACGTGTGTTGTGTAAATTCCCCTTCTGGGAAAATCCACAGTTTCGTGGTTCTCGGTGGAAACCTCACGGTGTCAACGAAACCGAGAGGGTGTGGACCCGATACACCCAGCTGAAGCCCCTTCAGGGTTAAGCTACAAATCGGACGGGAGCTAGAACAACCGGCCTTGGGGGATCTCCTAGTCGACTCTAGCTCTGGTTTCCCTTACAGCAACACACCTAGTGTCGGTCGGGTGTGTCTACACCCTTCGCACTAGACTGGTTCAGGGCCCCGTACGCACATTAAGACTGGCGACGGGTAAAAAGCAAGCTTAGGGCTCACCATTAGGTCACTCACCTCCCTGCCTATACCCGGCGGGGAGGGTTACGCATCCCCGGGCTATCCTCCCGGGGAGTTAGGCCTGTTAGGCGAAAATTAGAGTTATAGTGATATAGTTAAATTAATTTCTTTTTAAAATGGACGCGCTTCTCGCGTTCGTTAAAATCATAGTCAGGGACCCCGACATTCAACGTCGGTACGGTACCCAAATTGCCGACCTGCAGCATGTCAATCCCGCGATAATTTGCGTAGATAGCCCTCTCTCTCCGCCGCCCGCTAAAATAGGTATACCATGCCTCGCATCCTTGCCCATCATCGACCCTCTCGTAGAGGCTCCCTCTACTTCGGCCATCGCGCCTCCTACGACCGCCGTCACTGTCTCGGAAGACATGGACGTGTGCGTCAACCCCTCTCCCTGTCTCTCGGATGCCACTGCCTCCGACTCCGAGACTAGCTCGTCCTCTCCCTCCTCCTCCTCCTCCGAAGACGACTACATCCAGGTCGGCAAAGGAGGCAAGAGGAAGAAGGGGAAAACTTCCGCCCCGGCCAGCAAGGCCAAAAAACCTGTAGCGCCCCCCGCCCCCTCCCCCGCCCCCACCCCCGCCCCCGCGACTACCGCCACCCCCGCCCCCCCCTCCCCCGCGACTATCGCACCCCTCTCCCCCGCCCCCTCTCAGACCAACCCCCCCCTCAGCCCCTCCGGCGCCACTTCGAGCTCTAAGAAGCTTAAATCCCCTCCCCCGCTCTACATTCATGACAAGTCCAAATGGACTGCCATCTCAAAGATGTGTGTTGATCGCAGGATCAACTACACCAGTGCCTGTGCTACTCAGCAAGGCATTAAAGTCAAAGTCCCCTCCACAACCGATTATAGGGAACTCACCAAGGCCCTTAAGGCCAGGGACGTGTCGTTTCACACGTACTCTCTCCCCGAGGAGAAATCTACCAGGGTCGTCATAAGACGCATCCCGAAAGAAATCCCAACAGAGGACATCCTCAGCGACCTTCAGTCGCAGAGAGTCCCAGTATCCCAGGTGCACCGGATGCACCGACCCAGAGGTGGGGCCGCCTACGACATGGTGCTAGTCGTATGCGATCCTACCGAAGGACACCACCCTATCTTCCAGGTCAAAGCGATCTGTAGCCTTTCCGGCATCATTATAGAGAAGCCTTATAAAACAGGCGTAATAGGGCAATGTCACCGTTGCCAATTATACGGTCACGCTCAGACCAACTGTTTCGCCACACCTAGATGCGTCAAGTGTCTAGGTGACCACGGCACCGTAGACTGTCCCCGACCCAAAGATCGCGCACTCTGCACCGACCCTCCCAGTTGTGTGCTCTGCGGCGAAGCCGGTCACCCCGCAAACTATCGCGGCTGCCCTAAGGCACCGAAATCAACCTCGCCCAAGCTCGTGAAGCGGACCAACGCCCGTCAACAAAGGGAAAGCCCTTCGGTGGCGATCCCCTCTTCTCAACTCCCCGCCCGCCTCAGCCCTCAGAGACCCAGTCCGTGGGCTCCCCTCAACAACCTCCAGCAACAACGAGCTTTCCCAGCTCTCAAAACCACCTCTACGCCCACGATCGCAGCCCTAATGGCCTCGCCCATAGCTGCGCCCCCCTCTCTATCGCCTCCGACTAACGCGTCCGTACCGGCTAACGCCGCCGCCTCTCTACCGGTCGTAAACGACGACCTCGCGTTTGACCCCGCGGTCGTCATTCTCAGCACATTCAGCGTATTCTCTTCGGATAACGCTCACGCTATGGCCAGGGACATCATCGCCTGCAAAGGCGACCCTATGAAGCTACTCATGGTGTACAACACCTTTCCCAAGATTACGCAAGCCCTGCGCAATCTAGCTCACAATAAATAAAATATAAAATCTTTAATGGATAATAGGAACCTATGTAGAACCAAACCGCGCTCCCTAAAAATAGGTTTCTTCAACGCTAACGGCATCACCAAACAACGCGACGAAATAACCACGTTCCTCCGCGACCACCAATTAGACGTTCTCCTCGTACAGGAAACGTTCTTAAAACCTCACCGTCGGGACCCGAATATCGCCAACTACCGTATAGTTAGGAACGATAGAACTAGATGTCACATGGGCGGCACCCTTATTTATTACCGCAAAACGCTACACTGCATCCCGTTAGACCCACCTCCTCTCTCACTTTTCGAGGTATCGATCTGTCGGCTAGCCATGACCGGTCACCAACCCATCACTATCGTCTCTTCCTACATCCCTCCCGCCGCCACCGATGTGGGGGATAAACGCGAAATCCTATCCCACGACCTTACTGCCCTCCTCGGCTTGAGTGACTCCGTTATCATAGCGGGCGATCTCAATGCCAAACATCCCGCTTGGAACAGTAATACGACGACCGCGAGAGGCAGGCAACTGTTCGGCCTGTGTGCCACTCTCAACTTCGACATTATTGCTCCGATGCATCCCACCCACTATCCGCACAACACCGCGCACCTTCCCGATATTCTCGATGTGGCGCTTCTAAAGAACGTAAACCTTCGTTTACAGTCTATAGAGACGCTACACGAGCTCAACTCCGACCATCGTCCCGTGATCATGGCACTGGCACCTCGCTCGGGGCCCTCTGATCCCTCCCGACCCCCTCCCACCCAAACGATCACGGACTGGAAGAAAGTAAGCGAAAGCCTACAATCGACCAGCTCCCCTCAGTTAGACTCTATTCCCGACGTCATCGCCTCGGTCACTGACACTACGAATGCGATCGATTCGTTCACCGGTCACGTACAATCCGTTTTGAACAGTTGTTCACGGGAAGTTCCATTGATGGACAACCATCACTGGAAACTACCGGCGGACGTACGCGAATTGGTAACGGAAAAGAACGCATCCGTACGTGCCTACAGCGCGTTTCCCTGTGACGCGAACAAAGCTCACATGCGCTATTTGCAGCGTGCTGTAAAGAAACGCATCGATGAGCAGCGTAACGCGCACTGGGATAAGACGCTGAGCGACTTAGAGCCCACTCACCAAGCATTCTGGCAGCTTCAAAGGAGACTCCAATCCGATGGAGTGGCCACCATGCCCCCTCTCATCCGCCCCGATAAGAGCATAGCCTTCGACGACATCGAAAAGGCCGAGTGCCTGGCCGACAGTCTAGAAGCGCAATGCACTCCTAGCACCCAACCGGTCGACCGAGCGCACCTCCTCAAGGTAGACGCAGAAGTAGAACGCAGAGCCTCACTCCCGCCGTTCGAAGACCCCGACGACCCCCTGCCCCCCGTCACTCCCGACGAGGTGCAAGAGGTCATTAAAAATCTCAAACCCCGCAAAGCCCCCGGCATAGACGGCATCACTAATAAAGTCATTAAACTTCTCCCCGCCCCGTTCATTATACTCATGACCGCCATCTTCAATGGCGCCATGAGTCACAACGTCTTCCCTCAATCGTGGAAAGAAGCCACCGTCATAGGTATCCCTAAGCCGGGAAAACCCGCGAACGAACCCACCAGCTACCGACCGATCAGCCTCCTCAACGTACTCTGTAAAATCTACGAGAAGCTTATTTATAAGCGACTCAAGGACTTTGCCGATGCGAAGAGCCTCATCCCCAACGAACAGTTCGGTTTTCGTACCCAACACTCGTGCGTACAACAGGTCCACCGCATCGTCGAGCACATAAGCGCCGGTTTTCAGCGCGGCACGATGACAGGCGCGCTCTTTTTCGACATAGCGAAGGCTTTCGACAAAGTCTGGCACAACGGCTTATTATACAAGCTGTACCAACTCGGCGTGCCCGACCGTCTCGTGCTCATCCTACGGGACTTTCTCTCGAATCGCACTTTCCGCTATCGCATAGAGGGCGCACTATCCGCCCCCCACTCTATCCGCGCCGGTGTCCCCCAGGGCTCCGTGCTCTCGCCCCTCCTGTTCACGCTCTTCACTAGCGACATCCCCAAAAATAAACAGGCAAAGTTAGCTCTCTTCGCAGACGACACTGCCATTTTCTACTCCGGTATCGTGCGCGACCGTATAGCTAGCACTCTCCAAACTTCCGCCAACGTACTAGGCGCTTGGTTCAGGAAATGGAGAATAGAAGTCAACCCCGATAAGAGTCAAGCCGTACTCTTCGCGAAAAAGCGTAGGATCAGACCCCCCGACCCCAAACCGATAACCATGTTCGGCAAGCCGATCCCTTGGGAGAAGCAAGCCAAGTACTTAGGAGTCATCCTAGATAGACACTTGACCTTCGGTGAGCACATAAGGACGGTGCGCTCGCGCGCCGCCTTCGCTCTGGGTAGGCTTCATTTCATCATGAACGCACGCAGCAGATTGTCCCTTAAATGCAAACTGCGCATTTACACCACGTGCATACGCCCCATCATGACCTACGCCTGCGTAGTGTTCCCACACGCGAAATCGTACCGCCTTCATAAGATGCAGACCCTCCAAAACCGTGCCTTACGTAAGGTCACGGGAGCCCCCCTCTACGTTAGAAACGAAAACCTCCATCTCGACCTCAAGATTCCCACTATCCAACAGTTTATAAAACGCATTTGCAAGCGTTATTTCGAGTCTGCTGAAAAGCACCCCAACCCTCTTATCGCGGCTGCCGCCCGATACACCCCCTCCCAGATAAGTAGAATTCGCCGTCCTAGGCATTCACTATTGTACCCCGATGACGCTATAACCCTGCTCCAAGAGAGCCGTAGGGCCACCAGCACAGTACACAGACACAGACCGCCGTCATTTAGGCCTCGCCGCCGAGGCCCGTCGCGACGTCCCCGTAATGCACCTAATGCATCACCTCCCCGACCCTTGCTCGTGCCAGCCCGCGTAGCCGCTGAGCCTGTAGCTTTAAATTCCCATTATAATAATAATTCTTGTTCGATCCAGCCAGTCCCTTGCTGTCCTCCCTCAAGCGACGCCCTAAGCCGAGGCTCGTACCCCGCAGGGGGTGCCCTTAGCGTGGTCGCTTTAGATTTAGTTTAATTCGTAAGCCCCTGGCTGGAGGCCTTAATAATAGTTTATTATTAGGGCATCCACAGGAAAGCCCGGTTAAGCAGCCGACAACCTCCTAGGTTGACCTGCGAGATGCCACTACCAAAAAAAAAAAAAAAAAAAAAAAAGAACATATTTTTTTATCTGGATTCGCTTTTCCGTAAGTTTCCACATGTATTATAATAAAACAACTTTTGACTGGATGGAGGAGTCCTCCTGCGACCACGAACACTGCAAAGTGTTCGAAACGTCAGCAAAAACAAAAACCTAAGATATTTCCCAACGTAGTAATCAATTTAATAGTTAAGGTTAACTTATTATTTTTGTGTATAGATAAATACATCCGCGATCGGGTAGTGAACTCGCACCCTTTCGATCGGTACTCCAAGTGCTCCCCCAACTAAACTATGACGACCACAGGACCCTAAGTCTAATCTTTCCTCCACCATTTTAGTACACCCAGAGGTTTCTGGTTCAAAGTTTTCTCACTCATTGTATTTTCTATCAACAAAAACTTTTGTGTCCGCTTCGTATTAATATCTACATAAATAAATGCCACTATAATGACCACTCTGTTCTGCTGTCAAGCTATCTCATTGACAGGTCTTGAAAATATAAATAAATTCTTGCTTCTTTAAAGTATTAGTCAGTTTCGAGACATTTTCATATTACAATACAGTCATAAATATTAAACGACATTTTCTTGTGACTGTGTTGCGCCGTTGTAAACTTATTAATCTAATCACCAGACTTTATAGCTAACGAAATCCTTGGCAACAAAAACCGCACATTCCGTTCTGTACTAGCAAATGTTTCGTAAGTATTATTTAATACTAAACAGCATAGCATCACGCCTGCATTCTTCGAAGGGTAGGCAGAGGTGCGTACTGTCACCTACAATTCACCCGTGCTGTTATAAGTCCCATGTATTTTATGGCGAACCTATTGCCATCTAACGGGTACAGTTCTAATGTCTGGACTGCTACTCAGAATTTTCTAACAGACAAACCCAGAACCTTACGCTCAGCAGACTGGAGACAGACAGGAGTTTTAATAAATATAATGATAAAACAATTTATCTATAATTTAAAATTGAAACTCATCATACAATGTATCAAGTATTTCGTCATAAATGAATAAAAGCAGAAGTATCCATTATTACCTATTGTAATCAAAAGAATAAGTATTTTGGAATCAATTTCCTTTATCCCACAGTCTGAAACAAAATAAACATTGAAATAACAGTAACCGCAGTTAGATAATAACATGCATTAACAATCGTGGTGAAATCGCAAAACTTCCGCCGCGGAAAGGCTTCAACGAGGATTTAAACAATATAAACTTTTTCCATTTCGGTCGAAATATCATTTTCGTTCTCTTAAAGGCTCTTTATAACAGGCGCGACACGCACGACAAACGCATAATACTGGAAGCCAAAATCGCAAACGCTTATAAACATATATAAACATCTAAGAATGTACGTACATACTCGTATAACGTCATATCGGAAATCCTTATCATGGTTCAATTTCTAAATGCTATGGATTCATAAAAAACATACAATTCAATTATTTTAATACCTAATAAAAACTAATTTTGTCAGCCATTTTAGAGCCATTTTCGTCTTGTTAGATTAGGGTACTTAAAATTATTTGTATTACCATTTCATTCTTAGTGTTTATAATTTAACTCTAGTATTTATAATTTGCCTTAAGCTATTTGGCTAAGTAACAGCCGCACAGACCGATCGATCGAGGTTAAACTGCGCTTGTTGCGGTCGGTCTTTGGATGGAGGACCATCATTTCATACTGAAATCCGTCCGTGCCTCGGAAAGCACGTTAAGCCGTCGGTCCCAGTTCTCAAATAAAGAACTTTGACAGCCGTTACGGGTAGTCAGAGGCCTGAAAGTCTGACAACCAGTCATACCACGAGATATTGTGTTACCCAGGAACTGGGTTGTGGAGGTCAGATAGGCAGTCGCTCCATGTTAAATACAGTTAGTAAGCTGCATCCGGTTTGACTGGAAGCCGACCCCAATGTTATTAGGAAAAGACTAGGCAGACAATTTAATTTATGCATATGCTGACCTTACTACGAGTATCATCATGAGCTATAATATCGTAAAGTCGTGTCTCATAGTCGGGGTGCACCAGTGTGAACTTAAATTCTGAAGCGGTAACTCCGCACCAGTAAATAAATTATTTAGAAAAAGTTATCTCGTGAAGATAGGATTATGTAAATCTGGGACGTAGACGAGGTCACCAGATCAGGGGAAACCTTCAGACGTATTTATACTGATTTACATTTCTTTTCATACAAAAATACTCGCCGTGAGTATTGTAATCTTGTTGTTAAAATGTAATCCCGCAAAACATTTGAATGTGGGACTTTCGATGTTAATTAATTAATCACGGTTTATCTGAATGTTTAGAGGATCGATAATTATTCTCCTACTATTAATTATTGTTCAAAGGTGTTTACTCACGTGAATTCTCCGGGATTGCTTGGTTAGTTTCGAACTCGAACGAAGCCCTTAGTCATGTGTTAAGCCCGCGACGATGTCGCGAGTCAAGCTTGAGTAATAACCGTTGAACTATATTATATTATAAGGATTTCTGTTTGGTGTCAGTGATTTCTGAACCAAGTCAAAGGCTTGAGGGTATTTTCCTAGTATAAATCCAAACAATTATTCAACTTCCATAAAATCAAACTGAACGTGCCAAGTAGCTCGAGGCTCATCGCTATTCAAAACAACACCTTGATCTGTATTCAATAACTGAACGTGAAATATTTTATTGCCTTAGGAAAAAACACAACGAAAGTTCTAGTCAGGGTGACGAGGGCAGATAAGTCTAGGGTAAATCGACTTAGGAAAAGTTACCACAAATTGTATAAGATAATATTTTTATTTAAAGCCCTTTTGAAAGCCTAAAGTGTAATTTACAGTTAGTTCCGTCAGGTAGTTTTTATTTGAAAGACAATAAAGACCATAATTGTTTGGAGAAAAGTGCATTACGTGTGTTGTTTAACCATAGATTACTTTAATTAAAAATACTATCACGCTAGCGAAACAATAGCGCAAAGGCAATAGGTTCACCACATATTACATGGGACTTAATAGCAGAATTGGTGAAATGTGGGCGTACCTCTGCCTACCCCTTTGGGGAATACAAGCGTAATGTTGTGTGTATATTATGTTGTTATGTGAAACAAAAGCTTGACTAAAATTATGGGGTCTTCTTAGGTCGATCAAAATTATTCACAACTAGTTCAACAATTTTCGTTGTGGTCGTACAACCACAATAGTGATGCTGTACATATAATCTAAGGTTTTAGTATCTACCACAAAATAAAGAAAATGTTTTAAAGTACGGATGAAGGTCATATTATTGTGTGATGTTACTCCATGCTCTGGTAAATACTACGGTAAAGACTGAGCTGTGGGTATTATGGCATCTTTGAACTCTTGAATGATGAAGTCAAGTTAATATCCATAATAAAGCCTACTAATAAACTTCCACCAGCAGTAAAAAAGGAGCAAAAATATCAATATAAAAAAAGCAACCATTATTAAATGATCAATGGTCAAGGAAACATTGAAAAATATAAGACACAAACGGGACTGCGGTTGAAGTCCCGTTTGTGTCTTATATTTTTCAATGTTTCCATAGAGAATAATAATGAATATAGGCATTATATGGCCTTAACATCCTTGACATTCCGTGTCATCACTCTTCCACTGACCGTGTCGTTGTTTTGTCGTGTCTAACAGGGCCCACATATGATTCTTGTTTCCTTAATGTGACATCTTTAATTAATACTTGTGGAGTGGAATAAACATATTTAGTATTGTAACATGTGTGAATAAATATTAGGTATGTGTATTTTCGTATTCCATTACTTACATTTTAATTCATCAGTTTTTTTTTATTCACACGACCCGACCGAGCTTTTCCATAACATTAAGAAATTATTTTCTTGTATTGACTTGGTTAAAATAATTTTGTTAAGTATCAGACACACCTAAATAAGAAATGTAAAAAGTAACTTACAACAAAACGTCTCAACAGCTGATGTATGCGCGTTCACATAACGCAGCAATATTTTGTTTTAGATTGCATCAAGGAATGTTTATTAATATTGTGCGTCATCGTAAAGTGGTTTTACTGCATCTGTATAATACATAAAGTAGGCAATATCCCTTACAAAGCAGCCATTCAGCTACTATCTGGTCATTTATAGCGAGAGATGAAACAAGGCGCTGTAGTGAGGGGCATACATTCATTCTATCGATATCGGATTAGCCCCAAGTAAGATAAGCTAATTATGCCAATTATTTGCGTTGAACAAGAATTCTAAATGCGCATTAAAGTACTTATGATGACGTTATAAAGGAGTTTAAGATTATAATTTATAGTAGTGCATTTATTTATAAACTTTTGACTTTATTCCCATGTATTTTATAATGAAGATGTGTAGCTTGTTTTTTTTTTTATCTCGATTTCTTATACAGATTACAAAATTAGACAGGCATTTGGACTTTCAAGAATACACATTTTACCTAACCATAATATCACTGAGTTCCTTGATTAAATTGAAATATTCTGGGATCGAATCACAATCGTTGATTTACAATTTCTTCAAGTATAATATAGTTTTTCACGCTTATAACGCGTAAGACTGATTACGACAGTTTTGTCTAATATTTATAGTTTAGAAACAGTTCACGGCTGATTTTATATTAACAGATTATATATAACATTTTTTAAATAAAACTATATTAGAGTCTGACTGACTAAAAGGCCGCACAAAATAAATCCGTGCTATCGATACCCAACATAATTCTACATCGATAAAACGTATCTATCCACATCACTCGTCGGTGCCGCAGTGTCGAAAGGGTGCAGTGCTTCAGCAGGCGGCGACGAGCTGACATCTGACTCGAGAGGGGTCAACGACTTTCTTGTACATATCCATCCGCACCAACACTGTGCTATAAGTCTGTTATCAACTTGAGTAGTGAAGTGTTAGCAATCAAAAAGCCCGAAACGGCTGTCAAGTTTATGTAACGATTGTTGTTGTCCAGTTCAATTGAGTAGGTACCTTAGGGAAGGACCTTTCACTTTCAGTCCGAAGTCCGAGTATGTGACAATTGGACCCTAACATTATGTACCTTTTATTATTTATTGTTATTCTGTCCATAACTAAAAACATTTTTAAAGGTTTGAAGCTCATTACGCCAATTCAATTATTCATTAATGTAATGATGACATTGTCTCAATGTATGTTCTCGTTAGTTCTCGGTCTCCGTAATTTTTATAATTACTCCAGGTCCGCCTGTCCGTCCATCCGTCTCTGTCAGTCGATCAACGTCTGACGTCATAGCCTTGTGGTTTTAATTATACACCAGCCAGTATTCCAGGAAATTTCACAAGATATTTTGTACATACTCAAAGCTAAAAGTTTGTTATAAAAAAAGTTACGGACTACTTCATGCATTAACCATTCGATTTACAAGTTTAATGTCTCATTTTTGTAAACTGGGAGACTTTTAATATCCAGGAATATGATACGTCAAATTATATTACTTTACCAATTGTTTTTAACTGATATTATCTGTAGATTCAAAAGGAAAACGTGATATGAACATCTTTTCTTTTATAGGAATAACTGTTCAGCCCTGTTTGCCTTGCAGATCACACCGGCCGAAAAATAAATATAAAATAACTCTAGCCGCACACTTGAAGTTTCCCCTGTATCGTGAGTACGTTAATAAAACGATTATAGGAATCAGATAAATCGTTTAAACGCATTAATGCATGCGTAATTTTTTTGGAAAGAAAATTACGGTCCATAGCTCCTGGAGTATTTACCCAGTAAGCACAGATTCCAATCCTCCTCAGCACCATATTTTTCAATACACATTTTTTTTATCTGTAATAGATCTACCTTCGGGGACCAACTCGCTTGATGGTGAGCGATGATGTGGCCGAGGATCGATCCATCCTCGGCCACATCATCTAGAAGAAATCTATTCACATTAGCCTTGAAAATGTCTACGTTGTATTTCTCAGAAAACACAGAAGACGGGAGGAACTTTCATTCACGAGCAGTACGTATCATGACCGTGGAACTAAATTGTTATGTACGAATTTGTATTTAAATATCTTTTTTTATTCTCGAAGTTAGTGCAGTGCAGATGAGCTCGTAGTTACAATTATTGTAAGTGAAATATATTTTTCATCAAAAATATTTTCACGTATTTACGAGTACAAGGTTCTGCGCCGAGAATGCAGAAATATCCAATTCAAAACGTTGTGTTTGTGTTGCCAACTTCTTCACCCTAAGGGAATCTTCAGTGTCCGAAGTTCCTAACAAGAACTGTTTAGAATTCAAACTGCATTTGCATTATTCTAATTGTATTAGCTATGTTGTTTTATCGTGTAAGGCTTTGTATTAGAAAATTATGTCAGGTAATTGGGTCAAGTAGCCCAAGTAGGTATTCCCCGTAATGTAAATTAAATTTGGAACATGAAAGCTTTTGCTTTAAACCTTTATATTAATAAGTTGAAATTGTATACAAATTGTATTTATCAAATTATTTTAGCTCAATTTGTTTTCTGTTGTACCTTTAAAATGTCATGAGCAGAAATTGGTAGCGAGATTTCCGATATTTGTTTTTGTTTTCCGCAATTTAATCAGGATATAAGTATGTTTCATAACTTTGCTTGTGGTTTGAAACATATATTTGTTTGGACATCATTATTTACGTTCAGGTCGCGATGAATTCATCTGCTGTCCCAAGACCCCGGTAAAGATTATTGAAGGACCGTATGGCTTTTAATCGGTAAGAGCACGAAGGCACGACGTCCGTGATAAATTTTCCACACGTATATAATTGGAAAACCTTTCCATACTTACATACCTAAAAATGTTCATTTATTTAATTGTTTAGATCACAGCTTCGCCAGATTATTGTTAACAATCCTTGTTTAAGTAATCAATACGTCAAAGGTCAATCATCATCATCTTCCTCCCCCTACCCTTATCCCAATTTAATTGGGGTTGGTGCAACATGTCTTTTTCTTCCATACATATTGGTCAGCCGTCATCTAGATCGTCACTTCTTTTCTAGCTATATCATCTTTAACAAAATCCATATATCGCTTTTTCGGTCTTCCTCTACCCACTCCTGTAGCTATCCACATTCATACTTAAAACTTTCCTCGTCACATGTTCCTCATTCTGTTCCTCATGAAAAGTTGTGAAGAAATCGTGGTATTGATACCACGATTTCTTCACAACTTCTCGGTCACCGGCGTAACTTTCAGACTTTCTCTTACATACTCATTTCTAATTCTATACATCCGCGTCCACCACGTGTCAACGAGGTGACATTTAATAAACAAATAGGAGTACGTCATGAACTCTAATGTCATCATCGCATCCATCAAGTGGTGGCACTCACAAGGTATGACATGTTTATGAACATCAGTTGTCGGTACACACTAGAGTATTACCCACTGATGATGGATAGGTTAAACAAATAATACTATACCTATACTGAAATGCTACTAAAACAAACGATACATTCGAGGAAATGGATTGCCTGTACATGACATCGTATTACATAAATACGTAAGGCTACATATGTACAATCGGAAAAGTTATTATACTCCACCTTTTTACGTAATATTATTTTGTTTCAAAGGCATGTAATTTTGGTATAAAAAGAGTTATAATATATTTTTTTGTAGGTTATTAAACCTACTAAATTCATATATTAATATGAATTTAATGACAGTAGGATTGATGATGTATTGATGATGATAGATCAATACATCATCAATATCAACACAAATAAAATTGTGTCTGTTTGTAATGTCATAATAATAGTGTTTTTATAGCTCATTTGCATGATACTTAAGCCTAAAAATCAGTTTTTTTTGTCTGTTTGTTCCGGCTAATCCTCGTAACCTCAAAACGGCTGGACCGATTCTGATAGGCTTTATTGTCAGGTAGCTGACTATGTAAGGAGTAAGTATTATTTTATGCACTGGTGAAACCGCGGGGCACAGCAAATTTGGACTATATTTACAGGCGACGACCAAGAGTGGATGACTCTCTAAACTTTTTGAAGGAAGGAACGTCTTAAATAAAAAGAAAGCTAACTTTAGAGTTCGCTAAGCATGCGTTAATGCTTGTCAAAGATTTATCTGTAAGGAACGTCGTATCAGGTATTTCAACGTTTCATCACTACGTACTGACATCATTCGCTGAGACCGTTCCTTTTACCATATTTTAACGGAAAATTATTTTAAAGGCTATTTATTTGTATTGTTTTTTTTTGTTTTGTTGTATGTGTTGTTTAATAAAACTGATTTCTTCTTCTATGTTACGTGTTTTTTATTGGTTATAAATAATCTTTATCTTATCATATCTCACGACAAGATTGAAATTTTTTAATCAAAATTTTACACCCTGATTGGCATCAATTTATAGTGGAGGATTCGAACCGGCTCCTCCTGGATAAATACTCAAGCCATCTCGACGTCATTGCTATCTATTCAATCCATATTCAGGTGACCGTATTTTTATTTCTATTTGATAGTAACCTTTATTTCGTAGCAGTAAACACGATTTTCTTAGTTGAAGCGTTACCACCAGATCTACGGATGTCTCAAAATCTACTTTGTCTTCCTTTTAAGAAGAGCAAAGAAACTCTTTTCTTGTCACGTTCTTTTTCTTAATTTTAACTAGATTTGTATAACAGTTGTCCAAAATCACGAAATTGTCAACCTTTATTCGATCAAACAATAGGTAGAACAACCTATATTTACCGAACTATGTATGAAAATAGCACCTCCGATGATTTCCCGAGGGCGGTTCCCGGAGTTCCTGACGGAGCGACAGGTTGATTTTAGAAAGCTTAAAGGACTTGTGGTACTATACCGAGGTGACGTTCAGCTAGGTCGTAATGTATAAATCTGTCCCGAGGCAATACTTACAAGACGATATTTAAACTTGACATTAAATTTGAGAATTCAACGTTTTGTCTGGAATTCGAAACGTATGTTTAAACAGCTTTCTTTCGTTCAAACCATTATCTGGAAGGTTGAATGATCGTTTTTATATGTTTAAGCAACAATATCGAGATTTTAGTAATAAATAGGAACAACTGCCGTTAGTAAGTTGATCATTATTTTTCATATTCACTTGATAGGCACTTTATAAGGATTCATGGATCGGATATACCCCTCATCATCCCCCTGCCCTTATCCCAATCTATTTAGGGTCGGCGCAGCATACATATATCTGGCATGCTGCTAAAGTTTTGGCTATGTTTAATGCCCGGCCGCCAGCCTGACGTCAACCCTCTTTGGGAATGCTGTTGTTGGTGGTTACCGCCACCGATACGGTCTCCTTCTATCTAGCTATGTCACACCAAATGTTATCCATGCGCCAGGTTCTAATGTTATCCTTTTATAACACTCCGCTAACCGGGCTATATCCATACAAAATACCCATACGGATATACCCATATAAAATAATAAATGATAGGTAGTTAAATAAATAAGATCAATTATCTTCTTTATTTAATTACTTTTTTGCTATAGGTTGACCCTAAATTCGCCGAAATTCAGTTAGCAACACAAATAATTCTTGGGCATCCAAACAAGGAGTATACATAAAACCATTAGTTGCATGTAACTAACTGCTGTGGGATGTTTTCGTGTAGCTCCACCGTACACTAGGAATGCTGTGACCTTTAGGTTAAGGGTTCAGAATAGGTCCAGTAAAACATGCATGGGTTTTGCAAACATAGCTCAAGTTCCTGGCTAATTAATAACGTGGTACGTAGCTTTAGTAGCATAATTTATTGCCTATAGAAAGCCGCAGTTTAAGCATTTATGTTATTTTACCTAGGTGTACCCACGAATTCATGCGGGACTTTTAACCCTCTAAATGGCAGCAATAATAGCTTTACAAATATTTAAATTAATATCTTTCAGACCTTGCAAGATATCGAAATGAAACATACACGAAAATGTTTGTTAAAATTACCGTTTTGATACCTAAAATTCTCATTTAAATCTGTCAGAGAGACGGACAAACATTCTAAAACCGTCATTTATGATAAGGCATCGTAAAAACAACAGATTTCCTAAAATCTTTTCAAATCACAGACGACCACTTCTATTTTATTTATATTTATTGGTATTGATTAATTAGTTACTTAACTTTATGTAAAAAAGACCCAAGAACACGTATTGAAATAAATATTAGACTTAGTTCAATCCCATTTGAATTGTTTATTTTAAAGAATCGCTTGGTTTAATTTTCGTTTTCATTCAACGATTTTATGTCACAAAAATTCACGATATTTTCCTGCAAGCACCGAAACTGTGGCATAAAATAGTGGCACGAGAACTGGCAGCTATATTAGTACCGTTTTAAATTGCGTAGTGAAGGAAAAGTGTGAACGACACTCAGTTCCACTCACGCAGGTTTTATTTCGCAGTTTCTGAAAATGCATAATAAAAACATTTCCTGCGCATTTTACGTTCGCCAGTAAAAAGTCTTTATTCCAAAAAGGCAATTCAAAAGTTTGGCATATGCTGCCAGTATATATTAAAAATACATAGAATTTTGGAAAAGGGTTGCTTTTTTTATTGATAAATTAAAAGGAATTCATGTTTTTAGTGCGCATGGATTGTAACGTATTTCAGCACTGCATAGTGCATTATTAACTTAGAAAAACCAAATACCTACAAATATAAATGATTGTGTTTTTTATTAAAATATAATGTGATTAAGTATTTTTGGAGTTCAAATAGAATTTTTGAAATTCATACATTCTGTACTTTGTTGCATATGTGCAACAAAGTTTAGGTTTTGATAGTTTGAACTACAAGGCCGCGAGCTACTTACACAAAGTCGACAAACAAAAATATGTCAAAATCTTAACATTTACATTAATTTATGTTTCATCGCCTGCCAAGATTATATATACCGAGCACTTTGTTCACATCAAAACCAAATCCGACACGTCAAAGGCGATTACGTCAATCACAATTTTGTTTGCTAAAATGCAAATTATTTAGTGTGAGACTAACTAAATTCGATGGAAGCGTTCGCGGTATGACAGTATTAAATTTCAATTTTATTTATAATGCGCCCCGAGTGTGGTAATTGAAGCCGCTAATAATCCATTACAATACTTTTATGAGTATAAAATTCTTTCAACCGCTAGCGGCTTTAAAATTATGTCATTCAATAGCTTTGAACACAGTTTTTATAAACGCGACTTTGTCTGTGCGGCAAAAGGTAGGCTATATCCTTCTCCAAGGTCCAATATATCTCTATACCAAAATTCATCAAAATAAGTTCAGTGATTTAGGCGTGAAAGTAACAAATAAACAGACCGACACAGTTACTTTCGCATGTATAATATTAGTTTGGATTCACTAGATATTTTACCTGACATACGTTTAAGTAGTTAAAATGGTTAATGGACGTAGAATTATTTTCTTCTATTTTGTAGGTATCTATTAATCACCTAATTACACCTGTCCATTCCGGTATGAGTCCGTTATCGAAGTACAAATGATCTTATCAATTTATTATTATTTCTGAGCGAATATTATACTGTTTTCTTTACTCAAGCATATTCCGTGATATTTTAGGTAGGCGTTTGTGCTGCATAATTATATTTTTCTTGGTGAAGGTGTTTCGAAATATAAATAAAACGATAATAAGTGGACCCGTCCATTTCCTAGCCATGGGTACCTACATAAATAAGTTTATCCTAAACATCGAATGTAACACCTACTTGTGTATTCTTCCAACGTTCCTCACGGATAGATAAATTCTCTTTATTCTCTGTTATTATGTATATGTTTTATATTTAATTATTTACATTAAGAAATCCTGCACGTATTTTATTCGTGACGTGTCGCCTCTCGAAATGTTTCCATATTGTTCATAATGAAATGTTGGACACTAATTAATTTTGACCGGACGCGAAATTGACCTATGTCAACTACAGAGTCGCGTGATTCAACCCTAAGAGCGGAACTCTAGCAATCAAATTTCGACCTTTAATTTGAGTAGTAAAGTTGATAATTGTGTAAAAACAGTTTTAATATTAGTGTAGTTAATATTAGGGCTGTGAAACAATAGTTACATAAGTAGTGTACAATAAGGTCGGCACGTCCGGTGCGGGCATTGCCAGACGAGGAATTAACGGCGCGAGATGATTTTATAACATGAAGGAAAATTTTAGCAGATGTTAAAGCGCAGAATTAGTATTCAACCAGTTATATGGAATATTTTGAGAAGTTAGTCCATGCGGTTAAGGAAAATTTGACTGAGTTTTGAAACAGAGAATTGAGATACCAACAAAATGTAGTCAACTATTAAGTGCAATGTATATGCAACATTTTAATATACCGTAAAGAATTCTCTCATACATTATTGTCAATGTACTAAGGAAAATTGGACATGCCACGTAACACACAACATGACAGTGGACAAATGGGAATAGCATTTTAATGTCCCAGCTACACATTGGAACTTTCTAAACAGTTCTCAGATTTACGATCACCAACGCATACAAGAAAGATAGACCCATTAATTTTAGACCTGACCCCAATAAAAGCTACTTTAAACCTACTAACTTTACTGCTCATTATTTATTCCACCTTCGTGTAAACAATCCGAAATGTGGGCCTATTCCTTATCCATTCAAGTATAGGAATACTGACGTTGATTTACTGTCATTGAATGAGTCAGCACCTACCTGGTTACCGTGACCTTTCAATGGTGCCCTTTGTGCTGTATCAGATTTGTAGCGAATTCATGGTTGATATATATCACTGGAAGACGGATTGCGGTCGACCCTTGCTCTTTTTACGGCTGATAAGAATGGTGATAAAGCTAAAGTTCCAACATCACGTTTGTTTGTTGGTCGTCGTAAAAGGAAAGTTCTGCGATAGCCTATCAGGGCCTGTTATGTAATGACACATATTGCAGTCAACAATGTCGACTATTCTGTGTTAGTACAGCTGAAATAGACAGATGGATTGGACAAGATAAGTAGGTCCTTTGGATATTTGTTAGTTCTTCCAGGAAAGTTCGTTCAGAAACAAAATAATTCAATGGAAATTATTCGACTGTTTTCTGCTTGTAGGTTATTTCTTAGGAGACTGGGACAAATGTCGTTTTTTTCTGATCCTAAGCCCATTTCATCGTCCATTTTCCGCCACGGTCTCATCTCATCGAGTTAAAATTGGTTAAGCAGACCTAAAGAATATAATACCTGAATAATAACTGCAATTATTATTATTATGCACTAGTGATAACACAGTATACCTACTTATTCTTGTAATTTAAAAATAAAATATTTTAATCGCTGAATCTGCAATCCATTCGCTTTTATTCTTAAGGCGGATGGTTCCGTGACTCGCAATGTTGATCAGAAGTAACAGGATTAACCCGGGAGCTGTTACCTTGACCTTCCATTGTGGAGAAATCTTATGATGACTTAGGACCTGCAATCTACGCTAATCTTTAACGGATAGAGAAGGATAAATAAATTCTACTTTCAGAATTTCTCGCCTCAATGTTTAGATAACCTTTGAGTGAATACGAATTTCTTGTTGGATAACTTCTTATGAACGGGGTTAAAGGAATAAGATACATTTTTAACCCTTTCTTCGTCCCATGTATGTTTAAATATTATTTCTTAATGTTGCTCTGTTTGACAACGGAAGCAAGGTCGAAAATATTCACAAATTTAAAGAATGTAGGAAATTACATGTTTTAAAACAATTAAGAGTCTCGCAGACTTGCTATTAGCAGAGTACCAAGTCAAAGGAGGCTCTTATGCCTTTTTATCGATATCTGTCTTTAATAATCGTATGTGCAGCGATTTTCTGAACTCGGTCTCCTCGGCACGATCGTTTATACAGCATGTTTATGGACCTCTCAAAAGTTCTGCTAAAATTTTTGCTTAAGTAGTGGAAAATGTGCGCTTGCTTTATATTACTCTTACTCGAACAAAGTGATGTTCATCAAGTGATTATATTATATTATTAATTGCTGTTTAGCGATAAGCCCACCAATTGTACTATACTTATGTCTATATGTATCTCTCTGTGTTTCCTCTTGGTTTGCAATAAACTATACTCTATTTTCTATCTACCAGCTATGCTAGCGGCTTCACCCGCGTGGATTTTCAAACTGTAATCTTATTATCACTGAAATAAAATATAGCCTATGTTACTAAGTGATAATGCAGCTTACAATTGGTGAAAGAATTTTTAAAATCGATTGATTAGTTTTTAGTTACATTATTACAAATATACAAAAAAAAACTTTCTTCTTTATAATATTTTAGTACTCGCACTCTATATGTCGCTTATTAAGCAAATCAGCAACAAAACTTCGAAAGCCTCATTATAGAACTTAAAACTCTAGTTTGTTACGAACTAATTAATTACTAGATCTTGGTAGCACGTACGTCGTACTTACGTAGGCACAAACTTTCATTAGCGAAATCCTTGATGATTAATATTCATGAAGTAACGTTACAATAAATTAACACGTTGTATGTAGCCTAAAGCCTATTAGTGATTTGCAGTTTAGTCACGTGCATTTCCAGTGTTCACGTTTAGGTTCTGATACGACTGTGACCTATTAAAAGATCGGATGGTGCGCTGACGGAAAATAGATTGTCACTATTACAGGCTTTATAGTACGTCTTCCTATTATTTTGATTGGCTCCACTATGATCCAGTAAAAACCATTTAAGAGATTTTTACAAATATATTATGATCTCAATAATTTTCTTTATGTATCTCTTTAAATTACCTCTTTACACACTTTTGTCTACATATCTTTTTTCTATCTCTGCTCTCGCATGTCTGCTGGAAGAGATTTCTTAAGAAATAAGCAGCACCGTTGTATTTGTCTTTCCTATTTAAATGTATTTATTCTTCAGTCTGTGTGTATATAAACTGTTAAATAGATAAATAAATTCACGTGAGAAGTAATCAGTAAACAATAATCGATACCTATAGGTACCTTTCTACTCAAAAAAACCGGTCAGTTTCCATTAATAAAATTGCCTGCATAATACAGAAATCCACCTGTCAGTAACAATGTTTTTGGGTGCATCGGAACAATAAAAAAACTCTGGTTTAATTGCACGTCTCGTCTAAAAGCCGATATAAAGTAGTTATACAATAACACGCTAATGCCAATGAAATATTTGTTGATTTTATACCGGTCGAGGTTTTGGCATTGTTCCTCATTCTTCATAAGGCATTACGTGCGTAGAACTCGGATACATATTTCAAAAGAGATATCGTATTGTCAGTTTCTGATACGTAACGATACAATTTGCAGTGGTTATTATATTAAATGGAAAAAAGAATACGGTCGTGAGCAGGATTCAAACCTGCGCCTCCCGAATGAATACTCCAGGCGCTCTGACCACTAAGTCATTCAGTCCCTATACAGGTGACCGAATCGACACGACGAACTTTGCAGTTAATACAATGTCGAAAAGAATGCAATTACCTTAACAATTCAAGATAAATCTTTGGAAAGCATTAACGCATGCTTAGCGACCGTATTCTTTTTCCATTTAATATAATAACTTTAGAGTTCGCTAAGCATGCGTTAACGCTTTTTAAAGATTTATCTTGAGTTGCAGTGGTTAATCAATTAATTTAATGCTTAGTGAAAAAAATAATTCATATTAGGTATTTTATGTATTACTTGTATGATCAAATATAATAATTTTTGTTCGTTATGTAACTAAGAACGATATCGTACGACAATTGTAGAGCTCTCTTATCACAATTTAATCTATTTCAATATCTAATATGAATCACACGTGAGGCTCGGTGTTTAACTATTGTGTCTGAATCAGACAGGGAATCTATTAAATACATCGAGGTGAGCTTAACGTCGAACTTAGTTACACATACATACATACACTTATACACACCTACATATAAATAATAAAGTCAAACTAATATAGTAGGATATTATCTTGCGATCTCGCCAAGTGATCAAATCATGATTATGTTTTCAACTGTAGTGAAAAAAGCATGTGATTGTTTATTTTATAATAAACGTAACACGTAATCGTAAAGTAATTAATAAATGAACTAATATTTAAAACTAATTAATCATTTAGCGTAGAAAAGGTCCTAAACTGTATCTAAGTCGATTTCCCTTTAAGAGTTTATAAGGAAAATTCAAATCACTTACAATTTTAAGGAGTTGAAATAACTATTATATAAAATATATCAAAAATACAAATTCTGAAAAAATATGTACAAACATAAAATATTTTCAATACATAATTTAATTATTAATTTATTTACACATTGACCTCTAAAAAGTTAACTAAATAATGTGCGATATGATGGTGAGAAACATACAGTAGCATCATCCAAAGGTACTAAGTGGAACAAACCATTCGCCGCCGCCGAGACACGGCTGATCTTAGCCCGACGTAATAACGGGGGCAATATCGCCATAACACTAGTAATATAGTAACTCAGTTCCTACCGTGTAATCATATTGGTTTGTACTCTACTCTCGAGTGGCTTGGATCATATTGTTAACTGATACCCTTGTCTTATGCTGCTCGGTGTCATTCAATTGTTCCTACTGATGTTTTCCGAATGTTTTGGATGTGTACGTTGGTGTTACTCAATCACGGTTGAACGAAAATTGAAGAGATACCTGCTGGAATTGGTTTAGTTAAATTCTACAAATAAAAGTAATAACTTTTCTAAATAGTCTACAAAAAAATATGTCTTCTTATACCTTCAACTTCTTGTGGCACGATCTTACATGAATACGAACAAATAATATTTTTGTATAGAACATTGTTTATTATTATAATATATAGATGTACGTACACATTATTAAAGGAAACTAAAAGGTTGGCTCGATCGAATATTGTTTCACTTGAAACATATCTAGGTAGCAGTATTATCTACAGTAAATATTTAACTCAAAATTTTACCGCCACAAGCTGAGATAAGTTAAGAGATAAGCCATAATACATAATAATTAAACTTGTAATCTTATACGACAATCCATTCCTAAGAGAAACACTTGGACCGTACCCTTTCCTCGAATCACCATTTTATGACTACCTACCCGGCATTTGATCTCAGGAAAAGGGTATGACGAGGTAGATCTACGTATTCTTACGACAGGGTGAAAAAAGGCGATCTCTATAATGCTCTCTAATTTTACTCGAAGGAAACACTACCAGTCTAGTCAAAAAAATTCAATAACACTATTGGTAAAATTTAAGTGGAGTGTACACTTGTACGGTTCTGCCTAAACTTTAGGGGAATACAGGCGCAATGCTGTGTTTCATTATAATGCTATTTGATTCCATAACCTTCTACAATTGAACTGTCTGATTTGAAGATTCTTCCTACTATCCTACATCCTATTATTAATTCATATTATAAATGCGAAGGTTTTTGAGGATGGATTTATTGCGTAAAAGAGTAACAAACATCCATGTTTGTTACTCTTTCGCGTAGTAAATTCTGAAAATTGCCACAGAGTAGTTTATAATCTCAATTACCACATAAGATATTTTTATTTTTGCTGGACTTAATTCTGTAGACGGAGTTGCGGGTAGAAGCTAATATACCTACTATAATAAAATTATAGAGCGTCACGTAGTGGTTGGAAACTGATAACAAATATAGGTACTTCATGGTACTATCGGTCCTGAAAGTTTGAATTATTATATAATTCATGTTCATACACGATATTGTTAGTTTCCGCCATCCACCTGGACGGAATCACGAGTACAACTAGTATGTCTATAAAATAAGTATAAGCTATGTAAATATTAAATATTTACGTTTGTTCCATCTAAATTTATATCGATTACAAATGCGACTTCCAACACCTTCAACTTACAATCAGAGCACTGAAGTCTGAAGCCTTTCAATCCATCGTAACCATCCAACTGAACTACCTCCAAACTCAAGTCATAGAACGTTCACGAATAGTTGTGAACAGTTCTCAAGGAAGTGATAGCTCCAAGTTTATATCTTTGCTTGACTGCATCTCCGAGAACATTCAGTTCTCTAATTAAAGATCAGAATATAAAAGCGAGAAAATATTTTCTCGAACTGGACATAGGTATCATGATCACTATTATAAAGCGTTAAAAATCCTTTCATACGACACGACATTGCGACATGACTTTGCGATTTCAATTCCTAGTATATACGAGTAATATTAAGTCTCATACAATTTTACACACTGTTATGATGTATTCATATATTTGTTCGTTCGTTAATTCATGAATTCGTAGCGCAGAATAAACGGTGATTGCCTAGTGGTATGACCGTTGAACAGGGAGGTCAAAGATCGGAAGTCAGAAACTAAGGCGCACGTCACTGACTTTTCGTAGCCTTTTCTTACTTAAGAATAGTGAAGGTAAACAACGTGAGGAAACCAGCACACCTAAGAGTTGTTTTCGATGGTGAAGAGAGAGAATACTTAAAGCCTTTTCAATGGCCTACGGGCAGTTTAAAGTTTAAATTCTGACACTTAGTTGTTTATTAATCTTTGATAACTCGAAGAAGCGCTAAGTCGCGTTGCATAATGTAATAAAGAGCCTTAATACAATCATTTCTTCTAGATATCTTTACTGTGAATAGGGAAATAATTCAGTTCTTTCCCTTCATTATTTAAGAAGATAATCAGACCCATAAATAATACATAATACTGGTTTATTTTTGTTTCCTTTTCTCTAGTTTTCCTGCTTACACAATGGATTGTTTATATCATTAATGTACGGTGTGTTACGTCATGAATATGTACTGAATGGCCCAGTTTTTGTTGGAACTTAATATTGCGAATTTGATAATACTGAAACTTATAGTAGATATAAGAAAATTAAAATACATATTGGTCTATACTTCATTTTCTATCAAGAAAATAACGATCACATGACCAAACCTCTATTAAGCTATTACTTCGTTAATTAGTCGTTAACTTAACTTGATTGTCCTTTATGGTTAATTAAAACTTCGTTAACAATTTGCTATTCAGCAGATATTTGTGGTCATTTAAGCCCATCATCTAATGTTTTTATAATCCATGTATAGTAAACTATAAATTATTATAAGGTAACTTGATACAATTTTTATTACAAAGTACCTACCACTAAACGTTACGACAGTTGTAAAAGCTATTAGTTACTACCAAACGTTATGTCCAATAAAAGTTTATTTGCGTATTTTTGTTCTCTGAGAGATCATTAAGATCTTTTTTATTTCTCAAAGTGCCATATAGTACAACTATGTAGAATCTTTCTAAACAAAAGTAACTAAGTGTCTTGAGTTTGTATCTTTGTGGAGTTACTATGCAAATGTTGTTTTTTTTTTTTTTAAGTACCTACTTACATAATTTTTGTTTTTCGGTATTATAAAACTGTTGTAGCAAAAGGAATCAAGGATATAATGCATCTAGTTTAATTTATTTATAAAAGTTGAATTTCATAAGCTTCTGTCAGACAGCAAAAAAAATTGGATTTCACTTAGTTGATAATAAATATTTTTTACAACAGTTTTATGTCATGCACACTTTAAAGTTATTATATTAAATGGAAAAAGAATACGGTCGCGAGCAGGACTCGAACCACATGCACACTTTATCTAAAATAATTATGTTTTTTTTTGTTGGTAAGCGCATAACTTGAAAACGGCTGGACCGAAATGGCTAAGTCTTTGTTAATATGATTTTAATAGTATAAAGGAAAGAATAAGGTTTTTAGGGAGGAAAACTTGAAAAACTTGTCCGCAAAGTTTGACAATTGGAGAAAAGGAAAGAGTTTTTATACATCCCTACGTCTATCGAATCAGCTCTTATTAAATAAAAATACATTCGTTTTACTATGACTAACGCTTTTCTCTAAAAACGTCCTTTACAATACCAATACATTGTATATGAAAGTTTTGAAAAGAAAATAAACAGATATGGCCCGTCTATGTTGTGAATTGACACCAGTCATTTATCCGTTTGAATACTTGTCTAAGGTCTAGGTCTATATATCAACCGTATGTCGATATTTCATACATATTATGTAACATGAAAAAAAGGTACTTCTTAAACTTCTTTTTGAGGCATTATATATTATTTTCATCTTAATATTTCTTCGCTCGTGGAGTTTGCAAGGTAAGTATGTAAACATAGGTGGCGCATTTTTAACCGACGTAAAAAGTAAGAGGTTCTTAATTCAATACGTTTTCTTTTAATGTATGACCACTTTATACTTTTTACGGAGTAGTCCGATTTTATGATTTTATTGGATAGAAGATACTCCCAAGTTGGTCCAATATAAATTTCACCCCTAAAGGTGGATAAAAGAAGAAATAGGGAATAACTTTGATTGTTCACATGTTAACCGATTCTGTACTTTGCATACCTATATTATGTTTCCCCCGTTTCCTTTTAAGGGGGTAAATTCTTTTTAGAAAATGTTTTTGTTATAAGTGATTATAATAAAAAACATAAAATAAAAGCATATATTTTTTAATCAATAAGCTCTCTATTAAATTTAGTTTATTGCATATGATTTATTTATACACTGCCATAACAGTAACGACGCTATAAAATATATACCTACCTCTAATTTTTATTTATTCAGTATCGATATATATCTGACGTCAATACTTTTATTACTTCCTTCAGTTCTTCTATATTTAACGTAAATACACAGCTCATCAGTCGAGCAACTGCTACTGCTCTCCATTGTCGTAATTTCAACTTCTTATTCCTATGACGTCACCCATACATTCTTCTTCTATTCTTGAAATTCCAGTCTTACCTTCCTCTTTTCTTAAAATTTTCCTTTTAATCTATTCTTAATCTGTGGGCTTACTCTTGAAAATAATTGCGCTCGATTTACATTGGAAATATGTCAGTTCGTACTTTTAAATGCCAAAATGTCTAAAAAATAATTATAGATTCGGGATAATATGAAGACAACATGCTTTAGAATTGAGGCAACTGTACCTAATGTAGGTAAATTTATTTTAAAATCACGCGTTGTTTTAAGGCCTCTATTTAATATTGGAATTGGATTGGAATTGGTATTTAAGAGTAACCCCACTGTTGACTCACTAATTATCAGACACAATAGAAATATTATTGTTATCAACTACAATTTGTACTTTAACGAGCAAGGCGAAACTGACTTCCTCCTATTAACTATTCTAAAATTACGTAATTCTTGTGAATTATAGAAGTAATTTATTTTAATGTCCGTCATTTGAATTAACGTTAGCGCAGCCTCCATTAGGGGTAAGTCCTCGGGGCAAGTCGACCAATAAGATTACCAAGATTGTTATGACTAAGTTACCTACTGCTTTCCTACCTACTACCTCACCCATTTATGTAGGCCGCGGACTACTGACTTTCACACAACCTAAAGTTTAATTGGATTTTAATTAGTAGGTCCATCTAGTACTATGAGAATGCTACAATTTCCGATTTTAAAATGACGACGACTATAAGATAATAATTTAGTAGAATATATAGGTTCTTACTTTAATACGACCGATAATATTTAATTAAAACAAACATTGTTAAAAATCATACAACATTTAACAACTGTTAAACTATTCAAAGAACAGTTCTAGATAGTAAAAAGAAAAACTTTATAAATGATCTACATTACAATAAAATAATGCCAGACATATTTTCATTCTCCCTAAGTCTTATAATTATTAACTCATAAATGCAGAGTCTCAAAAAGCGGGTCTAAACCTTCGGGGCAAATCAAATAAAAAGAAATTTTCTCAACTTTTGCGGGATGTTACACAACTTCAAATATATTTTTTGTCACAATATAATCAAAAAATAAATGCACAGCTTACGCATTTATTCTAAATGTAATTTTGACATTATTTCCTTCAACAATTCACAATTTCTTCACGCCTTGAGCATCGCGTTCCGCGTTCGTGAATTGCGTCGAAAGTGAACGTTGTATACTATAATTAAGATATTACATTCATTGTTTTATGACGTCACTACAATTAGTCTCATTGAATGAAGTGGTAACTTGCTAAAATATACTAAATTTGGGTAAAATGGAAATATTGTGAGAAAGTAAAAAGATTGTCAATACATTTTAATGCTAATGCGTAAAAACTGTATGGTGATACGTAATAATAACACAATATCTTAAAAAAAATTATGATCGTTTTAAGGATCATAGCAGTTTGGCAGGTTTCTGTAGTTTCTAGAGGCGCAGGATCAAATCTTAAAAAATAATAACTTTAGAAAATTTATTGTTATGACGTCTAGAGGTGTCTAACACCCCTCATCAGCAATAGTCCAGTAATATATAATTTTCCATCCTTTTCGAAACCTAATTTATCATTAAGAATAAACTATCAATTGTTAAATAAAGAAAAGGTTGATTGGTTTAGAGGCCGTGGCGTAGTACTGCTGAGCTGTGTTTGATACTCGGGTCGGGCAATATCTCATTGGAAGTTTCTATTAAGTAATTTAATAGGAACCTCTGATAGTTACAATGTGGATTTCTCTGCATTCTGCGGTTCATAATGTACCAACAGAAAGTAATAACGTGAAGGCTATGAAGATTACATAAACACTACTAAAATAGATAGGTACACATCTATATATACTAATATTTAAGTAGTTATTTTGTTCGTACGTGTGTTCATTGTGCTTCGAGGTTTACAATTAACATACTGTTCGTAAGAGGTTTTAGTTACTTTGGTAAACAGTTCACGCTGATGGAGATCTGCAATGGGGTCGTAATAAGAACACCATCAAGGCCCGTACAAACTATTAGATAAGAAATGTTGCAAATAAAACTTATACTTAAACAAAATTCATAAAAAAACCATCATCCTGTTTAATAATACGTCATTTAATGCAACCAATCTGAAAGAAAAGTCGATCCAGATTCGATAACAACATTTTCTTTCTATAAAACAAAGCAATTATGTGGAAAAAACTATGAAAAGAGAAATTGCTGCTAATAATTCTTCGCGTTGTAGTCAACATGAAACATAATAAAGTATATAACAAGTCTATAAGTGTAAAGAAAAAAATTACCGGAGACATTTACTAGTGTTACAAATGTGTGTCGGGAACGTACCGTGACGGATAGATTATATTATATAGCGAGAAGTAGATGCCTCGGTAATGAGGGGTTAGTAAACTTAGGCATATTACTCAATGCTGTACTAGAATGCATTTTAAAAAGGCTACTATTTTTATTTTCACCTAGTAAAGTTAGTGCTAATACAAAAAGTAGATCCGCCCAGCACTTTTTTAATATTTATTCTATTCCATTAGTTTTGAGAATATATTCACCTAGTAAACCAAAGTTAAGGAAATTGTATAATCTACAAGAAATATAATATCTACTGTATAGGTACTAGCTTAGAGCCATTGTCATGAAACACGACAAAATTAACAAAGACATCGATCGCTACAAAACAAATTAATAATGTAACTGACCTATCCTACACGAGCTTCCAGGCGGTTAAGTGGAGCGAATTGAACTGAATTGGTTCGCTCAAACACGACATAATATCTATCTCTCTGTAAATCTTTATAGTAAATTTCTAGTTTTATAACTTGTTCAGTTATTTCCTTCAACTTAAACATGAACCGAAAGAAAATGACAATGAACTGTGTACAATTATCTAAGTTACTATCAGTAAAGTCTACGTAGAATACTTTACATCGTGCGGTGAGGCTAGCTCATTCATACACAAATGTAACAAGCAACCCATTTAACTAGAATACGGTCCGTTTTGTGAACATAGCTCATACAGACATACGGCGACCGATCTCGGAGACGTGCAAATGGCAATTCAGACACGTGCTACTCCGTCTTTTGTTTACTTCATTGGAATTCGAATCAAAATCTATTTGTTTCTAGTCTCTACTTAGTATGCATACCCCATTACCATCACTGTTAAAGTGGTAACAACTTCACTATTAAGTGTCCGTGGTGCTATATTGAACCATTATGAGAATTAAATTGCTATTTATTGAACAAAGGCACCGCTAACGATCGATAGTATTCAATGTGCGACACATTCAAGCGACAAAATTCACAAAGGAGGATGAATACAATCGTTATTCGATTAAAAATAAAAAGGCTACACGCTAAATGAGTTATTAGCCGTGGACGCGTGTGCTTGCGTTCAAAATTTGCGGCCTGTCAGATCTAACAGACCGGACCTACCCAAAGCACGTACATGACGTTCAATTAGGTTATTCATCAACCACTCGATAAGAAGAAGAAGTCGTTCAATTTGTCAATTCGTTTACTTTCGTGCTCTCTCAGGTTTGTTCTAATTTTAATATAGTAATATCTTAGGTTTTCGCGATCACTACATATTATAATAAAACAGCTTTTAACCGGATTAATCGCGTGTATTATTGGTTTTTTGTTTTTCCTGACGTTTCGAACACTTTGCAGCGTTCGTGGTCGCAGGAGAACTTTTCATAGTTTATTACATATATGTAAAATAGCAACTGTTTATTATTTCGATAGTACGAGTAGTACCTCTAATCCTTTTCAATTATATTCATCTAAAATATGAGCTCACCAGGAGGTGAGTGATATACATATTTTCAGGATTTTTTATTTGTTATTTAGTTAGTGGTATGTCTTTTACTGTGTGTTTACTACTACCTTTTTAGTATGAAGTGAGATTGCATTCGTTAGTATTAGGTATTTATTTTAAATAAATACGGTTTATTCATTTATTATTTTTGAATAGTAGCGGTGCTGTGCGTAATTACGTTAGTTTTATATTTAAGATTTGATATTTCGTAATCTATATATTATAACGTGAAGCAAAAACTTATAGGTCACAGACAGAGTTTATAGAAACATCAAAGACGTTCTAAAATAAATAAATCTAGTACATATAATTAAACGCGTTTTGATTACCGCAATGTAAATACCACAAGATCTTAATTTAAACATCCATCTTCAAGATTCTTTGTAGCATTAATTTAATTTACTAATTGATCGAAATCTACGTAATAAAAGCTTAAATTTTATTAGCGCTATGAGCGCTGATACTCTGATTCCTGAAAATTGATATCGCATCTTCGAGGAAGACTTAGATATGTATTTTTTTGTATCTCGTATTTTTGGAATAAAAGAGTATTTTTAATTCCATATGAATGAAGGACGAATCAATATAATGAAGATATAGTAAGACATTCCGCAGTCATGAAATTGAGGAAATGTGATAACACCGGCTGTAGGTCCTGATGTAGGTTCCTATAATAGTTAGGAGATAGACATCAATCCGACTGGTTCATACATTCTTGGTATTGGGACAGATCTGAAGGCTTTTTCCTCTAAATGACATTCAAAACTTGAGCCTACAACGTTTTGAGATCATGAACTCCTCTGTAAAATAAAACTTTAAAGTTCTATTCTGTGTTTGTCATCAAGGGCCCCACTTAGTCAAACAAAAACATATCAAATATAAAATAATTATCAAAATATAAGTCGAATAAATATGTTTCAAATAATTAACTTTTTAAATAAATAAGTAAATAGAGCTTATTCTTCCTATTGTATGATTGTTGAACAACCTATTAACAGAGTTTAATAGATAAATATACAAATATAGATAGCTTTACACACATATCTTGGGTAAACTGTTTTATCACAATGATTTCTTATACCGAATCTAAGCAAGTGCTTATTAATGTGATCTTCGACTTGCCCGTTCACTCATACTACTACGCTATCAATTAATATGAATAATAGAAAATTGCTTTAAAATCAAATACATACGAATAGAAATGCTAAAGTTTCTTTATACATTGTCATCAACTGAGGTTTGTGATGCTAACAAGCAAAACTAGTTAAAACGGAACTGTGCAAGCTAAAATAGTTCGGTTTGCACACATAAGTTGTAGCAAAACACGTGCTAGTCTGAATTCATCTAAAGCCTGAAGGACAGTGGAAATTGTTCGCGAGGACGAAATGCATGACGCAGACAGACAATGGAAACAAGTATAGCAAGGATGTGGAAATGTTGCCCGTGCATTGTGTGTAAAGATAAATACTTTTATTGTTTTCACTGTGTATCCTGCTGCCTGGCCAGATGGAAGAGAAAAAGTGTTGTCTCTCTAATAATGTTGTTGTAAGGTGGTGCCTTCATTGTTTGTTTTATTGTTTCTTCTCCGTTTAGAGCATTGCCTTCGATAATTTTATGGGTCGTAATAGCGGTTTAGGACCAATTTTTACAAATATTGACGTCAATTCTAATGTAGTAAACTAAACCAAATTTAGACAATTGCTGCCTTTTACTAACTGTATAAGAGCGGAACGGGATGACGTCGAATTCAAATTAAATCATGTCAACCTAAAATTTCCATAAAATTTACAATTTTCGTTTGATGGCTCTAATTTGATGTACTTCCTAAAACTGTGCAACTCAAAACATTCGGAAATTTGAATTCGAATTTGACATCTCTTGATTCGTCCCATTTTGCTCATATAGTAACTGTTAGCAAAATATGGGTTTTAAATTTAGTTTAGTTTTTATCATTAGAATTTAAGCCAATGTCGATATAAACTCTGATTGGAGTATTTATATCTCACTGATTTATTTTAGATCTATAGTCACTTTCGCGTACGACGTGCCTTCTTCTTGTAAATTTTTTACATCATTATATTAAAACACACAATCGACAAGGAAAACAAAAAACCCTTCGCTTTATCTTATACACGTGTACGAAGTATCTAAATAAAAACCTATTCGTTCGTCACTGAATGTAAAAGAGTTTTCTTATTTTGTTTCTGTTCAATTTATTATGAATACCCAGAACTACGTACTTTGTTTTCCAACGTTTAACATTATTGTATGACGTAAGTTCTCCTTAAGAAAATGTTATACACGTGTAAAACTAGGTATTCGGACCACGTGTCAGCAAAAGAAAAATGTTTAATGTCACTTCAGCCAATAACTTTTTGGTAACTGTTTGTTTGACAAGAAGTTACATAGAAAATTATAGGCAAAGGTTCTTTGTTTCCTGTGTAGGTCACAATTACTCTGAGAGATCTTGTGGATGGTGTGTAATGGCATGACGTTTGACGCTAGGTTGCTCATCAACGACAAGAAAAGAAGACAAAAATCCTTTTTTTATGCAAGCTCACTGTGGTCTGGCCTGCAGAACGTTGATGGGATGAGACAACGAGAACTGGACCTTCTGCAATTCAATTAAAAAAATATATTTAAACGGTAGATTCTCGTCAAGAGTTTTCATCTTCTTCGAATTTTTTAATTTGGCGACTGCTGTAGTCTTATTTGTTTTTACATGCAGTGTGTGGTTTCCAGTGTAGAACGTATGAAGTTATAATCAAGAAGATAATGGGTGTCAGTACCCATTATCTTCTTGATTATAATTCCTGATGTTGCTAATAACAAGTTTTAGTATGGTGATTAAGACAGTCGGCGGTTCAATAAAGAACAATCATGAGGAAGGCAGTGTACATTGTACGGAGATAGATGTGACTCGCACTGTCAATATCACCAGCTTATTATAATGGAGCCCTTAGCATTTTATCTGGCACCCCACATACTCTTAAGAGCTCTCTCTAAAAAGTTTTCCTTAAAATTGTTGTCCTGAAGCATAAACATAAATATAAAAATGTCGTGACAGTGTTTGTTATCGAACTCCTCCGAAACGGCTTGACCGAATTTTATGTAATTTTTTGTGTACCTATAATTGGTAGGTACGCAAAAAAATTCATAAAAATCGGTCAAGCTGTTTCGGAGGAGAAGAATGATGAAATAAATATCGTCAAGACTACGTCGTAGGCTATTTTTATACCCCTAGGTGATAAGGGTGGCCCTATCTAGAAAATTTATATGGCAGAACAACGTTTACGGGGCACAGCTAGTATCCTAATAATATTATAAATATTAAAGTTTGTATGTGGATGTTTGTAAGTCAATCATGCAAAAATGGCTGAACCGATTTGAATTAATTTGTGTATAGATACAGATTGGAGCTTGGAGAAAGACATAGCTACCTTTCATTGTACAGAGGCAATCATGGGCACCAGCTAAGTAGTGTCATATAAAATAACTTAACATTTGTCCTCATAGAATACTTTGAAAACCTTTACAATCATCTTCATAAAATTTTATCCTAATACTTACTCATCAAGTTATCATCATAGTAAATATATAATGACTAATCAATTTTAATCGTTGTTAATTATCTCTCACGAACTAAGAGAACGGAAGTCCTTTAAATTCAAAGAGCAATTTTCGTTTGAATAGAACAGCTCACGAATAATGAAATAGCCATTTTTTCCCTAATCAAGTACTTAGTACTTGCGATAAGGCACGCTCCAAAAATTTAAGGGATTTAAGAGACACGAATTTTGGAGAGCCCTTAGGCGTATTAAGTGATTTGGTAAAGGTACTTCATGATACAGCCGTTTTTTTTTATTCAATTATTATCGTTAGGATCCTTTTAGCTACATTTTACTTTAAAAATAAACTTTGAATATTTTGGAGAAAAATGCTTTTATTAATGCTGGTGAATTGACAATAACGAACTTGGGCCATTAAGGTTTTATTTATAAAATCCATTAATCGGGTAGGTTACAATTAAAATTACGTTATTTACATTGTAAAAAATCCGTATTTTGAGAATAGCCTATTAAAAATCGTTTGTTCAGTTGTTAATTAAAACACAATAAATAACTGATTCTCACAAACAGACCAACAAAAGTGTTGTTTGAATTTGGTCTAATATAAACCATTGCTATTGAACACGATTTTGTGGTGAGACAGTCAATATTCTTATTTAATTTAACGATATTAAAATAGTAAATGTGTTCAGTTTTTAATCAGTCCTGAACATTTTTTACAAGCTCCAGTCTGTAGGCAAAATAAATAAATTCACAAATATGTGAGGTTTGTTTGTGTTTCAGCTCTATGCAGTAAATAAATTATTATGTTGTCAAATATCATACTAAATTGTTCTCAAATAAACTCAGTTATATAAATAGGTCCATTCATATTATTTATGTTAACTGCATGCAGCCCGCCGCGAGTACCTGGCTCACATCTGATGTTCGGAGCGGCCAGACTCTCTATGCATCCGCACCAGTTTTAGTAATCTTCAAATTAATTAATTCCTCTATTATCACAGTCATCTCAATTTTGAAACAAGTTTTCAAAATTAGTTATAGTTTGACGGTTATGCCGACGGTTAGCCCGCGGCGATGTCGCGAGTCAAACTCAGTTTGACTCGCGACATCGCCGCGGGCTCAGCTCATGAATAAGAGCTCCGTTCGAGTTCGAAACTAGTCGGGCAATCCCGAAGTATGCGCGTGAGTAATAACCGTCAAACTATAACTAATATGAATGTGTCTTACGAAAGTTATTATACAAAAAAAAAAAAAAGTTTTCAAAAGCATCAACTGACTTATTTGACATACATTCTGATGTCAATCGAGCGGAACCATTGTCAAGAGCATGTAGACACATTATATTAGTTTTGTTTATATGAAGAACACCATATTTATCTAATTTCAGTAGTTACGATGATAAATCCATACAAATTTTTCATCATTTATTTTCTTCACAAGACACGCTAGAAGCTTGTTTACAAAATACCTATAAAATTAATTCTGAATTAGGTACGAAGTTTGTCAAACAAAATTGTCGACACGACACTTAAAAACATCCATCATCTCAATAACTTAACTAATACATCACTTCTTCTTATTACTTCCGACACTTGATTAAATATAACTGCGACCCAGTTTCTTATTTGATACGTCATCCGATCTCGTAGATACAAAATGTTGTCTGCATTTCCGACTGAAATTGATTTCAGCTACTCGTTGCTTAGTCTGTCTAGTATAAGCAGTGATAGCCTAGTGGTCTGACCGTTGATTAGCAGGTCAAAGGTCACAAGTTCAAATCTAAGATACGTACCACGTTCTTTCTAGTAATGTGCGTATTAGAAATTAGTTATCTCTTGCAAGATGCACAAAAACATCGTGAGGAAACCAGCACAACTGAGAGGTATGTGAAAAGCCATGTCAAAGGCTGACGGGTAATTTAAAACTGTGACACTGGATTGTTCATCAACCATACGACAGGAAGAAGAGTACCTCAAATTTTTCGACGCTTTATTAATCTTGACTTCCACAAGGCAACTTTAGTTATAACTTATAATAAGACTAAGTACAAGGGAATTAAAAAATGTCTATATTTAGTACATTTGCACAGAAAACCGCTAACCAGATATTGATGAAATTTGGTGTAGGGAGGAATAAATAAATTCTTCAAGCGAAGTCAGCAGTCACAACAAACTTACTCACTATAAAATTTTGTCTGCATTTCCAACTGAAATTGATTTTAGCTAGTCGTTGCTTTATTAATTCCGGGGCTCGACTAGGCAATTTTAGCTGTGATGTTATTCCGCCATTTTGAAGTTGCAACAAACAACGCAATTTAACATGAAAATTGCGGTTAGCACTGGCGGTCGCTTGATAGTATACATATGAAATGAATTTATGTTTTATTCAAATGTGTCGTGTGTGACACTTCTAGTAGTGAATATTTTATGATACGTTAAGGCACCACAATAATTTTAGCTTAGCTACTTACTGTTAGGTTAGCTTACCCAGAAATTATGAAAAAACTGTCGCACAAATTATTTCCCGAAACAGAAATGGGAGCTTTAGATTTTATTAAAGCCATAAATATAACATTTTGTTATAAGAAAGAGATATTTATCTTTTATTGGCGGTGGTGAGCAGAGGTCAAGATGGCTTAGTGGTCAGAGTGCCTGGAGCATTTATCCGGGAGGCGCAACTTCGAATCCTGCCGTATTGTTTTTCCATTTAATATAATAACTTTAGAGTTCGCTAAGCAAGTGTTAATACTTTTCAAAGATTTATCTTTAATATAACTTTAGAGTTCGCTCCGCATGCGTTAATGCATTACAAACTTCCTTTTTTTCATAAAAAAATGTTTCTCCCTGTATCATGGGTGCGTTTACAGACATATAATCTCACATTCACACACACCCAGGCCTGGAACAATTATCTGTATATCCTACAAATATTTACTCCATGCAGGAATCGAACCTGTGCCGTCCGTTTATCTGTACCCAACGTATTTTTTTTTCTATTCTCTATAGATAATCGTTAACGTGTTATCACACGTTGACGATTCTGTAGAAAATTTGATCATCAAGACCAGAAAAACATCTACTGACTAACAACCTATCTCATAATCTTAGCATCATTTAAAATAAATAACTTAGCAAAGCTATTATATCCTCTAAAATCTTCAAACATTTTACAACAAACGTAAAAAATTACGTAGTAGTTTACTGCAACTGCCCTAATTCAAACGTATCTAGAATAATTACTACGCTTAACAGATGCGTTAGATAAACACGTTGTACGGACTGCTGAGCCACACAGAAATCAAAGGATTAACCAAGCAATTACTGGGGCGTAATTACCAAATTAAACAGAGATTTGGCCCCCATTTGTATAGAAGCGTCTGCCTGCACAAGAATAATTATGTGCATTAAGTTTAAGTGTAATGAATCATTATCGACACGGCCACTTTATTATTGGCTAATATACCTCGGCAAACACGACACAGACCTATTCTAGACTAACTAAACGAAATAATGCAAAAACTGAAACATCTTATTTTATTTTATTACTTTAGGAGCCATTTTATCTAGGTTTCCAACCAAAAATAGAACGATGCTCAATCAATTGAATATTTTTTCCTTATTTCACCGCCAAGGATACTTTTTGACTTTCCTCTACTATTTTTCTTTTTGGAAGTCATATATAATCAATATTATCAAAATCATACCAAACAAACCATAAAAGCAAAACACTAGAAACCACAAGAACGTATACGAATAAACGTAACACCTTTAGAACTGGAGTTACAAAAGGTTTCGTCCCGAATAACCGTAATTGATGAGCGGGCGTCCGCAGTCTCATGAAATTTAGATGAGGCCTACCCGCACCTCTATCTGTGACAAATCGTGTACGCTCCTAGCTGTGATGCATCACAGGTACACAGTAGTAAATTTAATATCATAATATATACCAGCGTTAATTCAAAGGAGTTTTTTAAGCTTTAAAGCGACAAAAGAATGAGGATAAAAACGTTAGACCACGTTTTTACTTGTAATTAGAATCTTCATGGATACTATACGGGACTAAAACTATACTTTTTCGTCCGAAAATACTTTATATTTGTTCCGAGATTAACAAAAAAATCTAATAGGGAGCGAAAGTATTAAATATTTTATATTTTTTTGTAGAAAAACGATAAGGTCGCTAAATAGTCCAGGGGCTCTGACCACTAAGCCATCTCGATCTTAGTGGTCAGAGCGCTCGGAGTATTTATTCGGGAGGCGCAGGTCCAAATCCTGCTCGTGACTGTATTCTTTTTCCACAAAAAATATAACTTTAACTTTTCGCTATGCATGCGTTAATGCTTTTCAAAGATTTATCTGTATTAAATATTTCATTAAAGTTTTCATACTATGATGCAGTTTCCCAAAGACCTTTGCGACCGATTATATTCCAATTGTCCATCAGTAGATTGGCAACCGTGACGGGTTATTTTAATACAAAACAATCACTAAATATTACTAGTCTGTGCCCCCAATCTGTCCAATAATAGTTAATTAAATTGGTTCAATCAAGATTCAATAGATATGCTACGAAGTAGTACGAAGTTATTATTAACTTATTTGTATAAATTTGGAAGTGTCTGAATCCGCTAAACTAAACCCTATACTGCTTTAATCTAATATTAAGATACACTCGAAAATAAACACGAATATGATGAAAATTAAAATTAATTTACTTTGTAATAATCATTTGAAAATCCTACATAAGACTACAGGTCCTAAAAAAGTTTAATTAGCAATGATGCTATATCCGAATACGAATCCCCCGAACCTTTGAACTCGAATAATTATTTCTTTGGGCCAGAAAACCTTCCAAATTTCACTTCTACATCATTAAAAACGTCATTAACAGGGTAAAGTCCTGTTATCAATCTAATTTAAAATATCAAATCTCAAATTTTAACCAAAAGTTTTAATTTATTTTACTCGCAATCATTTGAATGGAAAATACATTTGTATCTATGTAAGCGTATCTATGAATGGTAAGTATGATAAGTTAGCTCACTCATAAGCTCGCAAATTATTTGTGTTCATGCGTGCACCCGACCATACAGGGCGTGAGAATTTAGCACTTTTTAGTAGCGCCATGCAATGTAATATAAGACATATTACATTATTGTGTGCTGTGATATTTTACATCAGGTGAGACAATGCTAACAGCCACATAGCGTGCTCATCTCACGCTTTTAGCTATTACTGATGAAGCAGAATTATATAGCAAGAAAGATAGTTTATTAAGCTAAACCATATAATGATGACTTAGTAGAGATCATTATAAATAGCATTTCGCGTGACCAAATGACTAAATTAGTTTTGTGTGGAAGTTGTAATTACAATAATACCATTTTTTATTTAGGATTTAAAAGTTCCATGTTTTACCCCTTAAAAAGAAATTCAATGAAGATTGCTGTACATGTATACCGTTTCTAAAGGTCAAACAAACAGTAAAAGAACAGTCATATAAACGAAGCTATCACTCAATCCGACGTGACTTTTGCCCTATAGTGTAGCGCTAAATCACTGTCTTCCGGATGGCTCATGAAATAATGATGAAAGGGTCCCTACTCGCTGTATTTAGAAGTGATTACCCCTTAAGTTTGGACGAATAGTTCAGTAAATTAGCGAGTAGGGGATTTTCCTCGAATTTTGAGGCTATTGATTGACAGGGAGGGGCGTGAAATCGTTGACATGGTCCGAATAAACGTCAAAGGGTTTTGGTAGGTTGATGCCGAAAGTCCATTGTGGCTATCTGCACTGAGTTTGTTTTCGATTTATTAGTTTGACCTACAGGGAATTGTAGACCGATTTTACATGGCTTTCAAGGTTACGATTCCAGGTACAATGTATTATTAATTTGTTTAATAAATTTCAACACAGCTCCGCCTATTTGGACGTAGGTTATCGCAATAAAATATAGATTCCCTTATTTTACTTTATAAGTTAACATAATAACACTAAAGTTTGTTATCGTTCTATTTATTGCATGATAGAGTTACAAAGAACCATCTATCCTCACAAAATTTTGCTTCTTCGAAAAGTTAAATATTAGTGGAAATTAAAAGATAGTTGAATACGAAACATCGCATTTCTAGATACGGCTTAACATGGAACGAAAGTCAGTCCCGTTAAAGTTGGTTATTCTTTTCAGTTAATGCATCTACTTCAACTTTTGAACCCAAAATGCCTATGGATATGAGAGTAAATATACATACCTACATATCTATAATCACGCCCCTTTCCCATTGGGGTTGGTAGAGACTATTGATTTCCATCTGCTACGATTCTGACACACCTCTTTCACTTCGAGAGTGAATTTGGAGCCTCAAATAAAATATCTGTTAGTTACCTCTGCATCACTCCTGGAAACACACGTTAATAATTTTTTTGTGAAACGCTACCTGAACAAATTTTTTTTTCTATTTAGCTTCTTTGGTTAAATTAAGAAGTTACTCCTTTGATGTCCCATAACACTTTGGTTCAGATCAGTTCTTGGAATACGAGATGAAGAACAAAACTTCCTCAACGGATAACAGCAAAGTATCCGCGATAAACGTTTGGCTCTTTTCTTTGGCTTGTGAACATAATTGTTTAGTTCCTTAAAATTAAAATAGTTAACACGATAATAAGAAGAAAAAAAACAGGAAACTTAATCTTAAAACTGACTTCTAAAAAATACTAGACTTCAGAACCTGAGAGTAAATAAATATACCAGAATTTATACTTTTTGAAGGCGGTGTATAATAGATTTTTTGTATAGAGTCTTCAAAGTTCCTATTAAACTGAACAAATGCCCATCCCCGTTAACCTCATTCAGTTGTCACTTATTCCAAACAAATTGACGCGCAAATTGATAAATATAATGAAGCATTGAATTGAATCTAAATATTTAATCAAACTTTCGCATTCATATTTTAAGTTCATTACTGTTTTGGTTTCGTGAAATATAATTATTTATTCATTTTCGTGCCTCACTAATTTTATTACCAATGTTAAAACTTCTCGCTTTTCTGTAGCTTGAGATAGACTTTAAAATATAATATTTTATATATGGGAACGTTTTCTGATTAATCGCTGAACTAAATTCCTTCCAAATTAGTATTTTGAAACTTAAGTAAATTGTACCTGGTATTTAGCCCAAGTTCTCCGAACATTTTAAACTTGAGTATTTAGTATGAATAAACACTGTAAACTTCCAATAACCCTTAAATAGCAACTCTAATACCTACTCAAGAAAAGTGTATATTATTAAAACGTTAAATGGTGGTAGTTAATATTAAACACGAATATTAATTAGGTACGCATTTACAGTGTCCGTAAAATATCTCGATGCACGAATCGACGTGTGACTGTGTGTGTTTTACTAATGGACTCAGAAATATTATAAACAATATTTCTGCGTCCATTAGTAATAGTGAATAGGATAAACACACCTCCATATTATATATATATGTCTCCATATATATGTCTTCGTAAAAAACCACAAAGCCACAGAAAATAAAACCAACACTGGTGTCAAATGTTGTTATTTTATTTTGATCCAATAGAGAAATACACTTAAAGATGTGTACGACAAGTCTAATGACCAGAATTTTATGATCGTCTTAAAGAGAAACCAAATGCTTTTTACAAATACATCTCGATTCGGTCCAGCAACTATTATTACCTTACCATAATAGGGTTTAACGAGCTACTTAAGAATATCGACTGGTTAACAAGCCGTTATAAAATCGATATTTTTGGAATCTCTAAACATTATAAATACCATTAAATTTAAAATAAAATAACGAGGTATTTTGTGTCCTAAATAACGTTCGTTTATTAATATTTTGAGCTACGTTTTAGACCGTTATTTATGTGAAAGCAGGCAAATAGAAATGTTATATTAAGCGAAGATTTATGTGTTTCAGTAAGCAAATATGAAACTGTTGGCGAAGTAAAGAAAGTATAACAAATATGACTAAACAAAAAGGAACCTATTGTTATGACCAACTAGCAACTGTATGGTCTTGGATTCGAACTCAACGCTTGCAACGGAATCATAAGCTTAATATATTTTATGATGACATAAAACGCTACTAAAGGAAACATCGTGAGGAAACCAGCATAACTGAGGTGTTCTCGATGGGTGAGTAAGGCCATGTCAAAGGGCCAAAGGGCGGACTTCAGGCGGTTCATCATTTAAGTATAGGATAGAAAGAAATGATTTCTTGTTTTAATAGTAGCGTATATCTACATGAGGACAATTTCAGTCTAGTTTTTTATGAACTCATAAAAAACAAAACTTTGTTAATAATAGGAACTATAATTGGATACATACTAAATATAAGTTTAAAATCATAAGTTAATTATTTGTGTCATTTTCAATGCTAATGACAACACAATTACCTACCGCGAATTGTAAAGGCAAACATCGTGAGTACTTAAAACTGAAATTAATTGTCTGAAATTGTCCACCCTCGGTGATTTAACGTAGCTACGTAACAATGCTATCTCTTAATTAGAAGACATAATATTGCGTCACGCCTGTATTCCCTGAAAGGGTAGGCAGAGATGTACATAGTTGGACAGCCATATTTCACTAATGCGGTTATTAAGTCTCATGCCTAGGTAGTACTCCGGGCTGCTACTGAGTATTTCCTAATAGAAAACCCAATAACACTTTGCCGTCGGGCAAAGTGTTATTGGGTTTAAATTAAGTTAAGTGTTAAGTGTTACGGGAATCGAACCCAGGACCTCATGCTCGGCAGTCGCACTAGGGACCACTAGACCAACGAGAAGAATAATTAGAAGAGTATCAATTAACAATTCTTATTCTTTATTTATATGAGAGGATAATCTTACCCTGGCATGGATGGAGAGGAAGAGGGAGCTAAAGAAAAGATGGATCGATTGTGTGAGGGATGATATGAATGAAAGTCGTCAGGTAGCGATATAACGATAACCAGACGACTGACAGAGGAGAATGGACGAGAAAAACTATTACTACTACTTATTGCGCCGACCCCAAATAACTTGGGACCATGGTAAGAAGAAGAAAAAGAGTTTACCCCGGCAGTGGAACAGTTACGGGCTGGTTGTGTACCATGTACTTACAACATTCGTCTTTATTTGAACCTCCATAGTATTCAGTTATTATAATTCCTAATACTTAAGCCCTTATTGGAATAATTTGCGCGGATTTTGTTCTAAAATTAGGTTTTTATTATAATTACACAGTTGAGATTAGCCGCATAAGGAATAATAATGATCCAAGAAGGTAATTCATACCAATTCTTGCATTACAGTACGACCTTCATTTAAGCTACCATATTAAGTACTTCATTCTAATTAACGAAATGGGAACGCCGATTAAAGTATTCAATAATGCCGTGCTTGGAAATCTAGAAAAAAATGTGTCAAGAGTGTCACGTATCTGAATCTAGGTAAATAATCAGATAGCTTATTGGTTAACTCTGAACGTGGGTCTGGCCAGTCTACAATCTAAGGTCGCAAGTTTGAACTCAATGCTGGCAACAATGACTTTTCGTAGTATTAGGCAATGAATTGTTTAAAACGATGGAAAACATCGTGAACACACCATATATCAGAGAGAAAGATGTATTAATGCAAAATTTTAAGTCTGAGGTTCTTTAACTACACGACAAAAAGAAGATGAAGTACCTAAATAAACTTACAAACACCAAATAGAGCCGGTTGACTATTGTCGGTTTACTTATTAGCGTATGACCGTTTAGACGACTTACCGATGTAAAGAAAATGCCCATGTGTCGGTAAGTCTATTGACAGCTATCGGATACAATACCGAACCCCGGGCTGGTACTGAGAATAACCGAATAGAAAAACGAAATAATACTGTGCCTAATAAGTAATATAATAACACTAACTGTCGGTAAGTACAAGACCAATGAGGCAGTCAAAATGATCGATGCACCAAGAATAAAATAGACTTAAAATTCCATTCAACCGATTCCCTAATTAATTTATAAGAGAATCATTAGAACAAAGCATTGATGAAAACATTGTTGTTCTTTTGTCAATACTTCTGTTAAATGAAACAAGAGCGAGACAGCAGCGGCTCTTTAAATTAATATAAATTATTAAGTAAATGCTCGCTCCAATTTCACAATCCAGTTGTGTGACAAACAGAAACCAATTTGTATTAGTACGCCAACCAATGTGGCCTGCAATAGTACGGTCAGCAGATACGCACATCAATCCCAAGGGATTGGAGAACAAATGGGGCAATACGGGCGTATTTATTGCGACCCATACCTATGATTAAAAACTGGATTATCGGATGCATTGGAAACCTAAATATATAAACCAAAACAGGGTTGATGAAATCCGTAGTACCAAGAGAGTGACTGTCGGTTTGTTTGTTCATTTGATGATTTAACAGAAGACACAGATAATTTTTTGTCCAAAAATGGCTCCGTTTTACAGTGAAAGTTAAAAGTACGTGCTACATTAGCAGTTTGGACATGTTTGGTTAGTTGGTGAATAGAGGGGCTCGTGGCTCAGTAACGACGTGGCTGGATTGAGTTTAAGCTTATACCTATTTATTAGTAATCATGAAAACTTCTGTAAGCGGTCACATGTGTCATCATACAGTGCCTGTATAGAATCGAATAATTGCTGACATATCGAATAATGGTGGCGCAATAATTCAGTGAGTTACAATAAAATTTATCGATTTTGATTCATCTCTGGTCCTGCCCCAGGGAATGTGTTGATGATAGTATCGTTTCATTTAAAATTATGCTCGCTTGTTCAAATTTTATTGATAATGGTCTTATCGTAATATTCGTTAAAATAAAACAAACACAAAAGTATCGACAAAAGTTTATTTAGGTAATAGCTAAACCGTTATATAGCACAGGCTCCTGATCGCAAGTTTACAATAAGTTTTGATGGGATAAATAACAAGATACATGTAAAAGGGAAAGTACCAGCAATTTGGTATCTTCTACCACTATTGCAGTTGCACACAGTGTTACCTGAATATCTTACTAAGTATCTCTACACTCAATTAAAATATGCTTAAAGATCTGGCTTAAAATGTTTAATGTAATGTCATATATATGAAAACACTATAACAATTTTACCACATAACCATACAAAATTGAAATACCTGATCTCCAACAGAAACAAAAATTTTTATTCATAAGAAGGTAAATTCCTTGCACGGAATTTACCATCCTATATCCAAAATAACACTAGATGAACCATAAAAAGGGGAGTATATTCGTTTACCGTAATGTCGTATTCGAAGCACACGGTGTGCATAACCATGAATAGTACGCTGGGTGTGGAAGAAATTCTTTATCTATATCTACTTAAAAAATACGAGAAATTCTTTTACGTTTATACGGTTTGAGAACAACAAATTCCTCAAGGTAAATATTTTTTCTCTTATGTACATATCTTCCTCTGTTGATTTAGGAAGAAATGTATTGGTATGATACGTGTTTTGTAATTCGTAGGAAAGGACTGATTTCATAATAGAAATATGACCGACTTCGATCAAATAACGGGGTCTATTAGACTCAAAACATGACCTAGAAAAGTACCTATTCAAAAGAATAAATAAAACTGGGGCAAAATAATTTATGCCATTCTATATAGAAAACACAAAAATAAATTACTTCCTAAGAGTAATTAATAATAAATCGATATTATAAAATGTGTAGCTATCTAACTATAACAGTTATTTCTTCAATCAGCAGCTAAGACACATTTATTAGCTACAAGAAGCAACCAGCCATTGCTGTTTTTATAAGAACAACTCTATTTCAAACGTCACCGCGTCGCGTCGTCGAGCTGTCGAAGAAGGATTTCTCCAACTAGGCATGTTTTGTCACGTCGTATATTCACGACATTCGGAATAAACAAACGTACTCTACGTCGATCGATACGTATACCTTTGGTACTCGATTATGTTTGCTCCGGCACTCGCAATCCAGGACGCAATCACAGTTGTAAACTTGTAGATTTTGCCCTAGTTCTAGTTGTATTCACAACTACTTAAGCAAATATACAATTGAATAATATGGACCTCATGTATTAACATATGTAAATGCCTGCACGTCTGTTATTATAGTGCCCATAAAACGAACACTTAAGATTGCTGGATTACATTCCAGATTTCGTTCTGGAAACGATTGACTATGGTAAATTCTCATCAGCTTAACACTCTCTAGTACTCTCTAGCACTCTTCGTTTAGCATTCCATCACATAAAATCTACTTTCATGATGAAACGAAAGAATAGACTGATATGTTTCGTATTCCTTATAATGTATAGTTTTAATTTCCGTTTGAGTGTGGTTGGATTTATATGACTCATCTATCGTCATTATAGAAGTTGGTGTTTTTATAGCTCAGACTAGACGTCTTCATCCATAAATTATAATTGGATATGCTAAAAGCATTCTAATATGGCGTATAAAGCTTTCATCTACATAATTATGTTGTATAAATATTATATATGTTTAATAAAGTCTTACATAACTTCGGGAGTTGATGAATTTATAACGACACATTTGCTTCGTCTCAAGAGATTTCTTCGCTGGAATATTTTAAAAGGGAAATAATTCAGGAGCCTATTTCTTCTTATATGTTATTCAAGCGTGTCACTTGTGTTATTTTATTTTTGGCTACGATATGTTCTGATTTCTGAGTCCTTCTAAATGCTCATATTTTTAGGTATATGCTATATGTTTATGCTTTATTTTTGTCAATGAGGAAAGTAAATTGGAATGGGTAATAACTATAGGTACTGGTAAAAAACACTGTAGTAAATACGTTTTATGCTATCGTAAAACTAGATTGAAAACCTTATGTAGGACTAATTCAAAAACTAAGAACTCTGATTTTTGGTCAGCTTGAAACGAGACTTGTAAATTGCGATAAGCCGATAATAAATAGTATATATCTATTTATTATCGGCTTATCGATAATGGGAACAACTTCTTAGGAATCGAAAATTGTATACGTTTTTTTTCATGTTACGAGGCAAAACAATAATTAATTTGTAGAGGTTTCGTTTATGTTGTTATTTTAATTAAATATTTTAATTATCCCAGATACCTACGTAAATGTGATTATGTTTCCTAAGAGACCCTTATTGTTAAAATATTCATTCTGTGTCGAATAAATATTTTTACAATTGGAGTTTTTACTATTATTTATGTTTTCAATTGACCGACCATACAGCGCCAATCCCCTTAAGTGTATGATTTTGATCTGGTCTCCCCTATTTAGGTATATCGCTTACGTTGGTTAACATGTTATCTTAAAATAATTTAATTATTGAAAAGTCTTGCTCTCAGTAATTATTTTGAACACAATAAGACCACTGAAACCCTTAATTACACACGAAGGCCTCCGGAAACCGAAGTTTGTAATTTACGAAGGTCGACCTTTAACTACTAGTACAATAGTGTTATATGTATAGGCAATTCAAGTAGCCAATCACGTGTTACGATGTTATATTAGAAGAAGTTTGGTATGACTGAGATCAAAACAGTAAATAAAAAAACGTTTGTCTTTAAATACATTTCCTAATTATAATGTGGCTGAATAAAATTTATATTTTGTATTTGTATTTTGTATTCGTATTTTGTTACAAGATAACCAACCCCGTAATGCTCCGTTATTTAAACAGAAAAACATATACACTTTCTGAGAACTGTAATACCGATGTAAATCAGAATTCCTCTCAACTGCTGGCACAAAATCTGGTGTTATAAAAATTGCTTGTAAATGTATCATTACAACAAAGTTCGGTGTGTGGTCCAACAAACTGGTTTCATGTGCTTTGGCGGCGAATCAGGAATCAATTCTGATTCAATCTTTTACATTAGTATGCAAAATTAGGGCCAAGACGCATTAAGGCGGTTGTAAAAAGCGTTAGCAAAATTTTTGAATGGATGTGTACGTATGTGAATACATAGAATTTTTTGTAGGTCGGTATTCGTTCTCAGTTTACATTTTGTTTCAAATTATAAGCGAATAATTTAAATGAAGAATAATAATATGAATATGTGCAATGTATGCCAGATGTTTTCCACGATAAATTCTGTTACTAAAACGCTGCACTTTGTCCGACAATCACGATAAAAATGTTCGGTGGAATTAAAACAAAAATCGCAAATGAAGTTTGGTCACCAGCATATAATGTTAAATACTTATTAGAAAATTGTTGACTTTGAAGTATATAACATTTATAACAAGGTATCTATAACGTGTTACGCAAGCAACACGAGAGCTATAAAATTTATAACTGTAATAAAAAATATAGTATGCGTTGTTTCAGACAATATACGAAAACGCGGCATAGGGGGAACGATGCCGAATTCACTATCAAAATAAACACAAAACTCGATGAGAATTCATAGATGAGAGATACTTAAAAACAATAATAAAATGAAAGAACAAACATTGAAATTTGTTTATGACCCAGGAAGTAGATCAAGATTTGTGGCAGCTGTTACTTCCTCTGAAGTAACTACATGGAACCATTAAATTATTTTTTTTTCGATTTATGTAGGGACTAAATTTTAAATAACACTTGATTTCAGGAGAAACTATTTATAATTGGTAAACCAAATTGTGGACGATATTAAACAAAAGACAGGTCAAGAGAAACATAAAGTGAAGAGGTTAACGAACACAGATGAAGCGAAGGAGGTCTATCAGAATCCTAAGGACCCAAAAAAAATCCCAAGGGGAAAAAGGCGTGATTCGTTATATCTGCAGTTAAACTTGTACATTATAATTTCGCAAGCTATAGAAGTCAGGATGGTATGAATAAAGTGTAAAAAAGTTTTAGTTTTTACTTTTATACTAATGTCGAAACTCAGTAAGAATAATTGGAATAATAAATAATTAATAATTCGGCGATTCGAAATCAACTCTATAGGCCATTTCTTCTTCTTTATTAATATAATTATCTTAAACGAATTTTTAGCTACAAGTCAACTTCTTGGAAATCTACAAAAAATGCAATGAAATGTCCTAAAAGGTATTTTGGTCCATATTTTAGATGGAAGCAGGCAATATAATTTTTCCTTATAATAACATACCCATAATACCTTTATAGAAAAATATCATAACAAATGAAACTATCCAATATCCGACGATGTGTAGTAATCTGAAAGAATTATTAGGAAAATGGACTTTGGTCGTAACGAAAACTATATAACAAAAGTAGGAAAGTTAGTTAACTAAGCAGAAATTTCTTGTACGTAGGTATGTATCATAAAGGGAACATAATATATAAAGTTGGAATAGCAAAAAGGCGAAATAAGTAATAAGAAATAAGAAGTTTGGGACACGATAAATATTTAATTTCGTTTAGGTATGTTGACATAAGAGTATTAAGTTTTATTATACAGAAAGCTAAGCCTATGCTTGTATGTCCTTTAGATCAGACCACAGATTCAAAATTATTTTTGCACTAGTCTCCCGTTTGTCTTGTCTAATTCATTGTAATTAGACGACGTAAACTATTAAGTCGTCTGGTCTCTTACTAAAGAGAGAGTTCAAACGTACAAAACGTCGTTTTGTCCCACATGATGACGTGTGTAAAATAACGTTCAGTTCAGGAATTCAGTATACAGTCAGGGGTTCAGTATACCAATAAAAGGGAAATCGAAACTTGAGAACCCAAAATATGTATAACTATAAAATTAAACACGACTCAATCCACTTTTCGTCACTACACTATTTTGTATAAATACGTGAAGGAATAAAAAGAAATTATGAATTCAAATTAAATAATACATAATTATAATTTACACAAGCAGAGATATTAAATAACTGCTTTTGGTTAATTAATTTCGGTAATTACTAATTGGACACACTGCCGCCGTTATGACGTAGTACGCCAGTGTAAGACGTCCTTAGAATAGTCGGTTTTCATACCGACTTTATTCATAATCAAGTGAGGGTAGGTGTAAAATCTCTTGCTTCTCAAAGAAATACTCCATCAGCGTCAATCTACTCATAGATAATACATATAGATTAGAGAAGTCTACTCGTGACCACGGCCAGTGCAATTAGGCTGAATCGTTCCGAAATAAGTTAACATGCCTTCAACCCCATTTTTCCTAAAGACTGTGTGAGTTGTATGATATGGATAAATCTGACAAGACTTGGATGAAATTTAGTGGATATACAGTTTGTGTCTTGAAGCCGACGGCAACAGTAAGTAACGCGAAAAACTTTAAGTTTATTGCAACACCTTCTCGATTTACATACATAGATAGTATCATGCCTGTATTCTCCGATGGGACAGAGAGTTTTTATGAGACATTTAATAGGTTTTCCATATTTCCTAACAAAACACCAAATAAGATTTAGGAGTTGAACCCGAGATCTGATGCTTAGAAGCCGCGATTAAACTAAATACTAGTTCTATGTGGATCGATCGTTTCTAAGTTTCTAACATCGGTTACTGACTTGAGTCGTAGTTACTAAGGAACACACAAGTTTGAAACTCGGTTACGAGAGCACATGACATCGATCGTAAATTATTTGTAGACGCGAACACAATGGAAGTGTAACCTAATATTATAGCATCATGCCTGTATTTCACGTAGGGATAGGTAGGGGTTTATTGTTGTACAACCAAATTTCACCACACCGTTAGTCACATGTAATAAATAAGTTTTGGTCGTGTTGCCATCCACCATAATTCCAAACTCCAGGCGGCTACTTACAAAATAATACCGCCTAACCCGTGGATTTAATCCTTAACATCGTGCTGAGCAACTGAGCTTGCATACACTAAACTAATGGGACAGTGACTTGAACACAATGAAAGCATAGTCTAATGAATTGCTTCCCCATGTCTCGTGAACACCACGGTAAATAGAACCTTCCCCACAATCGAGGGGGAATAATGCTACGGGGAGTGTATTCGCTTTCTGAGCATGGAAATGATTGCACCATTGTTTTCTTTTTACCTGCGGCAGTTGAACAGGTTATGAATTTAACGAATTATGAGTATAGAGTTGGTTGATTTTTTTTAAACTATGGTCCACTTCAAGAACTCTATTGTAGTTGCGTTTACTTATATTGCGTTTACAAATCACAGATACACCCAAACATAGATGCTTGATTGCATTGATGCTTGCTGCACTGAGAGCATAGTTCATTTAACGACGCATTTGTCGATTTCAAACGTCAAGTATGACATAAGTGTTGATAAAATTATATAATTCAATACATTTACATTAACGACTCGACGAATTTGTCGACAAAGAACGCCTGGAGCAATGACACAGTCCACATTATATCTACTGTGACAATAGGAGATCATACAAATGTTTGTTTCGAGCAGGAATCAAACTCGCTACACACAACGCTGGCGCTGTGGGGTAATCTTGTGACCACCAAAGTTTAATTACCATGTGTGTCCTATAACAATAAATTCATACAAATCGTAAATTGTTTAAATGTAACAATAACCGTAATAGGTGATAATATTATTGCAAGTACCTACGAATGTTTAATTTATTCATGATATCGTAACAAGAACGATTCAATATTAAATGAAGATAAAATATAACAATATTTATACAGATAATAATTTTCGTATTCGAGGAAGTTAGGAACAAGGGACTCCGAATAAATTATCAGCCTAAATGATGTCATTATATAAGAATATCTATTCAACCGAGTGTAATAAATTCCTTTGGAATATCGGGAAGCTCGTTATTGAGAACTGTTGGGCGGAATTGTCTAATTTCTATTGAGTTTGAAACAACCAGTTCACCAATACAAAGAAATGTTTCATTATTCATAATAGGAGACTTGTTTTTTACAGTTCTATGAATAATTTTAACTATTTCGATAGGACAGCGGTCTTGCAAAAATATTATTTACCCTCTTTGCGTCTGATCCTCCAATATCGAAAATTCTTATTTGACGGTTAAAGTGCTCATAAATCGCGGGTTTCTGCGGATTCTCTTCAGTATTTTGTATCAATAGAAGCGTTGGAGATCTAGTGGAATTGAATGTCACTTAGATTTTGTTTGTATGTACATCCTATCATATTCTTTTGTACTGTCATACTAGTTTTCATTAGATAGCTATTTTTGTATGGGAGATACTTATCGATTCATAATTATAAAAGGTATCAATCAATGCTCAAAATATTTTTTTTACTGCTTTCTGTGTTTCCGGAATTAGAAACCAAATTTATTGGGACATGTTCCCTATACTAGTTTGCAATTGAATAAGGCCTTACTTTGTGAAGAAGGCAAAAAACAAAATATCTTATAATTAAACAATATATTTCACCGTAGCACTCTTTTACAACCATATTTCACCGATGCGGTGTTAAAGTTCCATGTAAAGGGTGAGTCTAACCAGTTACAAAATCTGGGCTGCTACTGAGAATTTCCTACCAGTAAAACCCTATATCACTTTGCCCGACCCGGGTATCGAACCTAGGACATCACGCTCAACAGCTGCGCTGACAAGGCCAACCAGGCAGGCCAGATTTCTATCACCGATTTCTCTTAGTCAATGAACCCTTCATTGCATGAATAGATAGATGGCTTGGGTCCTAGCTATATAGAGCAAACATCATTCGTGTGTGTGTTCCGGAAAATGGTCAAGCTTTATTATTTATTTAACTATGATGCAGAATTAAGTAGGTAATGCTTGGTTTTACATGAGATCTCATACTTTTAAGCGTAAAAGTATGAGTCTCTTATTTTTTACATCAAATGTTTTAGATGGTTTTTCATATTTTATTCAAAGAAGCGTACCAAGTTATTCCTTTCAACAACTTCGGACCACCTTATGGACTGTCTTATGATTGTATCTGCCTCATTGGTCTATGAGCATGAGGTCTTGGTTTCCATTCCAAAGTCAGGCAAAGTGTTTTTTTTTTCTGTTAGGAAATTCTCAGTAGCAGCCCGAAATTTAGAATTGTGCCCGGTTAATGCCAATATATTCACCACCTATTACATGGGACTTAATCATAGATAATAGCATTGATGAAGTGTGGGTGTACAACTGTGTACGCCGAATACAGGCGTGATGCCATGTTATGTTATGACTGTAAAGCATTGACGTTTCCAGTCGGCAACAATGTGCCAGAATAAAACTATTTATTGATAGCTCTATTGATTGACAATTGCTTGACAATTTTGTCGCACCAATAATTATAGCAGCTCGACGACATAGGTTATATTCATTGTCTTAAATTCGATTCTTGTTTTTGTTCTGCTAGAAATTTAGTCTGATCACCATATATCGTATACCAATATCGAGACATGATGCATGTCTATAGCTGGAAATAGACGTAGAAAAAATTGTGTCTTAAAATTATGTTTTTATTATTTCATTTGTTCTACCAGAGGGCCAAAAGAGTGAAGCCTTCATTAACTGGATAAGATCACGTCCCATTTAAATATGGTAACATATATGCATATGTAAGGGTATAATAATTAATTATTCATAGTAAAACACAGCTAGAGACCAACTATGGATGGAACAAATATGGTGGGTTGGAATATAAAGTCGCAACGTTTTGTAGTACTCGTAGTTCGTCGCGTTTTGTTTGTGAACTAGTAATACGTTCATCCTTTGCTTGAGTCTTTTTAGATTAGTGCAGAATGAACATTTCATCACGTTTGTTTAGCGGGAAAATACGTACTATAATTAATATGTATATAGGTACACATGTACTATGTAAATCGCAATTATAACAGTAACAGGTCTGCTAGTGACTTTATGTACTTTTTGTTTACTATGTAGGTACATACGTTTATGCTTGTTCAAGATAACCACATTGTAACAAAACCGGTCACTCATTATTATATAAGTCGTGCGTAATAATTATAATTTCATTTGTTTTGAGACGTTTTTATAACGTTTTATAACATGTTTTGTAGATTTTACATTCGCACTTCACACTAATAAAAAAGCAAAGTATCATCAATTCATAATAAAACACAGAAAAGGAAATGTCGAAGGTTGGACTGATGATGGCTATTAAGTCCGTCTGCTTTTTCCTTTTCCTTTCTTTCCTATACCGAACCTTTTGATTCAAGTTAGCAACTGGTACTTTCGTATTTGGGGACCGACTCATCTCTGATCCCGGCTCCGGTCTCTTCCGCTCGCGGACTCGTCGGGCAATTTCCGTTGCACACATGCATAAGTATGAACGATGTACAGACACACTGCGTATGTGTGCCTGTATGCGTATGAATGGATGTTTTGACACACACATGTGGGCATACATCCTTATGCGTTTGCAAAGTTGCTATGACAAGGCAATAAAACATTTGCATGAAAATCAGAGTCTTGGTTCCTAATTTGAGTATTTTTATTACAGCTGTCACCGACTGTGCTATATTTTGCTATTTACATACTACATGCACTGGATTTTTTAACATCGAAAAAAGATGCATTTTTTCAAAAACCTTTCTATAGCATCCAGTCTCGTTCCTACATCTGATACATATACCGCATCGTTGGTCTAGCGGTCGCAAGCGCGGCTGCTGAGCGTGAGGTCCTGGGTTCGATTCCCAGGTCGGGCAAAGTGTTACTGGATTTTTCTGATAGGAAATTCTCAGTAGCAGCCGCACGCACGCCGCTGCACATTTCGTAATACATGGTTTTAATAATCTCAATTTTGAGTATTATGTATATCTACTTATGACTTCCAGCTGTCGCCATTTACTCGATGTGGATTTATTCTTAAAATCTTAATATTATCAATCAGAATGCGGTGCAGCGCCAGTTTGACTCGCGACATCGCCGCGGGCTCAACTCATGACTAACGGCTCCGTTCGAGTTTGAAACTGGTCAGGCAATCCCGAAGAATGCAAGTGAGTAGTAACCGTTGATCAATAATTAATATTCATCAAAAATTTGCATATAAGTAGGAACATTCTGTATGACATAGATTTCTGAATAAGTGTTAGGTACCATTTAGAGAGGATTCACACGGAAATAAGTCCAACCTACCATGGTTACAGTAAATACAGCTGTAAATCTTGGGACCATGGGAGAGGTTTTGGAGAAATATTATAATGATAACTATGATAATAAATTCAAGATATGTCTTTGAAAAAGCATTAACGCATGCTTAGCGAACTCTAAAGTTACAATATTAAATGGAAAAAGAATACGGTCGCGAACAGGATTCGAACCTGCGCTTCCCGGATAGATACTCCAGGCGCTCTGACCACTAAGCCATCTCGACCTCTTCGAGAGGTCATTTAATATTGTAACTTTATGATAATAGTTTATATTATGTCTATTAAAATTAGTTTTCCTGGTTGTTGTGACTATTATCTGCCTTTATGGAAATATTACTGCCTTTTTGGGTTCTATATCCGAAGGGTGTCCAACGGGACCCTATTCCTAGTTGAAATTTTCACAAAAATGTGTTTAACGGCTCGCAAACGGGCTATAAAAACATTCTTGGTCTTGCTTGCCTGATCTTGCTGAGAAGTACCGTACACAGCAGTGAGAAGGACCAGCACGGCAACGCCAGTGATATTCTCTTGCTGCTTGAGTTGTGTGTTATTGCTCAAAACCTTGCAGACAGTATGTGATACAGACGAAAACTCGATGGCTATAGAATTGCAGCTAGAAATTTCCAAAACACTAGCCCGTCTACGAGCGCCTTTACCTATGTGAGGAAGGCACTTAACCTGCAGTAGGACAGTTATGGACTGGTCATGGTTAATGATTATGTGTTATAATGAATTATGACAGTAAAAAAAATGCGCGAGTACTATCTGGCGGTTGCATCAGGTTCTAGTTATTTTTAATTACGTGTTTCTGAAATGTCCATCATAAGAAAAAAAATCATTGTAATCCTAAACGCAACCTACAGTAATTAAATCTGACTATTAACAATAAAATTTATTTGTAATAAATTATATCAATGAGTACGTATAAAACGAGAACGTATATAATTAAATACATTTCATAAAAGTATAATGAGCAGTTGTGCACATTCTTGTGAGCATTGAATACATATACAATAACAAATCGAGGAACAACGTCAAATCTTAAAACAATATAATAAATCATTATGTAAATCTTAATGCAAACACAACTGTCGTGCACTTGAGCCGAATCATACAAAACATATGTAGGTGAAAACAAACATTACGTTACCGACTAAAACAATACATCTTCACTTTAAAAACAAAATAATGAAAAACGTACATTACCTGTAATACTGAAGTCAATAAACGCAAACAATTTTCACCAGTTTTAAAATCCCACAGTAAAACACAAAACAAAAACAATTGAAAATATACGTTTTCTCAAAACCACATTAGTTTGCACTTTGTAACCAACCAATAGCATCCATAACTTTAGTAAGTCGGTTTTTAAATGTCTCCAAATTTGATTTTTAATAGAGTTCCGTTTTGTTTACATTAGGTTCGTATTTCGAATGAGTGAAAACGGCGCGCGCGTGCGGCCCCTCTGCATGTACGATCGGAACTGGCGTAGCAGTACTAGCTAGAGCCTAGAGCTACGGACAGCGAGGAAAATTGTACCTACCGAGGAAAATGCTTTCGTCACAACATACATATCTACCTACAGAGAAGCAAGAACTCTTTTTACTCCCTGTAACCACAAGAAGAATAATGATCAGACATGTTTGTGTATTTGCGTAATTTATGATTGCGTGCATGGTTGATTTTATGATCTGACAGTGAAGCATACTGACGCGGTCTTAATGCAATGTGTGGTGATTCATCTCGTTAAGTAAATATGTATCTACTTGCATTTAATGAAATACTCCAATATCGACGATACTAAATAAATCTATAGTCGATCTGTAACATTCTTTGTTTTTAAGTTAGTCGGTTTTGCAGATAATTCATCATTTTATATTATGCCATGACTAAAACTCATAATAAAAAAAAAAGTTGTTAGCGAAGTTTAATAATCCGTGAAATAAGTCTTAGTACAACAGTTTAGCTTTACTAGTAACTTCATTAACATAATAAATGAGAATGAAAATCTATGTTAAAAAAATGTCTGTATATAAAATTGAGTTACTGTGATATTTATCAATTTGAACAATTTTATTACGTTATAAATTTAATTTTATAGTGCAATTTATAAGGTAGATATCTGTTTAATTAATTGAATAGGGGTCTTTTGATTCAAAACAAAATTCACTTAAGAAACACAACTTTTGCTGTCACTGACTTCACATCTCTATTCATGATGAACCAACTTTGTTTGGTTTAAACTAGATTTATTATAGCTACGTATTTCGGCGGTATTGTTGAGCAGTCTGGCAAGAATAGGGGCTCTAATAAGGCTTCATAGTAGAAACTCAACCCGTCTAAGTAATGTATCAGCTGATGAGGACGTGACAGCCTTGGATGAGGCTTCGATACGAAGGAAAATTACGTACGTTGAAATTGAATGGAGCAAAAACTAGGCTAGGCTATCATTTTGTTGACTCGTGAACTGTGTTGTTTCGTGTGCAAAGTATGTACAACAAAATGTAAGTTAAGTTCAAGTTCTTCTACTCAGGTACTATGGTCTATGTTAATTTTCCTAAGCATTGTGTGAGAGACCTGGTTATGGACATAACAAAAGTTAAATCTTATGATGGGTACCAGAGCTGCTCTTTATCTTGGTGATATTTATATAGACTATCGTTTTTTGATGTCTTTCTATGTTGTTCAACTGTTGATGATCTAAATGATTATTTATTTATTTACTTCTTGTCGTATGGTTAATGAACAACCCAGTGTCAAAGTTTAAGCTGCCTATAGGACACTGAAATGGCTTCACGCACAATTGAAAAACTATCTCAGGTGGTTTCCTCACGATGTTTAATACCTTCATTAGTTTGGTGCATGATTTGAGTTCGAATGTGTGATTTTTAATTTGTTGATCCAATATTTATACAAGCTATTACTCCTTCCTTAAAGTTTAAGTTAGGTATATGGTGGGTTAAACGTCAATGACGCTTATTAATGAAAACGTGTTTCACAATAGTTCACCCGCACAGCAACAAAACTTTGTACTACGCGGAATCACATAACGTAGTTTTATTGCTGGAAAATTTAATAATTTTTCTTCTTATCGTGTAGTTGATGAATAACCTAGTGTCAGAGTTGAAAGTACCCGTAGACCTCTGAAATGGCTTTACCTATCATTGAGAACATCTTTCAAGCATACTTTCAGTTATTTAAAAAAAAATGACACTTATGTTTACTTTAGTCAAAATCACTTATAAAAATATTTGACAAGCATTTTTGTTCTAGAATGTGCTATAACTGCATTGTCTTTAGATCACAGTATCGGTATACATGATTAAGGTGTAGATAGCAGTGATAACCAAGTGGTATGACCGTTGGACTGATAAGTCAAAGGTCGTAAGTTCGAATCCAAGGGACGCCCCACTGTCTTTTCGAAATCATGTGCGTATTATAAATTAATTGTAACTTGCGGTGAGGGGAAAAGGGGAAACGGTGAGGGGAAGCATCGTGAGAAAACCAGCACACCTGAGAGATGTTCTCGATGGCGTGTAAAGCCATGTCGGAGACCTTCGGGTGGTTTAAACTCTGACACTAGGTTGTTAATCAACCACACGATAAGAAGAAGAAGATGATGAAGGTAATTAAACTAATGAAAAAATTTAAAAGAACGTAGCCACATGTTTTTTTTTCGCTCATTTTTTAGACCATATCATTACTTTTTTATTTTAATCTTTCTAGCGTATGTCTAAATCGATTTAGGCTTTTAGAAGTTATGATGGAATAAAGAAACTCATAAACATACATACTTACTTACATACATACATACTTTCATACATACATGAACCCTAAAACACTCCTTTTTGGGCAGTCATGTAATAAAAACCTAAAACGAGTAACAAATTGTTACTACCTTCTTTTGAAATAAATTGAAGTCACAATTTTTAAGAAGAACTGAAACTTAAAATTAGTTTTACTTAATGTCGCTACATAAAGCAGAGTGTAGACTAACCACGAGTCAACGAGCGAGGTACTTGCCAAAAGACAGTTTAATGTTTTGTCTAACATGATATTATGGGTTATAAACGGCTTAGCAACACTTTATTTATAGCATACAATTATGTGCAGTTGTGCACCTTATGTCTTTTATAGTACCTCATACTTAACGACTATAAGATGATAATTACACCACTAGGGTTACAAACAGAGGTACTAACTTAGTGTTAATGCGTAAAAAAGGGTTGTAGAGCGTAAGATTCCCGGGCAGGGTTTTTAGATTTTTCTGTTCGAAATTCTCAGGAGCAGCCTGGATTTTGGAATTGTGCCCGGTAGGTGGCAAGTCGCTGACATATAGATGTACGAATATAAATTAGAACAAGACAACCTTTATGATGGTGTTTGAAAGAGAAGGGGATGTATATGAGTGTGATATTAAGATTGACAATAAAAGTATGGAACAAATGAACGAGTTTGTATTTGTAATTAGGAAGTTTGTGTACAAGAGATGTAAAAATTAATGAAGATGAATGATGGAAGTGAGAGTAAATGCGGTAAATAAAGTAAATAATGCTATACAAAACAAAAAGCACAAAAAGGCTCGACTACGTACTGTTACAATTGAGGAGGGACCAATTGAGATTACTCTGTTGACTAATACCAGACACAATAGAAATGTTATTGTTATGCGTACAATTTTATACGTTCGAGAGTAAACAGTGAAAGTTAATGTTGGGTGTAACAAAAGTGACATGAAAAAGCATAAATGCAGAAGAAACGCGTTTCTTGCGAAGTATGTGTAGTGTAACTATGAATGATAGATTGAGGAATGATGTGATAAGGCAATCTTGCAGTATAAAATAATATAAATTATAATATAATATTGAAAAGACTTCGATGGTTTAGTCATGTTGAAGGAGGAGAAGGCAGGTATAATGAAAATGATATAAGGAAAATGCCGGAAAAGGAAGCCTTAGAAGGATATACACCATGTCTTCAAAAAAGTCAGGTACTACTATATTGAATGAAGAAGAAACAAAAGGAGTAAATAAGCATCGTAGCAGGTGGCGTTCTATAGTTTCTGCTTATGCCCACGGGAAAAAAGCGTGTGGTTATATATGTACGTGTGCACTATAAGTATTATAAATTACTCAACAATTATTGTGTTAAAGTTACAATATTAAATGGAAAAAGAATACGGTCGCGAACAGGATTCGAACCTGCGCCTCCCGGATAGATACTCCAGGCGCTCTGACCAACTAAGCCATCTCGAAGCCATCTTGGTCAGAGCGCCTGGAGTATCTATCCGGGAGGCGCAGGTTCGAATCCTGTTCGCGACCGTATTCTTTTTCCATTTAATATTGTAACTTTAGAGTTCGCTAAGCATGCGTTAATGCTTTTTCAAAGACATATCTTGAATTATTGTGTTTATTTAAAATTTTATCTTTACGCTCGTGTTCGCCTACGGTATACACATGGGTCGGTTACGGTGGTTGTAACAGTACATTAGTATAGAAAGAAATTATATCCGGCGATTCATGGTAAAAAAAATGTTCTATACCTTACGATAAGGTCGCAATAAGGTTTTAAATTACTAAGGAGTTTGAAACGAATGAGCGGTGCGAGCACGGTTCTTTTGTCGACACATTTATCGATTTTAAACGTCAAATTTGACATAAGTACTCGCATTGCAGACATCTGAGCACGGATCTTAGTCGACAAACTTATCAAATTGATAAAAAAAAATGAATATTAATTAACGTTTTATTGACACCTGGTCTCGTACTACTATTTCGAAAGTGGCAATAGTTGCCGTACGTCACTACTTCCCAAAATTTGACACTATCAGATAGTCCAATAATAAAGTGTTTTTTTTTTTATCTACGGTTTCTATTCTTGACCAGGAATCCAGATTTTTCTAAATTCCAATGTTGCAGTTTTAGTTTTTATCAAAATTGGACCCGAGGCTACTTAGTGTATTTTTCGCTATTCCTTACAGTTTCAAATTTGGCCATTTGAACGCCCCTGTATATAGACTTAGACGTCTCAGGGGTAGTTTTTATCTTAAAGATGTTTATAAATTTGGTTTATATTTACTGATAAATCTTTTAAATACATTATCGCATGCGTAGCGAACTCTAGTTTTTTTTTATGGACTGAAATATACGGTCCTGAACAGAATTTGAACCTGCACGTTCCGGATAAATACTCCAGGCGCTCTGCGTACTATTCTGACATCTTAGACTCTCTGGAAGCGACATTTCTTGCTTGTGTTTTTTTTTACCGAAGTATAGTATTGTACATTTTATTTCGAACCTTTCTTATCCCATTATTTGGCAAAGGTCTCCCACAAGTTTTTCCATTTATTTCAATCCTTGCTTGTTTCCCACCATTCCTTAACATAGCTGTTGAAATGATTCTTTCATCGCTTCCTCTTTCTTCATTTCCAAAGCTTTAACTATTATAAAAATTTAAATTTCCCAGATCATGCTAAATTTAAAATAGGAAGATATAATGAAGAGAAAATTTGTTACACCAAAAAGGTAGCTTAAGTTTAGTTATACAATAAAGATCTCTCATTTAAAATGTCCCTTATCTACATTTCACTTACCTTCATGTTTTAAAACCACCTTAACGAAAACACGCACACGTGCGTTTGTTTAAATAATTAATAATTAATTATGAAGCCATCAAAAGGTCTCTCTGTGAAATGTAAATAACCTGTCACCGTCGCATGCATACGTGAGCCGAGGAGTTCACGCTATGAAAATTAAATTACCGCGTCGTGTGGCTTTGCAGACGCAGAGAGAGGGTTAGCCAATGCTTTAGTGAAAATGTACGAGACTGAATCTCTTTTTACTTCGAGTTTCTCAATTAGCTTTAGACTTTTTCTTTAGATTTTCTTAACCGGTCATTATATAGTATCCTCTGCAATTTTAAATGCCATGTAACGCCTATACTAATTATTATTTTCTAAGGAAATATTTAAAAATACGAGTTCGCGACCTTTGACATACCGTGTCATGGCTCTCCCATTGAGCTACCGTATCGATTTACGTAGGTATCTATTAAATTTAAAGTGAATGGAATTATGAAACAAAGTCGCGGGCACCAGCAAGTATAAAATAAAATTAAAAGAAAATGCTATCCAGTCGGCGTGGGTAGGTGGCTTGAACACCTGTGTTAATTGTGTTTTAATCGAACATTTCTTTCTGATTTCAAGGTAAAGGGCGTTTAGGTACAAAGGCTCTTTATTCCAGAATCAATTTAAAAACCAATTAATTGGTGCAAATGGTCTATTTTACTTTTGCTTCAGTTAGATATAATATTACAGTCTTATTCAATTTGTGATTATCGTCTAAGCTGTTGCCTCAGTCATTAGCAGACACAATAGATTTTTATTGTTACAACGTACAGATCTGTAGGTTACTGAGCCGAAATTTAAATTTATTGACTGAATTAACATACATACAGCTACTCATTAAGGTACAGGTATTTGTAAATTTCATATTTTGTAATAAATTTTTTAGAGGAACTACAAATCTTTATTATTACTTTTTTTTATGATTATTGAATCTACATTTGGCCACCAACTCGCCCGATGGTAAGTGATGTTGTGGGCGAGGATGGAGCACGTAGATCCAGAAGAAATCTATTCACTCCAAGTAGAGTGGATAGATTTGGGGAGAACGATAGTTGGGGAGTTGATGCAACTGCCCAGACCCGTCTCTCACAACGGTTGCACCGGACTACATCCCGAAACACGACTAGGTCGTGTCACGGCATGGCTTCTTCAGGTGGGTGGTCACCAGCCGCGGCCGAAGCCTCCCACCAGAGTTGTGTATGCGTATTGCGTATAGGGATTCCATTTTAAGGGTGCACTCCTACGGACGCGGGCAACTCAGCCCCCAAAATTAAATTAATAATATTTCTTATATCATTATTTATATTTAACTATATATTTATTGAGTTAGTACACGCAACGGAATATTACAATGTCTGACATTATTATTACATTTTTTTTAAATTATTTCTGCCTGAAATGTTTTCTTTACCTGAAATAAAATTGAAGCGACCCTTGTAATGGTTGTCCCTTGGACTTGATTATTCTTCAGAGGTGTCCTTTGACAAAATAAAATTGTATTCACTCACAAAAGAACTTGGGTACATACCTATACAAGCCGACCTTTTAGTAGTCTTACAAGCGTCTTGTACCTACTGAAACTTTGTATACTTATTAAAGGCATGAAGCATTAAAAAAAAGGGTTTCGTTGCCGTACTAATCATAATGACAACATACCTAGTTGGCGCAGTGGCTGAGAGTATGGCATCTGCATCTTGTGACACGGTTTGAATCCTGCATGAAATTAATAATATTATTTATTTGTCTGATCTACAGATAATTAATAATTATTTCGGATATGGGTTCATGAGCATGCAAACTTTGTCTGCAAACTTAACCGTGATAGGTACAGGAGACATTTCTAGATTAAGACGGTTTTAAAAGAATAATAAGGCTATGATTACCCAGTATAAAGTGTTTAAACTTTCCAACAGTTATATTTGAATGACGACACCAAAACGACGATACATTTCTGTCTTGGCGATCCATTCGTTACTTCATATGGTAGTTTCTTTCTATTGGGAAAATAAACTGTATTACACAGTGACTCTGTATCACAAAACTTTGATTTGATTATATTCTTGGAACAGAAATCGATAATACTTTAATACTAATAATATTTATGATTCATTACTAATAACTTTAAGATAAATCTTTAAAAAGCATTAACGTATGCTTTCTTTTTCCATTTAATATAATAACTTTACTAATAACTTTTTAATTATTTGTAACATGCATCTCTCGGACTAAACTAAATAAAAAGAAAACATATTTTCTCAGTTTTTATTCTGTGAACAGTACCTTCGTTAAGTAACCTCCAGCATTTTATTAGACTATAAAAAGTCGGCATGCACACCTACCACCTACCTCGCCATATTCGTAGAAATTGCAATTGCAATGATTACAAAATAATTGCACGATTATCGCTGGCCGCAAATTGGTCATTATTTACACTTTTAGTTCCCGTTTTCTACATGTTATTCTAGTTTTTTTATCTGTAGTAGCTACGAGTGTTGTTATTATATCATTATCTAAGCTACCAATTGATAGCCTTTAAATAATCCTTGACCATTGACATCACATCCCATACAAAGAAACGCAGAAGAACTGTAATGAACTGTCATCATCAGTCTAGCCTTACCTTGCCTGTGATAAGGTCGGCAGATGTGATGAGACCAGTCTAAGGCACTTAAACTACACATGCCATTATATTTTTTGAAAGATACTTTCCCTAGAGATTATTCCTTTTATCCTTTAATTAGCTAAATTGACAAACGAATAAGAGCATTGACCCTGTAACCTTGTTTTGAAATCTAAGACCAAATAAACATTATTAAGCACATGCTTTCACTTAGCTATGTTCATATATCGTCCATATGTTGCACTTGTCGTTCGACAGTTATGTGACACTGATAGGATATTATTCCTGATGATAGGATACTATTCCTATTACTGTGTGATAGGATATTATTCATATACTAAGCATAGCACGACTCAATTTTACAAAGATAGATCAATAATCCAACAAACTCTCAAATGCCAATCAATCGCCTTATCGATTAAAACACAATCTCAAATATTTATCTTTGGATTATGAGGGTGTCTAAGCGTTAAAAGAATCAGTGTTTGGAGGTTTGCTTCGTCCAAGTAAACAAAGCACCCTTGTTTTCTCCCAATTACGAAGGCCAACCTTAATTACTACCCACAGAAAAGTTGACCGAGTTATTTCAATCTTGTTTAGGAAGAAAATAGGATGATGTGTAACCCAAACTACATGAGTTTTGTTTTGATATACCTAATGTAAAAAGGTTGATTATGATAAGTATGTACTTAATAATACGGAGGACTATAAACTACAATTTAACAGATATTTAAAACAAAATTATCCGTTTAACACGAAGTTTTTGTATAAATAAACGTCTTTACTTTAAATATCCGAATTTTTTGTGGATATGGCCTTTAATGAACCTACGATAAACAAGATAGATGTCACCAAAGAACTGAAAGGATATTAAAAAAAATTACACACTTCAATTAAATTGAGTGTATGAATTATATTAATTATGGATCTTAATTGTAAGAGAACAAAACAAAATTCAAAACACCATTAGGAGAACTTTGTAAATTGATCAAAACTTTATCGTTGGCGTTACGAAATTAAATTATGTTTTCCTTTGACTTTGTTCTACTGTTTGGGTGCTATTTTCCACAGTAACTCAAAAGACTTCGATGATAACTATATCGATATTTAAAAACTAAAGTGACTTACGAAAATTATAATATTTATTTTGTATAAAATTACAAACATACATTTTTAATTATACTTCGGTGTCTAGAAGGACTTGTCTGCGTAAATTAATATTTTACTGGAATATTCCTTGAAAGATTACATTCTTTCATAGAAAAATCTGAAGCGACCTACATAAAGTTAAGTGAGATTGGCTTAAGAATACGTGCTGAATTTACACGCTGGAATTATGGAAATGCGGGCAAGTATGCTGTCACTGCTTACGTTATTAAAATTGTATGACATTCATGTAAAGATTATTACCATAATCATATTATCGGACTTTTAATAATGTAGTGCTAAACATAGGTCTCCTAAATTCTGCTACAATGAACAGAGGCAGAAAGCAAGCGGAAACGCGTGTTGGCGGTCGCAGTATTTTATTACTAGTTTACACCCGCGGCTACGCTTGCGTATTCATATCATTCAAATTTAATCCGACCAATAAATATCGTATCAATTTGATATCAGCACCACCAAGAGATACTTTCTTAACCTAATTAGTAATTTGTCGAGATAAAACGTGTACTGCTGCCTGTCATGTTTATGCTTTGAGAAAAATTTCGGTTTAGTACACTGCTTTCCATATTTCCTTAGTCATTTTTTACGAGATAAGTGGAGCTAGAGCATTATATTTCCCATCAAAAAACTCGCGGGTTTTTTTTTCAACCTCATTCAATTCAGATATCTTTAGTGGTTCAGCTCCGTTTGGCCTGGTACACGTATTTAAAATTATTCCACAATTCCTTAAGTAATAGGAAAAGTTTCATTACTTGAGAAGTTGGGAACAAAAATATATCGCTTAAAGTTACTAAATGGCGACTTTAGGCTATTACCGGTTAAATAACAGTTATCCTTAGAAACAAGCTCAGACGATTAATTAAACTAAAACTTGAAATAGTGTGGGTTCGTGATTCTTGTATTATTCTGAGTAAACCTTTGCTACTTTCGCATCCTTTTTTACATCAAGTAGTAACCAACTACATGTAGTTACAATATCTTGTTATGGTCTCATTAAAACAGATTTATTAATTTTAATAAATTTGTTATATCGCGTACAGATTTATACAAAAAATAAACTTTTATATTTTTTTATTCTCAGTTCCATATTTCTAGTACCTACTCCTAAAATAAAAAGACAAATATTATATGCATGAAATAATATCTTAGGTTTTCGCGATCACTATACATTATAATAAAACAACTTTTAACCGGATTAATCGCGTGTATTATTGGTTTGTTTTTCCTGACGTTAGTTCCTAGTAATTGTCCTTCCTACTGGGAAGTAGTAGTCCTCCTGCGACCACGAACGCTGCTTTCAAGTGTTCGAAACGTCAGGAAAAACAAACAAATAATACACGCGATTAATCCGGTTAAAAGTTGTTTTATTATATGCATGAAACATTTATATTAACAAATATTTTTAAGTAGGTAGTCGTTTTCCCTGGCTTTAGGTATTTACTTTTAGTGTCTTCCTTCATACTTCTTTCATATAAACGAATAATGTTTTAGAATCTTTCAGATTCCAGGAAATTATCCGGAAAAAGCTTTTATAAACCCGATTCTAGGAAACTACTAATTACTAATTTGACTGTCCTGTTGGTCTAGTGGTTAGTAGCCCTGACTGCTAGGCCGGAGGTCGTGGGTTCGATTCCCACCCAGGACAAATGTTTGTGTGATGAGCACGATCATTTGTTCTGTGTCTGGGTGTAATTTATCTATAACATGTATGCATTTAGAAATATATAAGTATGTTTATCAGTTGTCTAGTACTCATAACACAAGCTCTGCTTAGCTTGAGACTAGACGGCGTTGTGTGATAGTTGTGGAATATTTATTATTATTATTATTATTATTCTGATTCATGCACCGACTTTTTTCAGGATCCCGGTTAGAATTTTGAGGACACCAAATTCCTGGAGAGAATACACAAAAATACTAGACGAAATTTCGGTTAAAGACACTTGCGTGAAGAAAAAACCCAACATTAATCGTGATTAGGGTATTGTTCCTCCAATTTCTTAATCCTGTATTTCTATGAAGATTCCTCATTAACCATACACCTACTCATACGTATGTTTAAAGAAACCAATATCAAGTAAACCCTTACACATTCGTTTGAAATGATTGTCTGCTATCCCTTTTTTCAATACACTCAATCATTCGCATTGAATTGCCAATACTCGAGGGTCGGGCCCCTGCACTACGGAACCAAATTATCCCATTTACCACAGGAATGGAGTGATCAACGCGCGAAAATACCTCGCTTCCTCGCCACACGGTTGCTAACAGACAACCATTGTGCGGTGTTGCAATTAGGAACTTTAAATTGTTGTCAATAAAGTTTTAATTGGTATTTATCTGTAAAATGTATTGTGAAAATTATATAGTGGGGATCGATTAAATCAGTACCTATACATAAAAAACAAGTACCTATATATATATTACTAATATTAAAAAAACGTGGCAGCCTAAAGTAAGTATTAAAATATGGTTTCGTCATCTCTATTATTTTAAAATACCAGTTAATGGTTTTTAATGGCAAATCCATTCCTCATTGTTCTAGTGATCGCAAGTGTGGCTGCTAAGCGCGACTGAGACCCTGGGTACGATTCTTAGATCGAGCAGTGTTATCTAGGGTTTTCTGTTAAGGAACACTGAGTAGCAGCCCGAAGCTTAAAATTGTGACCGGTAGATGACAATAAGCTCACTATCATTATACTATCACTATTACATGGGACTGAAACCCGGGGATTCAGACGTCGTATTCTGTACCCGCCTAGAACTGTCACGGCATATACTAACTAGAAAGTTGTGAAAATTTCCATATCTGTATGTTGTTCACTGTGCATTAGTCATTAGGAATCCCATGTCCAACCCCGAAGTAGGATAAGTGCCTATGCCACAACTATACTGTGTCATATCTTCTGAAGCGAGAGGTTGAAAGTTAAATGTGTTCACACGTTCAACTTTTAACCTCTCGCTTCACAACAAAGTGCTTCGATTCTAATTACACCTATATAGTTCATTGTTCACGTAAGTTATTGAAACCCTAGTGCCCGGTCCAGTAGTGTGCCGGCCGCAACTTTATTGCACCGCAGTTGCGGACAGGACAGGGAAGGACAACTTGCAGATAGCGGACCAACGCTGCGGAATTCCGGATCGGGATGCAATTGTTGTATGCCGTAAAGTATAAACTTATGTGCCAATTCAACTATTTATTTATGTTATTGATGTACTTCACAAACAACGTCTACAGAAAATTGGAGTAGAGGTGGATATCAGAAATAATTAATAATCTTTTTTACCAATATACTTACAGATTCGAAGGCGATGCACAAGAAAGATTGTCATCGGGTAATAAAAAAATTACTTCCTATTCATTTCTACTTGCGGTCTATATGGTTATTGTATATGAGATAATTTTCTTCTTGTATGTAGACCCGAGTTTCCTAAATTCAAGTAAGGTATAATATACTTTCAAACATTACCTTCTCGTATGTGTATGAGTAAATAAGTATCAATTATTGCTGGTGTAATTTTTTCGAAGACAAAGTTGTAAAGTGCATCAATCACATAAAGAGGGTTAAGTTTTTAGTTAGAACGCCAACTAAAAACAAAATATGATACTTGTATAATCGAATAATTATTGTTGGCATGGTTAAAATAATAAATAATAACTGCGTCGTTGGTCTAGTGGTCCCAAGCGCGACTGCTGAGCTGTCTCGGGTTGGATTCCCGGGTCGGGCACAGTGTTATTGAGTTTTTCTAATAAGAATTTCTCAGTAGCAGCCCGGAGTTTGTAATTGTGCCTCATAGATGGGAATAGGCTCACCACATGGGACATAAAAACAGCATTGGTGAAATGTGGGTGTGCAATTGTGTACACCTCTGCCCTCACCCTTCGGAGAAATAAATTAAAGATACATACATTTGCAGATATATTATTATTAATTTATGAACTTATCATTGCCTACAGGTCGTTGAAATATACTTAGTTGTTGCAATCATGTGAAGATGGTCCCGTTGTAGTAATTGTGATGCAGCCTCATGTGATGCAGAAGGGAATGTGATGCAGCCTTATTGGATCCAGAGATCGGGATTCGACGTGATAACAACAATACCAATAGGTAAGTGCAGTTATATTTATATTTAGGTGCACTATTTAAAAATACTTTTAAATATCTCAACTGAGTCTGAGAGACCAGTAGATTCTTGAGATTATCGAGTTCAATCAAAAACACGACTCGCTATGGGGGTCCAGCTAATTTATGAAATGAGGTTACTATTCACCCAACCCTTCGAATGGATCAATGATATCCCATTTCATAAGCACTATCTCCTTGTACCACAACCAAACAGATGTTCAGGAGCCAACCTCGAAATGCCAAATTCAATCTCAAATTCTGTATGTAGTATAAAATTTCATGCAGTTTAACGTAAAGCCAGTTGGTATCTGATTCAATTAATCTTAGATGATACGGAGATTGGATACCTGTCTCGGTGCAATCGTAAGTTGTGTTTGTATAGTATGTACATGTTGATCAGATCGAAGTGGACTGGATACACCTAATGGTTTTATGTAAGTACATAGATTGTTAGGTGAAGTATCAAAATTTTATGTTGTAAGAAAAATTATAAGTGCTCATTAATTTGGGGTGCGCAAGTTCCAATCCTAGTAATTAGTAGTTGGGCTTCTATAATGGGTTTGAAAAATGTATTTGTATATTGTGTTCATCTATATTATTCCATACATAAAGATATATCTAGAAGTCTGCGGGGACTATAGGTTGTTCTGTATAATTTGTTATTGTGTTTACGAATAATATGTACCTATATTTTTGACAGTTACACCGTAAAACGATTAGCATGTTTAGTACCATTCCCTGCAAGAAGCTTTTTAGATTTTTGCTATTTATTGTTTCATATGAGTAATCAATAAAACAGGAGTAATTCCGTTGAAATAGTGTATTTTTACAATTTCAAAAATCAATAAAATATCTATTTAATTAATTGTTTTAATCCTAAGGATTACAAAAATAAGTATTCTTATAATATAACAATTAAAAAAAATATATTTTGTAATTACATAGCATAGCTTCAATTGCATCACCCAAACTTTATTCGTAAAATGTTATTCGTACTTACACAGCTGATTATTTACGTTATTACTTTATTAAAGAATATTTACAATGACGGTTATTACGTCCATAAATGGAAGACTTAAAAATAAATTGACTATTATATATGAATTAAATGATAAGTCTTACATTATGTCATGTTTAGAGATAGCTACCGATTAAGCCGCAATTCGTTTAGTACATGACAAACTAAACATTTGTAACGTAACTGTTAGTGGACTTGAAAATACATTATTTTATACAAAATTATACTTAATAAATACAGCTCATTAGAAAATTTATATAAATATATTTCGGTTTACCTACTTATAAATGTCATTTAATTAGGTAACTATTTTATAATTTGAGAACCAAAATTATTACGATAAATATTATGTTTTCAATTTGTTCGTATAATATATATATTAAAAAAAAAAACATTGTCTCAATACTAAAATAAAAGTCAGATAGATATATTACATAATAAACGGTGTCTTAGAAAACAAAATTTTCTCGAAAATATTAAACAGTTTTGAATACTTGGTTTTTACGTTCAATTAAACCATTTTAAAGGACTTCCCATAGTAAGATTCCTTCCAATCTGAAATTGCTTACTTACGTACGCGTGTAAATCTGTTATATTTTCAAAGCGTTAGCTCACGTCACGCTTTCCATGTGTCTATTTCACGAACAGAATCCTTCCAAAACCTTCACATATTTTTTGTAACTTTGATAAATTTATCAAGTTAATAATTTTATTATGGAAAGAGAAGGAAATAATGGTCAATATAAATCTGGTAACACAATATTTTGGCATTTTGGTCACCTCGACATAAACTATATATTGTAATACTACGGAAAATATATTCATATAACTTATATAAAATTAGGAGACCAGTAAGATTGGCACAACATTAGTCAACATTAATAAACAAATAGGTTTACCCTTTCCTAAGTTCTCTAGATAAGAGACTTTATTATTAAAAATTATAAGGTCGATTAAGAATCATATTATCACTGAAAAATCCATACCATCGCTGGTAGAGATACGCGGTGTTGTAATTACAAGATATTTAATAATAAAAAGTATATAGGAATCCCGAAATTTTCTGAAATGTCTGCAATACTCGGTATATAAATAAACGTATAATAAATACGTACATATGGGATAAAAATAAGTACAAAAGTAATAGAACCAAACATTGCTATTAATATTGCACTGTTATTGAATGAATACTTAATTACAGCAACGATCTACTAATAATGAAATTATAATTAATGAAATAGTTGAGACATTAAAATAGGTTATAATTTATGCTATTTACAATCCATAGTGTTATTCAGAGCGTTTATAAAAATAGCAAAACAAATTTTGATGACGAAATGTTTTTGAAATATCCACTTCAAAATACTTGCTCTGAAAATCACTATCAGTTGACAAGCAACTGGCAAGATTTAACAACTAAATAATAAATGGCATTAATTACTTTCAACTGTTGTGGAACTAACTTACAGTATGTGAGAAAACAGTTTACTAGTTTAAAAATATGTATGAGCATGATGGAAACGCCATAATATGATCTAACTTTATAGTATTAAGTAAAGTTACGGATACGTAGTGGATGAAATGACGATTCTTTCTTCACCATTAGATACGTAAATGTGAACGTAAAGGGGTGTATGTATACACTCGATATCATTGATAAGCATTACTCGAGGCTAATATTATGAATGGAGTTATCAAATCTAGATTTTGTACAGATAAGGTGTTTTATAAATGTACTGGTAAGCCTTTCTCCTATCTCTATATCGACTAATTTAGAAGTTATTGTCCCATCCAGAGAGGTCGTCCGGCGGCGGTTCGTCGGCGTCGGCTGGGTATTGGTCGAAGTTGTGGGTGTCGACTGGAGACTTCACTACCGGAGTAATTGGAGGCTCTAGAGAACGCTGCGCCAGACCCTCCCAGTTGAAACCATCGAACCATCTGAAAAGTGAGTAAGATAAATTAATATATTATAGTAAAAGATTATTTGTCCATATTAGATTATACCAAGATAAATCTTTGAAAAGCATTAACGCATGCTTAGCGAACTCTAAAGTTACAATATTAAATGGAAAAAGAATACGGTCGCGAACAGGATTCGAACCTGCGCCTCCCGGATAAATACTCCAGGCGCTCTGACCACTAAGCCATCTCGACCTCTGCTCACCACCGCGAATTCTTCTTCCATATTTTAATACATCTTATGGCGACGTCATTGCAATCTATTCGGTCACCTGTATAGGTACTGAATAGATTGCAATGACGTCGCCATAAGACGTATATATACGCCTGGAGTATTTATCCGGGAGGCGCAGGTTCGAATCCTGTTCGCGACCGTATTCTTTTTCCATTTAATATTGTAACTTTAGATTATACCAGTCGCGCTGACTAACACGGTGTCGTAGCATATGACGCCGCCATTGTCTGTTCAACCTGGGCTTAGAGATTAGGAGTTTCACCCTAACCGCAAACTGATTGAGGCTTTCCATTTCCAAACAGTGAAGCCAGCTCTGGTATGTTCGTGTGAAGCGCAACTCCAGTCCTATTGCAGCGATGGTTCTGCAGGACTGCCCGGAGAATGTTGTGTTGCTTACGGAACTTCGCAATTTGAGCCTTTAGACGGGTATTTTTCGGGACCATCTCAGTGTTTCATGAATCGCAATCAAAAAACAGCTCCATTGATGGGCTTGTGATCTTTTGGATTATCTTACGAATTTCGGAGGCAAACTTTGAGTTTCACTTTGATGCGTTTGCGTGAAGTTTCCTAATTGGCTCTAGCGCATCTTGGAGTCTTTGACCAAGTTTTAAGACAAATATGCCATCTACCTCACTCCAACACCAAGTCGGCGATGTTTCTGACGAAAGTTTGTCTGTTGTTCTGACGTTTGTCGTCTGCCTGGATTGCTGCGTGTTTCGCGGGCCTTATTCAAGCCAACGTAAGGAGAGTGTTCGCTACTATGTCGTCAACTGGCCATTGTGGCCAGTCATAGGCCGTCGGTAGCTTTACCTGGTTTAGCCTACCGACTGGAACAGTGATTGCAATTTGCAACCGCCGTTACTAGTGTAGATGGTTGTATTCCTGAACAAGTACACCCGGAATTAGAGTAGGCTGTTTATTTTGCTGTCCTCTCAGACTTGTCAACTGCAGCGAGACAACCGCTAGCAAATCGCCTCTACTGCGGTTTGCCTGGATATGCGTGTGGCAGCGGGTAGGCTGCCACCGAGCGGGCGCCAACGAACGCTCGACATTGGATGCCATTTCTGACATAGTATCCCGGGATGGGATGAAATCGCTAAAGCCTTCAAACAAGGCATTAAAAATATGTATTTTTATTCATACTCACTTGTGTTTTTGTATCTCCGTAATCCCACCTCGTTGGTAGCCGAGTCGCTCAGCAGGGTTATCCCTACACAGCTTCTTGATAAGGTTAGCTGCGTTTCTGGTGATGCATCGAGGAAACTCTACTGCGTCTATACCCTTAAGAATCTTGTTGTAGGTCTTCATCGGGTCTGTGCCCGTGAACGGCGGTGAGCCCGTTAGCAGCTCGAACATTAGGACACCTGTAGTGATGACCGTTTTTATATAATTATGGCGGTAAATGAATATGTTTTTTTTTGTCAATGAATGTCGAATTAAGCTTTATTTTTAAAACGCATACGTATCTAAAATTATACCCACACCCCTTGGATTGATACTCCAAGTACTCTACAGATTAAGTGGATAACCAATTCGTAATTGACAGAACAAGGATTGTATGTTTTTTTTTTTGGGAAAATTCAATCAAAAATCCTATAAGGTAGGATTTTTTGTATAAATTAAATCCGTGCGTTGCAAGTAATAAATATTTAGTTATATAGATATGTCTTAACTAAATCGATATATTTATTGTATGTATTTATGTCTCACCTAATGACCAATAGTCCGCACTAATATCATGACCTCGGTTCATGATAACTTCAGGAGCGACATACTCTGGCGTACCGCAGAAGGTCCAGGTCTTGCGGCTCGCTTGCAATTTCTTAGAGAAACCAAAGTCCACTAGTTTTACGTAGCCTTTAGAATCTAATAGTAAATTTTCTGGCTTGAGATCCCTGAAAAAAAAGTTTAGGTAAATTAAAAACTGATATAGTCATGAATAAAGTCTACAGTCTCTGCCTAACCTAACAGAAAACAGACATGATTATAATAAGTATGTATTAAAAAAAATGATAGCTCTAAGGCCATGGGAAAACCGTCGTGGGGTTGAAAAACGGTGTGATCCTACTCAGTGACAGTTTCGTGATCAATCGTTGTCTTTCTACTTTATCTCACCTGTAAATAATATTCCGCGAATGGAGGTAATGGAAGGCTTCAACCACGCAAGCAGTGTAGAATCTTGTGGTAGCATCGTCGAATTGTCCTGAAATCACAAGCAGATAGTTAATAAAGTTGACCCACTTAAATTCTAGCATAGTATTATGATTTATTTTAATTACCTCGATCTCTTAAAATAGTCCACAGCTCTCCTCCAAGGCAAGTCTCCATCAGCATGTACAAGTACTTCCTATCCTTGAACGTCTTATACAACTTTACGATGAATTCGCAGTTCATCTCTGACATAATCTCCTTCTCTGACATGATGTGCTGTTGCTGCCTGGTTTCAACGATCTGGGCCTTCTTCATTTGTTTCAGAGCAAAAGACCTGCTGGAGTCGCTCTGGATTTGAACCAGCTCCACGCGTCCAAAGCCTCCGATGCCGAGCGTTGCGATTATGCGCAGGTCTGAGAGACGCAAATTGGCGAATTCCTCGTTTAATCTGTAAAAGTATGTTATTCATTACAGTATTGACCTCGAATGCTAAATTTGTATCGGCGAAACTAATTCGAAACCCTTCGAAGGCATTCATAAAGAATGACCTCGAGCACTGCTCAACAAAGAACGGTGGAACTCGGGAAGTGGTCTCGACCCAATAATGACATGACAGTATCGAGTCCGAATAAACTACGTACTACGAAAAAAATCTATAATGTTAAATGAGTAACAAAACAGAACCTAACTCAATTCTATGAGAAATTGAAAAGGATGTAGTAAAACCAAAAAAAAATCTTATAACTCAACTATTTCCGCTCTCACAGACATAATTCCTAAACGGTACTTATTGAAAAAATTATGTAATCTATACCGGTAAACCAGGAGTCTTATTGATACCGATTATGTTCGATCAACACATGTTTATACAACATGAAACTGATAAGTGTGCGAGCGGTGAGAGTGACAAAAAGTTGAACCACCGAACATGAAAACGGAAAAGTGTAAAATAACTGAATGCAACTAATTTTGAAACCTCCTTCTTTTTTCGCCGGTTAAAAAACGATTGCGATTGAGAGGGGAACTGAACAAAATATGTAAATATCAAATTTGATCATCATATTTTTAACTTTCGGTACCTAAACATAAGCTCAGTTCAATAATAACTTTCCTATAGAGTTAATTGATATATCTTTTGTTTTTGCAGCGAATCCATTAGGTACTAAGTCATCCAGATGCGCCACACCTATTGTTTCTATTGCCACTTCACAATCTGTATAACAAAAACGCGGGAAACCTAATTGTTATCGCTCAATGCCGTGGTAGACACATTTTCTACGTCAAAGAGGAAAGTTAATAACCGATTTGCTTCCACTCTTTAATTAAATTCGACATTGATGAGTAGAAAGCTATAGTATTATTTTTAATTTATATCACTTACCATTCGTTAAAATCCGTATTGTTTGCATCAAAACAAGAAATAAAAATATTATAGACGGTAAAATCGAGATATCAATCGTTATCATTTATAGTCATGTTGCAATAGCTATTGTTTGAGAGTCGAAAAAATATTAATGGCCGCACAATGGTTTGTTCCATCTGCGTTTCTTTTGTGATGTTATCGTAGTCGGCTTAGTTTGGCTTAGTGTGAACTTGACAAAGGAAGCTCCCAGGTATTAAAATCACATCAATTATGTTCAAACAATAATTAATACTTATAAATGTTCATAACAATTATTTATATTAACAAACAACATTAGCATTGTATGGATCTAAGACACAAAATATCTCAGAATATTTACTTGTTACAAAGATACCCGGCTATAATAATAATTTGTATACAGGAGACATGACAAGACATTAAGTCGTGTGAGTTGTGTTCAGTATCGCACAATGACTCAATTACCCAATAATAATATACAAGATTCACTAACTGAAGATCCAGATCACAACGCATCCAAGCAAGGATCATAGTCACAAATTCATAACTAGAGAAAGATAAAATAAAAGAGTTGACTTACCTTTGCCTGCTGTCTCCTTCGTCCTTGTACTTCGTTCGGATCTCGTCAAGGGCCGAGATCAGTTGGTTGAAGGTCTCCCGGTCGATGACAAGACAAGTCGTGCCCTCTGGTGAATCACATATTATATTCGCTGTTCGAAGATCGTCCCTGTAATATGGAGGAAGCAAAGTTATCATTGATTTTTTAAAAGAGGTATTCTAAATTATTGAAAAAAAATACTAAATCCTAAATCCACAATATATCAGCTTGTTTAAGTCATGATTTATGGGTAAACAGTAAACAACAGAGATCACTGACAATGACAAACATGACATGGACTCAAACACAAACGTATTCATAGAAAACAATCATATATTCTTCATTCACCGTACGAAATTACTTTAATTGACGTATAAATATTAACAGGTTTTGAAGGCTTACCCTTGCAATGCCTTCTCTCCGAAGAAATCGCCTTTCGTGAGACTTCTTATAAATTTCTCATCGTTACTGTTTGGTGGTTTCTGAGTTACTTTCACCTGAAAAAGAAATAATCATAACATCAGCATAAATATTATTTGTAAAATTATTAGTTTTTGAAACCTATTCCACTAATGTCATCAAAGATACAGTTATATGTATAGTAAGTCATAAAACTTGGTAATATTACTAATCTACAATAAATCGGGATTATGAAAGAAAATAAATTAAATTGACCCATGAGCGAGCGAAGCGAGCTCGGCAGTTCCGTGAACCCCGAAACGGACAGGTTAAGTTCGAAGTTCCTTCGTGTTTACATTTTTTTCTGACCTTACACAAATAAAAATAGAGGCTCCGTCGACCCAGCCGCGGGAAGCCATATGAGAATACAGTATCATTTCTTTTACTTGATTGGTGACGATCTATTTAATATACCTATACAATAAACAAATCTGTCCAGCTGAAGATACATATGTCATTCTGCATTACGTCTAAACGTGGGTAGCAGTTTGTTAAACGTAACGCAATGGCAATCCTGCAGCTGCAACGTTGTTCAGCTGTTTTATAAAACGGATCTGTTTTATAAATCAGCTAGCAGTTTTGTAAAACAGCGGATTCTACTATCCATCTGCGAGATGTACATTATAATATCGAGAAATGAAATTGATGTGCGTTTTATTTTTAATTTCTTGGAATTTAATCAGGGAAATATTTTATTTTTATTTTTGATTCATGATGTATTGTGATTGTTATTTAATTTTTATCTGTTACATTAAACTAGAAAATTGTTGTTGTTATCGGAATGAATAAAACGCGAGAGTTTAGTTTTTATTACTTATTCACTTAAAAACGACTCAATATAATATTATTTTAGAAGGTTACTTGATTTATAAATAGTATTTGTATTTGTAATCATTATCATAAAGCAGCAGCCAGTTATAAATAATATTAATAAAAAAACTAAACTACTTAGAGTAATGTCAAAAAGATTGTGACGTTTGTGTAATAACGTAGTTTAAACTGGTTGAGTGAGCTTATTACCGTTATTATAAAAAAAAGAAAATACGGACGTTTAGACAAGATCGAAAGTCGTCATTAAACTCCGGATGAACATGAAGTAAGGCACGGAGGGCTAACGGACATTTATGTGCTGGCATCATAATATGCTCCGCAATTGAGTCACGAGCTTGTAATTACCTGTTCCGTTACATAAATTACTAATTAGCTTCTACTACTGATAAAGGAAGCGATAAATTCTTAACGTTTCTCGGGAAACCTAAGTCAGTAAAAATCGAACAAATAACGGTACCAAAGATCATTCGTTTACAACTAAATAAATCACACATCTAACAGTACATACGAATAATAGATAAATCGTAAAATAAAGCAGGAAATAAGCTAGATCAACAACTAAAACGTGATGAATGTTCAATGATGCATCACAACAATAACAGTCGAAACGTTCACACCTCGCGATGAATAAAAAATCTAAACATAGACGATTCTTTTTTAGGAACAGCTATTTTCACCTTTGTAATGATTCCATGGAAATAGATGCGTTCTCGAATACATATTAACAGTATTAGTGTTATAATTATAAATAAAGGATTCTATATTTGATGTAAGATACAACAAAGTACCAGTATAATCTCACTTCCAGGTAAACCGGAAATGTTTTACGACCAAGTTTAAAATTAAACATTATCATCAATAGAAAAAACGTAAAAAAAACATACAAATAGTGATGAGATAACAGCGGAAATAGACGAGATAATGTAACGCCGAGTAATAGTCGTGGACGATGGAGTCATCTAGATAGGGTTGCCCCTTTTCCAGATGTCCATTTTTAGGCGGACATGTTTGGCTCCTAGGTTCATGTCCGGCGAGAACTTTATCTGGCTTTTTACGTTTGAAAGACGAAATAAAGGCGATATTTGTACCAAATCTAATAGAAAACATATAAAGTTGATATCTAGTGACCTGTTGATAATTATAAACGTATTCTATTAAGTACCTACACACAGATGTCATAGAGTGGAGTACTTTTGCACAAACGTCCAGCAATGCCTAGCTCGGTTTTGGGAGCTAGTAACCCTAATGATGCGACAGTTTTAAAAGATAAAAAAAACGGGAGATATTGTCACACCTCAGTGCGTTTAGAGGCAGACGCTTTTATTTTGTTCTTAGGAGAGTAATATTTGATCTAGCCAATCATTTGTGTAACGAAAGGTGTAGTCATTTAATCTAATGTTTTAGAACAAAATATTCTACGTAAATAACTAGATCCAAACTAATTTTATAAATTCAAAAGTAACTTTGTCTGTTTGTAACGTTTTCACGACTAAACCAATGAACCAATCTTGATGAATTTTGGTATAGAGACAGATTAGACCATAGTGAAGGATATAGGCTACTTGTTGTCGGTCAAACAAAGTTTCAAACACCAGCTAGTACTTCTTATATAGTAATAGTATATAACTTCTTTATAAAGTTATCCAAAGCTAACTTTGATTTTATGACAGATTTGCCACACAAAAGCTGTCAAATTTCCAATGTTATTGTATATTGTAATTGTTAGGTAGAAGGTCTCTGATATACGTGAAATCGGTAAAAACATGTTTCTTAATTATTCATAGTATACACAGTTTAATTAAAAAAATACCAGATTATCCTTACAAAGATTCTCTCTGTCTGTCTGCCACAGGGCTGTATCTTTTCAACTGTAATATTTGAACATCTCACAGAATTTTTTATTATAGACATTTTTTATTATATCCTGACAAATCATCATCATCATTCCCCTGCCCTTATCCCAATTTAGTCATCTATTCATCCGCATCACACCACACATCCCTAAATCAAACCTATCAATAAAAGTTTAAGTGGTACGGAACTATAAAAACCCGGGTCCGACGCCGGTCTCTCGACCACTGCCCAACAGCGCCGTCTAAATTTATTTCAATTAAACCATTTACAGGCACTTTTGAATTATCAGAAGCCAGTTGCCATGTTCCAAAGTGTAAATTCCTATGGAGAAGAATGGGCAAGAAACTTCACGGTTACTCTTTTTCATGTTAATAGGTTTTTACAATTTTACATCCAACAATGTAAGATGAGGCCAATTGATGTTTTTCTTTTACCTTACCTTACTTCCTACTTAGATCTCAAATCCTTAATCAATGTTATAATTTGGCTCACTGTACTACACTTTAGCAATTCAAAATAATTACCGGTCCGCAATTGTTGTTCCAAATAATTTAGTTTCATTAACTTACAAACAGACTTATTATGGTTGTGTAACTATGTGGTTAACTCGACCTAGTCTTATGACTGTATTGACTGTATAAGACTGAATAAGATTACTTAAAATATTGAGAACGTTTTGTCGTAATAATGAAATCATCAAACTTTGGGAATAATAGAAACATTACTTCACTATTACGACTTTATTGTTTACTTTGTCATTTCACAGATTTTAAAACAATGCTCCCAATGTTGAGACAACCTTGCCAATTTGAAACGCAAGCAAATAAAATAGTTTATATTTTTGAGCCCTGAGTTTTTTTAAACCGATTGAGTTTTGGTGCAACTCTAATAAGCAACTATGTCGGCTAACTTGACCTATAACAAAATTAATCAAATGTCACATATATGTTATTATTACATAATCTTAAAAAACAAAATTCTTAGTAGGTTCTAGACACGGGTATGGAATCTTTCCGTATACAACGGATTCAACAAAGTTTATCTAGAAATATTAATTAATTGACTTGTGGTTAATAATTGCTTCATTCGCTACGATTTTTTATGTAAATAAAATGAACATAGAGTCAGTTTGGAATTCATACATAAATTGACTTTCTCTCCTCAATCAGACGGAAGTAAAAAAACACAACGTAATATTTAAATAATCCCATACAACGCATTCAAAATAACAAAGAACAAGATTATCCAAACAATAAGTTCGGTGTACCCAAATATTTCCCACAAAAGCGAACAAAATCTGGCCTCAAAATACCATACTCAAATCCTCTCGCTTGTGCACAGTGCGCTGACCTTGTAGCCACAATAGCCGGGCTTTTAGCCTGTACTCTACCACCTCCGTGTTATATAAAATTGAGTCACACTAGTGATTGTTTAGTGTCCAATTGATTCGGCTATGTCGCGATCAACAAAGATTAGATTGCAAAAATGTAAAAAAGCATTGCATTTAGGATTCAATGGAATTTAGACAGCTTCACATGAAATTTATAATTTATTTATTTATTATGAAAATGAATATGCAAAAGTTATGGTGCAAAATTGAATATTTATAGGCTAATTTAAACTTGTTATTCCGTGGATATTGGTTCACCATTTACTAAAGCGTGCTATTTTATGAGATACGTAATTTTGTATTTTCTTTGATATTTTTGGCAATTTCATTAGCAGGCGCTTGCATTATTAAATCTGTATAATTTACATGAACAGGTTCAATATATATCGCTGACAGGATACGGATTTTGTGAGTACAAATTTTCTGCATTTGCGCCGGTCAGGTATAACAATCAATGTTTGCGGAGACGTAATACTAAATGCCAAGGTGAACTTCTTGCACAGTCACCGCGTCTGCACGAACGTTATACAAGTTACTGTCATGAGAACATGAAGGAAATATTATTATGACTTACGAAACTTTGTCCGATAGAAACAAGTATCCAAATGAACATTAAAATTTCCAAATATAGGATTACGTAAACAACAAAATCTAAGGTCGTAGATATTGGTTCAAAAGATTAGGCTAGTGATACTACTGACATAAAACAAATTTAACCTAAAATAATAATAATAACACACACAAAGAAATCTATCGTTAATATAGTCAGAATTATTAAAAAACCTATTGCTCTGAAGCAAGTATGATATAATCAGTAGTAATATTTTGAAAGCGAAACGATGATTACAGATAATCGAATTACGTAGTGATTGAGACGGATATGTTTACAAAACATGGAGGCGTGGTCAAAGGTAAAAAAGTCACGTCGCTCCGGGCATTGGGCACTCGAAAGTTGGTCCAAACAACGAAAGTGAAATTTTCGTGTTTAGTATTAAACATCTTCGTATAATGTATGGAGAATGGAACGAATTTCTTGAGAACACAATGTCATCTAAATAAATTTTATCACGAGACGACAAATACCCACTTAGTAGAAACTATTATTAAATAAATGACTAAGTGATTGTCGGACTAATGTTATGATGATTAAAAGTATAAAATTTATTTCTTTTGACCAACGAATTAGAAAGTCATTAAAATGTCGGTAGCTGAAGATTACATTATTAGATATTTTAGCGTCATGATATCCATATATAGGTTTTGGTTTATTGTTAAATATTAAATTTGATTTGTCAGTAGCTGTTGCTATTTTAGTCCATATTATTATTCACTTGTAAGAGAAAAATTGTAAACGAATAAATTAATTGATAATTACCAGACATTATGATTGTTATCATAATCAGCATTCTATCAAGATTATTCTGATTTTCTTAAATTTTCTTGTTGTGTATGTTGCATTTGTTGCATGTAACTTTTTTATTGATTTATTTATTTCCACAAATAATTACACACAGGCACAGTCCCAACATAAACTAACTCAACTTAACAATATTTTTTTCTGGATGAATAATTTCGGGACAGAATTCTAGTAAATATGCTTTAACCCTTTTGCTGAAGATAAATTTGAATTAATTATGAAAATCGATAACAATATAAGCAGTAAGAATACCGAAATATTTTACCGATAGATATTAACGAAATAAATACACCATTAATCTAGGCGGAGAAGGAAAATAATTTGTTTAACGAATTCAAATAAGAAAAAAAGATTACCTGTCCTTTAGATATGATGAAGAACGTGTCACCACGAGCACCTTGCCTGATGATGTAATCGCCATTCTGGTAGTGAGTTTCTTCCAGCACATCGGAGATCTTTATAAGTGTGTCTTCAGGCAAATCCTTGAAGATCGGCACGCTGTAAATAAAATAAACAATAACATTAAAAAAGAAAAAAGTTGACCGCAGATTATGTCACCAGAAAAAGTAGGCTTTAGAGTTACGTTTGCGAATAGAAAGTTAAGCCGATGGCGTATTATGGAATTTGTACGCTATAAAATAAATAAGTATGGTTTCAATGTTGTGATGGTTCGTAACCTTTTCTGGCACAGTTTCTATAATTGTGGTTTTGCTATGGCGTTTCTTAATATATTTCGTTTATATTTTTATTCACAACAGACGCTCTTCTTCATCTCTTAGTTCAATTTGTTCCGGTTAAATGTTTTTATTTTAGACTACTAAGGTTGCAAAAAAAATATACGGCTCGCCTGGTAGTGCGCGGTTACCGTAACCTATGGATGCTTGTAACACCAGGGGGTATCAATACGCGCGTTATGACTGCGTAAGAGAAATCGCTGCACCGCCGCCTGGCAATATAGGGGACAAATACGGTCTTCACTACTGCGAACACAACGCTTCCTTATGGAGCACTAGCGACCTCTAGCACCATTATCAAAATAACAATACAAAAAGCAGTGTTATTTGGCTAAGATTTTTTGCAGTTGAAGATGTTTCCCCACGGGCAGCTGCAGTTATTTTGAGCCCAACCTTGTATTAAATAAACTATTATATTACTATACAATTATTTAATCTTTGTCACTTTAGAGTTATATGCATAATTTTATCCTATTCAACATGTTATTCAAATTGAAAGTGAACGCTAAAAGGTTGCTGGTCAACTTCGCGAGGTTTCCTTGAGTGAGTCATGTACTTACCTAATGTAAACCTACAAGAAAGTAAAGACAAATATGGTTTTAAATCATTGACTAAGTAAATTTAGTAGTGTTAAACACCATTGAGAATATTCTTGGACTACAGACCGGCTCCAAACGCAACAAAAAAATGTAATCATTTCTTGCAATTTTTTTCACTGTAATTAAGATTGCTATAGACCTCCAACTCTTATGTTACATAGATCCAAACATGTATGAACATTTATTTTCAATCATAGTATAAAACTTAATGGTATTGCTAGGCACATCTTTAATACATAAAGTGATTACAATTTGATGGCTCTATACAGTTGCGGAATTACACCAGTTATCAGACAATTAAACCAACATAAAAGAAACGAGTCAGCAGAACAGTACAATATTATTGTAACCGTGCGTCACAGTGAACGCGAATGAAAATTGGTTCCAACGTATCAATTTTCACGGTCAGTACTCTTTGTACCAAAAGCGAATTATGTCAATGTATTACATACTGTATATTTTGACGCAGTAATATTACAAGTTACGTAGATCGTAACATTGAGAATTATTTATCATAAAATTTTATTCAATAAATTCTACTGACATTATAAATTATAAGAAATAGTAACACGGATAGCTTTTTCTTCTAGTTGGTAACATTTTGGCCTCAATGCAAGGTAAAATTATGGCCTCGCTCAATTTGACAGCAATATGTTCTGGAATGTAAGGTTAGGATCAGTTACAATAATGTGACATTTGTATTTTGTATTTTTATGTCGATTGTCATGATGTGAGATATCTTTATTAAAAATTTCGATATATTTCACCCGACTAATTTCGAATCCATACGAAATTGATCACGTGGCGAGGTCGTGAGTCGAGGCTTGAGACCAATTGAAACTAGTCGGGCAACCCCGAAACATGCACGTGAGTTAAACTGTAAACAACCATGTTTTTGTAACTTTGTAATTATTATTTTTATATCGCATTGTTATAATGTTATCTAGCTTTATTCTACTGTATTTGATGTGTAGGTCGACTTTCAGTGAAGAAATGCTTCTTCATTCTTCAAAACAATCGTTATTATACTCGATATAACTGTTACTCTCTAACAAAGAAATAATCGAATATAAATAATTACCCCTCAAAAATATTCCATTTCTACAAGTCACCGAAACGTCGTCGTTGCGTTGAGACTGAGACAGCGAGTGTCAATTGCTTAGAGTTCCCTAAACAATGAGCAACAATAACATGAAGTAAATTGATACCTGGTTGCGTTGTTATATTGCAACATCGTGTAACTCGATGCTAATATACAAGCGGGTAATTAACTTAAGTATGTCGAGGCAGAAGCTGCTTCTCTATGATCGGTATCTTCGTTAGAGGAAAACTCAGTATCATTAATGATTATCTTCACGTATTAGAGAATTAACGGAGCATTCAATATTTCATCAAAACGGTCGCTTCTTCGTTGCTTTCTTGTGGCAAAGTTTCTAATGTGCTTACTGATTATTTATTTGATCGGAAATTAAGGATCACATAACATCTTAAACAGAAGTAAAATATTGTATATAAATGAAATGCTTCTCATATTTCAATTGGAAAATAAGTTATCAATCATTTGAGATTTTGAAATAAGATATAGTTTTTTTTTCCTACCAGTAAAAAAATGAATAAATATGATACCAATAATGTTTACAAACATTTTATTGTTCCTGACAGAATATTAAAAATCTTACAAATGACTGGTAAATTATAATGATATCAAACTGACGATAAACGTTACAGTTATGTTTATCATTATTCTAAAATAGAAACTGAGTATGTACTGTTTCAAATTATTAACCTACAAAGATAAACAGGAAATAATCGTTCATGTTAAATTGAAAGACGTTGATAATGGCAATGACGTTAACAACATTTATTGGTGTGGTATAGGAAGAATCTTAGAAACGTAGTTCCGATGCTGCAAACTAAATCAAAATCTACGTACAAATACAATAAGCCATGCATTTGAAACATAGATCCGCACACATACATATTTTCAACCTTCCTACTTATTCAACGACAATGCACAGAGAGACGAAACTAATAAATCAGTCTAGCTTTGCAGACTACAATATTAAGTACGTGCTTTTTGGTTACGTCTCACTCAGGTTAAAATTATATATACCATACAAGTCCTCGTGTTCTGTCTAGTTCTGCTTTCTTAGAATAGATTATTACGTCTGTGCAGTGAAAGGATTGCAGTCTCAAAATGTCAAGTTGCAAACGTGACGGCGAGTAAGTGAGTATTTCGTAAATTGCGCGCGAATGCTTGGGCAACGCTGCGTTGACACTGGTTTCGCCAACAATGGCTTTGTTTTATCGTCGATTTGATAGCTTAGACGAATATAAACATTCTATGCGTAGATACTAAATTGCTTTCGTGTGTTATATGCAGGCCATAACATTGTTGCGTGTTGTTTCGACATTGCATGACTTTACAAAGAACTAGTTTAATAAAACAGTAAAAACGACACTACAAAAACTCTTAAGTGATAGACTATCTTGGGTGAAGATGCAACTCAAACTGACTTTGATAGTTAACTCATTTTTATCTCTCTAGCTTTTTATTGGTCGACAGAAATCATTCATATTTTAACATCATTCCTGACAAGTTCTAAAATAAAGTAACAACTTAGATTAACATCGCGATAGAGACATTAATCTTAAGGATGATGGCTTCAAGTAAGATGGATCACCGTGTTAAGAGTATGTATGAGTACTTCATAGGCTATAAAGTAACAAATGCTAAGCATTCTACAACACGATACCCTTGATACAAAATGGAAGGCTGTCTAGAGTTACACGATACTCCAGCCGTATACGAATAGAACTTTTTAATATAATTTCATAATTATAGCCATAGGTCTCAGTAAATGATTTAATATTTCAATGCCTATATCACTGCAGTTAAAAATTGTATGTTATCTATATATTTTAAATATACTGACTTTATAGTAATAACACATTTATTTCTACAAAGATCCAAGCAATCAGATGTAGGTTACCAATCTATGTGAATATTTTGATACTTAAAAATCTCGCGATCATCGCTCCAATAACTTTGTTCTCGTTATTAATAAATTATTAATAAGTTATTAATAAGTTATTAATAAATTTCGTGCGTTGCAATATGTTCACATACACAGCTCGTTTCAAGGCCCGCACTGTTGACGGCATTGTAAGAGTCCCGTCGAAAGCAGAAGAATGGGCCATTGCACGCCTCTTGCATTTGCATAAGTGTCTTGAGGTCAATATCCTTCCCTGTCATCGGTAATGCTCTCAGAGACAAGCTTGTATTGTCGTGTACTAATACAGATATATGAAATCTATTCAAAGGTATAATGAAGACTTCCGTATTGTATGGCATCAGTTAGTCGTAAGAACATGAATAATAGAACATTGTTAGTCAATTTCATGCACGTTGAAAACATAGAAACATGCTATTGTGTCTTTTATTTATCATTCTTTACGTATAAACTAATGCAAATAATTACTAAGTTCTAATTGTATGTATAATATGCGTATAATATATGTTTTGCAGACGTCATTTGATATTTTATATAATTTAAAAAGGCTATATTAGGTAACATAACAAATGAAAGTAAGAGTGTAGTTTAAGTATAATTAGAGAGTAGCGCAAAATAATATGAACATTAGAATGCGTTTCACTTCAGTTTCATTTAAAATAACAAACAAGCAAATTTAACAGGAAAGATGTTACGCCTTATTCATTAGGAACATATGTTAGACAACAGATAGAAATCAGGCCAAGTATTCTTTATTGAATCAGTGTTTAACAAAATGTGTGAGCATTTGTTTGTCAGTCAAGTCACCACATTGAGAGGTTACTGCCCTCGTTATTGTAAACAACACGTCTTTTTAGGAAGGAAAAGTCGAAATAGCCCGTCTAAATACGGCTCAAGCTTCACTAAAAAAGCGTATCATATTGTGCAGACTTTGCTTTGTGCCAAGAGGGAGTGATTGGCATATTTTTTTTAAACATTTAATGACTTATCAGAAAATAAAATAATTTGAAAGGCGCTATTTTAACATAGCGCCTTTCAAATTAAACCAGACCACCAATAAAAGGCAAAATATTACAAATTGGTAGCACTATTTTTAGCGCCTTTCAAATTAAACCAGACCACCAATAAAAGGCAAAATATTACAAATTGGTAGCACTATTTTCTGATAAGTCCTTATGTTTAACATCTTGTCATGGAAAACTGAGCTTTTTAGAGTTCGAAACGATGTCTTTTTTCAGGTCGTGCCTAAGCTTTGTGCCAGATTTCTTGAAAACTATTCAGTACTCTAATAAACAAACTTAAACAGATAACATACTCAATGCTTTGTTACTACAAACTACTACTTTGTAGCAGTCATAGAAATATTGATGTCACTAAAGAACGTACATTATGGTAATTTTATTGCAATTTACTAAGTCGATACGTCTGTCTATGTACGTTCTATCTAAATTAAAAACAAATGCACTAGAAAGTAAGCTATTTCAGTTTCAAGATTTCTCCTACTGATGTTGTTACAAGTTTATCTGTGTGTAACATAAATTATACTCAAGTGATATTACTGCTTTAAATTGCAGTTTTTATTTATGTTTACATAATTATAAAAACTCAAAATTAAATATGTTCTCAAAATATTCAATTCCATATAAAATCATAATCGTCAAGTTAATATTTTTCTGCAAAATTATGTCAATTTAGAAATCATAAGATGGAAACTATTGGGGATAATGCTAGCACTAAATAAGTAACTAACGACTAAGCAGATACAGCCCACAGTCGTAAATCCAAATAAAGAAATTTGAAAGCTATTAACGATATATCACTGTAAGCACGAACAATAAAGATGATGACTCACTACGAGAAGAAAAAAGGCATTTTGACTTACCTCTTAAGGAAGTCAGTATATTCGGCTTGACGTATGAGACCAGTTCGCATCATGATGGTCTGGAAGCACTGGCGTTCGATGGCCCAAAGTCTGCAGTCAGTGGCCGCCTTGATGGTAGCAGTACGCTTGCAGTTGTAAAGAATGGCCAGTTCGCCGAACACCTTGCCTGGTGCCATCGTGCTGAGGTACTTGTTCTCTCGAGATACTTCCACACGGCCCTCTGTTGAACAAACGGTAATGTTAACAATTGTAGGAATCAATAGTGTAAAGGGTGTAGATTTTTGACTTAACTAATTCTGAATAGTCGGTTTTAGATAGTTTAATAGTGGCAAAAACATTCTGAAAACCCTTTATTTAGTGTCTGAATAGAAATTAAAGTTCAGAGTAAAATAATAAAAATATCATATTTTTGTAGAAAAACATTATAGCCCGTTTTTTTTTAATTAGCTATCTAAAGAACATAAGCCAAGAAACAAGACATGTCCAGAAATAAGTAATAACAATTTGTATCAGGTCGAGAAATTTGGTTTCTTAAATAATTGTAATACATGTATAACGAGTTATTTACAAATGCAAATATTGGTTAACCCATAAATAAATATAAATCTATATAGATAAGAGTTATTGAGGCTTAGATCTTAGGACTAGATTCCACTAAATGATCATGAAAATATTAGATTTAAAATCAAAGGTAAAATTTTGTTTTTCATTTGTTTGAATTACGATCAATTGATAAAGCTGATCCTGACTCGTAACAAGAATATAAAATGTATTACAACGAGGAATTTTCTCCTACTAAGTGTTCATCATCTCAGCCTCTATGGTTGAACATAAGCTTTCATTGTCTTCCAAAGTTATTGATTAATGAGTATATTATATCGGAACCTTATGCTTAATTTGTGTTTTTACATTTATACCAATCGGTACGTTTAAGATACCAATTAAATTATTAAATACTGTCAGAGTTACCAAGATTGAAATTGTCGGCGGACATTGGTGACTCACGAGTGAACGGGCCCGATAGTGCAAAAATAATTTCTATAGTGGAAAAATCAAACAATCAAGTTTTATGACTCTTATCGATAAGTGTGAAAGATTACAATTGTAAGTAGTTGTTATTATCGACCATGAGAAGATAAGTGTGAGAATAAATAGAGAGGCATGTGAAAATTCTGCTTGTTTAATCAATGAACGTGAATGAATGTATGTATGTACGTTTGCTCTAAGTATTTTAATGAGATAACAATGCGAACAAAGTGGGGTCACATTATTGAGATTTATTGTAATTTATGTCGTATAGCGAAAGTGAAACGTTGTTCACGAGTATTCTATGAGTTTCTGGAACTTCTGTACGCGTAATAATCAATGACATTCCATTCTTAGGATTTCCAAATGATTTGACTACTGTATTTTTACAATTAATTAGATTGCCTCCGCATTTTGAAATACTATTAAAGACTTATGTATTTATGATAATATTTGTTAAGTTATTTATAAATGAAAAATCTCCTGCTTCCCTAGTATCAATTCATTTGATTGATTTGCGTGTAATCATTGACTGCTAGACAACATTTCAGATTTCAAAGACAACATAAAAAGTCAAGAACATCTGGTTTGGTTCATAAATTGAAGTTGTTCATTCAAAGGGTATTGTTACCTGTTGTTGAGCATTAACAGTTACCAGCCATTGACGGATAGACTGTAGGGTCACGTATGTATGTGTGTATAGTTGTATGTTTGTTTTACATATGTAGTTGTCCTTCGTCACGTAGTGTCTGTTCAATTGTTATTTTTGCCCCGTTATAATTGTTCACATATTTTATTGTATAGCTTATTTTAGACATAATTCGACCTATATCTTTATTTAGAACTAAATTAGTAATTCTATTGATAAGAAATAAATAATTACTTAACATAGCATCATGTCTGTATTCCTCAGGGATAGGCAAATGTTTTCTGTTATTAAGTCCCGTGTAACGGGTAGTGAGACTATATTTATATTTTAGTCTGCATAACATTTTTGGTAGTAACCAGTAGTGAAGTAAAAAGCCTTTTATCAGAAAATTCCAAGTACAGTTACAAATATTTTAGCCGTATACGGCATATCATAGACTAATATTTGCGAAGCATAACAAAGTCACGAGGCAAGGACATGTTCGCTTCACCTCAATTTATAACAATTAACAATCTTGATTAAATCTATTTACGTAACAATTTAGTTTGTAACTAGCCTTAAAATTAATTAATTAAACTGCTAAGAACAATTGAGTCTCATAGGTTCTAAATAATGATTGTGTATAGCATAGCTGAAATTGTCCTATTAATCCACGATTTTAACGAAAACGGTTTAAAATGGATTATTGAACTCTTTCATACATAATTGTCAATTAACGATTGTAAACATACTTTAACGCAATAACGCTTATTTAGCAACTTCTCTCCAACTTTCTATGGTAAAAAATACAAGTTTCTAAATCAAGTGTGAAATTATTACAATGTTAAAAAGAACTTCGGAAGTAATGTGCAATGGATTGGGAAGTTAACGTTTTATTACACTGATATAAACTTTCTACTTTATATTGAATATTTTTACCGTATCAAGTACAGGTGTATCCGTAACAAGACATTCCATTTCTTGGCCGAATAAGGGGACGTTCATTTAATATCGTCACATAAAATCTGGGCACAGGAATCAACCCAGACAAAGATTATCTTTTAAATGAGGTCTGTCAATTCTGCGATGAGAAGTAACGTCGCAGCGTCGCAGTCACCTTGGCCAGGTCACAATAACCACTGGGATCAGTATGTGTTTAATACATACCGTTTTGCCAGTATGCACAATTGTGGCCACCACAACCAAAAGACTGCCTCGTTGGTCTAGTGGCCCCAAGCCCGACTGCTGAGCAGGAGGTCTCGGTTTCGATTCCCGGGTCGGGCAAATTGTTATTGAGTTTTTCTGATAAGAAATTCTCAGTAGCAGCCCGGAGTTTGGAAATGTGCCCGGTTGATGGCAATAGGCTCACCACCTATTAGATGGGACTTAATAACAGCATTGGTGAAATGTGGATGTACAATTGTGTACACCACACTGCCTACCACTTCGGGGAATACAGGCGTGATGCTATGTTATGTTATGTTACAACCAAAAGATGGTAGCCGAGACATATCTTCAAAAAAACAGCAAAGAGAGACTGTCTTCTTGCCGGCGGCGTTTTTAATGATTCCGAATATTACCCTTTTTTCTTATGAGTCATTTAATCTATTATAACAAGTGCTGATCTTTTAAAGAAAATTCAAAGTTCAAACCTACTTATTAAACAGGTACCTACCTACGCTGCTTATTACGTTTTGACAAGTAAATAAGTAGTGACATCCCATCAAATTATAGCCCGCACAGCAGCTGCGGCATTCGAACCATAATAGGGGCAATTCTGAGCAAGGTACAGAACATTTTGTAAATGTTATAATTATTATCTAAATATGCAAAATAATAATTTGCCAATCGGACGTATGAATTGCTGGTCTTAGGTGACGTCAAATTAAAGAGTCAAAGAACGAAAGTGTTTCAAGGCGACTGACTTAGAATGTAATGTCGGGTCAGAAGTTCGTATACGTGTCCAGGCTTGTGGCCGTTTTATTGTTCAACCACAGTGTACAAAGATTACAACATCGATATAGGCTTTCCAATAGGACAAGTATATTATATAAGCGTTGGTGGGTTTGTCTTTGCACACAGTACCTAAACATCTCATTATGATTGAAGAAATTGCATTTTTGTCGGAAAGAATCAAGTACACTTAAATATGATGTTTTAGCTACACAATCCTGACACAAATACGTTAATACTTGGAGGGCCAGACGCACTTCTTTATTATATTTACCTACGAACATTCCTAACGAGACCTTATTAGTAATTGCCATGTTACTGTTATTCTTATTGTCCTTCAACTGCCATTAATGTGTTTATGCTAAAACCTCTTTACCATAATCGTTCAACAAGGTTGGTTTAAATTTACTACCATACCAAGGCTGGTGGTCCATTGTCTTTTGAACTGTTAAATGTCAACCTTGATTGCCTCGTTGGTCTAGTGGTCGCAAGCGTGGCTACTGAGCGTGAGGTCCTGGGTTCGATTCCCAGGTCGGGCAAAGTGTTATTGATTTTTTCTGTTAGGAAATTCTCAGTAGTAGCCTGGAGTCAGGAAGTTGGTGGTGTGACACCCCCGTGCTTCGGAGAGCACGTAAAGCCGTCGGCCCTGCGCCTGATCTCTCTCTGGTCGTGTCGGATTTCCGTCCCATCGGAATATGAGAGTGAAGGAAGAGGGAGTGCGCCTGTTTTTGCGCATACACTTGTGCACTGTAATATCTCCTGCGTACTTGGCTAATCTCCGTGGAGATACGCCGCCGTGACCGAAAGACGATCGGAAGGAGTATATTTTTTAAATGTTAACCGAAATGTGCATGACCATTATGTCATGACGACGGCTGCTTTGTTTGTTATAATAATTCAACGGAAACATTTTTTACGTTTGAATCTAATCTCAAAATAGTAGCTACATCAAGATGTATGGTCTCCGAAAATATTAAATAATGTATGTAACTGTGTTAAATCGATTCATCGCGTTAGATGTAATCGAGTGTTCTCTAATTAAAATAAGCTTCTTCCAGGTTTAAAATTTACCTATTAGTAATTTCGTGTACATAATTATATGTACAAAAATAGACTATTAAATAAAATAAAATAATACCTACACCATTGTATTGAAATTAGCTTAAAAAATTATGTAATTTCATATTCAACCTTTAATTTAGTATTAATTTAATTTAATTTCTTCACACTTTTTTTTGTAATAGATTATACTTTACATAATAATTCAAATTGCTGTATTACAAGTATGATGATTCTCATATTCGTGCTTGACTTTAGCTAAAAGTAGGGCAATACGAAGCGAAGTTTAATTGATATGCGAGTCCGGTGCGTTTAGTTAACAACGTACCTGCGCCAAGGCACTCAAAACCTCGATCGTAAATGGAGTACGCATGGCGTAATGTCCAGGCACTCCTTTGGAATGGGGCAAAACGTAAGGTTGTTTTTTTTTCAATTTACTGAATTCACCTATATATTTGTAATGAGGTTCTTTTTGGTCAGTCGTGTAGAAGTAAAAGTAAAATAAGTGTTTTTTGATAAGATAACAGTGTTCTGTTGGTTATTAAAATCATGCTACAAATGATGAATTTATTTAGTATCTTCGATCTTTATAATTAAACCTATGATTAAACGGATAACTGGCTGTCTTTGCAATAAAGGAAATGTATTAATCAGTTTGTCGTGTTGTCTCGGTTACCAATATAGACCGTCATTTCCCGTGTATGTTGTAAGAGACGATTTAGAGATTGTATCAAGAGAGTGGGTAGCAGCATCCAAGTATGAACAAACATCATTAAAGGAGATTAAAGCAAAATTCTTTAAAATTAGCTTGTTTTGTTAGAGAGTTCTGAATCTTCTAACAGTTGATTCTATACTTGATAATGATGATATGCATTTATTTATGGACCTTTTTTAATAAAGATGTTAAATAACGACTTAACTACATATTTGAAAAAAATATAAGTTTTTTTATTTTATTTAATATTGTAAATGTGAGTGCTACGTAACCATTTTACTAAACTTTCTATTTTGTTTGTTGTCTGGCAGTTGGGAGTATGTCATGCTCACTAAAATGTCTCGCTGATGGTGGCGTGTGTGTTGGTCATTCGATTCCCTACAACACGGTTGAGTTGGGTGATGCTGACGCATGCGTCATGTTCGTGAACGGGCGCCGTCAGTTGGGACTGGTCATCTCTGGACTGTCATGACGGGAAATTTGAATTGTTAAACTACACTTTTTTAGTATTATCTTACATTGTTCTCACATATTTAAATTACTATTTTTTTGCAACAGAGTCAGTGCAACCAATACCTGCTATTGTGAAAACCTATTTTATAAAAAGAGTAACCATGGAATTTCTTGCCTGTTCTTCTCCATAGGAATCTGCACTTTGGAACGTGGCAACTGGCTTCTGACAATTCAAAAGTGCCTGTAAAGGGTCTAATTGAAATAAATGATTTGACTTTGACTTTAAATATACGAAATAATTTATTCAACATTAAACTTCCAAAATACAATGGAATAGTTCTATATAACAAGGAGGTAAAACAGATCCTTATGATGAAACATTGAGTCATGTGCGTAGGTATTTCACGGTTCATATTACGTCATCCAAAATGTCATCTGTGAGACCTCGAAATTGTTCCGTCGCCATACACGTGCATACATCGATCAACATCAGTACTCAAGAGATCAAAATAACTTCCCGATAACAAGTATGATAACCGTTTATAATGTAAGTACATAGATAGTTACATAAAACTGAATTATAGGTAGGTATAAATAATATAAGTGCGTAATTGTGAATTAAATTTTACCTGCGTCTCCATTTCGATGATATTTCTCCGCCGACTTTTTGTTAGGATCTAGACGAGATACGTCCAGCAATATACCCGCATCCAACGATGATTCAGTAGCAGTACTGTCGCGCTGGCAGAGGTTGCCCGTCCTCCTTTTTCTTGTCCCATAAGTATGCACCGGCACTATCAACTTAGGTCTAGGTATCGAGAAATCTGAGTCCGAACCGCTAGAGGAGCTTTTTGCACTTCTAGAAAACACACTATTAGTACTCGTAACACGTTCTTCACTAATACGGTCTTTTTGAGCCCCGAAAGACATAATATCATTGTACCTGTCATACCTATCATCACTTTTCACTCTCACTGTATTATATAACTTTCCATACTTATCACGTTTGATTTGTTTTGCAACACCATTAATAGTCCGGTAGTCACTTTCTTTACCCAGATCAGTAGAGTGTAACCCATTAGCAATCGGCGGGGCGGGTTGACTTTGACTTCCGTTAAACATTTCGTACTGCATCAACGTTAGCTGTTCACTTGGTGACAGATTTCTTTTTGGTTGAGTAACAGTGACTCCATTATGAATCTCTTCAGGCTGAACTGCCTCGAGATAAGCTCGCAGGGGCGTTCTTCCTTCGCTTTTAACTCTTAATGATTTTGATCGAAAGCTAGGCTTGTTATCTTCGATGCGTCCGTTTCGTTCATTTGCCGGTTGCGATGTGTGCTTAGGAAGTTGATCGCATGTAGATAACGACTGGTTAATAGGCTGCATGTATAAACCCAAATCTTCCGCATCGCAATCCATATCGAGGTTCTGTTTTCCGTTCCTGGATTTTATAGGACTTAAGTCCAAAGTTGCCATAGAGTTAATCAATTGATACATAGTATTTCCATTTTGTTTAGAAGGCTCGTTATGAGTGTTTTTGTCTTTTTTCGTTTCCTTTTGCATCTGTTTTATCTTATCACTGTCAGTGTCATTATTCTGTTGACTTACTCTGGAGTAGTACTCGTAGTAAGATTCAGATGAAGGGTCAGGTGGGACCGCTCCGGGGTCGGGTAACGGATAATAACTTTTCTTAGAGTCAGCCTTTCTCTGTCGGTGTGCGTATTTTAAAGAATCCTTACGTTGCGGTGGTACAGGTGGTTGTTTGCTGTTTGATGCAAATCCTTCAATATCCCATTCTGTAAAATTTCTACGTTTCACTCTTCTTAGTGTCGACGGCCTGTATCCGTTCGGCATATCTTTAAAGCTATAACTATGTTTCAATTTATTCTGTGCGAGAAGATTATTATTTGCTCTCGCCTTTTCTTCTATATTTTGTTGGTATTTTGCTAATTGAGATATGTTTTCATTAGGAACATCATAACTATATTCATTATCTTCCAATGAATATGTTTTACTATCATAATCATTGTCGCTAGTACGACCAACATCTCGGCACGACTTACTTCTCGATATTGAATTAAATTTAACGCTATTTGATTGGTCATCGTTTTCACTATATGAACTGAGATTTTTTGCACCAACCCAGTTCGCTGCGTATACAAGGTCCATAGTTCTGTCCGTGATGGACAGCCACGGGTCCTCCATGACCGCTTTTCCTGGATAATGCTTGATTTTCATAATGCCGTCGACTGTCCGATTGTTGCTTCATTTAAGTCATTGAGAAGCCAATATGCTAACAAGTGAGGATTTGCAGTTGATAATGTTAATTCCATTTTCCCGTTGGATGGATGTTATCGGTCAGCTGTTAAAGGTTACGGCGGTCGGACGTCATTAGACAGAAGATTAATGTGACACACGCGCTGTTTTTGTTATTTTGTAATAATAATCTGGAACAATTACTTGAATCAATCTATTCAAATAACGATTCATTGCTGCAACAAATTTTTCAAGATCTGGTTATATATTGTTATTTTTTTTCTAAAATTTATTGACCGAAGGTAATATTTCTCAATTTTCTATTAAATTTTTGCGTTAAGAATGGAGCCTTATTGTAACACATATTATAGGTACTTATCCATGTCTAGAAACACGATTAATTTACTCAAGACACAAAGCGAACGCTTTTTCTCAGCCTCAGTTAACCGCATTGCTAAAATACTAATGAAGTACTACCTAATAAAACAGGTGAAAAAACATGAAATCGAATTTATGTCTACTACCTTTATAGCATAAGATGAGAATACATCTGATCATTGTTATAATTTGAAAAGACAAAGAAAAAGGTTAAAAGAAAATTTATAAGTTCTAGCATTTTGCAATGCAACCAAGCAAAGCATAGGAGAGGCATAATACCCACATTTAAAAATTAATAAATTATTCATCTAGTAAAGAATCCAAACAAATAATGCCTTGAAAGACAAATATGCGTCCAAAAAAAAAGAACTCTATGTCATAAATTTTAATGATTATGGTTATATTATTCAAGAAAATTATTATACTTGCATGCAAATGTGCAACTCTCTGATTTAATCAGTAAAAATATAATGTGTTTTCTACATTCTACTCTAGGTATTATTGTCTTTCTGATTCAATATTTGCTTAAATTAAGGGAGTGTATTGTACACCAACACCATTTAATTCGGTGCTATAATGGCAAATTTTAAACGTCCTCGAACATAAAACTTCGCAAGAGCGGACGCGTCACGGGAGGCAAGCACAACCATTGCACAAGAAGTAGTTGGATCCAATGCATCAACAACGAGGAAGCATTAACTGGGCCTCAAGAGTCCACAAGGCGAATGTAAATTAAATCACATTGCGTAATAATTAGATAATGAGGACTAAGTGAGTGCGACTGTTAACTAGTGGAGTAACTGCTGTATAGGGCCAGTTTATTGTTATTAATAATATTACACTTTCACTTATACGTTACAAGACGATACATTTAAAGCAGATGCACATTGAGATATAGAATTAAAAGTCAGTCAGGAACTAAAAATATTACCATACAAAGATAAAGGAACCAATAAAAATTATGTAGGTGAAGAAAACAATAACAAGCGATATGTGTAAAGTAGTAGCAAATTAGCAACAATCATTAAGCGCCTGATCGAGTTAGTAGGAAACGATTTCTAAGACATCAACCGATAGACGAGTTGAAACAAGTTCATTGGTCCACATATCCAGTCGACTGGTCAGCGATGATACGTGAGAAACATATCCAGAGATTGAGATATTGTGGCCGATGCATGGTTATGGTTTATTATACTCGTAGATTCATTGTAAGATAACTAACTGCCAAGAAAATCTTATTTGAATTGAGAAATATCGTTTGTATTGGAAGTTAAAATATCAATAATATTCCCAGATGGTTGGGCATTTTTAAGCTCGACCTTTAAAGGTTTCCAGCGACAATTAGCATTTAAACTTTCATTTACATCTACACTTTCTTAGAATACCATCTGCTATCCATCAAAACCGGTGCATTGCTGACTGCACATGGCTACCGCTCTCACTTAAGGCAATCTGAGTTCCATATCAAGCACCAATGAAAAAGCATCCTCAGTAGTAAGGACTTAGTCAGCTCTTTATAGCTTAATTTATGAAATGTCTGCTACTATAAACAGTATTAAAGCAACCTTAAGCGAAATTGTAAAAAATATATATAAATATAACTGCATGCAGACATTAAAATGTTGTTATCTACAACACAGTAAACAATAGATAATAGTAAAACAATGCGATTACTCGTCATCTATTTGCTATGCGATACAGTTTTCTTTTCAACTGGCAACAAATATCACATCAGCCTGAACTAAAAACGTTGACTCATCAATGGAGGACAAAGTCATTGATAGAATTCCAATTTATTTGTCAGATACGCAAATAGCAAGCGCTGAATTTATTTAGAACTAACGGTAAGTTACTCGAATCATAAACAATGGTAGCCCTTTCTCCTATTCAACTATCTTTACTATTCGCGGTGACATTCGCGGCACTGTATTCTACAAGGATGATGTGAATTATTATAGAAACATGACTGCGTAAGAATAACAGAAATTCAACAAACAGTTTTGCCTTCCTCCAGTTAAGCAATTATTATTATGTCGTAAAATAACACGGTGTTATAATCGTCCACTGACGTTTCCATGTCGAAATGTCTGTATTGTTACAAACACTTTCTACGGTCTGATGGTAATTGTAATAATCGGAATAGTTATTATTAGGATAACATCATATTATTATTATGTACAGTATTGTTAACACGCAAGGGAGAAAATCCGATGTAGGGTTTATTGGTACTATCTGAACAACTTTCTAATCTTTGTTTTAATAATAAAACGTGACAATGATTCGTACACGCATATTAAATCGACTTTTCAATTCGATAAACAAGTTCTAAACTGTGTTAGTGCAACAATAATTTCAATAAGTCAACGAAGCGTGAACTGATATTGCAAAACCTGCAATAGGTATATCATTAATTATGAAACCAGTACTTGATTGATTCAGTTCACAACATTTAAGTTTTTGACAGGGACGACTTTAAAAGTGAATTAATGGTCAATGCTGCTGATATCATTAAAAGAATCTAATACCAACATGATGGTGATGTCATACTGTTTGGCCAAACACAGGCATAGAAAGCTCGAGTCTCGGACATTAATATGCTAAAATATCTTCACTGTGAAGACAACGTTCCAAAATACTTTCACACCACACGGGTAGTGCACGCAAATACGAGAGGCTTGCAATAACCTTGTAGTGCATGAGAGCCTCCGAAACGTTACTTTCAAATCGTGAATCGTACGAAAGGACACTGTGCTTATAAAAATATTTACAATCATAAACCCCAATGACTTTCAAATTAAACACTAAAATTTAGTTGTTTTTTTTTTTTGCGATATATATAAACGATATTTGAATTTTGCTGCAGCAATGTGAGTTATATGTTAATTTTAAATCCTTTTCGGTGCACGGATATACGTTTATCCGCTTTGATCTCTCTAAAGCAGCGACAGCTGCTGCTTCCGCGAAAATACACTTTATTTTCACACAATAACACTTCACATTATTTACCATAGTTTAATTAATTTCGTCTCTTCAATTCTGTGCAATTGAGAAACAAAAACTATAAACAAATCACATCGCCACTCTCACAGTGAAGTCGATCGCGACTATTTTAAATTCGGAACGCGAGACATTGGGGACACGGCGACCAATCACGTCAGCGCCGCTCCGCTTACTGCTCTACTCCGATCCGATCAACTCCTGCGCAAACGCAGCTGGCTGACAGCGCGTGCGGTCGAGACAGACTACGCGCCAGACAGAGATGAAACACATACTTACCTGAATAATAAAAGCTCCAAGCTCACAAAAGGTGGACGAGGTGGTGAACCTTTTAATTTTGATCCTAGAGATATTTTATAGCAGTTAGATACGACTAAAAAGAAACTCCTCAGTAATATGATGAACACCCTTTTCAAACTATTGCATATAAACGGCACGTGTACACGTTAGTACGTAAAACACTTGTTTTAATATTGATACATTCATGAGATAGACAACAATGAGGTGACCGCCTGAAACTATAGATATTTAAAATGTATCAATGATCCACAATCTTAATCGTTTAACTTTGTAAATAACCACGAAAATTGATTCGTATTTTTTTTTTAAAAAAGACCACTACTGCGGATATCAACGATTAGACCCATAAACACCAAATTAGTAGATTCTTTGAACAGTAACTATTGAAAGCAAATATAATGAGGTGAATCGACAAAGCATTGCCCATGACCGAATAGCTATCGAAATGTTATACGTTAAAGATTAGACCTTCAGATAATTGCCGAAAAATACATTAGCCTATTTTTAACAATGCTTGAAATAACGCTTCAAAATCTTCTAACGAAGTAGTATCCATATTGCAAACAGGTGCAGTCATATTTGATTTTAAAATCAAAAGAAGTAAACGGGTTACGGTTGTGATGTTCATGAGAGATGGCTTAGCCACTTTTTGCACAAGGTTTGTAAAGTCAGTGACACTGTAAGAAGCTTCATTGTGCTTTAAACTAAAATGAGCGATTTCCCATTCATTAATTTACTTAACATCATGTTATTGTCATTACTCCTATGTCAAGGCCTACCTCTATTCTTTTCAATTCTACTGTTAGAAGAGTCCATTAATACTTTATAAAAAATAAACGATAATCTAGTCTTAAAAAACTATAAAGTAAAACTTCTAAAATCAATATTACTGATGTTGATATCATAAACTTTGAACCCAATGAATTCCTGAATTGGTGCGTAAATTAGCGAGCGGAAATAGAAATGTTGATTAATATCCATGCCGAACCCAATAAAATGGAAAAGAAAGCGGTAATAGATTAAATTGGTAAAAGTTACTTACAGAGAAAATTACAATTACAGAGCGCTAATATAATTCTTATCGAAGCGAAAAAGACGTGAAACGATTTATTCTAATTCATTTGCAATCTCATCAAGTTTTTCGCAAACTACAGTAAAAGTTACCCTTATCAGTAGGTATAAATCACGTAATAAGTCTTCAAAACCAGTTATTATGATCTAAGATTTCAGAAGAACAATATTTCATATCGCAGTGTTTGTACAGTTTTATTTCCTTGGTATACGGTGCAGTAATGGGTGCAGAACATAACTGCTTCGTTGGCCATCACAAAGATATCATCGTAAAAGTATTATATATGTGAATTCGTGATCATAAAACTCGTTTTACAAGTGTTGAAGATATATTAAGTTCTTTGACTCAATTTTATCCAATAGGTAGCAATTATTTTTTTGTTTCAACTGAATATATTTTTCACATAAGAAAATTTTATCTTAATAATTATACATTGTGGATTACAGATTATATTCAGTAATTTGACTCAGTAAATCACCATGTAATTATGGTTGGCGTCTACGAATCGAAAGTTCAAGTAAAAGTAGAAATGTTAATCGCGAAGATGTTCAGTTGGATTTCATTTGTGACGCAATAATTCCACGGTCAAGGCCTTAGGCCGCAAATTATGTTATAGTTTCACTTTTAGGTACTGTTATTGTATTATATGATACTGAGTTATTGGAGGCATATCGCATCAATAGTCGGGTTGATTTTTATTGTATGTATGTTATTATTTTTTATTCTAAAAGCGAAAATTATTTTTTATTACTTTTTTCCGTCATTAATATAAGTGCTACAACTATAAGTTTTTAGTCTACTTTAGGCTAACTCAAACAATATAAATCTTAACTCTGAATGAATAGCAATTCTAAGAAATATTTATTAAAATCAAACGAAATCCCATCGTTCGCAGTCCTGTTATTTTCCTGTTCATTTACAATCATCCAAATGAAACGAGTGTATAGATGTTGTTATATACGAACATTACTTCCATTCGTTGGCTTGTCTAATTAAACAATAAAGACAGGCATGCAGTCATTCTTTCCCCTTCTTTAAGTATCACGCACTGTCAATGAATGACGTCATCGACCCGTATCTGATGTGGGAGGGTATCCATAGAGGGCACCATAATGAATACGCTCTTATTTTTTACATTTATGAAACAACTTCAGTAATAAAGGCCGTTTTTACGTTATTGTGAGGTACTATGTAAATCCTGGCGTTCTTTTATTATAAACATTCAAAAATATAATCATAAAGATTATATTTAATAATTATATGCTTTCTTGAGTTGAATGGTCTGTAGATTTTAATTTCTCAATGAAGTTATATAATCTTTTGAAAGCACTACTGAATATTGCTAATATTTTGTAAGAAAGATTAGCTTTTGTCACATCAAAAATATAGTCTTAACACTAATAATTGTCATCGTTGACCCAAAACAATATTTCAAAATTTGATAAAAAATTCATGTCACAAAATAAAAAATATCGAAGAAGTCGATAAAAGCGAATCACAGCATCTCAAATAAATTGTTACGAAACTAAATTGTGTGTTAAGTAACAAAAGACAGTTGTAACAAGTTTTAATAGAACCAATATCAGAATTGGGTCATAACAACAAGCCACAACAAATGTTTATAACGAGAAGTATTCAGATCGTTAAGAGAAATCGCCTACTACGGATGGTCACCCACCTAGAATGCATGCGTAGAGACAAACAACTAGGACCGACGACAGCAACAATGCACACGTAGAGAATCTTAAGATTTTATTTAGTATTGCAACGGAGATTGTCTGTCAGATAACATCAAATTAACCTTATGTAACTAAACAAGGGATGGGCGGATGATATTGTTACGATCGCTGGAAAAACCTGGATGAGACCAGCACAGGAGCGTGGAGCGGCACAAACAGAGAGGCTTATGCCCTGCCGTGGATGAAATCGGGCTATGGATGATGGTAATGATAACTGAACAATGATTTTGGTTACAAAATTCAAATTTTCTTTATATTGTCCAGACCTGAGTATTGATTAAAGTATTTATCAAACCCGTTTCACGATTTCCTTCATTCAAATGATTTGCCACTGCCTCTGGAGTTTCTTAGTGCACGATTGTAGAATCTAAACTTTTTATTATAGCTTAATGCTCTGAATGTGTTCCAACATCAAGGTAGTGTTGTAAGATTCGTTCTTGGTCTTACACACTGTACCACAGCGTTGCAAAATCCCACATTTGGTGGTACCATAGATAATTTGTCACATCCTTATGTTATTAGAGGGTCAGTATTACTAGGTACGTGATTCCGTGGCGATTCGCACAATAGACTCAAATGTTTTGAGGCATTAAGGTCGTGTTGGTCAACGACCAGGCCTAAGCGAGTGGAACTTAAAGGAAAATTGCTTGTTGCATCAGTTTGATGTGTCTGGTGTCGTAAAATTTCGGAATAGGTACGCAATTTTATACGCACTCAATCTAAGCACATTTATGATTACAACCTGATGTGGTAGATAAAGTACTTACAGCTTTTAACCAAAAGATTTTATTTAATTACCGATTAGATCGCGTCTTCAGTTCTTAATCTATTTGCCAATGAAAATAGTGACACGAGTTTTTCATAGCCTAGAGTTAGAATTTGAGCCCGGACGATGGCAATAGGTGCACTATCTATTACGTGGAACTTGATGACAGCATTGATGATATGTGCGTGCACCGCAGGACACCTCTGCCTAACGCCTTAGAGAATATGGGCTATGTTATTTATTTAATTGCCGATTGGGTCGCGTCTTCTAGATTCTCCCTCTCCTCATCGAGTCTTCTTAGACCAGACAATTACGTCATTTAATTTCGCATTCAAATATAATTTATGTAAATATGCTTGAATGCGAAATTTTATATTCTCAAGTTATATTCGGATGACAAAATTATTACATTAGTTGTATATGTATAAACTACTGTCTTAACTAATATGTTTTTATTTTGTTGGAATATTCATATTGTACCTGCAACATTTGCATCAGTCGTTTGGTAATATAAAAAAGTTACGTAAATTATTATTTCTTAACTAACTACAAATTTGCGAAGTCATGTTGATGAAAATATCTATATAAATATATAATAAAATATATATAAATAAATATCTTAACATATAATCACACCTGTATTCCCCGAAGGGTTGGGCAGAGGTATACACAATTGTACACCTACATTTTACCAATGCTGTTATTAAGTCCCATGTAGTACCTACTATTAAATTGTGACCGGTAGATGGCAATAGGCTTACCACCTGGTGAGCCTATTGCCATCTACCGGTCACAATTTCAAACTCTGGGCTGCTATTCAAAATTTTTAACAGACTTGCAATTACATTACGATCACTTTGACGGGCAATCGAATCTAGGACCACAGGTAGCAGTCGTAGTTGTAACCACTTGACCACTGTGACAGTCACTATAATATTTTTACTCTTCTCGTCAGTTACTTGTCAAACGGCTTCGTTTCCATATTTTTTATTATCTTTAAATATGAAGTGAAATGACTACTTGTTTTTAATCAAATAACACCATTTGAAAATATTGTGTGATAGGGACTGATAACTCAAGACGCCGAGTAACTTGATGACATAAATAATATTAAAAAAGATAGTGAGGTCGAACACTGTGTTATCTGACAAAAATACCGTGGAATTGTATTTACTATTTATTTACACAATACAATTATTAGTTACGATAGTGTCAGAGGCACACTTACAAATGCCAGTACCGTGGTGAAATATTAATGTCAGTCGTGAGACAGTAATAATAACTCAAATTTGACCATAACTATTTCCGATATTGAATTTTGCTGGGCTGGGTTTATATGTAGGTGTTTTTGCCATATTGGTTAATATTTTTGAATATATTGTTGTAAAAAATAAAGCAGACAAATGTCTTAAATTTTTGTGGAATGATAAGCATAATTCTTTCCACCACAATTTATGGCTTTAGAGCCACGCATGTTGCTTTTTTAATATAGACGTATATATTTAAAATTATAATTTTATTAGGTACCTATCCTTATCTTTATAATATGGACTTACATTAACAAGTACGTGTAGGTACCAGCTGCGACATATTTTCTTAACCAGTGTTCAACGACAAACGTGCTATGTACGCAATAATAAGATGTTTCATTGTTTTGATTATTAAAGCACGGATACTTATGTAATAATTATTATAACAACTATTATATCCCGAAAATTCTCTTTAAATAGATAACTCACCGTAAAAATAAAAGGTAAAATAACATTAGTTACAATCAAGAACATACAAATATGCTAGGCTGATGCTAGCACCAAAGAATCTCAACGACAAAATATTATTTTCTTCAACAATGTGTGTTTATTCTATTTGATAAATCAATCTACGTGTGCTTGCGTATGACAATAGTTTGTGATGACTTTTTTAATAAATATTTTTACTAGCTGGAGAGGTTGAAGTTCAAGATCTTGATACATTATCTGTATTTAAAATCAAAACGTAAAATATAAAATTAATCTTTGGAGTAAATGCGTACTGGAGTGGAGACCACGTAAAGGTAAGTGAAGTGTAGGACGTCCTCCCGCAAGATGGAGCGACGATCTGCGGAACGGAGCTGGTAAGAAGTGGGCAATAAGTAGGGCAAACAAAGCGTAGCATTGGCACCAACTACGCGAAGATGACGTCAAGAATAGACGCTCAACAAAATCTGTAGTCTGTGAACATACAACAGATACACCCAACCATTTTCTACGTTTCGATAAACCCGAAATCCTCGCGAAAGAAAACCAATATGTACGGAGAATGCTCCACGAGTCTGTTGAAATTAAAAAACTCCCGAATTTCAAGAGAGAAGATGGTTGGCAATTACCACCTTTTTTTACAGGGTTCCACCTGTACTGAAAATAATCAGGTCCCAAACTTCACATCACAAGAATAATCAAGATGTTGTGAGCTATTACTGCGTGCATCTGAACACCTAATTTTGTTAAATTATATCTCTAAATTTAAAACGACTGTGGCCACTGAGTTTGTTTCGGTTTTTCTATAGACTTAGGAAATACCGTTGCGATTTAGTTTTAAAGACTTAGACTGCCTCGTTGGTCTAGTGGTCCCAAGCGCGACTGCTGAACAGGAGATCTCGGGTTCGATCCCCGGGTCGGGCAAAGTGTTATTGAGTTTTTCAGTTAGGAAATTCTCAGTAGCAGCCCGGAGTTTGGAACTGTGCCCGGTTGATGGCAATAGGCTCACCACCTATTACATGGGACTTAATAACAGCATTGGTGAAATGTGGGTGTACAATTGTGTACACCTCTGCCTACCCTTTCGGGGAATACAGGCGTGATGCTATATGTACGGTAGACTGAAATAATTTTAAATAAACTGTTGAGACGCCTGACACCTTAGTCCTCCTGCGACCACTAACGCTGCAATGTATTCGAAACATCAGGAAAAACAAAAACCAATAATACACGCGATTAATCCGGTTAAAAGTTGTTTTATTATAATATAAATAATGGTGTCATATTCTTGAATTATCTTATGTAATCAATAATATACGTGCATATCGTAATATTCATGTAAAAAACCTTTAATTCACCGGTATGTGCAGTTCAATACAACCGTCTACGCTTATGCATACGGGAAATTACGTTACCAATCGGGACTTTGGATATAATTACGAAACTACAATTTAGAAATTTGCTGTCCAACGCTACACTGACTGTGAACCCTACAATTCTAGCTATCACCGTCGAGCTCTATCAACGTTGCACTATAAAGCAGTATGTACCTACTGCCATTTTAGCGCTTTCAGCGATAGATCTAGCGTTTGTTTGAGATGTTTGACGCACCTAAAAACTTTAGAATCCAAAGGAATATGGGATGGAAGACTAGAATTAATCATTATCAATATAAGCAGTTGTCATCCAAAAAATGTCTAACAGGACCAGGCCATCCTAGGTTTCAAATACTTTTACACAAATAAAAGATTTTGGTAGGTATATATTTTTTTAATCATAATAATTCATCACGTGATAGGTAAGCATGTGTACGCATGATTTTGAAATCGTGTTTGTGTTATCATATATATTTTAAGATTATAAATTAGAAAAAAAAATGTATTGCATTTAAAAAAATATTTATGAAAAATTCGCAGTGTAAGTGCTTTTAATACTATTGTTAGCGTTGAATAGACATTTTGATACTACTTTTTTACTGCAACTTACATACGGGGGCGATCTTTACTTTCACTTGGAACACGACCAGTAGCCCGGGGCCATTCGACGTCACCCATTATGCTCGATAAAAAGCCCACAAGGTCTCGAATGTCGATCTCGGACAGCCAAGGCCGCGGACCGATCACGCATTGTCTGTAGTCACAATTTTTTGTACATTTCGTAATAGAGTACCCAGTTGAGTCCAATCCAAATTACTATTAGTTTTTGTCCTCTTTAACTAGTTTCCGTTTTGTGATATTTTATTCTTAAATTTAAGGTTTTATTGTTAGAATTGTGCATTACCGTTTTTTTTTTCGCGACCTTTCTTACTATTAACTATTGTTTAAAGTTAGTATGGTTATTCATACGTTTTTTTTTTTTCTGTTATTTTTTAAACAGACCTAAAAAGCCAGTGCTGTAATAAAGTTTGATGCCTTTTTAAATATACCTACCACTAATAATAATTAGCAAAATGAATACAAAACTTATTACGTATTCGAAGACATTCAATAATTGCGGTAATCTAATGAATATTAATTCAATTAGCCTTGTTTAGTTCGACTTTCAGCAACGAGTGACATTTGAGATTTATTCAACATTAAAATAAAGTTCATTTTGTGTTACTATGTTTTACAATTGCATTTAAAATGTATGGAAAAGGGAAATAAATTTTAAGGCCTTATCGTTGATACCTAATTTGATTTGCGCATTTCACGTCGTTATGTGGTTATGACGCATTTTGTTATGAATGTATCATGATGTCAGCTTAAGAACAGACCGGGTAATTCAATAGAACTTGGTTACTTGGTTGGGTTTTGGTGAACTAGATTTTAACTATTATTTAATTTAGATCAGAAATGCATGAGCTCATCATAAAGATTTATATTAGACATAATATAACGGCGCGGTTGGAGCAGTGGTCGGGATAGGGTCTGCTGTGTTGCGGGTCGCAGTTTCTATTCCTGCACGGAGCAAATATTTGTATGATGTACAGATAAATGCTCCAAGTCTGGGTGTGTGTGCATGTGAGATTATACGTATGTCTGTAAACGCACCCACGATACAAGAATAAATTCCTAGTATGAGGCAATGTTTTATTTTTCAAAAATAAATGGATATTATAGGACGATGCCCTAACCCGGGTGAAAATAATTTAAAGAAGAGTAGGAGAAAAGTTATGAACTGTTGCCTTCAAACTCAATAAAAAGATAAATAGGTAGGTACTACATATCCAAGAAAATGGTAGTTATCAAATAATCGTTGTTCTAGTGGTCCCAAGCGCGATTGCTGAGCAGGAGGTCTCGGGTATAGAGATTCCCGGATCGGGCAAAGTGTTATTGAGTTTTTCTGTTAGGAAATTCTGAGTAGCAGGCCGGAGTTGGGAATTGTGCCCGGTTGATGGCAATAGGCTCACCACCTCGAGATATTTTTTATTTATTATTTATTTGATGGGTTTTGTCGCTTAGCGACCATATTATACATGGGACTTAATAACAGCATTCGTGAAATGTGGGTGTACACGCGCGTGACGCTATGTTAATATTATGTTATCAAATGATAAAGTGAACAAAAGTGAATTTGAAAGATAATTTTTAACTTATGTACTTCAGGCTAAACTTTTGTAAATAACCAAATTATAATCGTATCCTATTATAACCTACCTAGATTTTCGTTTAGGTACGCCGAAGTCTTTCAGGTGTTAAACACGAAACTTTCCTTTCCCTAAAAACCGCAAAAGTGTCACAATGATTTAAAATTATAGAGAGATGTTGAATCCACCGCAGTAGGCTGGTTCAATACCTGAGTGGTTTTCAGTGTAGGTGCCAATATTCGTGCTGTGGTCGCATGATCTCGGTCGATTAAAATATCAATAATTGGGTTTTTACAACAACTGTTGCGTGTTTATCGAAGCATCGCTTCGCGGCATTTATCACGGTACGCACAGAATTAAAAAACAATTAAGTTATCAAATATTGTTTCTTATTTATTTATATTCTTTATTTTACACCAAACAAAATATAAAATATTATCAATTTTACAATTATATGCACAATGGGCGGCCTTATCGCATTCCGCGATCTCTTATAGGCAACCTTAGGATGGAAAACAAAAAACTTTATTGGGCAGTTTTGGCGTACTGTAGGTACCTATTGAATACTATAAATACAAATAAATATAATATAAGAAATATAAATATATATTCATTAATATGTAATAACCAAATGAGTGAAAGCAAACTAATAACAAGTAAAAAAGGACAAAGAACAATCACAGAGACAAGTAATGGTCTTTTACCAATCTTTTAAAGATATTTTTTGTTTCTTTATCATTACATTTTTACATTGTTTTTTGCACGTGTAAAATTGCAAAAATATCGTAGCTACACAAGGTTTGAGAGAATTACACAAAAAAAAATTACATAATTTGTGTAATTCTCTCAAACCAAGTGTTATGATACAGGATTCGAACCTGGGCCTCCCGGATGAATACGCCAGGCGCTCTGACCACTAAGCCATCTCGACCTCTGCTCACCACCGCGAATTCTTCTTCCATATTTTAACACGTCTTATGGCGACGTTATTGCTATCAATTCAGTCCCTAAAGAAGGGACGCACGGGAGGCGCAGGTTCGAATCCTGTTCGCGACCGTATTCTTTTTCCATTTAATATAATAACTTTAGAGTTCGCTAAGCATGCGTTAATGCTTTTCAAAAATTTATCTTGATTTGTTATGATACAATGCGACGCTCATGAGCCTCAATTCCCCGCTAATAACGACACAAAATAAAGCCGGGATGAATACGTAAATCATTAAGATAAAATTCTGCAGAGGTCAATAGGTTAAGGCAATGCTTCAATTCGTCGTTCACACTTTACACCCTGTATATGTGTACCTAAATTTTATTTTTCTGAAACATTTAAAACCAAGTAATACGTATCGAAATGTTATTAGTTACATAAGAAACGATAGGTTAATCAATTTACATAAATATTGATATCGTTAATACGATGGCGGTGACATGCCGCCATATTGGCTTGACCTCTCTGTTCCTATTTATTTAGTTTCACTAAATTACAGAAAACCTGTTTTATATAAGAATCTGTTGAAGCTTTTATTTGCCGATTAGTTTAAGAGTGTTTATAACTTTTTATCAATGTCGGAAATAACGTTGGACGAATAAAAAAACAGCTACTGTGTACCAATGGTTCATTGTCAAAGATTTCATTTCATTATTATTTTGGTAAGTACAGTTAAGCACAGAATAAGCCATTACATTACGTCACGTAATTACTACAATTATACCTGTTTGATTATATAAAATTGTTACTTATTAACATATGTATTTAATTAAGCAATAGTTTAAGTAGCTGTTACCTAAACTTCGAGGTTAATGTAGGTACGCAAGGCTACAATGAACATAATTATAATTTTTGCCACTAACGGTGTTACCCTATTTGGATCCTGTTAGGTATACTCAGTGACCGTCAACGTATTTGGAGAACCTAAGAATACTTTGGTGTGACGATATTTCATTACTTTATTACAGCTGTTCGTTCTGCGCTCGTTCTGTTTTAGGTACATCTAAAAGACATATTTTTTATTTTATTGATTTTAATAAACAATTTTTGTATAAACTCCATACTTGAATCTCAAGATCAAGCTACGCTTAGTTTAAGGTTCCCTACTAAATCGTGTATCTGTTTATGCTATTTTGAGTACCTAATAAACATTTTATGTATTTTTTAAATATTTTATTTATTGGATATTCTATGACGAAGCGAAACAAGTAGACCGTGCATTACTAAAACGGCATTAAATTACGACTAAAAAAATTCATTGTATTTTTTATGCATCCATGAAGAGCCGATGAACATACCTAATTAGACTAAGAAAAAGATTGGTGTTGAAATTGTAGGGGATGGAAATAAATGGACTTAGATTCTGTCTACTTACTTTCTTACTTCTTATCGTGTGGTTGATGAATAACCTAATATCAGAGTTTAAACCGCCCCGTAGGCCTCTGACTTGGCTTTAGACACCATCGAGAATATCTCTTAGGTGTGCGGATTGTCTGTATGAATATAGATTTTTTAACAACTATAAGATTATTATTTAAATGTTTTTATAGATAATCATAAAATCGGTTGTATTGTAGGTACTCGAGGTACCCATTATTTTCTTTTCATAGTAATATTTAAATATACCTTTATATTTTTATTACTACTTACTAATTTCAACTTATTTCTTACAAAAAGTTCCAGCTAAACGAATAATGTTGTCTTATAAGTCTAATAAATTATTAGTGAACTTGGAACTAGTATTAGAAACTTAGAATCATCTCCCAGGTGCGTCTAGGAGATATTCAAAAGTAACATGTCTAGTTTTTATATCCTGTTAGCAGTTAGTGCGATAAAAGTATGTAGTCGTAAGAGTAGGCAGGAAAAGCCGCGGGTGTCACGCCAGCTGCTTTTCCGCTTTCTCGAGCGCTTAGGGAAAGTATCAAGTATCTACTTGAGTATACTGGTATGACTACGAATATGACTATGTTTGCAAGTCTAAGACACACTAAGAGGTTGTTATTTGGCAGATCTCGCCAGAAACATACTGTAAACGGAGAATACTCGTAAGTTATACGACTCATGCAAACTAAATAATGTTTTGTTAAATTATCTCAGGAGAAATCTGTTAGTGACGTTTAAATGTTCTCTAAAGGAAATTTATACGTTCAGTTGGTAGAAATGAGGTATTTACGCATACAAAATAATATATAGGTGGGTAGGTACATAATATTTTCTTTTCGGTTGATCAATAATTAAAATTGTATCTTTCGGCGTTTTATATACCTAATGTAATTTTAGTAAGAACTATATTGCGCTGGAACTTAGGTGGATAGATAGGTACTATATTTTATCATAGATAATTTGTAGCAGGAACTCGATTCAAAATCAATGGCCTTTTCATCTACTCCAGACGATTTATGGCGTACTGTCCGGAACACAGTAATTCTAAGGGCTAAATAAACCGATGCGAGAGCCACATATCCTACCACAGGCGTGACAAGAGATTTTTGGTGGTGGTTAGTGCTGAGCACTCGAGTAAACCACCTGAAATTAAGATAAATTACCTACTATTGGCACTTTGATTGGCACACAATAAATTTTAGTAAGGTACAGCTTCCGTCGTAAATGAAAAATTTTGGTCAGCAATATGTAAACAAAAGGTTCTTTAAGTTATACCCGAAGAAAAAATTTGGTTACCTTTTTAATTAACTAATCTTAAATTTTAATAAAATTATTATTCATTTAATTTATCCTAACAAGACCTCGATTAAACAAAACAACTCTTTTCAGTCGCTCTCAAAAACATACACAATAGGACTAAGATACGATCGGCAAAACTAATGATAGCTAAGTTTAATTAATTATAACTATGAATTCATTTTAATTATTTGTATCTAGATACGATACAGAAACGCCATCTGTTGTACACTAGTTCTAATCAAAACTCTAAACCACGACATCTATTATCTAATAGAAAAACTAATTTAGCACCATCTAGTATGTAGTAGATTAACTATTATTTAGCGACATCTGTTAGCGAATGAAGTAACTAATTTGACACTGCCATCTATTATTTCAAACTAAAACGAACAAGTTTTGTATCTTAGTTAATAGTTACGCTACTGAATACTAGATGGCAGGAATAAATTATAAATAGCTAAAGAAATGCCACTCAATAATAGATGGCGCTAAAAAGTATTAAAATTATTCGTATTCAAAATAGTTGTGTAAATATGAAACCGAAAACTACGAAAGTAGCATCTAATCCTGTAAATAAACTGTCAGTGAGTAGTCTTGTAAAGGTACATGACTTACCTTCCATCACATAGACGATACTGCCAACATCCCCTTCCTTGATGATGAGACTGCCGGCTGCATATTCGACAGGATACATACAGTCCACGATTTCGCGGATCTGCGTCATTTCAAGATTCTTCATGAAGTCATTGTCCAGTATTGCACCTTTGATCAGCTCCCGTGATCTGTAACAGTAAATTATTACATTAATATATATTTGTAAATAATAATGGATTAAATTATCGTATCACAAAATTGTAACCAGATTATTCTAAATACTTCAAAGGTCATATATATATTATATTCAAAGACCAATAAAATGCACGCTGCGTATATCTTAACATTATCACGCCTGAATTCCCTGAAAAGTTAGGCAGGGGTCTACGACCTTACCTACATTACACTGGTTAGTGGCCGGCATTTGGTGGTGGTGAGCCTATTGTCACTTGCCTAACTTTGTCTGTTAGTCACCAAAAACATTTCATGTGAAGTTGGTTGCTAAGACTCACAAGTTCATAATGCTTTCACTGTTAAAAAGTTATGAGATCACCAGTAGAGCCCTAGCTGAGCACCGATTTGAACAGCGCGTCATAGTCTACGGGTCCTGTCTAAAGTCCAAAATACATGCTCTTGACTGTACCACATTTTATAACAATAAATAACTAATAACTCTTCTTATAACCCCTGACTCCACAAACTCTATATCTTGATTAAAACGTGTTATAGTCTACGGTTCCTGTCCAAAGTCTAAAGTAGCTCTACATGCTCTCGACAGTACCACATTTATAACAATAAATAACAATTAACTCTCCCTATAACCCTGACTCCACAAACTTTACATCTTGGTTAAAAAGTAGATACCTATGGCACAATCTATTCCTTATGGACTTAAATGCCCCTCTTCCTTTGGCTCGTCTTGGCGAGGGCACTACCGTACCCTAGATATTTTCTTTTCAGTAAACTCAAAGTCACAATAATTACAAAAATACTACTTATGAACATATAATAAATAAGAGCTTGTAAAAATAGAGGCATTGTTATACCTCTACTATTAATAAATTATTTTCTAAGCAAACTACTTCCCGTGCCTATCTACAAGGCAACTTCCTTAAGTGCCCTATCAACTTTAATGATAATAACCTTTAAATTATTACGGTAAATTGGAGTCATAAACCACGGCTTAGACCTGTCTATGATGAAACTAATGTTATTATGGGCAGGAAGGACATGCATGTATAATCATTGTTTATAACCCTACGCAGAAATAGACTTATATGGTAATTTATCGAGACAATTCGATAATAATTGATTCTCTTGTCATCGAAGAACATATCAACTAGGTTATTAATGCCTCAAATGGTTTGTGGCAAAGGATAGTCCTGTCAGAGAGGCAGCGGCGTAGTCCTTCTATAAGTATCAAACTTTTGACAAAGTATAGTAGACGACTCCATCATTGACAAAGTATGGAAAATAAGTCCATAATAAAAATAATAGAGACGTTCATAGCCTTGCCATGACTGCGGCATTGATCTAGTGGTCGCAAGGGCGACTGCCAAGCGTGGGGTCCTGGGATCAATTGTCGGGTCGGGTAGTGTAAATTAGCGAAAATTCTCAGTAGCAGCCAGGAATTTAGAATTGTACCCGGTTGATGGCAATAGGCTCACCACTTATTAATTGTATCTTAATAACAGCTTTGGTAAAATGTAGGTATAAGACTACTGATGAGTACACCTCTGCCTATGTCCTCGGAGAATACAGGCGTGATCCTAATTTGTTGTTGTTCGTAGCCTGTTCGATAAACAATCCTAAAGGTTAAGCAACGCTTGCCACAGTCAGTCTGTAGATGAGTGACCGGTAGGAGCATTTTTACGTGAACACCTCCGCGGTCCCTGCTGTTGTTATTTTTATTGGACTGTCCTGTTGGTCTAGTGGTTAGTAGCCCTGACTGCTAGGCCGGAGGTCGTGGGTTCGATTCCCACCCAGGACAAATGTTTGTGTGATGAGCACGATCATTTGTTCTGTGTCTGGGTGTAATTTATCTATAACATGTATGCATTTAGAAATATATAAGTATGCTTATCAGTTGTCTAGTACTCATAACACAAGCTCTGCTTAGCTTGAGACTAGACGGCGTTGTGTGATAGTTGTGGAATATTTATTTATTTATTTATTTTATTTATTTACTTATTAGTAGCCGCTTAGCCAAGACAGAGGTCTAAGGACGGCTTAAAAAATGTTGACACTAGATTTTCTTTTGTAACTCCTAACCACCCGAATGAATGCGAGAGAGAAAATTAATGGTACAGTAATTAATATCGAGGTAATTTTTTCTACTAAAAACCTTAGGAAATTATATCCTGCACCTCTCGGATAAATAATCCAGTATTTATCCGGGAGGCGTAGGATATAATTTGAGATTAGATTTAGAAGCCTAAGTTCGAATCCTGCTCACGACCGTATTTCTCTTTCCACAAAAAAATATAACTTTACAGTTCGCTATGCATACGTTAATGCTTTTCCTGATGCTTCAGTTGTGTCTACACATAACTATTGTAATACAGGAGAAATTGTTAATCTACTAAGCAATCAAATTGCACCGGCCGTATTCGCGAGTAGTCTGACGGTGGTAGGTTGGTTAGGGCTCTGAAAAGGGCGCAAGAGGCAAGCGTCATCTTCGTAAAACGAGGGATTCAAGACCAGTGATACAATACAGATAAATCTTTGAAAAGCATTAACGCATGCTTAGCAAACCTTAGCTGAGCAGGATTCGAACTTAGGCCTCTAAATGTAATCTCAAATTATATCCTAGACCACTAAGCTATCATTGAGATAGCTTAGTGGTCAGAGCGCCTCGAGTATTTATCCGGGAGGCGCAGGTTCGAATCCTGCTCGCGACCGTATTCTTTTCCCATAAAAATATATAACTTTAAGATTCTTTAACTAGCCACTCTCGCATTTAATATAATACCAAATTTTAATCATTACCCCTAAATGTTATAACATAACAACGGATGGATAATAAACAGTTTTTTTGAATAAACATAATTAAGTACCTACGTAAATATATCGGAGGTGGAGTGAGATACCCGTTTCTCATTGTTATTTGTTATTTAATTTATTCAAAATACATTTGGCGAGTCAATTTATTTATAACATCAGAGAAAAACAACCAATTTGTTATGAATAAAATATTAAATTATATTTCAAAAATATACTAAGTTATAATATGGAAAATTAAAAAACGTCATCATATCAATATATTATTCTGTATGTAGTTTTCGAAAAAATAATACCTTTTTAGACTTAGGTAGGTACCTTTAGTGTTCGGGTTTTAATGGAGCGATGGATGAAGGCACATAAACGAACGATTTATAATGTTCCTATAAATCTAAGCATGTAAACCTGGGTGTGTCTCCCCCATTATTAAACGGCATCTATCGACTGACGTTAACAATGGCACACAAAATGTAATACACTACATAAGACAAATTTCCCATGTAAACATATCAAATAACTCTAACACTATTTTACGATTTTCTTGAAAGCTAAAATAGAAACCACTGACGAATTGTTTCATCGATTTCACTCAATTCGTATTCGAAACAACAACGTTCCTTGAATTGGCGTGTTATATCAAACACCCATATAGACATTTCTAACCCAGTGGCCGTTTTCATTCTCAAAATATCTTTATTCATAAGTTGACTGCGCTTTCAGTCTTGAGTTCGACTGTGTTATTAGGATTTTTTGTTAGGTATTGCTCCTTCGCATCCCGAAGTTAGGAAGTTGGCGGTGTGACACCCCCGTGTTTCGAAGAGCACGTAAAGCCGTCGGTCCTGCGCTTGATCTCTCTCCGGTTGTGTCGCATTGTCGTCCCATCGGACTATGAGAATGAATGGAAAGGAAGTGATCTCTGTGGAGATAGGCCGCAAAACCAACATATATTGAACCAGTCTAGTGCGATAGCATCGGAGCTGCCGCGCTAGCTCATCTAGTGTCCTAGCTAGCGCACCAGATTGCATCTGATCTATCGTGCTTACTACTATACTTGGACAGCTAATCAGCGTATATAGGATGCAAAGGATGTAAAAGAAAAGGAAGAAAATGTTTAGGAAATTTCTGGCATCTGACGACTCCAGTTCAAAATGTACCTAGATAATATATATTACCTTAGTAATATCTTAGGTTTGCGCGATCACTACACATTATAATAAAACAACTTTTAACCGGATTAATCGCGTGTATTATTGGTTTTTTGTTTTTCTTGACGTTTCGAACACTTTGCAGCGTTCGTGGTCGCAGGAGGATAGGACAAAAAACCAAATACGCGATTAATCCGGTTAAAAGTTGTTTCATTATAACATATTACCTTATTTCCGCAATGAAATACCAGATTTGCCTACATTAACAACTCCTATTCATTTCACCATAAGACGAGGATCTGCATGGAATTTCCGTTACCAAACATCCAGTTTGGTAACGGAAATTCCGTGCTTTTTAGTTTTTTAAACAATTTAACATGAGTTGTTGTTTCTTAATTCCAACACTCCTCAAACCTCGACCAGGCCCAAATTCTAAATTTCATCCTAAAAAGATCTTATGTTGACAGTGCCGTCGGCGAGGACATTTGTCACATAGAGTTCGAACGTGATTATACCAAATGGGATTACCGAAGGCACACGAGCTAACACACGTCGACCTCGCCATACCTCGCGATGCCTGTACTCAGAAGAAATTCAATCAATGCCTTGAGTGATTGATTGATGACGTCAAGTATCGATAAAAGTGATACTAAACAGAACAAAAGACTGACAATCGCAATAGCTTTCATTTTGACAGTTCAATAATTTAACCGTTTGTTATTTCTTCTTGTTAACTTTATCCACCTTTAGCATAACATAGCAGTACGCCTGTGGGTTCCCTGAATGGATAGACAGCATCAGTATAATGTGGGTGTAGCTCTAGGTATATATCTGCCTCATAATAATATTGTACCTCCGAACCCACATTATTAGCTCTATTCCAGACTCCAGAATACTTTTTGTGATGTTTTATTTAATATAAATTATAATATTTCTGATGGTGCTTCACTAGTTAAAGTTTTTAATAAATGTGAAAATGGTACTGATAAGACTAGGAATTACTATCTTAGTTAAATTAGTTAACACGTTACATAAGTTGAATTTATAAAACACAAAAATATCCTTCCGTATACAAAGCATAATTATATGTGGCAATCTGTAGGCACGCCTGAATTTTGTCTACCATTTTATTTCTTGTTATAGATTATAAATCATCCTAAATGCTTATCGTACATGAGGTTACAAAATCACGGTTAATTGCAAGACAAATTAGAGCAGTCGAAACAAAACGTACTATAATCGTGAGATGAAGAAACATAAACGTTAAGCAACTCTACTTAAGTACTTCTTCGTGACCAATTAACCAACTCAAATTAAAAGACAAATACATTATTGACAAAAGAAAACGTGATAGCGATTAGTATTCATGTGACAACATTGTCAGATTGTTCCTTACTTAAAAATAATGATGGTAATATGTTGCAAGCTGCAACGTTAAGTTTCTTTTCATTCAAACGATAATCATTTATAATCCTACTCCCAAAAAAAGATTCTGTGTTCTGTTAATCCGGTTTAAAGTTGTTGTTGTGATCGCGATAACTTAAGATATTTGTACATATATTACATTTGTTAGTTTTGGTGTTCGATGAAAGATCCACCAATCACCAAGCTCCTGCTCCAATTGAGCCGTCTATTTCTAATTTATTCTATTTATTTTTTCATTCCTAACACGAACACTAACTTATTTTTATTCAAATCATTCTGTAGTTGCGAGTCAGTGCGACTGACCCACGACTATTATCATGTGATTTTTTGCTACGTTGAAGGTCAAGAATATTTTGGCATCAGACATGATATCGATCTTTGTGACAGCTCTCCAACACCGACAGCGAGTAAAAAATATTTTATATAATTAAATGTACCTGCGTTAGACAGGTGCAACTCTACATATGTAGGTGCTTAGTATTATAGTTAAACTTTTGCCAACTTGTCTACTTACATATATATTAGTGTCGTTGGGAGATTTCATATTAATCAGTTAATATTTACACAAATAGTATTTTTATGGCTTCTTAATTTAGATTTTATATTGTCCGGATTTATATCGTATGTGTTTATTTATTAGTGTCCGGGTAGTTTTATTCTAGTAGATCTCTTGGGAAAACTGCACTTGCAATGTCTATCAGATAGGTCTGTGATGTGGCATTCTAAATAAAGTAAAATTCTAATTTATATTAGCACCTAAATCACACTTCTCTTTAATTTGGACGAGACGAGACCAATAAGGCAATATGAATGCTAAATACAAAAACGAGTCAACAGATTAAAGTATTGTGCGCGATTACAAATACTCACTTTTGAAGTTTCGGTATTTTCACCAATTTCATTTCATAATCCTGCGTCAATGAAGATAGCGGCTCCGCAGATATAGCTGTTCTCTTCAGCCTGGTTTCTCCAACATGATATACTCTTGTATTCTCTGGACCGGGAGTCTTCATCACAAAGCATTCTTCTTCACTCTCCAAGCCGTTTCTGCGACTGTCTATCAACTGTCTCGTCAAAGGCTTTACAACTTGTCTAAACTTGTCTATTTCGTTTTTGAGGTACCTTATAGTAGCATCTTTTTCGTCGATCTCATTTTCCAGTAAAGCAATTATCTTATCTCTCCGTTTCAATTCTTCTGTCTTTTCCATCACCAAACGTTTCATATCCAAATATTTCTTTTCCATTTTGTAGTTGTGATCTATTTGACATTGTTTTGGTTGCGTTTGCGCCATTTTACACACAATTTTTCGACTTAACTCACTGAACTTTTTTAATAGTTACTTTATAAAATCCACATCGTTTTTATCGAATACTTCAAGCCTACTGTCGCGTTACATTGAACGAAACTATTCGCCAGTGCCTGTAGACGTCTTATCAATAAACCTATCATCGGAAAGATAAAACATTTTATGTACTTTATGTGTACATTTTCCGTGGATTATTAATTTTAGGAATGTTAGACTGTAATTTCGAACCATCAAGAATAAATATTTTTTCTTTGTGTAATTTTGAAATTAATTTGCTAGCCAGTGTCAAACGTATGTATTTAAACATTACAATGACTTCAATGGTGACGTAAATGTCAATCGTAGCCTTATAAACTTTAGTGACGACTGATTGTTCGATATCCAAGTGTGTCAGTCTGTCGACGTTGGTGACTCAACGATTCAATGACTTGCGCCACACATAGTGAAATATGTTTCAGTATGAGCATGCCGCCCGTCGCTCGTACTAAGCTTTAATTGGTTTTCATTAAACATGATTAATGTCGCAGATTAAGAAGCATAATTCAAGAATAAAGACCAAATTGGTACACACAACATATTGCCCCTAGCAAGGACATTGTGTGGTGAAATTTCGTGATTTATATTTGTTATCTCCTTGAATGTTTAGCATTTTATCAGATCAGAAGAATCAAGTTCGGGTAATTTAGATCTCACGCGAACTATTAATGCTTTTATTTATCACTGAAATAGTGTTCAATTTCAAAGCATTGCAGACTTAATATTTGTATGCAAAGTGGACCTGGACGAAATTAATTCAGAAGATTCTCATCTATAAATACAATTGGTAACCACATGTATTGAATATTAAATCTATTACTAAGAATAGTATATCATCATCAATGCTATTCACAATATACCAAAGAAAATCTATATAGTAGCAAAGGCATTTTTTGTTGAAATCAATTTAGTTTGTTATTCGTCAATTTATATCAATCTAGCAATATATTTTCGGTTAGTTTCTGTCAATTATTATGAGTTCTATCAACAAATATTGAGAAGTTGTTTAGACATATTCGGACATCTATTAATTTTAATGATTGACAATTTCTCACTCCGCCATTGTCTGAGTCCTCATTACCACTTGAATGACCGAGAACAACCAAATTGTTGAGCAACATAGTAGGTATTCAATGAAAAGGTAGCAAGGTAGGTGGTACAGTCAGCCATAATAGTCAGTTAACATTTAAAAGCAATCGGACGTGGTTTCTGAATTAAAATAAAAGAAAATCGTAACATATAAAATATTAAAGAATATTGTTTCTACCTACAGGTATTATGATATTTTTAAATTCTGAGCTTTTGTAACAGACTAATTTGTAAATTATAAAATGATAGTCAACTTTACGTCGCTGACTGTAGATAGTCTACTTGCAGCAGACCAGTTGCTATGTGTAGGTGATATATCATGTATTTTCGTAGGCAAAGGTCGTTCAACTAATCACGCCTTTCTAAGTACGGATAAGGTCAATGCAACAGCAGTGGTACTATTTGTCAGTATTTGGACCATGACATAATTTCGGCTAAAATATGAAGTATCGTGGTACCACAATTAGTATTTTGCCAAATGTTGTTAAAAATCTCATCGATCAAAATGTCTCAGACAACGTTATATGGTCGCGAGATAATTTTGGCTTACGTCATTGAGTCAAGAATTCGGAAATGTTGCAAGAATTTTTTGGGATTCAAGAATGGACATTTGATGAATTGAATTGTTGGTCTTGGCATCTGCCTATTTTGTTGCCAAATTCCTATTGTGCCTAGTTTAGACGTTGCATATATTAAAAGTTACTTGGAATATGTTCTATTTGAATAAATAAAATTGGTATATTTACAAAAGACACAATGGAATATAGACTGGTGTAACTAGACTTACTTATATTTTATTTGTATACATTGATATATTATCAAGTACCATATCTATTAATAACTTAAACATCTTTATTGGTCGATAAGATACCATTATCATCAATTCAACTACTTGTCCCACATCAATTGTGTACATCTACATAATTTGTGTTAGCACGTAATGGTACATACATAATCGTGAACTACAAAAGTTGACCTAGACCCGTTTTCTTTGAGTTTGGACCAGAGCCGAGTTCTGGCACATTAGACCCAATCTCAATAAATATTTTTGTTGCTACTCTTCATTTAAATTGCTCCTTATCATAACGTAAGTGGACTTAATGCACCTGTTAATAATGTTATCATTGGTATTTATAGTTATGAAACTTGTTGAGTTAATATTTCATAGTAAGATCCTACTAATATAATAAATGCAAAAGTTTGTGAGGATGGATGGATGTTTGTTACCCTTTCACTCAATAACTACTGAACGGATTTGGATAAAATGAGGGACATAGATAGTTTATAACCTAGATTAATACATAGGATTCTTTTTACGCCGGCTGGACCCAATTCTGAAGTCCACGCAGACGAAGTCTTGGGCAGAAGCTAGTTTAATTATGTAGATATGTATGGTTCTAGAATTTTAGTACTCATCTATCAAGTGTAGGATTTTCAAGTAAATTTAGTGTGTAACCTTGATGAAGACATTTGCTACATAAACATCTGGTATAGCATCCTAACGAAAAATAAATTACCTTATTTACATTCCTGGCTCAGAGTTAAAACAACAATCACTAGTAAAAGCTTGACTGAACGATAAATAAAGTAACATTTCAGTTAGCAAAACATATACTTACTGCGCATGTAATTACAACATGATACGCATTTTCATCGTCTTAATGAATGAACTGTTAATACTAATTTAGCTCTCAATCAATTTAAATATCTTAATGTGAAATCAAATGCCTGAGTCTTTGAATGGCCGCGTGATAAACACAGCTACATAATTGGAAACTGGAAAAACATGTCTTCAAAGCATATACCTGCGCATTAATTTTGGTTTACTATATTTCTTGGGATAAGAATAACAATAGCGCAACCAATCATAATTTTTTGCCCTTGTTTGGGGTCGACGTATCAGGTCTTTTCTTTACATATATATTTATCAGTCATTTTAAGTCACTTCTTTTCTTTTCTATTTAACACAGTACACAAACCATTCATCGTTTCTTTGGTATTCCTCTATTCTTCCCTGCATACTACAGGACATAATTATGTTCCTAAACATTTCTTTATTTTATTTTAAATTACTTTTTTTATGTTTTACCTTAAAAAATTAAACAAATATTAACCTTTTTTTATGGAATTTGGTTGTATTAATTTTATTGTAATGAACTTTTACTACTTTATATAGTTTATGTTTACTGAATATTATAAACTGAATTGAATTTTATGTGTAATGTGTTTTAAAACTGTGTATTTTTATAATTTTTAATTTCATTTTAAACCCGAGATATGTAAAAATTGGCCTTAGAATGGAACTATCACACTTGGTATCCAAAGCAGATGGTAGGTTGTCTAGATTAGCTAACAAGACGCAGATAAAATACAGCTTCAATTCCAGTAATCACAAACATGAGTTATGGTTATTGATGTCTATTAGGAAACTATTAATACCATGGAAAATCTTTTGAACGAGCATAATTTGGTAAAAGATATTTAATTTTATCTAAAAGCTAGTAATCTTCATCAGAGCATTTACGTCACTACGGTAATACGGTTACATTATGGCTACATTTACATTAATCTGTTTATGGGTGGTTCGTGGAATTGCGTGATTTTATTGCTGAAATCAAAGTGTGTGAATCCGAATTCACGGATTAGCATTACGAGTAGCTTCTGGCGTATTTACTACATTGCTGAAAGTAAAACATATTCTCATAGGAACACTTTCGTCTAAGTAAAAGTATTTTGCAACAACTACACCAAACTGTTCTTCCAAAGAAAATTTATTGTTTGCCAAGCCTTTACGTCGGTTCGCTAAAGTTGACAAACTACAGGCTAATGCTATTTACGGTGGTTGACGTTATCGCGACAGAGTTGAAACTACCGAAACCATTAGATTAAGCGTGGCTTGATGGCGTAATTGCATCATATTTATAGAGTAACATCATGCGACATGGCGAAAGATTCCTTAGTTAATATTAACATAATCCCATCTAAACTAGTACCAAATATTTTAAACTTGTTGACAGTTTTGACGTCCGTCAAGTTTGGTGTAAGGGTTTTAAGATGAATTTCCATACATAATGTGTCATTTGAAACATGCCTTTGAAATACGGAAGGAAGTAATGTTATTGTTGATCGCAATTGACATTTAATTTTACATTGGTGTTTAAAAAAACGGTGACGTGATTTCTGTTTACGTAAAAAAGACATATTAACAAGTAAATTTGTCAGTAAACACCTTATGAGGAAAACTTTAGGAGTATGCCAAGTGCATGTGCATGTCAGACAATGAATTATTTTCCCGAACTGACAAGTTACTTTGACCAAAGAAGATATTCGAGTGAAATATGGTACAACGTCAAAATGTGGGATGAATAATTTGGACAACGAAATATTTCCACGTATACAGTTATCGTCCAAATCATCAATCATTCGTAAATTCAAACTAAATTTCTAAAGAAAACACTAACAAAGCTCTGCTTCCTATATTCAGTTTATTCTAAACAAATATTTACGAAAGCGATCTGGATGATCTAGAGGATCTGTTTCCAAAATTAATCTAAGGTCAAACAGCTCACAAATATTTGTAAAGTTTTAAAAATATTTTCAATATCATTTCATTTAGATAAGCATAATTTAAAAAGAAAGAGAGGCAGGAATTTGCGGATCCTTGACACATATTGTGGCTTAAGATCATTTGCATGTGTCCCAATCGTTAAAAACTACCACGGTTCTCAGGTTGATGTCACACGGTGGAAAAATAGCATAGCTATTTTCGTATCCAACATATGCTGATTTCAATGTTGATAGACGCTGTCAAGGGACATTTGGAAAATATCATTTTTCTACAAATTTATGGAGAATAACTGTTTAAAATATTCGATACCCTAATGTTCGTTCATACTATTATAAAGCTGTATAGTAACTAGAATGCTGTTTAGTAAAATGGAGTTTATATGAAACCCAATAATGTCAATAACGTTTTCGGAATCTTCGGTTTATTACATAATAATTAGGTTATTTATTGATGTCCACATTCGATCGATCTTTATATAACATTGGCGAACAATGCACTTATATTTTTTATGAAAAGCTATATCTAGATTCAGTATCATCCGCATTGTTGATTCTCAGATCAGTTTCACTTGAGAGACTATAATTGTCATCACAATAGTATTGAATGCAAATTAACCGGAAACCTTTGTGATTATTCTGTGCTCTTTGAATGGACACGTATAGTGGTTTTTAATGACATCTACTAAAATTTAATAACGGGATAAAAAGCCATTATAGAAATGGTAATAAAAGGAGCGCAAAATAGCCATTATGCAGCCTCCGGGTTTATAAATAACTACACTACAGAGCGGGTAAAGTCGTGTCTAAGAGACGGATTTAGATGAAAACCATTGTGATGAGGAAGGTGACAGCGAAGGCTGGCCCTGCTGCAAATCAGCGATTCATAAACATCTTATAACTCTACTAGATAAAGAAGATATTATAACAAGCGTTCAAATAGAAGTGATCATAGAGACAATAGGTGATAATTGGTCAATTGCACAGTATCATATGACTTGACATCGACTGAACGACATTGCCTTTGACTTGACGTCAGATAAAATATAATTTAAAGACCAGTTATTACAAGAAAAAATATTAAAGGAATGTGTTGTAATTTTCATTAGCATTGGTTTTTGATTTTACAAATTTCCGGTATAAGTTTAGTGTAGTAAAATATCTGTCAAGAAAGATAATAACACAAAGTGTAGATTTTTAGCAAGAAATTTTATAGATTCACCACGACTTGCAAATCATATGTTTTAGTCCTATATTTATATTCTTGTTCCTCTTTCACCTTCAGTTCAACGTGATATACAACTATTTAGACTCACTTCGTGCTGTGAATAGTGTTAGCAACATTTCAAGCAATTTTTTCCTCTCCATGTTTACTGTACGTTCAACAGATTTCCTCAGAATCATTTTTATAAAGTATCTTAGTATAACCAGCGTTATCGTGGTTACCTAAATATTTTCAGATTTTTCGACGTTTGTAAATCCGGTAGTTTCGCAAACAATGATTGATTGCAGAGCATTATTGCAACTGTATTCGTTACATAACACTTAGTTATCGAATCCCACACAATATATATTGTTATATATTGTTGTACACGATCAAGAATATGACCATAAATACAGCTGCGCGCCATATTTGTCATTACAGATTTGTTGGTTGTTGTCACTAAGATTTTGCCAACTAATATGGTCATTTTTCTTTTATTAAAATCACACACATTACTTAATTAAATTATACTTTGTTTACACGTTTCAGCAATAAATCTATATATTTATTTTAATTCAGAAACGACACTGGCTAGCGTATCGAGAAAAATTAAAAATAAATTAAAAGTTGCTTAGGCGAACTATTCAATCCATATAAAATTATAATATTTATTATTCGATCGCCGTTCGATTTATAAAAATCACAAACGCGCACTGACAGCTGGTAACGTTATACCGGCTTGAACGTCGCGAGAATACTACAGTTGGGACCGCCGCGTATTTCCACTTCAGCTTCGCAAAACGTTTACAAGCGGTCTTTGGTCGCTCACTACATTAACATTTTCAACTTAATTGTCTTTGATGAATTCATTGACATAGAAATTGACCAGCTGTTTCGGACAATTGAACGTTAATGATTCTATTATCGTTTGTATTCACTAAATACTCTTAGGACGAATACATTATTAGTACTGGACTTGGTGAGTATCGAAACGCCTTCAAATTTAGTACTCGTAGTTTTTTTGTTCGCTTTATAAGTAAGTACAGAGCAAAAAAGTGTTGCTTGATTACGTAATATTCTTCAGAGGTTATTCAACTCACTTGGCAAAGGTTTTTATTATGCTTCAGTATCGGGTCATCTTAGTCCAGATAATTAAAGGCTACCATTTTATTTTAGTTGTGGACACGGAAACCATGCCGTAATGTTATCTCATAACTATGTGATATCGTATATTTTCATTATATACCGACTAGACATATATAAACTCGCACAATTTAGATAACATTTAAGAAATGAATAATTTTCAAAATCAAGAGTTGATTCATCTTGAAGTTGTAAAGACTTGGTTTAAGAATGAATTCAAGCTGGTTAATAGGCTTACAAAAGGAAAAGGAGAAGTAGGTACCTATTCTCTTCTATTTTTTTTTTTTCAATTCTGTCCATCCTAAGGTTGTCTGAAAGAGATCGCCTAGAGCGATAAGACCGCCCATTGTACATTTCTGTTTATATATTTTGTTTTATAGTGCGCTTATAATTTGTGTACAATAAAGAGTATTTGTATTGTATTGTATTGTAACGAAAAATTCAGTATATACCTATGTGTATTGTGATGTGTCGTTCTATAAAGCTACAACGAGAACATTATGTTACAAATTGCAAAGCCAATTGTAAGAATCAAACAATGTGAAATGTATACTTATGTAAGTGCCCTTGCACTAAGTTTTGTTTCTTGAAATGATAAGCGTGACAACTGTTATACGAATTTTGATATCCTTGGATTCTACAGTGGTTCAGGGTGTATGCACATTTTTTTTTTTTGAATTCTTGAATTTGTGAACACATACGTAGCTAGAGGTCATTGGTTTTAGATACAAAGAGGAAAAACAACATTATTTTAAAGCCAAGGAGTTCTTTTTAGATTTAATCTCATTTTTTTCATTAAAATAATCTTAAAGAAATAGGTGATTTCCCCTGTCATCATTAGTACTTTGTCATTAGTTTAAAACTTTATTTCGGTCATAGGACATTTCCGAAATTATACACATCCTCTATGAAAACACAAAATACTCATAAACACCAATCAATTTTAATATATAGCAGTCAGCTCATTCACATTATTCCAGTCATGGTAAATGACGTCATGTGCGGTCACCAAAATGTTATACGTCCTTGTCGGAATGAGTTAGTAGTATTCAACGTGCGTCAAACTTAAATGCTTCGTGTTTTATGCCATATCAAGTATTTTCCCCAAGGATGATAGTATACATAGTCAAGTGTTAGAATAAAGTTCAAAAAGTCTCAAGTTCGTCCAATGTTTAGGGGGATGTGTGGTGTGACGTCGATAGATAGAATTAGAAATGAATAGAGGCAGTCTGAAAATTACGCCGATAACCCAGAAGTTGTGTGGAAATCTTTTGTCATGGTATGGACACGTAATGCGGAGGAATGAGATCATGTGACGAGGAAAGATTTGAGTATGAACGTAGATGGCTACACGAGTAGAGGAAGACCGAAGGAAACGATGGATAGATATTGTGAAAAATAATCTGGCTAGAAAAGGAGTGAATACCGAGATGACGGCTGACAAAGATGTATGGAAGAAAAATACATGCTAAGCCGAACTAAAATGCCCCAATTTAATTGGGGTCGACGCAGAATGTCTTCGTCTTGTTCGTCGAGACGAAATTTAACTGAACTCATGTAGTCATGATATAAGATGTAGACACATAAGTGGAGGAGTCATATGTATGATTACTAGATATAATCTGTTCAATCTAGGAAGACAAGCCCCACTCTTCGTTTAAATCACTACAGATAGTTCAAACAACCAAGTAGCACCTCACTAGTTTCTGGGTGGGTAATGTTGGGGCTTGTCTCCGGCAGCTCGCGATTTCCTCTCAAATAGTAAAATAGGGCGTGTGATCGTAGGCTGAACTATACGTAGTGACTTAGACCTTTGTCTAAGATCGCGTATTAAACAGACGATTTAAAAAATCTGTGATAAAGTGGAGTTTTTAGAAGATAAGTGATGTAACGAGCAATTTGCGGTCCATCTTCAGTTTGATATTTACATTGCCTGACTATGTAAGCAACCTCGAAACTGACTAACAAATATGACATCATTGGATCTTGTCATTAGTTGCAATGAACGAAACGTTAGGAAAATATTATACGCGATGTGGATTAAGTTGTTTTATTAACTTGTTGAATTTCTCATACAAGCTTCGAAAATATCAGTGCTGAGGCACTGTTGAGTAACTGGGTTAATACTTGTTAATTTGATTCCGATATCTTAAGCTTAGACCAGGGGGTCGATTCTACTAACGTAGGTACAACGTTTGTAGTTTGATTTCGATTCAATAAGTTTACGCACATGTTTGATCGAAAAAAAGATTTCGATAGAGACTTAGGTGATTCTTAAACATGGCCACAGCTGTGTCTAGAGGCGATAGTAGATAATAAGAAAACAGTGATGGAAATGGAGCTAATAAGCACCGAACCAAAATCTAACGTTAACAATTGTATCGTCAACCATAAAATGCTAGACCACCCAAATGCTGAATTTCGTTTCTACTTCATAAAATTACAAAGTTTAGTTCGCTGTACAAGATCAAGATGACAAACTGACTCAGGGACATTAAAATTTTCTGGAAGTTCTTCTTTATATTAGTGGAATCGGCCTCCAGCTGGTAGACTTTTGTGTATATATGTAATACCTAGTACTCACGACGACTGACAAAATGACAATCGGGATCAGCAGATAAACGTGCCTCTAAGGTATGGGAAGGTCTCAATGTGGGCAAGCATGTTTTACATTACGGCTACTGACAACTGCAATTCGACTGCTGAGCATGAGGTCTCGGGTTCGATTTCCGGGTCAGGCAAAGTGTTATTGAGTTTTTCTGTTAGAAAATTCTCAGTGGCAGCCCGGAGTTTGGAATTGTGCCCGGTAGATGGCAATAGGCTCACCACCTTACATTACATGGGACTTAATAACAGCATTGGTGAAATGTGGGTGTACAAATGTGTACACCTCTGCCTACCCCTTCGGGGAATACAGGCGTGATGCTATGTTATGACAACTGCAATCTTGCAGATTAGTTGAATGGTTGATTCAAGCGGTTCATAATGAGCCACTGGTCCATCATACCTACAATTGTCAAACTGTACCTAGACACAATAGAAAATATTTTTTTATTGTCTAATATATTTATTTCGTCAGACGAGAAGTTAAAGGTGATTTGGGTTTATAATCTTCAGTTGAATGGATACAGCAAAAAAAGGGTGTATCCAAGGGTGGACAAAAAAAAACCCTTGTTTATATTCATCAAAGAGTAAACCACTAAAATGTAGTGCAGCCACAACTTGACCAAGATGCTGTATTACGCAATAAGTACTTTTAAAATCGCATCAATCTAAAATTAAAGATTGCAATCTTTGGCCTTTTAATTTATGATTATAATAAATTATGCATAATTATTATGTATGTATATGTACGAGAGTCACTAACATTGTGCAATTTTTATGAACTTGTATGTGTCCTTGTTAACTGTTTGGACTATAAAATTACAGGGTCTAGGTTCTAATCAGCTGTAATTATAATGTTGGTGCATTCACGTTAATGGTTCTAACTCATAAATTGTAATATATTAACTTTAATTATAGCGTTTGAAACAAATGCATCATTGAAGGAATCTGCGGTATAATTTATTTCAAAGTTTTCTTCAAGATTTTCCTTTAAAATTTCGAACTGAGTAACATATGAACGATTTTGTAGAAAATTGAAAGATTAGCTATTGCATTGAACCGCCTATTTTTATTTGTGTCCTTCTGTATTTCCGGAGTATTTTAGTTTTGTATGTATGCGATATCTCGTACCTAACCGGTAAATAATATTAATAACAACGAGAACATTGTAACAATCTAAATAATAATTAAATACTTGTGTTTTCCCGTGAAATATGAAATAATTGGCAATGTACAGGTATGTCTAAATAAAAATGAATCGCTCACGACATAGTTTTAGATATTCTCAAAGCGTATGAATATATACATAACTACAATGAATTAAGTTCGTATTTTGCGAGAGCAACAAAAAATATACGGCAAAGTGCGAGTTGAACTCGAGTCCTGAGGATTTTGTAGATTCTATATTATTTTTACGTGATAACTACCAATTAACTAGAAATAATTTATTTCCGATTTATTCTTTTACTTGTCCTGAAAGACCTTCCTAATTGCCAAATTTCACGAATCTAGGTAAGTTCTTTAATTACTATAAGTAATTGAGGTTTGTCGGGAGACTTTGTTTCAGTATCCACTGAATTTCATCGTTCTTTTCTTATTACACGATTGTCCAAAAAAGGAGTGTTAGGTTTTAGGGTTCATAATTATATGTATGTATGTATGTATTTATGTTTGTGGGTTTATTTATTCCACCATAACTTCTAAATGCCTGGACCGATTTAGATGTATGGGAAGTTAGACGCCTTAAGATAAAAAAGGACTATGGTACCTACACAAAAAGCTGTGGAATATAAAAATATTATTAAAACATGTCAAGCGTCCTTTTACATTTTTGAATTAATTTCACCTTGTTTTATTAACACAGACACACCGATGCGCTGGAGCTGTGTAAGTTCCTACTTTATTTGTTTTTATGAGTGAGTTCGAGAGTAATAAATAGCCGTAGGCATAGGTATTTTGAATGCGTTGGCTAAGAAGCTTGAATTTTTAACGCCTCCAAGGAACCGTAGTACTTGTCACTAATATTAACTTTATACCTAAGTAACTTCTTCTTTATCTTATCGTATGGTTTACGAACCTAGTGACAGAGTTAAATTACCCGTAGGTCTCTGACATGGCTTTACACACCATCGAGAACATCTCTTTGGTGTGCTGGTTTCCTCACAATGTTTTTCTTCACCGTTATAAGCAAGTGATAATTAATTTATAATACGGACATGACATCGAAAAGTTAGCAGTGCGTGCCTTGGATTCATACTTGGAGTCATACAACTAGGCTATCACTAGCACACACACTCACTCACCATCGCTTACCTATATACCTGATAAAAAGAGTCTTGACTCTTGACAGACGGACCGATTTTCCTTTTGAACCCTAAATAGTAGCTAAGCGTGTCTCTCAAATCATCAATTTTGCGTAAAAAATTGAAAAGTCAAAACAAGTGTGTTAATATTACCATTCCTTTTGTTAATAAAATATTATGTAGGAAGTACTCACAAACCTTACTATACCTGTAATAGAATTTTCACAACTAAAACAGGAGATGATAGCTACTCATCACATTCATAGGGAAATATGCTTAACAAATCACACTTATAACATTTTTTTTTCTTGGCACACTTCGTTTTTGTGATATTGGGAATATACTTACTTTTTATAGTATTCGGTACCTAAATTAATATAGGTATGTGTATTTTTTAAACGCATTAACTATTGCAAAGCAGTGCTTAAGTAGGTACCTACGTAATAAAATATTTTTGCCATCTACCAAAAATATACCTTTAATATAAATATACCTTTTTTAACTTTAAACAAAAAAATATATATTTATTTGTTTTTAAAAAAAGCAATTAGGTACCCGCCTAGTTTGTATCATTGGTCCTACAGACCTGGTACTTTTAAGTGTTCAAATAAATTATCTTCAGATAAAATACACATTGAAATTTTAGTACATAGGTGTTCTATAAATACTTTATTATATTTAAGTACCTACCTATATGATAATATTATACGTATTTTGTCCAAAAATAACTTTTCGCATTACTAAGCGGATTCCCAATGTCACAAAAGCAACGTTTGCCAAGAAAAAAGTAATGTTATAAAGTGTGAAAAACTATTTGTTAAGGACATTGCCCTGTGGAGGTGATGAGTAGGCGACACCTACCTAGGTATCGCCTCAAAAAAACTTAAAATAAGATATACTGAAAACATGAAACTATAGGCAAGTTGGCACCTTCGTGAAGTTATATTAAAATTGATTTTATTTGTGTAATTATTTTTGATTTATTTATGTGAAGTGCCTAGGTAACATCTCTATGTACGATTCCATTGTAATAACGTTCCGTTTCATTTCAATAATGCCTCGATTTCCATCATTGTTTTCTTATTCTGCTAACGCTCACCTACTAATATTATAAACGCGAAAGTTTTTATGTATGGATGTTTGTTACTCTTTCACGCAAAAACTACTGAATGGATTGGCATTAAATTGGGTATACAGATAGTTTATAGCCTGGATTAACGTATAGGATACTTTTTATCCCGACTGGACCGAATTCTGAAATCCACGCGGGCGAAGTCGCGGGCGGAAGCTGGTATTGTATAAATTGAGAGTTTTGGGAGGTTATGCGTCTGAAGTCAACATCCATAGAATATTAAGTAAACAATAAGAATCTAAATGTAAAACTAGTTTTCTAATATTTATAACTTGTATTGGCTGAGATCCCTATACCTAACAGTTTGGGAAGAAATGAGGTAACAGATAAGGAGTCCAAGCACGCATCTTTGTCGAAAAAGTTATCGAGTCTAAAGTTAAGTTAAAAAAGTTTAAATGTATTGAATTTTATCGTTTCATGAATAGGTCTTATGTAAAATTCGACGTATAAAATCGACAAATGTGTCGACAAAAAGAACTATGCTCATACCAAAGATTTGAGAACAACTTCATTCTGTCTAATCCAAAGGTGATTCAGCCCTTAAGTACTTACCTCCTAGAATGCATCGTAACTTTACCGGTTGGAGAGCATCTCTTTGCCTACTTTAGTTACATGTTTATTTAATAAAATGAATCAGCGCAAGCCGCAATGTGGTTTCCCACGACACGTACCTAAGCAGTAAGGACTCACTATGCACTTTCGTAAACGATTTAATTCATGTTTTGATTCTATGCTTAGGAATAATTAAAGCATTGTATACATATCTACCTTTACGTTTATTATTTTTATGTTTAGTAGCTGATGAAATAAATTAAGTACCTAGGTATTTAATACTCGACTTTTAATTAATTAATTACTTAATTCTAAATTAAAACTCAAAATTGATACACGTAAATCGACAATTTCTAGTGATTTCGTCCGCACATAATGGTATATAAAAGAATATTCGTTGTTATTTTTTTATTGAGTGTCGCGTCCCAATGTAGTTTTGAGATAAGTAAGTACTTAGGTTCTTACATAAGTAGGTACTAGTACACGAAATTTTCAACACACTGTTGTCAAAGTATTTCAATGATATTAAATTAAAGTAATATTATGAAAGTAACCAAGTATTGTTAAAGTAATTAATAATGCGTGCGGTAGTCCATTGTCATCATAACTTTAGATTTTATTGTTACCTCGCTCCGCTTTAGCGTAAACACTCGTTTTAACAATCATTGACTTCATAATTAAGGTCCTGACTATCAATTAAGTAAGTATTAAAAATAGTTAGTAAGTTAAAATACGAAATAAACAATATTTATGAGCACAGAGAATAATAATATTCGTTTTCGAATATTTTCCCTATACAAAATTCCTATATTACATTTGTAGCGCCATCTAGTTTGATAAATGTTAACTATTGTGTTGTATACTACTCGAGAATAGATGGCGGTATTAGGCTATAAATGCAAAATATAGATGGCGTTGTACTCTAAGCTCACCCTAGGATGAATATAGCTAAAAAATAAAATTACACTTATTAATTGCTAAAACATATTTTATTTTATCCAGTCACGACGGGCGGCCATACTGAACTTACTAGTCCAACAATGTGAGGAACGGGTCAAATTGATTGCGTAGTCGTTATTGATGAACAGTTCACAGAGTGCCTTGTGGCTTGTTGTGAGCTAAAAATAGAGCAGCCACTCAATGACAACTTATTGTGCTTTATCATTTGATGATCTTTAGAGGTTTCATGAAATGAATATTGCAGAGGAGTCATGCGCTTCAATTACTTTCATTTAGTGATTTGTGTAGGGAAGTAGTAGGTAGTAGGCAGTTAATGTTTATTATGCATCAAGTTAAAAATAAACATTCATTAATGTGTTTAACCACAAAATAATGATATTAGTCAATACGCGACTGCTGAGTTGACGATTCATTCTACTTTCGATCGGGGCAGATTCTGAATAGTTACATAGTTAAGTTACAGGTGCCTAAGTTATTAAAAACATTATTGTACCCGGTAATACCTGGGCAATTTGTCGACCACCAAAAATACCTTAATCACCTATTAACACACCGGCAAGCAAAGAAGCACCAAAATTAAATTACCGTTTTTCATCAGACTGCAGTATTTGTCCAATTGATAGTAATTTTTTTAGGTATTTAGGTAATTAGCTCGACTAGTGCAAGCACTTAAATAGGTACTTACGTAGGCAGCAAATGTGATTCCATTGCAAGAAAATAATAATATAGAGTTAAAACAACTTTCAACCGGATTAATCGTGTATATTTTTGGTTTTTATGTTTCCTGACGTTTCGAACAATTTGTAGCGTTCGTGGCCGCAGGATGACAGTCATCCAAAAATGTGTAGTGATCACGAAAACCTAAGATAATTAAGTTGATTGAGTTTAGTTCCTGTTTTCTGAATTTTAAATTACAGGAATCTACAAAATCCTAAAAAAGTAGGTAATACGCAAAATTGAAAAGAACCTATTGGCTTCGCCTAACTATGCAGTTAGCATAATAAAGATACCTACCATTTAGCCAGTTGACTAATAGGAATTCAATTAGCTCGAGTTCAAGCGACCCGCCTGACACGAGTCCCGTATTCAACTCGTCACTTCTTAATGTCAAAGATGGTTACAGCTGCAAAATAACTACAACTCTCAAAATAAATAGTACACATTTCACCACAATTCAAAAAGTCATTCTTACTATTACACTACGTAAGTTGATTAATTACGGAATTTAATTAAACGTCTCGACACGTAACTTCCAAATTTCAAAAATACTTTCAATTGATAACGTATATTTTTTTATGAAACTGTAAACAAATAAATTCCAAAATCCAGAATATAAAAACGTTAAAACAAACTAATTAGCCAAATACCATTTAGTCATTTAGCCAGATGACTAATCGGAATTTAATTAGACGACTCGACATGTATCGTCGTCGACTCGTCACTTCTCCGAAGTGTTCCAGATGTTTTCCATAGCATCGCGAACACAGATAACACTCCCTGCGCGAACATAGAGAGACATTCAGATTTATTAACTACTTATTTAGCTAACGGGCTTTATTGTGTAAAATGATTGGTATAGAATTAATTTAGTTGGGCCTGTATTTGAATAGGTACCGGAAAATAATAAGAATACGGGACGCCCTGTTCGTGTTTCTTTCATGACTTACACATCACAATAAAATAAAAATAGGTAAAAAATATGTATTCAATTAGTAAATACCTAAGTAAAGTGTAAATATAAGTAAAGTGTTATTAAAATTACGTCAAGAGAAAAAAACGGATTCTTTTCATTTGCTATTCGATTTCGCTTGTTTTTTTTATTAATTTATTTATCATTTTAAATACAGGAGAAAGTTAGAAAAACATAGCATTCGTAAACCACTAAGGTTTGTAATTGATTGGTTTGACAGTTAGTGAGCATCGATATAAGATATACAATCTATACACAATATACACTTTACAGAAAGTTGGTAAGTACATTTTTACAAGTGTAAAGTGTGTGTCTTTTTGTAAATACGTTATTATAAATAATCATTCCATGTGTTACGTTTATTTGAAGACCCGTCATGAATGTTCCTACTCTAAGTATGTATCTACCCTTACAATCTTAAAACTACCCATGCATGATTCCTTTGATGATGAAATTAAGGCATATAAAGTACAGTTACAGCTTATTAAAGAGTTTTGAAAGCTTATAATGCTTCTAAATCAATAAGTCATTCTTTCATCTATTAACATGATAAGGCCCACAAAACGGATAAATAAATAAACAGTGATAAGTATCTCTTTAAACTTAAACTACAATGTTACGATTTAAAGCGACACACAACTAAGTTACGACTACAATATCGATGTCACTTGAAATATTTTACACTTTTTTGCAAGTATAGCCAGAAGCGGTACCACTCAGTTGGATACCGCCTTTACAATGTAAGTGATAGATACAGAGATAAATACATAGTAATAAAAAATAGGAGCCATTCGAAGCCGCAGGCGCAAGCAACTAATGAATAAACAATTGCTAGTAAAAGATTCTATTGTAAGGGCGTAACCATACGCGATACCTTTAGCAACGGCGGTCAGCGATTTTGTATTGATATCTACTATTTCGGCGACCCTCTGTATTCGTTCATAATTAAATTTTTGCAAACATTATACATTTTTGTGGGAAGAAAAAATATGGTCGTGAGCAGGATTTGGACCTGCATCTCCCGGAAATATACTCCAGGTGCTCTGACCAACTAAGCCATCTCGACCGAGATAATAGGCTTCGTTAGTCAGAGAACTTTATAACTTCAGTTTTTCTATTATCAGAAAAAGCTAAACTTTTTTATATGTTAGCATTAAGGTGATCTACTTTATGTTTATGTATTTTTTTTGTTTTGACATAACTGGGTGATATGGTCGCTAAGCAACAACACATCACCATCTAATAAATAAAAAATAAAAAATAACTTCAGATTTCGCTACGCATGTGGCGTCTGAAAGATTATTCTATATATTTTTGAAAGTCAATATTTTCTAATATTCCACCTTTTATCAACTCTCTGCGAGCGTTATATCAAAATCAGACCACTAATTAAATTTAAAGTCGCATCTAGCTGCCGAAACTAACGTTCGAGTTCCAGCGGTGATCAAATCATCGATCGCCGATGCTAAAACTATCTTATGTGCTTAGGCCCTTAGGCATCGAATGGTATAGATTGCAGATATAATAAGCTTATACGCCCTCGGCAAAAAAAAAAACACTTCTCTGCTGATTCCCCTTGACAGATAGCCGAATAAGATATAATGTAAGATTTATTCCTATGTAACGAAGTGTTATACTAGGTGTCATCTAGGTGTAGTCGGTTGCTTAAGCCTCGGATAGACAATAGACGTAAAGCATAACAGTAATATATTGTTTGACTCTACTATGTCTTCTTTGGTATAAGAGAGAATGAATGGTACTGGTGTGTAATTTCAATATCTAAAAAATGGATCGTTTCGCCTACTAATCGTAGAGTTTGATAATGTGTGACACTTCATTATGAAAGCCTAAACGCCATGAAAAATATCTGTAGTAGGGGCCAAAAATATTATGTTGAGCTATGGAACGTTAAAATGTATGTAATTGATGGTTTTCACCAATGACAAATTAATCCAAAAGTGTCTGAACAGAGTAAACAAAGTCCTTAATCATATAATCGGAACGTCAACGATGCCGTCATGGTTTATGTAATGACAAAACACGTGGAATAATCTCTACTAACAATAGATATGCAATATCCATAATAATGAATAAAATATGTATGTACAATAAAACTAGATTTCCTAATCAGTGTTAAACTTGTTTATGGGCGATCAGATAAAAATAAACGTTGATATATCAAAATGAGATATTAAATTAAGCTTTTACGTCTATGAACATTAAAAAAAAACACAATTTTAAAATAATTTATTTAGGAAATGCCATTGGTTATGATAAAAATATATTACCCATGTTCAAGAATGTTGATGACAAATGATTTGTTGCCAATGTTTTGAGACTATAGCCTTTTCACCGGTAGGTAACTTATAAGTTATAATATGTATCTATACATATTTGTTGTACATGTATTTTAAATGCGAAGACTTCGACATGTTAATGACAGCATTTCCTGTGACAACTTCGACAACAGAAAAGCCAAAAAAAAAAAACTAAGCTCTCGTATCGTATACCCCAAGCTTAACATACTCTATGTCCGAACTGGCTGGACTAGACGCTTTGGGCGCGACGTAATCCGATTAAAATATCGATAACACTACTCGGTGACATGTATTTATATTTGTCATTCGAATACGTAATGCAGGTAATGCGGGCCTTCAATATGTTATTAGGAATGGATACATCGATTTCAGCGCTACCCGTAGGGAAGCAGAGATATAAACAAGTATTCAACTTTTTTAATATAGCTAAAAGTTTGAAACAACTGCACTCATTGGTTACCACTAGACCAAGCGTGACTGCTGAGCATAAGGTCTCGGGTTCGATTATTCGATTACCGGCAAGCAAAGTGTTATTGAGTTTTTTTGTTAGGAAATTCTTAGTAGCAGCTCGGAGTTTGAACTTGATAACAGCGTTGGTAAAATGTGGTATAACCATCTACCCCTTCGGGGAATACAGGCGCGAAGCTACAATGCGTATGTATGTAATTAATTAAGAAAATGTCATGTGTGAACTAAAAAGTAATTGTGTTTTTTTCGTACCTTTTTGTTTACGTCGCTACGATATTACTATTTACTTAAGTCTTAGCCTATGTTACCGGGGAAAGTGTAATACACTGCACCCTAAGTGTAGCCATACATCTAAATTGGTTGAGGCGTTTAGAAGTTATGGGTTCAATTCAGATTTTCGCATTGGTTAATTAGGAAGTACAAAATTACATATGTATTTCTTACGAGTATGTCTATTTTAACATTAATAAACGCGATCAGTCATATATTAGCCATTTAATTTTCAAACTAATCAATTAATAGCTATCGTAATCGGTTTCACTTGACATTTACGTTATTATAAAGTAGTATCTACTTCTGTCGAGAACATTAATCTTCAGACTAAGTTAAATTAATCCAATTAATTCTATATATACGGTAGGTCAACACGTTGGATATATATCAACGACTGATTATAAATATCAATCACTATAATTAACTACGTAAATGCTACTCCGAAAAGTTAAGGCATAGATTACTTAATAGACTACTTACTAATTCAAAATTATAGGTACAGTCGGCATTAGAAGTAATAAAATTGATTATTATGATTGATTACATTTGTTTACTGAGAAAAATGCAGGAGGTGCTTAGGGCGACGCGTATGTATTTATATTTTTTTATGTATGACCACGCTTAACTTTCTTTGTACCTAATTACAGCTGGACTGGCGAAATTTTACCGTATTTCGCTTTGAGTTTTTGAATTAGCTTTGAATAATTACAATCATGTATTTACTGAAATAATTCTGTAATGATAATGTATTTGATACACTTCTTTGTCGTATGTATAGTCATAATGACTAAAGCATTGCTTTTCTAAGTAATGTTCCATTAATTCAATTGGCAACTGCAATTCTCGGCCTTATTGTTATGGAGATACTTAATTGTTACAAGAACTTTTCCATGAATTTAATTGAGACTGCAGGATTCCCTGAAAGGAGCCTATAAACTTGAATAATGAGCAAGGAAAAAGCAAGATCACTAAGAAAGGTGACGTAATGATCTAGATGGCTTCTCAACGGGAACAGTTTTATGTTTTGCTGCATCTACATGGAAATATAGGTATAGATTGCCTGGTTTATAAACTACCTTAGTGGCTATACTTATTTATAATAAAGAAATGGATATCGCTCTATCACCACCTCATATTCTTCTACAGGCATTCTTCGATATAAGACCAATGTAACTTGACCAGTGGCCAATTAAAGAACTGAATTGAAATGTACTGAATTTGACATAGTGGTGAGTTTTGCCTATGCAAGCAGCGCCACCATGGACTGTCAAGTTAAACTAGACTATACGTAAGTGACAAATGTACATAAATAAATCTTGCATTACGATTCCGTTAATAGATAACGTGAAACGCGGAATAAAATATGTAACTAACTTGCAGTGGTGACGTAAAAGTCGCGATTGCGATTTTTTATATTTGTAGTTTGTAGTTAGATTTTAAGCTATTTTATTATGATAATGATACTGATTTGAATATAATTATATAGTAAGGAAGTACTCTGTAATACATAAGTAGTTATTTATCTCTCTATCTGCCTTTGCTTCTAAACTTGATTTCAAATAAGTATCAGTTATTTGGCTGTGAAAGGAATACTACTCTCATTAGATATTAAATTAATTATGAAAACAATTATACGGTCTCAACAAATTGGACTGATGGTCGCCTTTTAAGTTGACTTAACTGACATCGCGAGCAATTTTTCAAACAATCCCGTAATCGCTATAAATAACCTTTAAAAATTCCAAGGTGCACTTATTATTTTTGTTAAAATATCACTGCTACGAACCGGCCCATTTTGGGCGTCTCAAAATAATTAAAGAATTCAATAAACCAGCTCTTAAGATTTGCAACTTCACTCGTTGTTTTATCGTGGCATTTTTCTCGATAATTACATATAATTTTATTTATGCTTGTAGAGTATGAACCGTCTCAGCATGCACTTATTTGGTGGTCCGAAATTTTTATTCATTTTACGATCAAAGACCGGCTGACAACTCGATAAGTTAGTGTAGCAATTACCCCCATAACAATAAGGCCGCAAATTGCGTAACTTTTTGAAATCTTAAGGGTTCGTAATAATATTGTAGATCGTAGATATTATCAGGTGTATAAAGTTGTACAGCTTTGTCAGAGAGTGATTTATTTGCGTTCTGTACTTATATCGATGGAGCACTTAAATCTGTCAATGTAGCCGTGAAATTGTACACCCTGTAAGGGAAATTCAACTCAATAACTGCTGACGTGAGATATAATTTGACTTGCGACTTTTGACAGGTAAACAGCCCCGCCCTCTTTTATATGAACCTTAATTTGTCGTAACGTATATTGCCCACTTTTATGAAATGTATTACGTATGTTTTATAAATAGTGTCAATTTATTGCAGAGCCTAAAAGTTAAAAAGCTTCAACACCCTACAACCAAAGCAGAAAATATGATTCCACTGAATTAAGGAAATAAAGCGTAGCAAGCCTTTGTCAGAATGTGCAGATAGTATTTTTAAATATTATAAACTAAATCCTTTTAACTTTTTTATTTCAAGCTTGCTTAGAAGGGCACGCTAAACTGTTTACTGTAACTTGTTAATTAATAGCAGTCGCTAAGCCAAGAGCTAGTGAGAGAGCTATTGGCGCTTTCAAGAACTCTGACAATGGTGTCAATTCTATTGTAGCAAACTAAACTAAATTTAGAGCATCGCTGCCTTTTACTCTCCGTTATTATAAGAGCGGGACGGGATAACGTCAAATAAAAATTTTAAAATTAAAATTAAATTAAAATTTTAAAATTAAAATTTTAAAATTAAAATTAAATTAAAATTTTAAAATTAAAATTAAAATTTTAAAATTAAAATTAAAATTTTAAAATTAAAATTAAAATTTTAAAATTAAAATTAAATTAAAATTTTAAAATTAAATTTTAAAATTAAATTTAATCATGTCAACTTAACATTTTACATGCAATTTTCGTTTCACGTCTTTAATTTTAGTGGCTACCTTAAAGTGTGCCTACTAAAAACATACGGAGATTTTATTTTGATCTCTTGATTCTTCCCATCCTGCTCATATTGTAACTGTTAGAATAAGACAGGAATGTTTTAAATTATGTTTGATTGCTACATTAGAATTGACGGAAATAAGTTGGCTCCTAAGGCCATAAGCCCTACCACACGACAGAACAATATTACCTAACCATAATTAATATGATTCACAAACAGTTAAATGGAAAATATGTGAATGCAACTATGTAGGGAACATATACTCAATGGAAATAGAAATGCTGCAAATGCATGCAACATGTCGGTAAGTTATTAGAAATCCATTACAAAGTTCGTTGACCCGATGTTACTGTTGACCACAAAGCCTAGCCTAGATCGTAGTGCCCGCATAGACCGCAACACAGCACATTATAGGTACTTGAAATAATCTTAAAATTTTACTACTTAGGAAATATTACAATATTCACTATGCTTAGAAAGCAACCAAGACCACTAAGTCTTAGGAAATTTATGCTTTATATTTTTAATATAGCGCTGGCCACAAGCTGTTGCGTGTGCCTATAGATTTTCACCATTTTATCAATATCTTATTAGCAGCTAAGAGAGTGGCAAAATGGTCTTATAACCTAAAGAGAGGAACTAATTGTTGTGATATAACTACAAAAAAAGTACTAAACGTAAACGTAAACTATCTTTTGATTGGGTTAACCTAGAAGCTTGAATTTTTTAACACCTCTGAACGTTAATTCCACATGTCCGGACGGACGGATAACAAAGTTATCCTTTAACTTGTTTAAAATGTATTGAATTGATGGCGTTATTGCTATGTTCTTTTTATTTATTTATTTATTGTATGTGCCTGCAATAAATATTTATTTATATATTGCATATTGAACGTCTCCTTTTTTTTTCCTTTTTAAGAACTCTAAAAACATTCTCACTCTAAAAACACTGCCTATCTATAGGCAATTTAAATGGCAACTGCCTCCATAGATAGGTACGCCTATAATAGAAAGAAAGGAGGGGGACTGATACATTTGTTGACGGAATTGGCTACAAAAAGACATTATTGTTCAAACAATTGCCCTGACAACGTCTGCACAATCCACCGTGCATAAATGATGCCAATTGACCAACAATAGCGAATAGAGTACTCGGGAGGTCTATGAATGACAATAGGACATTTTAGTTGCTTACCTACTTACAATTACAACAAAAGAAACATGCCGCCTACATACATTAAGTGTAAAAAAACACGTCCAAGTGCTAGTCGGACTCGCATCCTGAGGGTTCCGTATGAAATATACTTTTTATGTGATATACATATATGTTACTGGGTAATAATATATCTCATGGTAAGACTGGTTGTCAGATTTTCTGGCATCTGATTTCCTGTAACGACTGGCATATATCTTCATTTGACAACCCAGACCGATGGTATAACGTGCTTTCTGAGGCACGGAGGCGTCTCGATATGAAATAATGGTCACCCTTCCAGAGATCGACCGCGGCAAGCGCAGCTTAACCTCGATCGATCTATCTGTATTGCTGTTATTTAATCACGACCCTTTTAGATATATTTTATGTTATTAATTTTTTGTGGCTACAAAAATACGGTCATGAGCAGGATTCGAACCTGCGCCTCCCGGATTAATACTCCAGGCGCTCTGACCGCTCAGCCATCTCGACTAATCGATACTCACAATTATTCATAACTTTAGAGTACGCTATGCATGCTTTTCAAAGATTTATTTGTACTTTTATGTGAATTAACTAAAAATTAACGGTTTTCGGTATTATTTCCTTTGGGTACTTGTGCTGTGAGACATTGCCGAATATGTTAATTCCACGTCAATGGCTAGTACACACAATAGGTTTTCATTTATTAGCGAGTGTAAAATGTCCTACATAAGGAGTCGAATTTTTTTATTGCGTTAATTTAGTTTTTTTTTTTTTACAGCTCCAAAGGAACATAGACATAAGTATTAGATATTCGCGCGTTACTGTAAAAAACCTTGACAGTTAGATCGACAGACAGACAGAGGGGCAAAGAAGAGATATTATTTTTGATTATAAGGGTTCAGTTGTTCCTTTTGAGGTATGGAACCCTAAAAAAGAACACAGGTACCTACTGTTAAAACCATCTTACCACAATATTTAATTACGTAATACGTCCTTCCATTTCGCATCCAAATGAAAGGGTGATTTAGTTAGATCATTGAAGATCAGAGCCAAACACTCGATGTAATTTTAGACCAGTCATAATTACAGTATGTAATAAAAACTGTCCTGTCTATGCCAAAAGGGATGTATTAAAATATAACAACAATAATGATTCATATAAATGTACAAATACGTCATAATTTATGTGCTGGAGACGTGTTCAAATTGGTCGTTTCCCATAGAGACCTCCCGGGTTACTCTTAAAAACATAATATTTTTCATAATTTCTATAGAAAAAATAATGCAATGAATTTTTAGGAGAATTATTAGAACAAAGTACATATTTAAAGAATATTAAGAAAAATATTTTGAAGAAAATAATGTCTTTAATAATTTATTGTATAATTTTGGTGTCTGGCCATTTTGTTTAGAGTAAAATTAATAAATTAATAATTGTATCATGCATGCATCATATTAAAACTGTTTCCTGTTTTAACAACAAGTCAAAGGTCAAGTCAGTCTGTCTTTTCGAAGTCATGTGCGTATTATAAATTAATTATCACTTGCTTAAAACGGTGAAGGAAAACGTCGTGAGGAAACCATCACACCTGGGTGATGTTCTCGATGGTATGTCAAGCCATTTCAGAGACCTACGAGTGCTTTAAACTCTGACACTAGGTTATTCATCTACCACACAGTAAGAAGAAGAAGCCTCGACTCGTGACATACTAACTCATAATCACACAAATTAATGTAAGTTTATAGGTTCTTAAATGCTATAAATACGTACAGGCGTAGTCGTAAATCATGTTTTAAAAACACTTGTGTTTGTTTATATAATAAATTCACAAAATTATGGACCAATGTAATAATCTACAGAAAATTAAACAAAATTTATAGAACGTCTAGTATATCCTAAAATTCAAATAAAATTTGCTGATTTGCATATATTTAAAACATTAGTTTCTTCTGTAAAATTCATTAAACACAGCACCGTTTCGAAGACACTAAGTAACCTTGTCTACACCTATGAACAAATATAAAATTTGGTATTTAGTAGTAAATTTCATATTTTAGAATGATACTTGAAAGAGAATTGAATTATTAGAATCACTTGCATCACGGCATTTTGTTAATTTAGCTCACTAGCTAGACGAGTGAATATCTAAATTTAATACGAGGAATGTAGATACACTTATACGTGGGGTAAATAATGCATATCTGTATTTAATTATTTAAAAATTACATACACATATCCTCGCTGCATCTGAAGCTCAATGCTGAGATGGAATATATAATATAAATAAATGTAATGTTTTGCACAAATGGCAATGCGAATAAAGAAAAAGTGAAAATATTGAAATATGTTAGTTCACGGTTGAAACTGTATCTTAAAAAAGTGTTTTCCAAGAGAAAAAATTTCAAGTAAAATATACAAAAATTTAAATCTATATTCCGTTTAGCGTAGAACTCAGCCATGGAATATGAATATCTTAGGGAACAGAAATAATTGTAAACAAAGTTTGTAAGTTTTTAATTATGAAACAGAACTGCATCTTTTATCTGCCATAAAAACTTGTTTAGCATATTATTACTTTACATCAGTGCATTAAAATGGTGTGTATTTTGTACAGTAATTAACCAAGGAATGTAGATCTAATTTTTTGTTAGATTATTTTGCATGTTATATAATGTCCTCGAGAATGGTACGTTTTGAGAAAGGTGCATTTTGAGAACGGTACGTTTTGCTTATGGGGTGCATTTTGCGAAATGTACATTCTGTGACTGAACCCTCCTGCGACCACGAACGCTGCAAAGTGTTCGAAACGTCAGGAAAAACCAAAACGAAAAATACACGCGATTAATCCGGTTAAAAGTTTTTTTATTATAATGTGTAGTGATCGCGAAAACCTAATATAGTATGATAAATAAGTTCATAATCTGATAAATGTTTTGTTAAATTAACTTTGCTTTTCATGACTTTAGGTACTGTTTATCCACCCCCTTTTGTGTTAGTTCCATATCTATCTTGGGTTGTATATTTATATCCGTGTTGGTATAATTTAATCCACTAGGAATGTCCCGAAACCCGGTAAGCAATGTTAACCTATGAAAATACACACATACATTAGACGGAGTCAAGACGATGGCTTTCGTCCCCGGCACGGTCGGAAGTTGCCAGTTCTCGTCCACCGGCGCACTTCCGCCACTTATTAAAGTTCCATTTGTCACGTCAGGTAGGGCTACCAGAATGCCATGCATTTTTGTATCGTAATTTTCGAGAAATATGGATATTCTACAGGTGTGACGCTGTTATGACGTGCCATATTTTGTGAGAGATTATGGCCAAATAAGAAGCAAAGCTCTACTGTTACTACTGCTTCTTCTTAAAGTGACAGAGATAGCATGAGATTTTAGGGCTATGGTACTAAATTTAATATGAATATGGTCCAAATACAGGGTGTAGGTACCTATTTGGACCATATTCATATTAAATTTAGTTCAATTCCCGAGATGGTCATGTGATCCGTTTATGACTCATTCATTCATAAGTCACAAACATCAGCGCGGTATCATTTCAAAGAATACGGTCATAATTTTTTTAAAGAATAATTCATGTATTACTATGATAAACTTTTGATACAGTTTCCATATCCCAAATTGACAATATAGATACAATGCACACGCATGATACAATGCACTCCACTCAGATTAAAATAACTTCTATCAAACATCCAAACGCTGAAAAATAGTGCGCAAACAGGACTTAACCCGCAATAAATACCTTTGAATCGCTCGACATTTCGACCAGGTTGCGTTGATCGTGGAAACAAGCAGACTGACTTACTACTGTAAAAGTTAGTCTGATTCAAAGGTATTCAATGCAGGTTAATTCCTGTTAGTTTTATAGTAATATCATTCAACGCGATAGTTTAAAAGTTAGCACTACTTTGCAAAACTACGTTTCTACTACGTTCCAGCGTGTTTCGTTCGTTAACAATTTTGTCCGCTAAAAAGACCCTGTCGCCACAGATCATACAATACTTTAGATGTCGTCAACATTTTGGGCTGTAGAAGTATACACAATTTCAATAATATTTTATTGTAAGTTAATTCACTCCCTACGTACATTATTTTAATTTAATTTTACCAAAGCAACTTGCATAGTAACTAAACGCACATTACGTCATTGTTTTAAACTAGCAATGTTCATTGGTATTCTCTTGTACAATGTAAAGAATTCATTGTAGGTATAATCAAAACTTGTATGCATTCAACAAGAAGCTAAATAGTTCATAATTATTTTAAATTATATGCTTTAAGACGTCATGCTGTAACAAAAGATGATCACAAAACAGTCCATTTAACTCCTTCTTTTCCAACTATTTAATTTAAAACGTTAAGTTGTAGTCATTATGGTGTATTGTTAGATGAATCAACTCTAAATATTTTTATTGTACCAGTGTTTTATAATAGACTTAGATAACATGTAGACTGTAGAGTAATAAAAGAAAACACTACAATACATACAAGTACAAAAATAAATATAAGTCATTGTATACTTACTTTTGTAAAGACGCGACTATTTTTAAAATAATTGCTTTATGGTGAAAAAGCTGCCAAATGCTTTAGTAATAATTATGTGAGAACGGTTGCTATGCCTGAGATCCTGATTCTTTGCAAAATTCAAAGATTTTTTTTTTCTATTACCTGATTACAAATTTTATTGCTGTAACCGCAACTTCATAAGACCAGAATGAAAAAAAAAAAGTGTATGTTTTGTACATTCACCTGAGCGATTTCATAACGTACAATACCAATAGAACAAATAATTATGTAACTAAGATGAATAAATTAGACATAAAAATAATTACGGACATGCTAACATTGATGAATTACTCATTAGTAAAACTACCGAAGAAAGTGGAACCAATACAGACCAATTTTACTACGTTGCCAATCGTGATGTTGACAACCCTGAATACTATATAAAAATAAAACTAGGACAGAGTAATTTTAATTTTACCATTGATACATACAAATGCAGAGGAAAATTGTTTTATTCTAGTATAATTTTTGACTCATTTTAAGCGGACACTTAAGTTTATAAAAAAGTGGAGCAAAATTGGGCCACACATTCATGGTCTGTTAGCATGAATGCAATTGAAGTGGGTTCAATTACTAATCTTTATCCAAGGGGTACACATTTAAACAACAGGATTTACGCAGTCGCGATTTTCTATCCTCAAAAATTACAAAAAAAGTCTAAATGTTTTCAAAGTAAAATTCTCTAAAACTATCAATATTAGCAGCATATAATTAAGTGTGTGATAAATGTAAGACACAGTTCTTGTTTTGTCTTGTCATACGCAAAGGGAAACATAAAACAACCAAGTGATAAATAAAACTTGGTTGCCGCAAGGCGCAACAGGTTGATCACTTTATCATGATTACTGACAAAGAAATTGCCACATGTACGGTGTAATTCACCTCTTTTCATGCGCCGATCTCGACATTGTACACTATCTGATAAAAATGCTCAATAAAATTCTCTTTAGATTGCATTTATCCTATGTGACTGTTACTGGAAATTTCTCGTATGATGATAACATTTGTAATTATTTTTATTATTGTCAGTGTCCTTCGTTATTTTAGAAATTTTGTAAACATCTAACCATTTGCCTGATTGAAATTATTGTTCAATGACTTATAAAGTACGTACTTGTAGATATTATTTGAAAACATGCTCTAAAGAATCTTCAAATATTTTGTAACTCCCAAATTGATTAGAAGAATTTGTTATTTATAGATAAGTAAAGCAATTGTGATTCATTAATCTGCACTCTCTTCCTTTTAAGGTTGACATAATGTCACTATAAAAATAATTGAATGACGTTGTCAGTTAAATTAAAATAAACGTATATGGTATGTTTTATGAAGCTTATACAACGGCCAACCACCACTGGAAAATTGACACACCGAAGGAGCAACCAACATAGCACTTACAATTCTTAATTCAACCTTGGCTCTATCATATACAAAAGTCTCCTGGGAGAAAACTTAATTATCTTTAATAGTTTTGGTTGAGGGGCCCGTGGCTAAGAAACAGCCGCACAGATCGATCGATCGAGGTTAAGCTGCGCTTGCCACGGTCCGTCTGTGGATGGGTGACCATCATTTCATACCGAGACCCCTCCGTGCCTCGGAGAGCACGTTAAGCCGTCGGTCCGAGTTGTCAAATTAAGATCTATGACAGCTGTTACGGGTAGTCAGAGGCCTGAAAGTCTGACAACCAGTCATACCACGAGTCGATATCGTGTTACACAGTTACTGGGTTGTGGTGGTCAGATAGGCAGTCGCACCATGTAATATTAAGCTGCATCCGGTTTGAATGGAAGCCGACCCCAATGTTATTGGGAAAAGGCTAGGCAGATATAATATTTTTGGTAAACCCAAAGTTTCAATATATTTGCTAGTTCTATTACTAATTATGTACTATACATATTTTAATATAGATACTAAGTAGATATTAATCTTCCAAATAATTCAACTCCCGAGTGACATTTGCACAATTCACAGAAAGAGATAAAAGTAACATCCAGAAAAAATTAAGCCATAATAATGACTGCTATCAAGATATCAATTAGTGAATTAGAATAATTAAATTCACTGATTATCAGCATGTCGTACACAAATGTATTACAGAAAGATTACAATCTACGACGAACGCTCAATCTCTTACGTTGGACTCGAACCAACATTCCAATTTAATTTCAAAGGAAATAATAACAAATAGTATGCTATTAATCAAAAATAATACGCAAATAGCTATAACATAATAAATACATTTGTTTGTTTTTAAATAACAATAGAGAATGAGATTACATTGAAAATAGCCATATCGTTTATTGAGACCTAACAGGGAGACGATTAAAGTGAATTTTAGTCTAGTACTTCCTTATGATTTATTAAAATTAAAATGTTATATATTTTCCTCTTGTCGATTCTAAATTTAAATGCTTGGTAAGGAAGGTGGTGAATATTGGGATGACGGCAGAACCTCTATTATAGGCAGGAAATTTTGAAATCGGTTCTAACACATCTATTAGATTGCTCTTTTCTATTATTGTAAATTTAATTGCTGTTTTTATTTATTTACCTTTGATTCTGTCTTTATTATTGTATGCCGAATAGGCGGGATATATTAGGACCTGAGTTCTTTTTTTATACCACCTGTTGTGTTCATATATTTTGTTTTGTTAATATTTAGATTAGCGGAATAGTTGTTTGAATTCCAAATTGCTTTAGACTTTACCTTTACATTTTGTGAGTACTTTCCAGCATGACCATCTGAAGTGACCTAGATGTCACTTAATATGTAATCTACACCCTGTGTCTCTTTTGAGTTCTTGCCGAAAATTGATGGACCAATTAAAAGTACCGAAACGTTCTGATATCAACACAACTGTTGGAAATAAATTGGAACAAAAGTGTCGTGAGTTTCAGAAGTAAATCAACTTTCGTTTTATGGTCTTTTAAAATTTATTTGTTTTGATAAAAATGTTTGTATACTTTACGTGGACTGTTATCAGGTTGTAAGTAAATTCAATGTTACAGAGCTTTAATGCCGATGAATCGTTTTATTTACTACTTTTCTGATATGAGTCTTTAAAATAATGGACAGTACAGTTATCGTTATTTCTTATTTTAGTAAAGATAAACTTCGAAACTGATTTCGATTTAATCCATTACATAACGATATCTTTGATGCAAAGCATATTTTTAATTTATCGAACAAGCTTCTCGATGATAACGAAGTTACCGAACTTGACAATGAAACTTGCGCCCGTAATCGTGGCAATATCTGCTATTAGACGGTGACAACAATATATTTTGGAGTTTTAGGCGGGAAAATGTAAAGTGCACATTGTCGGTTTTATATTGTTTTCCAAAACTTGTGTTTCTCCGAAGTTTAATGTGTAATTATGGTGGTTAATTAACCATTAAGTGTTCATGAAGGTGTGCGAGTGTGGGCAAATTATATAAAATTGAAAATCATGACTTTTTGTGTTCACTCCTAAATTCCATCGAAGACTCAGTAAAATTTCCACCGTTTTACTGGGGTAACGCGCGCAACAACTTTTAATACTTGATTATTCTGAATACTTGACACTGGCAAGCACAAAAAGTGTGGCGCCATATAATAAATAATCCCATGAAGGGAACTATTATTACTTGATTACTCCATATACTTGACACTGGCAAATACTAAAAAAGTGTGGGCCGTATAAAAAAAATACAATATGTTTTATCGATTTGACAGAAGCTTTTACCGTCAAAAGTGTTGCGCGTCTCTAAACATGTTTATCAAACGTAAAGTGACAGTTAAAAATAAAACAGTAAGCTGCATCGTGTCTCGGCGTATGACAATCTAATATAGGTCACACCTCTCTACTTTAGTAGTTAGTTTTAGCATTTAAGCAACAGCAACCCGAGCACAACTAGTAGCAACCGCTAGAATGAAATTCAAACTGGTTCGATAATCTTGACTAAATAGCGTACATTATACTCATTTGTTTCAAAGATAAGGTTTAGGTCAAAGTCTACACGTTTTAAAATTACCAACGAGTCATTCTTGTCTTATATTTACGTACTATTTATTAGTAAAAGTTGAAGATCGGAATAGGTAGAGAATAATTAGGTATAAAGGTTGAATTATTAAGGTAATTGCATTCTTTACGACATTGTATTAACTGCAAAGTTAGTCGTGTCGGTTTGGTCACTGGTATATGCACTGAATTGATTGCAATGACGTCGCCATAAGACGTGTTAAAATATGGAAGAAGAATTCGCGGTGGTGAGCAGAGGTCGAGATGGCTTAGTGGTCAGAGCGCCTGGAGTATCTATCCAGGTAGAGAATATTTACGTAATTTTCAAGGAATACATCCAGAGTGCATAAAACCTGTCTTTGAAATCCCTGAATGATAAACAAGTTTTTATTCAGGGATTTAATTAGTGTTAGTATTGTTGCACTTGAAAGAGTATGTAACTTCTTCTTAACAATCAAATAATCACGAATCTTATTAACTATATAGGGTTTCGTATTAAAGCTGTATTAAATGAAAGTGCTGTTTATATATATTATGCTTTAGCTTTTCACTATTATTTACTTTAAGTAAATAATAGTGAAAAGCTATTATTCACTTAAAGTCTATTGCTTGTTAAGTTAAATTTACTCTGCATATTCCGACCTCTGCTAAGAAAATTAAAAGAAAATTACATCGAAAGGAAGGTAAAACATTTGTGACATTGAACATTGAACGTCATAAATCATAATGGTCAATAAAGAGACCATAAGCATCATAACTTCATCCAAATACAATTCCCATATTTGTTATCCCACGCATAGTAATCCATTAAGAACATATCATTTAAATAAAGGGGTGTCTAAAGAAAACCAAGAATGATTGCACAAATATTTCATGTTATACTTTCACGAAAGCGAACTTGTGCACTCCGAGCACAGTTAATTTCAGTCAACATCTACAATCCTGTAAATTTGAGACTGCACTAGCCTTATACGAGTACTCTTAGAGAGAATAGACTTAAAACCGTATACAATGACAAAAATACTACAGATATTTACAACATTGCCAAATTTCGGAATAAATTAGACAAAACGATCGAGGACACACCAAAAGTTGTAAAAAATACGTTAATGTATTAAGCAACACAAACACATAAACCAATGATACGAAACAGATATATCGCCATAATTGGCGTTTCTGAAGCCGATTCGCATAATAATAATTACCCTATAAAACATTTTAACGGATGTGTAAATTGGAGAGTTTTGACTAATTAACGTGCTTTCAAAACTCAATTCATTTATCGCCGGCACAATTTAGCCACAATTAGCCATAATAAAACACCTGCAATAAAGACGTGTAATGCTGTTGATATCCTTACAATTTCATTAAAAGTTACAGCCAAGATGTCCTTCTTCGACACTCAGACAGAGTACTTGAAGACTTGAACAATAAAACGAACACAGATAGTCGTTGAATCACTTGACATACATTTGTGAGAAAAGAAATGTCTACGTAGAACTTCAAAAAATTGAATAACTGAAAGTACAAAATGATTAGCCTCAAAATTTAGAAATAACAAATGGGGGACTGATCGAAATAATTCTGAATTTATCGAATAATGAAACTTTAGGAAAGGGTCTTGCATAAAACAAACAAAACAACAATAATAATTCTACTGAAATTTTGTTCAACGGAGAATATCTATTCGAATGCAACCATAAATCTAAAGCTGGAGTGGCTTTTCCCATATTCTAAATATACAAATGAGTTTAGTTATTTATTTCTGGAGTCTGACCATTTAATTGGAAACATTCTACTATAAAACAAAGTCGCTTCCCGCTGTCTGTCTGTCCCTTTATATGCTTAGATCTGTAAAACTACGCAACGTATTTTGATGCATTTTGTTTTTTAAAGATAGAATGATTCAACAATTTATATACATATAACACATAATTTGTCAAGCTTTTGTATACATTGGCTAAAATATTGGAGGTGTCGGAAAAAAATAAGCCGTCTGGCAGGTTTCAACGAAAACGCTGCCTAAACCCCTTGAGATATAACAAAATGATGTATGGTGGAATTGTGTATCTTATATAGGTCAGTTAAGTCTGCGCTGGCATATGTCTAACTCTTCAAAAATTTACAATTATAAAGCGGGACGGGATCAAAATTTCATGATTACTTTTGGTCGCGATAACCGACATCCCCGCGGGCGAAGCCGTGGGCATCAGCTAGATGGAAATAAATCACGCTAGTTTCTTTACGTCCCTTATCGTGAAGATGCTAGATTTTTATTGAAGGTTTGACAGAAACCGAGCATTTTTCATCAAATTACACTCCGTAGTTGGAAACAGAAACAGTTATTCACATTTCAATGCTTTCATTTTTGGTAGGACGACTTCAGAAAACGAGATTTCTCTTCACCAGCTCGGATACAATAACTGGTCATATTTTGAGCTAAGTTTTCACTTCGTTGCATTTATTTGTTTTGGCTTTTCATGGCTTAATTTTAAAGTTCAATAGCAAAAATCGTTTTCAAACTTTATTTATTTTACCGACATTTTTTTTTGTTCTACACCTATTTGTAAGATCTTGAATTTGCTACGTGTATACATTGGTCTATTATGTCTAAATCGATATAGATATTTACTAATATTTGATAAGATTCACCAAATATCTTGTCCCCCAATTCACAAAGTCAATGTCTCCGTTCACCGATTTATCATTTAAAAAACAAAAGAAAACGACTTTTCTATCGCACACACAGAGTAGAGCGAGATAGTATCAACAGACTTAACATTTCTTCAATTATCTTTGTTCAATCTAATCTTCATTTTTTCACAGCTAATTAGTTATTCAGAAACCAACAAATGATCATGTTCATATCATAAGATGTCAGATCACAGTAATTTATTAACTCACTAGACGCACGGACGCAAAATTCTAACTATCTGCATGTCTTGACTCGGACAAGTAGTACAGAAATGTTATTTAATATCCAATGTACTGATAAGTATGTAAATGAAAAGACAGACAGTACAGATAAATTGAGTACGTACATTTTAACCCACGTATTTCATCAAAAGAGGGCATAGAACTGACTGATAATAAATTATTATAAATTTGTATGACGGTTGCTTGCTTTACATTATAAATTGGTTTAAATATAACACAGTGTCTATGGCCTCAGCCTTGGATGGGTTAACCTTTGAACACCATAGAGTCAATCAAGTGGTTCAAACATAACAAATACTTTCGTTAATAGAAGCATTAGTGTGTTTCAGAAATTTGAATCTGGAGTGCAATACAATAATAATAATATATATTTAATAGAGAAGTGATGTTAATAAGCCTAAAGTACAGGCTTATTAAAACCACTTCTCTCGGTTAAAAGAAGCTTTTTCTTATTCCGGGAGCCATTACCATAGATCACATTGAATGATATGGCAAAATAAAATTAATTTTAACCCTACTATCACATAGGTATAATTATTTCGATGCATGTATAGTTATTCTCAGAATACAGAATGTCCATTTATACTCTGTTAGCCCTTGCGGTTAATACAAATCTGTCTCAATAAAAGTCAACTGTCATGGCGACCGCTTTACGTTGAAAGGTGAAGCTTTCTGAACAAGTTTTAGAAGAGATAAAATTACTTCAATAAAATTTTATTTTAAGGGAAACAATAGATTGGGGCGTCAAAATAAATGACATTGCGAAATAACAACGTTTGAAGAATACTACGAGCGTGATGGGACATGATAAGGACAATCATAAAGGTTATCTACTCTCCTTGAACCGCCACTTTTTGACTGTAAAAATAAACTGCTAATAAATGCTAATGAAAAACCCGTAGGATTTTATCTAGATCGTCTGGTACCATTTTCAAGTACACCACAAATACACAAAGTTATAAAAGATAACTTGTTGTCGATAGCGGAAAACGTTCTAAAAATAGAGCTTGTCTGCAATATTGCATTTGGAATCAAATAAAACTATAAACTTACTTTCAACGACTAAATTGAGTGCAGAAGGAGGGCCATAAAATGTCAAATTAATTAAAGTAACTGTTAAAATATGCGTAATAGCAATTTAATTTGCGTTTTTGCAACTTGGATGTTGTCAATGGTAAACATGAAGGATAAATAAATATCGATTCCTTAGCACATGACATCCGATCGAATACTAATGACGGTATTGGAATTCACGCTATCATTCACAACATTATGTCCCATTTTGTAGTATAATCAGTTAAACAGTGTCAGATCAAAATACTAATTTTGATACAACTGATATTGCCGAAAATTCAATTGTGCGTGTAGTAATGAAACTAATAGCGTTGCTTGTATGTCTTATGTTTTAAACTATCGAAGTATAAAAAGTAAGTACAAGTTTTAAAGCAAGCAGCACAAATATAAATATTAATGTGTATTGTATTAACGTAGATTTTTAACAGTATCAATTCATTGGTCATCATGATCTTTCATATTATCAACCTATGAAATATTTACTGAAGACCTTGCATATTCTTTCATTATCAACAGCTACATTATGGGCAAAGAAATAGCAATATAATGAGGAATTAGCATAATTTTGTGGTACTTAGTATAGCAATTCATTAAACAAATATAAGATAAAAATATTATTCGTAGTCTAATCGTCACTTCATAACAACTTTTACCATATAAAATGAAGTAAACAAACCAGTTGGTCAGATACCGTATAATTTTTTATCAAATTTTTATATATTAATTATAATATCATTCGCATTTATTTTTTTCAAAGATTATGACAATCGTTATAAAAGACATCACAGAATCTATGAGGTTCGTTATTTGAATACGCATTAAGCATATTTCAGTCAAGTATTTTTATAACCTTCGTGTCAGAAAATCTACAATGCCTATTAGATTTGAAGTAATGTTTGTTTAAGAAATATGTCAAAGTATTAACGTATGCACAATAAAGGTTATTACGCTGATTTCAGTGTAAATTCTATGTAAACATTTTTTACTCAACAGTCACGAATTGTAAATTATCGCCGTCGCCGGTATTGGAGATGTGTCCAAATGAACTATCTCATTTTGTGTACAAGTGTATTGTGATTCATTTCGAAATCACTATTGTTAATCTGCTTCAGAATGATATTGTGATAATATTGCGTAAAAGAACATGTTATCAAAATTCAAAATCATAATTAGGTTACGTAGTTAGGCCTTTATTTTGGCACGTGGACTAGATCTTTGTTTATCTTTGTTAACGTTTGGTTATCGGCCTAAATAGTTTTAATAATATACCGAGCATCCCAATTTTAATCGTTATTAACCTAAAATAACAAACAAATTGGGAGCCCTGTGTAAATTTAATTGTTTAGCGGGTATACAAACAAGTACTTACACTGTTAACATATTGACAGATAAATATATCGAAATCTTTAAGTTCTTTGTATTTTTCCTTAGCATCTGTGCCTTAATGATTTAATTTATTTGCAATGACTAAATCCATACATGTATTACGTTTAATATCGTTGGATAATTTAGACACCTCATAAAAAATTACAGAGTACAAAAGAAATGTCAACTAAGACTGAATTATTTGGATATTTGAGGAGATAATGAATTCTAGAATAGATCCGGTGATCTGACACGAGATTATGCAAGTTTTTACGACTACGTTGTACTTTATGTGTGGTATTATTTAAAGTATCGCTTGGCACGCAACAGGTGCAAGTTAATTAACACTCTGTATATATCTCCGTTCACTCCCACCAGTCAGAAAAGGTATGAACTATTATCTGCCAACTCAAGAGTTTAACTGACATAAAAGACCGGCTGTCTGAAGTTTTTTCTTCTACTAACTACAAACACATTAAAATATAATACAAATGTAGCAAAACATTACCCAATTTATCTGATATCTCATGAATGTCAACTTGTTTATTTTATCGAGTATTGATAACGAAATGTTTTTTACTTACGTTTCGCTCTTGTCGTAAACAGGGAATGTCTGGTGAGTCAGGTCCTGCAGAGAAGAGCTGGTCTGAGGCTCAGCAGAAATACCCTGAGCCCTCTGCTTCCTCGGACCTCTCGATCCTCTCACATATTGCTGGTATGGGAACACGCTCTGCAACTTGTCCAGTTGCGAGCGCAGTTCCAACATCTCCTGGTCTCGTTGCTTTAGCAACGCTTCCAACTCCCTTATCCTCTCTATGAGTGGTTGCATGTCGTTTGCCATTGTTGCATTGGCAACACAATTTTCAGAATCCGCGTTCATCGCGCTTGGAGTCCCCATTATACCATTTAATTCAATCTCTCTATATGTTTCGTTTAAAGCACGCCTATCGCCGTTCACTGTGGGCGCCACGGTAAGCGCTCCTCCACCTGTGTTCACTAAGGTCCTCGGCTCATCGTCAGCAGCTGTACGCTGTGACGATCCAAAGCAGAGGGTGTCGAAACACACGCGCATTCACTCAGCTACCGAGCACTGAACGGAATCACTAGGGATTTCACTTGGTTATTGTTAGATATAGTATGTGAATGTCCACTGTCACTGTGTTGTCGAGTACGGTTTTCGAACACGGTTCGGGAGGTGCAGGATGTGTGTGGGTCGGGTAGTGCGAGCCGTGCGGCGCGGGCGCGGACGATCGGAGTAGTGTAGATACGCGCGCGCCGCCTGTCCGTGCGTGGAGTCAGCCCCGCGTGCCTCGGCACCGCCCTGAAAATATATTTTCTTGCTTTACTACTGTCATTACCAGTCATTCTTTTTAATAACCTATTAACCGCAATACGTCATATATATTCTAAAAAACTAAAATATATTTTAAAACGGAAAATCACGAAACAGACACAATTTCTACATAATATTCGCCAAGTACAAGTTCAATTACCAAACATGTTTAACAAATCATTAACAATCTTGTGAATTATTATCGTCTACTATCAAAATAGAATCTAATCAAAGATTCATTTCGTAACTTATTTTTTTATCAATATAGGTACTCGTATTTTTACACATTTATGAGATCAATAATTTAATCGTTGTGTTGTGTGCGATTGAAAAATATTTTAAATACGTCACAACATTATAAATAAGGTTACATCTAGCTATAATAATTTAAAACATTTGACTGATGCCGTTTTTGTTAAGAAAAGATTAAGATTAAGGAAAATTTTCAACATAATATCAACAACCCACTTGTACAAACAGTTTTATCAAAATACATATTATTTTAACATGTTACTTCTGAAGTGATTTTACAATACAATTGCGGGCTTATCAACATACCTAGTTTAAGGGGCGATAAACGCTGTATCTATTTACATCTGGTAGGAAAGATCATTGATCACCTGATCATACGCAACCAGTCTACCACATGACAAAACTCGTATGTATCTAATCGTAAATCTCTTATTTGACACAACACGAGGACAAGACAGCTATTGATAAGGTTTAAAATATACTACGAAACGACACAGAAGCGTTCATTTAAGCGCACGACGAAACACTAAACGGATGTTTGATAGGAAACACACGTAGCACTAGCGACGCTTGTTAATTGCCACTTTGATAGTGCTCAAGAAAATGTCATTGCTAACGTTGGCCTCAAAACTAATAGCTGTTTACAATACAAAGCACGTGGTACGACACAAATTTTCCGTGATGGAAAGTCTGAGCATTATATTAGACATCATGCTATAATTATATTGTAGATAATTCTAAAACTATGGCAGTTCGAAAGGGATATGAAACCAGTTAATTAAAATTTCAAGCTATTAACATAAATGAGTATCAAACAAGATAAGTAAAGTGAGGTAGTGACTGGACTTCTATTAAGAAATCAGTTTCAAGCTTGGCTTGACACATGACATTTAGAAGATTAAATGTAGTCGCAAGAGATAAACAAAAATATATACTGAAAGGCGCCCTATCGCATATATACATAAACCCATGTTGACATAAACCCTGTTAGATATCAAAACCATTATTTCTATTGAAAGATAGACATAATATAAATAGCCATATTATATAATAATAGAGCTAAAGACAGTAAAAAGTATGGCAGACGCCTCAACTGTATAAACACTAAAGAATTAGCAAAGAAAATATGGTAGATATGACAGACTTGGGGCAAGTAGCCAATGCAAATGAATTTGTCATATCAAAGCGAGATAAATATAAATATTGAAAGCTAATTGTGACCATGCATCGACCAAAAATGGGAAGTGATTTCGCAAATTATAAGAAATGCAAAAAAAAACGTATGATATTTATAAAACTTTCCTCCACCATCAACTTTTATCTGCCGTATACAATCAAAGTACGTTCAAACAACATTAGAATTTAATTTGCGTTCAAATGATATATTTAATTGACAGACAAAACAAGACCAAGTCGTTGACATCGGTCCTGGCAACTGGCGAGCTTCATTGCAGCAGACAGAAAAAGAAGATGTATCGTATTTTACATTTGTATTACTGTAACAATAAAACAGGCAACATTTAATACTTTCTTTTGTAAATTATTATCAATATCTAACTCTCTGTATTTCATGTTAATGGCAAAAAAAATACCGTGTGCAGAAATTGTCTTAGGAATTTCTGAATCAATTTCTTTAAGGACGAACTGAAGCATTGACGTAATGAAATGTTAATGTTAAACGGCCTTACTCCGGTTTAGTTAGTGGGTGTTCTTGTTCCGCATTTAATTATTCAGTTCCGGTGGGTGTACATAAAATATCATCAAAGGTAAGAGGTACGTAGGTATGAGTAAAGGGCGGCTCATATGCACACAATCGTGCAATGTTATGTACAGCTCGAAATGCCACGCCCGTTGCGACGACAAATTGTATTGTATTGCCATAACATGGGTGTTCACTTACCGTAATCTAACTATTTTATTGTCTAGCTTTATTTTTAAATTAATTACCAACTATTGCAAATGATCTCATTTGACTTAGTAGGTATGTGATTCTATTAAAGATCAATATAGGACAGACTGAAAATATTTGAATACGTAAACATAAGAGCCGATTTGGTTCAGAGGTCTTGGTTTGTGGAGTGATGAATGTAATCGAGAAACGGTTTTTGTTTTTCCTTTTTGTAATTTTATACGAGGCTTGTATCCATTATGGTATAATAAAATCAGTCATATAGAGACTTAAACTATTTATTTTAAATTAAAACACGATGATCCACTGATGATTATGCAGAAAGTCTACCTATAAGTTTATGTAGTTTGTGGTACTATGTTTATATATTTATTGTACTTATTAGTAATTCTCTTGCCCTATCATTTCTATTACATTCTATAAGTATTCATATACTTCCAGATACTTGTATTTCTACTCTAGTCATTGCATCCAATTTAAAGCCTCTGAGAAATATCTATATATCTTCAGAATTGACATGCCCTTCGATGTCGTCTTGCGTGACACTTCGAAACACGTTTCGGCTGGTTACCAAGTTCCAAATACAGTATTTATTTGCGTAGGTATCTACTCGTAAAAATCTGCTTAACGAGTTTTATGTAAACATACAACAATGTTTATATTGAGTTCCACTGTAAGACATTGCTTGTTTAAGATTCGTGTAATACTTAAATATGTTATTTATCTGCTTTGCGGGTAATTGAATGGTTTAAACATTGCACGATTGGTAATTACTTTTGGTTTATTTTGTAATTTTCATATTGAGGGGTACTACGGATATCTTTTTAAACATTTTTAGTACTATATCATAAATTTAATTACTTATAGTCTTAGTAGAGTTTTATTAGTTAGCCGCTCTAACAATGATTTTATATTATTGCGCTACGCTAGCTACGTCAAAATCTTGCCAATGTTAGCCAGTTAGCAGGTAGCTAGTATCAAGTGTCTTCTAGAGAAACAATTTTTCAAAAATCCACAATAAATTATCATAATTGATAATCTCCAAATCAATTATTAAATTGCTGAATTCACAAAACGCAACACTAAATATGCTGGTAATATTTAAAATATAATCTATAGCCGTTTTAATATTTTAAAATCTATAGGTTTGTATGTTGTATTTTATCCAGTCTTTATCTACAAGTGCCTAGTTTTAAATACCAGTTTCTTAGTTTATTCTAACATAAATCACTTTTATATCACGTACAATTATGTAGGCAACCGCTTTCTGAGTAATATTTCATTGCTAGAAGTCGAAAGTGGACTTTACAGGTCAGTTATTAACGTCTTACCGCGTATAGTGCACAAGCGAGGTTTTTAATCACAAGCTTCTGTGTGTACATTATTTATGTAGGCTTACTTATTTTCATGTTTCATCTAGTAGGCCTTCCTATTTTTTTTACTTGTGTGTGGTAATCAATTATGGAGCTTGTGCCGTTTTCTACATAACACCACACGGTCTTCCATTGGTCTATAGGCTCCAGGCTAATAACTGCATTCGTATCTGTCTATACCTCATTAGTCTAGTGAACGCAAGTGCAGCTACCGAGTGAGATTTTGGTCGATTCGAGAGTCAGGCATTGTTATTGAGATTTTTTATTCAATTATTTTAGTAACAGAGCGGAGTTTTGAGTTGTAATAAGCTCATCACCTATTACATGGAACTTAACAAGAGCATCGGTGAAAAGTGGATGTACAACATCTCACTATACATCTCTGCTTAACTCTTCGCGGAAAAGACGCGTAATGCAATGTTATGGTATCATCATCATTCCCCTACCCTTACACCAATTTATTTGGTAAAGACGCAGGATATTTTTTTCTTCAATACACTTCTAGCAGCCGTCATCCCGGTAGTTACTCCTTTTCCATCCATTGTTTCCTCTGTCTTCCTCTACTCTTATAGTCATCCACATCCTTGTGTTTTTGGTTATGTTATACCGAACAAAAATGAATATTCTTCTTTGTAGAGTTTTAGTGTATCTTTAGTTATCGAGATACAACAAGAGAACAATAGAATTCGCGATCACTAGACCGGCGATCCTGTAGCCTGTGAGCCACCTTCCGTTTCCATCATTCGACTCAATAATCCCATAATTTATCGTATCTTCGGATTAATCGGATGTCATATGTGTACCAATTTCAGCTTAAAATGCTATTGCAAAATTGATTTATCAGACAGCAACAGAAATAATAATACCACTGTATTTAAAATTAGAAGAAATATTTCGCCATAATTTAGCTTTTTATATGTGTCGTGGACTGTATAATGATGTGTGTGAAATGAAAGGCACGGTTTTCACAATTTGCGTGTATTTTCTTTTATCTTCCTTAATTCTAGTTGCTTCCTGTTATTCTTCCTGTTGTCCTTCCTATTGTTCTTCCTGTTGTTCTTCCTGTTGTTCTTCCTGTTGTTCTTCCTGTTGCCGAGGACCGAATGAATATTCATGTTTTTTTTTTTTTTTTTTTTTTTTTTTTTGAAATGGCCTCTTGCAGAAACCCAGAGGGGTTTTGTCTGCGTAACCGGACAATATCTAAGGCGAGGCAGTTTGATGCCTCCAGCCAGAGCATATTTTAAGATACTACAAACTAAGCAACAGCGCTAAGGGCGTCCCCTGCGGGACACGAACCTCGGCTTAGGGCGTTGCTGGGGGGACAACTAGGGACTAGCTGGGTCATATCAGTTTCCTTATTATTAAGGGACGAATTTAAAGCTACTAGCTCGGCGCGGGCCGGCTCGAGCAAGGGTCGGGGCGGACATGATGAGACATTTCGCGACGGACGCGGACCTCGCCGGTGAGGTCTATAACGAGGCGGTCGAGTGCGTCGGAGTGTGCTTGTGTGTCTGTTAGACTCTTGAGCTACAGTGATCCTAACATCGGGACGGAGGAGAGCGTGACGTGGTCGGCGGATTTTGTTGATCTGGGACGGCTTGTAATCAGCTGAAGAGACAACTAAGGGATTCGGATGATTAGGGGCAGATTCAAAGTATCTCTTCGATGAATATTCATGGATTTTTGCCCTCCTTTTATAGAGGTCTGTGACCAATAATAGAGCGTATAGTTTGCACACGGCACTAAGCCATTCCGGCTCGACCAATCAGGTCGTTTCAAGTATGCACACGGCACTAAAGCGTTATTTGTATGGGGAATCTATTGGGCTCAAAATCCATGTTATTACATTCGTTAAAACGCCTGAATTATTTTACATGGGTAGTTCTTACTTAGGACTACTTAATTACATTAAACTACGTTAAAAACCTATGTTTAGACCCTAAAAAACAGAAAAATATCAATTTGGCTCTCGTTACGGTAAAGCTTTGCTATAGTTAAGGTTACACATGGGCTTTATACAGGTGGCGCCCTCATGCGTCTGGAATGTAAGTAAATAATTCGTAGATAATTCCCGCAGGCTCGGCGTCCGCTACAGCTCTCCCCCCGGCGTAGCTCGCGTAGCCTCTTCCTTTGTTGACACGACGACGAGCTTGCTGACGGGACGTCGGAAGGTGCCGGTTCGGGTTCGCACTTCGACGACTCTGATGCCTCCGTCTGGTCCAGTGTGTGTGCGCTCGACGACTCCCATCGGCCATGTGTTGCGGGGTAGCGTGCCGTCTACTACGAGTACCACATCGCCGGCTTGTAGTGGTCGCGCGTTGTTTCGTGGCTCGCCGCGAGGTATCAAGGTGGGGAGATACTCGCGCAGCCATCGTCGCCAGAAGTGATCGGCGAGCGCCTGACTGGCCCGCCAGGTCCTCCGGTCGGCCTCGTCGCAGGGTCCTGTTGCCGGCAGACCGGCTGATGACCCCAGCAGGAAGTGGTTCGGTGTCAGGGCCTCGGGATCGTTGGGGTTTACACTGACGTGGGTCAGCGGTCTCGCGTTTATGGAGAACTCGGCCTCGGTGAGCAGAGTCTGTAGTACTTCTTCTGCGGGTGCCTTTTCTCGAAGGGTCACGCTCAGGGCCGTCTTTACCGATCGCACCATGCGTTCCCAGGCGCCGCCTTGATTGGGCGCGCCGGGAGGGATAAAGCGCCACTCCATACGATGCCGTAGTCCTTCATCTTGCAGCGCGGGGATCCATTCGATGTAAGCGTTGCGTAGTTCCTGATCGGCCCCGCGAAAGTTGGTCGCGTTGTCAGAATACATTATCGCAGGCCAACCTCTTCGTGCGGCCATCCTTCTCAGTGCCATGATGGCTGAATCCGTGGAGAGCGATGCGGCGAGTTCTACGTGTACGGCGCGGGAGGTGAGACATGTGAAGAGTGCACCCCACCTTTTTTCACGGCGGCGCCCCACCTTGACCATCATGGGTCCGAAGTAGTCCACTCCGCAATTGGTAAACGGGCGGTGGAAGGGGTCGAGACGTGCGCGAGGTAGGTCTCCCGTAGCTGGTGTCTGTGGCGTCGCTCGTCTCCTTTTACAGAAGGCGCAATTCTTTTCCACAGCGCGTACCGTAGGTCGTAAATGTATTATCCAGTAGCGCTGTCGCAGATCGTTGGTCACTCGCTCCCTGTTGGCGTGACCCGCTGCGCAGTGTTCCCTCAACACGAGGAGCTTGGTCAGCTTGTGGCGGCCGTCCAGTATTATTGGTCGTTTTGTTTCGATCGGGGCGGAGGAGGCCTCGATCCGGCCCCTAACCCTCAGGATATTGTCTTCCAGCACTGGGTCTAATCTGTACAGTCGACTCGCCTTTGTGAGCGGGCGAGCAGACCGGATCCTTTTCAAATCTTCCCCGAAGCTGTCCTCTTGCCCTTGTCGAATAAGCTCAGTTTCCGCGCGTTGAATGTGCTGGTGCTCCATTTTTGTCGCCCTTCGCCGGCAGATGTCAGTGAAGGCGTTTACTCGAGCGATGGTTCGTACTAATACCTCGTATTTAGAGAAGCGTGCCGGGTTCGGCAACCAGCTTTCTCGTATCACTGTCTCCGCGACGTTATAGACCTCTTCATCATCTGGTTCGTCTGTGGGTGCCGTAGGCCACTGTTCCTCTGGCAGGTATAGGAAATCAGCCCCTTGGAACCACCGATCTGTCGCTCTAATGGGTGTGTCGACGAGCCGGGTGGCGTCATCAGCTACGTTGTACGCGGTGGGCAGCCAACGCCACTCTTCCTTCTGCGTTAATTCTGCGATTTCCCCTAGCCGATGTGCGACGAACGGCGTGTATCTTCGCATATCGTGATGAATCCAGTGTATCACGGTAGACGAGTCGGTCCAATAAGTCGTTTGACCTATATTGATTCGATGTTCCTTCTTAATGGTGTCGGCGAGTCGGGCTCCAATCAACGCAGCTTGCAGCTCCAGACGCGGTATCGTCTGCGCTCGACGAGGCGCTACTTTTGCCTTGGCGGCTACCAACACGACGTTCAGGCTGCCATCGATGTTTCGTATTCTCCAATAGGCGACGGTCGCGTAGGCTTGTTCGCTGGCGTCGCACATGACGTGCAGATCAACGCGTTCGTACTTCTGCGTCAGGTAGCATCGCGGTAATCGTAACTGGGCTAGCTCGTTCAGGTGCTCGAGCCAGGATGCGAACAGCTCGTTCTCTTCCTCCGGGATTTGTTCATCCCATGATGTCTTAAGGCGCCATAGACTCTGCAGTATTATCTTGGATCGTATTGTGTAGTGGCTCAACAGTCCCAGCGGATCGTATATCGACATTACGGCGCTGAGGGCCTCTCGCTTAGTCGGCGCGCGGGTTCTAGCTCGCACTTCGGCCGGGACCCGGTTCATTGATGTGTTAAACCCGAGCTCATCCCGCTCCGCGTTCCAGTACAACCCCAGTATTTTGTTCTCGGGTTGTACTCCCCCCAGTTGTGTAGGGGAGGTGGCGTGCAGTTCTGTAGGGACGTCGCGCAGTACCGTCTTATCATTAGAGCTCCACCCTCGCAATGTGAACCCCGCGTGCGCGTGTACCATTATTGTTTCTTCTACTGTTTTTCTTGCCTCGTTGGTGTCGTGGTAGCTGGCCACCAGATCGTCCATATAATGGCTCCCTTTAATGGCTTCCAAGGCACGTGGGTGTTTCTGCCCATATACGTCCGCGTTATGATTGCGCACATAGTGGGCCATGTATGGGGAGCTTGCGGCGCCGAATATCATGCTGTTCATCTTGTATTTTCTCGGGGGTTCTTCTCGCTCAGTGCCCCTCCACAGGAACTGTTGGGCTGGTTGATCTTCTGCTCTTATCCTGATCCTCAAGAACATTTCTTGTATGTCCGCCGTTATCGCTACCGCCTTTTCTCGGAATCTGAATAGAATTCCTGGCAGCGACAGCAGCAGATCAGGTCCTTCCAGGAGCTCATCATTCAGGCAGACGCCGTTGCTTCTTGCCGCTGCGTCGAAAACCAGTCTGTGTTTGCCGGGTTTGTTGGGGTTCTGTACCGCGAAGTGTGGCAGGTACCAACAGATGGCGCTGGTCTCTTCTGATCCGTCGCACAGCGTCGCGTAACCCTTGTTCAATAGATTATCTATCTGTTTTGAGTATTCTGCTGCGAATTGTGGGTCAGCGTCCATCTTTTGTTCAATTTTCCTTAGCCGACGAAACGCTTGGTTGTAGCTCGGCGGCATGGCGACGTCGTTTCTTCGCCATGGTAGTCCCACCTCATACCCGATGTCGATTCTTTTAATGGTTCTTGCAACGATGTCAGTGGCCCGCTGATCGGCTTCTTTAATTCTCGGTTTTCCGTGTACGCCGAGCGTGTCGATTTTAAAGTGGTTCTCGACTAAGTCGTGCAGGTCCTGGTCACCTGCCCTTGGTGTTCGGTCGTGCTCGTACACGTGTAGTGCGTTCCCCTCTTGGTAGAGGACACGGCGCGGTGCGGTGCCGTGTACCACCCATCCTAGCTGTGTCTTTGATGCGGCCGGTTGATCGGGGCCGCCGGTCCGAAGTTCGCGGGACACGATGCATTCCCAATGGTCAGTTCCCACTAGGAGTCCGGGACGCGCTTGCCTGTAGCAGACTTCTTCTGGGTTCAAGTCTCTCAGGTGCTCAAAGTTCATCATCGTGTCTGGTATGGATTGCTGGTGAAGTCGGAGATTCTTCATGGTTCTTGCTCTGATCTTGTAGGCGTCTTCACCTTTCAATCCTCTCACGTTTATGTTCACTAATTGACTGTTCATCTCTCGCTGCGACATGTTGACTCCGTTCAGGTGAAGTGGTTGCGACGGTCCTTCTGCCCCTACGCTCGTTGCTAGTTCTTCGTCCACCAGGGTGATGGTGGCTCCCTCATCTAGGAGCGCGTACGTCTCTACCTCCCCCCGTGGTCCAGAAACGACTACTGGACACATCTTCAGTAGAACCGTCCGTGGTCCCGTGGCTGGTTGCGTTGCCACGGACAGTACCGCTGCTTCTTTTGGTTCTTCAGTCTCCTTTGGGTCTTCAGTCTTTGCTTCGCGTATTTGATGAAGAGTTTCGTGATGTGGTCGTCGGCACTGATCCACACCGCACAATTTTGCTTTGCAACTTATGCGCCTGTGTGATTTTTGGGCGCACTTGAAGCATATCCTTTTGTCTTTTACAAAGTTCCAACGCTCGTCTACTGTGAGCGCTTTGTATCTCGGGCATTGGGTCAGGACGTGAGCTTGTCCGCATTTGGGACACTTGTCTCTTTCTTCTCCTGTTTCCCCGGTAGTAGTGAAGACGCTCGCCCTTTTCTTGAGTGTCACGGTGGGTCGGGTTTCTTTCTTCGGTGCTATGGTGCTCGCAGGCGGAGCGTAGGTGTATCGTAGCGCCCTGTCCGCCTCCCTCATCAAGAACCGTGACACCACGACGATCTCCGGGTCTGCCGTCCCTTCGTGGTCATATGCGTAGTCACACCAGCGGGATCGTAGATGTGGACTGAGTTTATCCAGCACGTCCCGCGTCATCAATGGGTTGTACAGGTATCCTCTTCTATCTATTGTTTTCAGTACGCAGATAATATTTTGTAGCTTAATGGCAAAGCTGTTGAGCTCAGCCGCCGATGTTCCAGGTTTCGGCAGCTTTTTCAGGTCCTCCAGTGCCCGGTCGATAATGACTTCCGGTCTCCCGAAGCACTGCTCCAGGGTCTTCATGATTACGTCCGGGTCACTGGCTGTATGCAGAAGAGCGGCCACGGCGTCTCTTGCTTCTCCTTTGAGGCAGCTTCTCAGTCTTTGTATGTTCTCTGCTGCCGAAATCTGGTACATATTGGTGGTGTCATGTACTGCGGCCTTGAAAGCGAGCCATTCGTTGGCTGCTCCGGAGAAGGTAGGTAGGTCAGTATGCCTTGGTCTGGGTCTGGCCATCTTCTCAAGTGTTGATGCCAAGTGCTCGATGCTGTTCTTTGTTCTTGTTGGGGTTGGTGATCTTGCTCTGGATGTTTCGAATCGTATTTGCTTCGGTTCTTCTCTTGGCTCCTCCTCCCCCCGTGAGTTGAGGGGGTTTGTTCTTAACCATTCGTCCACCCTTCGATGTGGTTCTTCCCGAGGAGGAAGGTGCTCTTGTTCTTCATGTAGACTCTCCTCGTCATTGATTGCGGATACTTCGACTGCCAATCTCTTCTTGACTAATTCTTGTTCTAACTCCAGCTCTTTTCTTCGGATGACTGCCAGCTTCTCTGCAGCTTCAAGTTCTACCATCTTCAGTCTTGTGGTAATGCTTGTTGTCGATCGCATTGACCTGGCTGGTGATCCTCTTCTTCGCTGTGTTACTGTTGTCATTGCTTGTAGTCCGGAAGGTGCCGCTGTGCTGGTGTCTACTGTTTTCGGAAATGGTGACGCCGGTGGGTCGAGTGAGAGCCTTCTCACTCTTTCCTTCTCAATTAGCTCCGCTTCCCTGCGGCGCGCCTCTCGTTCCTGGGCGTTCCGCATTTCTTGCTCTTGGGCACGTCGCTGTTCTTCCATCTCTGCTAGGTCCCCTTGGCTTCTTGTGATCACCATTGTTCGTGAAGTCTTCTTTCTTCGGATACGTTTGACGCGTTCTGGATGCTGCACTTGGTCAACACCCCTTTCGGATTCGGTCGGCTTCGTTGTGGTTCAATCCGGTTAGGCGAGAACCGGTATGGTAAGAACCGGTATGGTCGGGAACCGGTATGGCGGGAACCGGTATGGCAGGAACCGGTATGGCGGGAACCGGTATGTCGGGAACCGGTATGATCGGGAACCGGTCGTTCGTTTGGTACGATCGGTCGGGTTCAAGCCGGTCCTGCTTGTTAGCCGATTCCGTTCTTCACAGATCTTCGTACTTCGTCTGCAACACGGAGACCGGGTTCGTCGCTGGTTCTTCGTTCTTCTATCCGGCTCGAAGGACCAGACTGTCGTGGACTGTATAATGATGTGTGTGAAATGAAAGGCACGGTTTTCACAATTTGCGTGTATTTTCTTTTATCTTCCTTAATTCTAGTTGCTTCCTGTTATTCTTCCTGTTGTCCTTCCTATTGTTCTTCCTGTTGTTCTTCCTGTTGTTCTTCCTGTTGTTCTTCCTGTTGCCGAGGACCGAATGAATATTCATGGATTTTTGCCCTCCTTTTATAGAGGTCTGTGACCAATAATAGAGCGTATAGTTTGCACACGGCACTAAGCCATTCCGGCTCGACCAATCAGGTCGTTTCAAGTATGCACACGGCACTAAAGCGTTATTTGTATGGGGAATCTATTGGGCTCAAAATCCATGTTATTACATTCGTTAAAACGCCTGAATTATTTTACATGGGTAGTTCTTACTTAGGACTACTTAATTACATTAAACTACGTTAAAAACCTATGTTTAGACCCTAAAAAACAGAAAAATATCAATTTGGCTCTCGTTACGGTAAAGCTTTGCTATAGTTAAGGTTACACATGGGCTTTATACAGGTGGCGGCCTCATGCGTCTGGAATGTAAGTAAATAATTCGTAGATAATTCCCGCAGGCTCGGCGTCCGCTACAATATGTATATTAGAACGACTGACGTACTTGACAGCATTTAAAATTATAATAGGCCCCTAACTACGTAATCTGAATACAACATTTAATATCTATGACGTTACGACTAATCCTTATTTTAGAACTGTCAACATAAAATACGATTATTACTTTAACATAAATTTTTCGATCTCATTTACTACTTATGAAGTCATAATAATACTTAATCAGTCGGCTACGTTGCATTTTTAATTGAACGTGTTCTACTCATAACTATAACATACTAAGTAATAGAAACTAACAATATTGTGTTAATTATAACTTGTAACCTAAGAGAGTACATAGGGTACCTAGAGCATGCGCACCGAGTAGATAAAGTAATACCTAATATGCACTTACGGAGACATTTGCATCAACGATTGCATATCCCAGCAGTTTAGTGTTTTACCCTGCCTCAGATTTAGATTACTCTACAAGGTAATAGTCAACATCGACTTATCTTCGCTGTATGCATATCAGCCACTTGGTTATTTACAGCAATTGATACTCATAAAATTGCGTGGAAGTTTAACACAGAAATAGAAATATATTTTACCACAGCAATTAGTGCCACTAAGTCTAATCCTGAAATTAAGTTTAACAAGCATAACCAACAATTCAAATATTGTTTTATTAATATGAAGAATAAAACAAAAAGAAAGAATGGACAGACATTCACAAGACAATGCACTCATAAGGGCCATCACGTACAGACTACGTGACAGCCCTGTTAGCTTCAATCCCGAACTATTTTTAGAACCGAGTCAATTCAATTCAATTCTCCTCAGCTTGAGGGTTGTCACATGCACACAATTATGTGATTTATGAGTAACGAGACGGCCGTCTATGTGACGTGGTGTTTTGTGAAATCGCGTTATTCGGAATTAAGAATAATTGTTCTTAATTGTCTAGCGGGCCATTAAACAAAGTGTTTAATAACAATTTAGTAGTTTTGATCAGTTAATCGGCTGTCTTTGTTGTAGCGAATCGTCTAGTTGTCAAGTGAATTGTATTCACCAAACAGCAACATTCATATGTTTTACTATGTAATTATCAGCATTTAGCAGATAGCTGGAGGATTATACTAAAATCTTCCAAAATATAGAATAAACAGATAGGAAAATCGTATCAAAATATACTTCAGACTTTTTCAAACACAGACAGAGATGAGATCATAAACATTACAGTTGTTTGTGAGCATTGTTTAATACACAAATGATGAAAAGTATGTGAAGAAATAAATTGTTTAAATCAAAAATAATGATGATGAAAATAATGAATTGTTTAAAACAAGGAGCGTTGTGCGCAATATTTATTCCCTTTGCGAGATTGGCAGATGTAAATATTGTTCAATCTGAAATTCGTTTAATTAACAAATTTAAAAAAAATTTCTCTACTGCAGTGGAAAATGAATGATGCTGTGGTTACGCAACATATTAACCAACCAAAAATTTAACTCAAAATTTACTTCCAGCACTTCGTCATCGTCTAAAAAAACTTGATGTCCTATTTTTTCCTAACTCTCTCAAGACCGGTGATGTGTCAATACGCCTGTAAGATTATATACGTCAGAATAAGGGACTTCCGTACGACAGCGTTATTAAATAATTGACCCACACAGGTTGGTATGCTTTGTACTTTGTACCGGAATTTAGAACGAATCTTTGTGTGCCTTTCTATACTTTTGAGGTGACTAGTTATAAGACGCTCATAGGCAGTTGCGCGAATGTTGAGGTTAGGCAACGCTTGGTGCGGTCATTTTGTAGATAGGTGACTGCTAAGAGCATTTTCAAGTGTTTTCGTGCTTTGGAGGGCACGTTAAAATGATCCCGGGTTTTGTTAATAGCAGTCTCAAAGCGCAGTCCCTGTTGACTTTCGGTTAACTACTACCACACGAAAAAAATGAGTATTTAAACCTATATAAACAAATATAGTTTTTGTTCAAGAGTCTGCATTACAAACAAAGTCGATGATTATTTTAAGCCTACACTTTGAAAAGTTCTCTAGATTTTGACATAGTAACCAGCGGTCAATGTTAAAGAAATTGTGATGCGTAATCAAGAACCTATTTGTTCTTTTGGTTTCACTTAACTAGGTTCATAGCACTACTAGTAGATTCCTGTACTTACTCATAAGATATTTAATTATTTTAATTGAAAAAGATCGTCCCGCATTTTACATCAAAAAACGTTTTATAACATTCTCTGACTTCGCCGTTATCGGGTAAAAGCGTCAGTAAATTAACAAGGATATGAAAGCGTCAGTAAATTAACAAGGATATAAAAGCGTCAGTAAATTAACAAGGATATAAAAATTAACCAAGAGAATAAAAAGTCTGTGTTGACTTCATTTGTCATCTATGTTTTTGATATATATTTTTCGGATCCCACCGTGCGCTAACGTGGAGATCAATGCTCGAGCCTCTTCTGTATTAGAAGAAGCCCTTGCCATGCAGTGGAACTATTATTATCTTAAACAGCTTTACTTAAAATTAAATTAAATCCTACTAATTATATATAATATTATAAACGCGAAAGTTTGTATGTATGGCTGTTTGTTACTCTTTCACGCAATAACCACTGTACGGATTTGGATGAAATTTGGCAGACAGATAGTTTATAACCTGGATTAACACATAGGGTACTTTTTAATAGTCGCGAGCAGAAGCTAATTACTAAATATCATGTTTTACAGTACCTACATAATAGTGAAATAAATTTTCTAGATTATAGATACCGATCTACAATCTGTAAAATGTGTGCTTGCTATGCACTTTGTTTCGTAGAACATTTTCATGAAATGATTATGTAACTATCTATATCCGCAACTTCGCCGGCATGGAATTTAGTTTATGAACACAATATAGCCTATGTTTCTTCTGGATAATGTATCTTTCTAATGGTTTATTTTTATTTTCTAAAAGTATTAATGAAATCTGTTCAGTCGTTTCAGAGTTTATCGATTACTATCAAACAAACGAACCTTTCCTCTGTGTAATATTAGTGTAGAATTTTACAATTTATCTTTAAAAATCAATTAAATAGGCTTGATAGGATTGACACTCACTTTACAAGTATGTTGATTGATCATTCAGCGCACACTCACGTAATCCGTCTTCTAACTCGTATCATTCGAACACGTACACAAATTACAAATATATCAACACTTAATTTTGAATTAATTGCATCAATCATTTGCGCCCATTAATGTTTCGATAACACGTGCTCAACGGCTACTATTTATTACTAATAATATTTATAGTTTTTCAATAGAGTCTCTTATTACTGGTGTTTACGGAAAGTTTAAATAAACTTAGTCATTTACATTTACGTATTGTTATTTAAATATAGAAGACGGATCATTCTGCAAGTTTATACTGCAGTATCTGGGGCTATTCGGCAGATGGGTGGTCACTCCTAGTTCATTTTCTCATAAAGAGAGATTAATTAGTTAAAGTCGAAAATTAATGGAATCTTTGATGTACTAGTGGAATTACCGTTGAACTGACAGGTTAAAGGTCGCGAGTTCGGACCTAAGACACACTCCACAATTTTTTTGTAGTAATATGCGTATTATTAATTAGGTATCACCCGTTCAAAAATGGTAAAAGAAAACATCGTTCGGAAACCGACACATCTGAGACGTGCCATGTCGAAGATGTACGGGTGATTTAAAAACGTACACTAAGTTATTCACCAGCCACACTATAAAAAGAACTGCCGACACGGTAGGTTCCCAAGATAGTTGGGAAAAGGTAATGATTATTATTCAAGCACATATACATATATACAATAAAAAACATGGGGTGTGCGTACTAAATAACATGAGTAAACCATGTACTGCATAATTTACTGCCAATTATTGCTAAGTGTATCCGATGAAGAGATAAACTTGTGTTAAGTATGTACCTACTTCTATGTACCTTATGTAAAATTCAATTTTCCACTTTGATCTTAGATTCAAGTCGTATAGTGTGACAACTGTTTATTATTTCCTGCACGTTGGGTAGGTACAAGCTGGACACAACAATTTTACACAAACCAGGATGCTTTAAAAACATTACCTACTGAGAAATTTCAAGTAGATAGGTATTGTAATTTACCTCTTTATTTATTATATAATAGTTTTAAAGTATTCTGACCTCTAAGAAACAGGCGCCTACTCAGCTTGTGCTCAATAATTAGACCGATTTTATTACATCCTACTACACTGAAGCCTATAGGACTGGTAAATCGAAGGTTGCAGGTTCAGGCACGCAGCACTGCAACATCTAAGTATTATAAGTCACGGTATTGTTACTTGCTTAAAAAAAACTGAAAGAAAACATCCTGAAGAGGTTGAGAGGTGTTCTGGATAGTGTGTAAAGTGTCCATGTCAGAGGCCTACGAGTAGTGTACGAGCTATGGCAAAGAGAAGAAATAAATTATGACGTCAGTAAATAAAAATATTCCCAAGAGAAATTAGTATTCCCTTTGAGAAAGAAACTTGATAACATAACATAACATAACATAGCATCACGCCTGTATTCCCCGAAGGGGTAGGCAGAGGTGTACACAGTTGTACACCCACATTTCACCAATGCTGTTATTAAGTCCCATGTAATAGGTGGTGAGCCTATTGCCATCTACCGGGCACAATTCCAAACTCCGAGCTGCTACTGAGAAATTTCTAACGGAAAAACTCACAAAGAAACTTGATAACCTAAAGAAAGCTGTGGGGACAGAATGGATTCATAAGACGGAGAACTGGGTGTTGTTTGGTAGAACTCGACGTCCAGCAGCGGATAATGGTAGGCTAACTAGATTGATTGACAATACTGATAGAATAGAAAAAAGAACAGAACCGCGACCAGAGATCGAACCATAGATTGTTATATACTTCTCTCCAGTGAAGCACTAGGAAGCGGTGAAGTGTGGGCGTTTTTGGGGACCTTCTTATTGTAATGTATGACGTTCAAAAAGTACAATTTCAAGTGGTCTAATTTGAATATAGATATTTTTGATTTTGATTGCAAGGGATCTAATCAGATCTAATCTATCAACTAAACTACCGCGTTTTCCAGTCACGCCGCCCACCTTTTTCATCCTCATTAATTTCGTCTTTCAGTAACATCTATATAACATCAACACCATTTATTCATTGACTATGTAGTCAGTAAGCCGACACGACTAACTTTTCAGTTAAGTCACATTATGTCGATATCTCAGCGTCAAAGAACAAAATACATGTGCATACAAAACACATTTATCACTGTTATTTAGGGCAAATGTCGACTGTAACACAATGGACACAATGCTGCACTGTCAAAGCAAAGTGTATGAAATGTGCGTGACCGCGGCATAATTGAACTATACATGGTTTTGACCGTGGCTGCTCCTGTTTATAATTTAATTTGTTCAAATTGGATTGATTGATCTTGATAAATGATTTGCAAGATGCGGATTTAGGTAGATTTTAAAAGCCCGGATGATTATTTTTAAAGAGGTTTCTCTTTTTTATGTGAGCAATGTTTACTTCAACATACCTATGTAAAAGTGTTACTTATTCAAAACGATTTGTTCCACCTAATTCATTTCAAATTATGAATGCAAATATAAATAAGATAAAGATTGGAGATCTTTATCTTATTCAAATATTTTGTTTATCTTAAATCGCGAGTTTAAGCTTCCGTCTATATTTTATTTCATTTTTTTTTTATGTTTTGTATGGTTTTTTACCAAATATTATATAAATGTGTATTATTTCAAATTTCCAGTTTACTACACGCAACAGCCTATTTTATTTATATTGCATTGCAATTACAATTTTCCATAGAATAGACAAACAACACACACATAGTGATGTTGTATAAACGTATTTACCATGTCAGGTGTCTAGCTTCGTGTCAATCTGACGGCCGTTACATTTGAATGATTTCAGATACGGAACGATCGGGAGTGTTAGATTAAAAAGAGGTCATGCACGGAATAGACTCATGCGCACGCTGTGGACAAATTATTTGTAATAGCAAACCGGAATAGTAGTGGCAAAAAGTATATAGATATAGAAAATAGAGCACGTATTACTTTTTTCGGACTAGCTAGTTATAGACTTATTCAGTAGTTTGCCATATTCGTATCATTGAATTATTTCCTGAATTCCATCATTATACTATAACTGAGATATCTTTTATAGTTTGTTTAGTCAGTCACACTGTGATCACGCATAACAGCATCGAAATATAAGGACCATAATAAAATCTCAATTTATAGATAATTTTAATAAGGTATTTTGTTTTTCACCACTTGAAGAGTGCGTCAATTTACTTTATTGGTTATTCATCGACACGGATCCAGCCAAGTTTAGATTCTTCAAAAGAACTTCCACCACAAACATGGACTGCTAAAATAAAGTCTTCATGTTTGGCTGACTTGCTCTTGCTTGGCAGAAATCTGTTAAAACCCGTGTACAATTGCTGTGTATTTCTCATTAGTAACCTGAATGTGATATATTTTATTATTAGACTCATAAAGTGACACGCACTTTCCTTGACGAAATTTAATTCTAAATTAAAAAGGTTGGGATGAAACTCGGTCAAGACGGAATTAGACTTCCGTGAGCTTTATATATAATTGTACGATTATTTCAAATATAAAAATATTTTGTTTTAAAATATTATACATATTTTATATAGAGTATATAAAAAATATGTCACGAGGTTTTATGAAGTCCTATTACGGGACCACCGACCACCAACCACGATATCCTGTTGAAATAAAAAGCTTATTACTGCCATGTTTAAAAATGTTTTGTTGAATGAATTTTCTTCTAAACGCACCTACGAATTAGAAGAAAAGTATAGTGAGATACAAATTTTAAAAATAAAATTTATGATATATGCATAAAATTATTTGAGGGGCTCGAGGCTAAGTAATAGCCACACAGCTCGATCAGTGACCAAGTGACCATCATTTCAAACCGAGATCCCTCTGTGTCTTAGAGAGCACGTTAAGCCGTCGGTCCTGGTTATTTTAATTGGATAGTCAGAAGCCAGTTAGAGGTAGTCAGAGGCCTGAAAGTCTGACAACTAGTCATACTACGGGATATCGATGTGTTTTCGTGTTGTTAGTAACTGGATTGTGGAAGTCAGATAAGCAGTCGCAGAACAATCGTATTAAGCTTGTTGTGGTTTAACTGGAAGCCGACCCCAATGTAACTAGGAAAGTATTTTACTGTTTAATTCATGAAAATTTGGTCTCTAAAAATATTATATAAAACCAGCTGTGCCCCGCAAATACATTTTCTGGATAGAGCCACCCTTATCAATTCTCATAAAAAATAGCCTACGACCTCAATCTCAAATTCAATCTCGATTCTCAGACCTACCAAATATTTCATAAAAATCGGTCAAGCCGTTTTGTAGGAGATCGATAACTAACTCTGTGACAAGATATTGAAATTTTTATAATTATCGTAATTATGTAGCTTGATCAAGATGGTACCTACTTTAAAGAAACACATACCTAAATTTATCCTTTGTTAAATTAGAACTAGTAAAATAAATTAAGATTCTAACTGACGCATGTATTTTTATCCAACATGATATGGCAATAAACGAAAATAGTTAGATCATTGACATATATATTACTAGCGTAAGGACCCGGCCGACCGCGAAACTAAATGGCACCAACGCGTTGGCCCTAAAATGACATTTTAGGGCCAACGCAACTCAGTCGACAGTGGACCGCTCGCAGGAGAGAACGAGCGTTTGTTTGTCATAAATATGCCTAGTTGCGTGGTAAAAGGCTGCAAAAATTACGATACAAAGATTAAAAAGGAACATGGGATATCGTATCATCGATAAATAACCCTAGATTACTTCTGTTCCAATTAAATTATTAAATTATCACATTTTAAAGGTATAATTATTTTATTACGGAAGTCCGTAATGGCGGCCATTGTGTGGCCGGCCGCGCGCGAAGTAACGTTGAAAGAACGTCATTTTTTATTTGTTTTATTTTTGTCTTAAGAACTTAGTGTTAGTAATTTTAGTAAGTACCTAATATGTTAATACTTAATTATTATAACAATATTGTTTACAATTTCAAATAAAGCTGATTGATATTAATTTGTTTTACATACGTTTTTTTGTGACATGTATTATTATCGCAATAAATTATAGTTTAAGAAACTAATATAATCTAACGACACCTCTCAAGCTAACATTCATCAACCCGTTTAGGCTATAGAGCGTGCTAAAGAAATATACATACATACACCCGAAAAAATGATAACCCTCCTTCTAGCGCAGTCGGGTAAAAACTCAGTTCAGTTTATGACTGATGTGTGTATAAAAATATTGACCATTATTAAAATGTGATAAAAAATTCATGTACGCACGTACAAGGTTTAGTCTTCGAGCTATGAAACCTACGGCTCACGTAGTTTGCATGAGTTATGACAGATGGCGCTACTTTTGCTTGTATGAAGAAGGTTTCTGTAAAATGTTTAGATGGGCGTATCCTTTCTTTTGAAATCATTGAGTTAGATATTTAATATAGGCACAGAAGTTCAGATCAATCTTAACATGTCAATAAAAAGATACAGAATAGACGTAACACAAGACGAATTTAGTATTTATGTTTAGATATAAAAGGAATATTTCCATGATATATTCATCACTTAAGATAACCGATCTTAGATCAATATCGTGGTTACAAAATTTATTGAGCATTTATTTAAGTGCCTATAAATACTTTCAATTTTTTTTATAACAACAGGCAAAACGGGTTGTATTAAAATTGTAATCGTTTAATATGTTAAGTAAATACATTTAATATAAACATTCCTAACTACACCTATTTATATATTATTAAGCTGGTAATGTTTCTGACATTTTTAACGAAATCATTCAAGGACATTTTACATAACTTTCTTCGACTAAGGTTTAACCTTACGAGCGTTATCAATGGGTAGATAATTATTGGTTCTGAACAATATTTTTAAAACAGGTGTTAATTTAATAAAATATTTACAGAAAACTTTTTTATCAGACCAACAGACCTGTTTTGGTTTCGAGTCGGATCATATAATATTTTTCGGAAAGGTCTCTCGATTGATTGACAGTTCCATTCAATGAGGTGTCAGCACCCGGTGACATGACCAAAAGGGCGTGGTCACGGTTTTAATAACCTGCTCAACATTAAACACGTTTAAAAAAATGGTATTTTTTTTTCAAATTGTTCAAAATCTCCAGGAAGGTCAATCTTGAAAATAATTTCATTCGCTTGACATTGTAATTAGGTACCTACTTATGTCAGTTCCTGCCTTTGAATGACGAATTGCGTTTAAATTAAATAAAGGAAATGGGTTATTTAATGTAACTGTGTCCCTGCTTAAAAATAGGGGTGAATGTGATGTAGGGAAATTATTTTAATATTACGCATTGTTTTAAATTATAATTGAATTATCATTGCAATTGGAGTGGGATTAGAATTATATTATAATTTGTTGTGGAACCCTAGGCGCTGTTCTTCTATTTGTATTTTTTTATATAATTTAAAAATATAATAATAAAAAATATACTTCAAATGTTCTTTTTTTGTTTTATCAAGGGATCTAAAATCATTCGTCATTTTTATCTTTTAAGACGACGAAATAGATATCTAAGTTAGGCCTTTCCGGCGTTTTGGAAGATTACAGATATATCATCTTATTGCTATGTGATATAAATAGAGATGTCCCATCTTTCAAAACACCGATAAAATCTTTGAATATCGCACAGCTCACACATATAAATCGTCCTGAAGCAAGTCTTTAAACTATGGTGGAAACCGCATCAGATAGTTTTGGAAATATATCTTATAAATATACACACACAAACGACTTCATTAGTCACCAATGTAGCGTTTAAAATCACTTTTAAGTTCATAAAATATAAAAGAAGAATCGACTGCTACAGCCTACAGCCGATGCATCGGCCAACGGCTCCAAGTTGTCGATATCGATTAAAAAGAATCGAGTTCAACAAACGTGAATTATTTTATACTCATACTCGCCGAAGCCGCATGACGTATTAATGTCGCCAGCCGTTCGTTTAGCGACTCCGTTGTAATTGAAACCGCGTGATATTGATACATTACTGCTATACACACTAACTATAATATACATCCTGTACGTTATAATTTGTGACGGAAAACAGTATACTATGTAGGTACTTATTATTCATAATGTATGCATTTATAATGCGCATTGAACTACTGGGTATATTGAGATTAAACCAGACTCTATTGAAGCCCACACTAGTGATAAGGGTGTTGAATGTTGCATTTGTTTTGTTTTGTTTTTTTATGTATAGGTAGACAGGGTCTATACATAAACTGACTGCTTCATTGGTGTTCGCACACACACACCCACTCGCAAATATTATTAAATTTGAATTCTTATTGTAATAACTAAATTTTACGTAACTTCTTTTTTGTTTTATATTTATTATTTAAAATTAAATTGTATAACTTTTAAATTCGTACCCACAGTTTTGTAGGAGGCAGGCGCCGGTGTCTGTCACACAGTTTCTACTAGCTCAGACACTGCCGTTAACTCTATCTTTTTATAGCATTTTAAAAGAAAAGAAAAACCTTTTAATTAGTTTAAGATAGAAAAATATTGTACCTACTTCTTTTTATGAAAATAAAAAAAAAAAAAAAATTGTTAAATTAATTGGTCAAGTGGCCGTTGAACAAGAGATCTTAGGGTCGATCGAGGGCGAAATAACAAAAATGTTCTATCCTCTGCGGTTTTGTCTTATTATAGGTACTTAACTATTATACAAACAAGGATTGTATATGCAATATTCCATTGTATACCGGAATTAACGAACAATGAAAACACGAATATTAATAGATATTATGGAATAAATAAACCTAATTTTAAATTTTAACGGATTTTAATAATAACTTCAAGTAAAAAAAAAATACGTGCTTATAAAATAAAACTGATTGTCGTGGTGGCCGAGTAGCTCGTAGCTCGCTTCTTAGGCAACAGGTTGTGGGTTCATGGTTCAGGTTGTTTTATTTTGTGTACATCCATCAATAAGTGAAAATTGAAATGTGTTTAATAGAATGAGATTCTGGGACTTTGATTACAGGGGTAGCTCGATAAAAGTATTATTTTGCATATTTGTAAACACCTAGAGCTTATCTTAATCAGTCAAATAAAGCGTACACACAAGTAAGTAAGTCTTGGATAAGTCTTGGATATCTAATCAAGTCGATAAAGTTCATTGCACTTAACTTTAAAATAATTTTGTCGATAGTAGCAAAGACACAATACTGCTAGGCTGTTGTAACGGTCAGTTAAATATAGGAACCGGGTATAACCAGATGGACTTATCAACAAGTCCAGCCAGCTGCAAAACTAGATTCTAGAACAATCAAATGTATCGAGATCATACCGTGTGGGGCTGTTATTAATTGTATCTTATCTTAACATTTTAAGGACTTTATAATTGATACGACGTTAGAGAAAAACTAACCGAACGACACATAGAACCGTAAGGAGTGTCGATATCTCTGCAAGGATTTGTATTAATCAAGTTATTTAGGTACATTACCATAACATTAAACTGAAAAAAGAAGATATTGAAGTTAAGTGCAGGTTATTTTTATAACCAAAATAATATCTTAATGTAAGCTCAGCTGTTTCCGAAGAATTACATTACAAACAAATAAAAAATCATCGCCGTTTTGGCATTCCCCATTCCAGTCAAGAGTAAGTTCATCAATTTCAATATTATAAGAAAATGTATTTTATAAAGTTTTAATTATTTTAGATGAATCATCTTAACAATCTTTTATTTATTTAAAAAACACAGAAACAACTTAAAACAAAACCAAAGAAAGTCCCACAAAACCGTATTATCGGTTATAGTATTATAAAATCTATTTTTAACCGACTTCCAAAAAGGAGGAGGTTATCAATTCGGTTGTATTTTTTCTAAACCTATTTTTCCTAGGTTCACTCCTAATGTTTATGCTATGTTATATGTTAAACTATCATAATGTAACTAATGTAATTAAAAGAACATATTATGTTATTATCGTCCATACAAAATCGTTTATTGTATCTAATAATTATTTATTATTGTAAAGAGGCAGCTAATAGTACATGTAAATATACGATTGTCCTGTTAATTGATCGCGTGATATATTATTCCTATAATTATAGCGCTAACATATCACATTTGCCACTTAATATTAATTTTACTTTATGTACCTACGTATGTAAGTTTTTTTTTCTATTTATGTTGTTTGTTATGTAATATATTGTAGCCTTGACACGTTTAATTGTATTACATTGTATTAATTTAGATCCATATAGGTAAGGTAAACATTTTCTGAAAGTTACTTACTAAAAAATAACTTGCCGTAACATAAAATTAATACATAAGCTTTCAATACAATATTGTTTAAAAATAATAGTGTATTTTATTTTTTGCTCCACAATGGTCTCTTCATTGAACTAATTACTGAATCTGCAGAATAGTTGTTAATATTAATTAATTAATATAGACATTCAAATCATAAATGACAAAGAAAATAAAAATTGCATATATATATATATATTAGATTCGAACAATCTGTAAAACCAATATAACGTAAATCTTACCAATTACTCTCCACAATCTCGTCTAAAACTAAAACTTCCGTTTACACACTGTATCCACACAATTTAAAAAGCACAGATTAATTTACTGATAGCCAATATAATCGTAATCTCGTACACTGATTTCTGATACTTGATAGTAATTAGAACCGATTTATTTGAATATTTCGTTGTGAGAGAGCGTGGCGTGCGTAGTATGGAAGAGGACAATAAATTGATATTGAGGCAAGTGCAGCCAGTTAGGTTTACTGGTAATAACTGCTGGGGTCGCGACGCAAATGATGGCTGACAAGCGGAGGAGTCACTGAGACGCTTAAGGACACCACGCCTACTCAATCGTCTAAAACGGCAATTGACAACACTATTCCTGGCGTAGCCCGTAGCCGACAAAAATTATGACACGCAAACACTTGACAGTGATTGGAATGTGACTGGTGATTATCTAATATTTCCAGTGATTTATTTATAGTGTTATCTTATAAGTAATATGTATGATAATTGTAGTATTTTAGAAACAATTCTGAACAAGTTATCGATAAAATTAAATTGATCAACAATTGTGTAGGTTGTTTGCTTTAGGTAGTCCAATGGGCTTTCAACTGAAAATAATTTGGGAACTAGATCTATTTGCCAATGCCATTAAAAACCTATATGACGTTGTTCACATCGTGAAATAAATTAAAGTATAAATAGAAAATATTAACTTTAGTAAATACATTTCCATCTATCAAAACATAACTAAAATATTATTTTATCTAATTATTTTTTAAGTTCGCTCTCCTACGCCATCTTTTGGAAAATTTCAGCAGTCTGTCTATATTGGCATTAGAATTTGTACAAAGGTAATTTCGTCGCATAGTTGGTTTTCAATTGCAAGTTGAAGTTATTTCCTATTTGACAAAAACCTTTACAAAGCGCTTAGTGAAGCGTTACTGTACCTTTGCCTGTACATACAATATCCCGGTGGTCGAGCCGGACAACAGGCAATCAAATTCTGTTACGGAGTCGATAATTAATGCGATTTTAATGTTTTTATTACTTCTCACAAATTACAAAAAGATTATTAAGTACTTAATACTTAATAGTAATCACTAAGTTCTAAAAATATTATACTAGGAGTACATAAACATTCTCTGACTATAGTTTTCTAAATATATTGCAGGTTTTTCGTTTTGTATGAATATTAGCGCCATCTATTATCGAGTAGCAACACAAAAGCACTACAGTTGTTTTATTTAAATTCCAGATGGCGCTATGATAAAATCCAACAAAATGGTATAAATTGACACTAATAAATCTATCAATTTAATAATATATTTTATAGTGTGCCAGAACAAATTTTTATTTTATTACGCGGCAATTTTAACACGTACAACATTGCTATGCTTCTGTTTCCCTACCGCAGTTTTGTTTTAATGTTACCGAGTAAAATATTATCATAAATAAAATAAAATAAATGGGATTTCTATGATGTAGGAATAGGTATTTCGTTATTCATCGCAAACATTTCAATTTGCCTGTCACATGCGTATATTTGTTAGAATAATAATGTTTCTAGTTTTTATAGACACATTCCATTTCCATAGCATTGGGCGAGTTCAATGACACCATCAAATAACCGAATTCAAAGATTATTCATTCATTAAGATAGATAAGGCTTCTAGTACACATTTAACAAAATTTTGTAAGAAAAATAATAATCTACTACTTAAGAATTAATATTTTTCTTTTGTGGAGGAAATTGCTGTTATTCAAAGACGATAAAACCACGCTGCCGTTATCCTTAAAAATGTCCATGACCTCCTCCCATACGACTAGAAGTGCAAGAAAAAATTATGAATCATACTTTTATCTACGACCCCGAATCGATTAGATCAATAGATACTTACCTAACACCAGTTGAGACCGGTGATAGCAACAATAAACGATTGGCAAAATCAGTTCTAATGAGATACGCCTTGATGTTTTTTAGTTTGATCTTAATATAGTAGGTATTTAATAGGTATCGTCTGGTTGAAAAGTATTTTATAAGTCAAGTCTGTGTGTATCACTCTTAGGTATGTAGGTACGTATCTCTTGGGTATGAACATTTAATGCATGGAGAGAATGGTAACAGGCTTGTAGTGTTCGAACTTGAAGCGCGGCGGGCTCAGCGAGGCGGCGGCGGCGATGACGTCAAAAGTAGATTTGCAGATTCCTAACATTTATAAATTATCTAGGGAAAGATAAGTTAATATAAATAGTTTCCTTAGCTAGCGTAGCGTAGGTTCTAGATATCGAAATTTAAGAAAGTGCGATATCTCCCACCATACCAACCACATTGCAAGTTTAACAAGATCCACAATTGATAGCCTTTTTAATTTACAGCAAAACAATTTACCAAATGGTGATTAGCCAGTTGTATGTTAAACCAGGAGACATAAATTACAAGGAGCATTGTTGACCCGTCAAAAGTTGGAAACTAGGAATGGGTAACAAACAAAAACGAAATAACTTCTTTTTCTATTTAATATTGTAACTTTAGAGTTCGCTAAGCATGCGTTAATGCTTTTTCAAAGACATATCTTGAATTATTAAGATAATTGCATTCTTTACGACATTGTATTAACTGCAAAGTTAGTCGTGTCGGTTCGGTCACTTGTAAGTACTGAATTGATTGCAATGACGTCGCCATAAGACGTGTTAAAATATGGAAGAAGAATTCGCGGTGGTGAGCAGAGGTCGAGATGGCTTAGTTGGTCAGAGCGCCTGGAGTATCTATCCGGGAGGCGCAGGTTCGAATCCTGTTCGCGACCGTATTCTTTTTCCATTTAATATTGTAACTTTAGAGTTCGCTAAGCATGCGTTAATGCTTTTTCAAAGACATATCTTGAAAAACGAAATAGTTTTTTTTTTCTATATTAAATCGGCGAATGTATTATTAGACTAATAGATGCAAGTGCCTGATCAATGTTAGATCCGGAGCTCGATACACTGGAGTTTGGAATTGTGCCGGACACAATTCCAAACTCCAGAATTCTGTTACTTACTTGACATTACAACAGGCTAGCAAATCGCCATCTATTACATGGGATGGGACATAGCGGTATTGGTGAAATTTAGGTACGTGTAGGTTCATAACACCCCTACACGGCGCAGCACACGCTGGAGGTGTGCCCAGCTTGGGTTGAGCAGCGCCACGACCTCATCGGGGCAGTAAGGGCGGGCGATCTCTCGCTTCCGTCCGTGATTAGACACATGGTCGGGAGTGAGAGTGCATGGGGAGCCGTCGCCAACTTCTGCGAGGAGGTGATGCTCGCGAAGGAGGCGGCGGAAAGGGAGAGAGAGGCAAACCCCGCTCACCCCTGCCGCAGAAGGCGAGCCAGGCGCCGGAGGGCGCTCAACGATCTCCGGCCACCGTGAGCCGTGGACTGAGGTATGGGTGGTTCGCCGCCTGATCAGCAGTCCAGCCCGAGACGGCCACACGCGTGACATAGGAAGGTGTTCAGGCTAACTGTGGCCGGCCTGCACATACCTGGAGTGTATCATAACCTGCCGGGGTCGCGGTGATTGCTGCAACGAACCCGGGACCTCGGTAAAGGTTGGAGTAGGACCGTGTGGTTTTTAGTCGGTAGGAGTCCGGCACAGTGTCCATGATGGATTTTCCACACTCAAAAAAAAAAGAAGGTTCATAACACCTCTGTCTATTCTTTCATGGAATTCAGGCATGATGATAAGTAATAAGCAAGACCACATCAAAGTAAGTATGTACACCCAGTACCTATACCCAGGACCTTCAAAATATAGGTATTTTAGGCATATATATATAACGGAGAATGAAGCAAATGTATTATGTTCACGAATATAGCTCTAAAAAATGTTTACATTCCTGCAATCTACGATAAAAATACGTAACGAAAAATTTTCCGGTGAAAATTCTTAATCAATATCTACAATACAATGCTATCTTATATTTTGCGAATACAAGTATGTTGTATAACTAAAGTGATATTTCTTATCAGTGAATAGGACATCTATTGCTTAATATTAATCCCCAAAATTGCAATTGACGGCTCGATTGGTGTATTGTATTGAATCGATTCCATTATATCATGTTTATATTGCAAACTGTTGTTCTTAAAAATTATAGCTAAGACTTATGTGGATTTGTGTCTGTTCCTTAACTGTTTAAGTAACCTAGGCAGTTAAGTAACAGCCAAAGTTGTTGCTATCTGAGTAGCCGTCTATTGTTCACATTACAAGGCTCTCGAGTTGCGGTGATGTCCCAAGTGTGCCCGGACATTACCGAAAGGAAAGACTTCGAAAAGAAAGTGGAACGCCCGGGAGTGGGTTGGGAATGGCATGGATTGCAGTTCTAGCCACTCATCCACCCAAGCTGAGATTGAATCTACACTATCTGGATTGGTACCTACTCCAAGAGATACTTTAGTTTGCAGAGCGATTTATTAGACACGAATCTCATGCACAGACACTTAAGCCCACGATACAGGAAAAATCTTCTAGTGGAATAAGCTGCAAAAACAAATATTATGTCATTATACCAAGAAGCGAATTATTATGTCTGTAACAACGTCACAACAATTTAGTCAAAAAATAAATAATTGCTATCGCAGACATAATTAAGCCTCAAACAAATATTTGAGGGTTGGGTCTTTTGAAATGTTTGTATCTTTGATTATCTTCATTTTTTTTATTAGAAAATATCTCGTCTATCATCTCTCATCTCATTATAAACAACTGTCTATCTAATTAACTGGAAACGGTGCGACCAACATCCTTTATTGCTTTAATCACTATGCTTTAAATTTAAATTAAAACAAAAAATGGTTAATATATGCTTAATATCTAAGTGATTAAAAACATTTGTATAGGTAAGTACTAGCCAGTACTAGTAATAGTCCAAATTCTAGTCATAGTTATGTTTGGGCTACAACCAACGAGAAACACGTGTGATTTAATGTATGTAAGTATGAAAACGAAACAACAGTAGGCTTACTCTTGAAAATAAATCCGCTCGATTGACATTGGAAATATGTCAGTTCGTACTTTTAAATGCCAAAATAACTAAAAAATAATTATAGATTCGGAATAATATGAAGACAACGTTCTTTAAAATTGAGGCAACTGTAATGTAGGTAAATTTATTTTAATATTACGCGTTGTTTTAAGGCGTCTATTTAATATTGGAATTCGATTGGAATTGGTATTAGTTTCAAGAGTAACCCCACATAATTGTTATATACCCAACTAGTTCTTATTAAACATAGAACTCGGCTTGTCCTAATGTAGTTTTTCGAATTTTCGAACAGAGAAGTGGCTTTATGCGAAATCTATTACGAAATAGTATTCGTAATAGATTTGTTTTTTAACCAAAGTTAACTGGAAACCAGATCATAGATAATAACGGCATTTCAAACTATGTAGTAATCTGAGCGTTTTAATTGTTCACTATTTTATTTTCTTAAGCCGCACAGCTAATTAAGTAACATCCTTTACGACCTAAATTAGGTACCTAACCTAATTAATTTATGACGGTAAATTCTTTCCATATCTTAAGAGGTTTATACATGGCTATAAAACTGAGATTATTGCTACTTGGATAAATGGGAGTATGTTGGCCCAAAAGACTAAATGACCTACTTTATTCGAAGCTATTTAAGGCCGGAAAACTACTAAAGCGAAGAATACAGGTATCCGTATAACAAAACTCAAATGGCGTTGAGCAGGACTTGATGTGATGTCGGCAGATGGAATTTGGCATGTATGGAATGGCAGAGAGTAGATCCACAGAGACCGATGACAATATGGGTCGATGATATGGAGTGAGGGTCGTAGAAAAAGACCGGATTAACGCAAAACATACCCTGCAACAGGCTAAAAAGCAACGATGATGCAAGCAATAATGATGATGATTCAAAAGAACTCATTCCTATGAATGTTATTATATTCAGGTATGCTATATTCTACTATAAAGTAACCATCAAAAAAAATCTGGACGTTATGAGAGAATATATCGTTTTGTACCTAATATTATTAGATAGATACCTACTATAAACTTTTTCACTACTGGATCACGACTCACCTTTGGCGATGTTAACTGATTATTTACAGATTTTCCTGTAGTTCTCGCATAAGCTTTAAATAAATAGGTACATAGTTGTTTAACAACACTGATTCTTTTCAACGTGAAATATTTTCCTCTTAGACAAATTCGCAAGTATGCTAGATAACTAAACAAATTCCGTGTACTTACTATAGCTAGTATTATTACTACTGGTATTGAAAAAAGTATTAAAGCAGGTCCAACATCCAGCTTCCAGCGAATATTTGTCCCCCCAATTATGTGGTGACTGGAGCGGCTCGTGGCTATGTTACAGCCGCACACACAGATCTATCGATCGAGTTTAAGTTACGCTTGCCGCGGTCGGTCTGTGGATGGCTGGTCATCACTTCCCCTCCGCACTCTCTCCTTTAGCTAACATATGTTTAAAGAAGATAGATTTTATGAATTTGCTGTGTTGATGATTGTTTGTTTTGGTCTATAGGCCCATGGCTATAGCAACCGGTCACGGAAAGCTTTGTTAATGATAACGCAATGTATCACTAAGCCTGACCGTCCATCTACGTATGGGAGATATGCAAGGGATTAAGTTCTGATATAGGAACTGATATTTTTTTACTCTGGGTATTATGTTATCGCGTTCATTCAGGTTTTTTTTTACTCAGTTGGACTCCGTTTGTCAGTAAACATTAGTTCATTGTTATTATTTTTAGGAGTGTAACCTTGAACATTGACCAATGTCCGGGCTCTAAGATTTAATTTTACAATTTGTAATAAGCTTTTAAAGATGAGCCTTTTTATAATCGATACTGTTAACAATGTCCCTTTTTATAATACATCCTCATGACAGATAGTCTGATGATCACTGTATTGTGCAGCCCAACTGTGGTCAACACAAAATCCCAGGGTTTGCGAGAAATCTGGCTGAAAAACCGGAAGAGGTTAGTGTTGGACTAGGAGGACTTAGTCGGTCGGAGTCTAACACGACAACAACGTCCATGAAACACTACAGTCCAAAAAAATGTTGTTGATGTCAATCCTATTGGGATACCTTATCCTTAATAAATAAAGGTGACCCACAGTTGGGGATTACTATGTGGAATGTCATAAAAAGCGTATACCAAAGATTTCTGCATTTCATATTATAATTTTCAGTTTCAACAGCTGATATATATTGATAATACATATAATTTTAAATGTTTTTTATTTAGGCCATGTAATGACTTTAATAATTATTATTTTCTAAGGAATTAGTAATCTTAAATGATTCCTAAATAGAAATCGCCAGGCATCTCCTTAAGACGAAAAGGGAACAAGAAATTTAATGGATTCCATGCTAGCATGACACGATAGCTCAGTGGGAGAGCTATGACACGGTACGTCAAGGGACGCGGGTTCGATTCCTGCTCGTATAGACACGAGCAGGAATCGAACATCAACAATCGATATTTTTCTACGTTTTCCTTAGAGAATAATAATTGCATTCCATTGCATATAATTACATATTTTATGAAATCGAGCCATCAATAATTAGGTACCCGACATTAAAAAAAAAGTTGTATTTCCGGATTTTTATTTTATTTTAGCCTGTATTTAAAACCGCATACGTCATCAGATCGCGAGATGTTGCACCGGTGCCGATGGACAGCGGCCCTAAAACATGTTGACAGATGACTTTCGTAAAACGTACATTTTGTGAGTATTTTGAACTTCACGGTACAACCGGTTTCTCATTGCCAAGGGCTGTAGACATCTGTGTAAATTTGTTTTTCGGAATTAAGATGTAAAAAGATTTGAATCTGAGACGTAGCGATAGTACTGGTATTATTTTTGATAAAGATGAGTGGTGACAGCTTTTGGTACTGTGTTATGCAATCGTATATTCTGTAATAAGTATCAATGTCGGATTTTCTTTTTTCCTTTATTTTTCATGGACCAATGATGTCCATCATGGGATTCCACTGACCTATACCGTGTTACTGGCATAGCAGCCGCAGTCTAAGTTATCGGCGGATCCCGACATTTGTGCAGGCTAGCCTGCCCCAGATGGCCTGCACAAACCTGTTTCTCTGCATTTTATTATTTAGAATAATCGTAACTTAACTTACCTGTGTTATAAAATATTCTCGTAAATACTAAACAATTCGATGACCTATTGAATGGATTGTCTATGAGAGCTAGAAATATTGTGGAATCTAATACAATATAATAATAAAGACTTCTAGCACATTCTCTATCAAAGCATTGGAAGAATACTACAGTTTTGAGTGAAATGGCGAAATAAACTTGTTATCAATAAAAATAAAGTAAAAACTTTCATTCTTCAAACACTCAGGGGAACAATCTGGACCACCTATTTCAATATTTTATATTTCTACCTACGACCGTGCAGTAATAGAAATTCGAATATACATATAAATTCGTTTCTGACGGTTTCGCGAATAACTATTCCTTGCATCATTTATTAATATTATGGGCCGTAAATAAGTAGTTAAATGGCTCTACCCGCTTGGATGATTTTACCGTCGTATGCTTGGAAACGAGGTGATGGAGAACATCTTTAGAACGAGGTGGGTTGGATCATAAACTTAACTGTTAACATAACATCACGTCTGTATTTCCGGAAGAGTTAGACAGAGATGTCCCTACTGCTACACGTTTACTTTTTATGATGTTGTTATTAAGTCCCATACAATAGGTGTTGAATCGAATGCCATCGAGCGGGCACAGATCCAAATTACGGGCGGTTACTAAGAATTTCCTAAAATAAATTCCAATTAAAGATAAATCTTTGAAAAGCCTTAACGCATGCTAAGCACTTTTTTATTCATCCTCTATCATTTTCATTTATCCTGTTCGCGACCGTATTCTTTTTCCATATAATATAATAATTATAAATTCTAATTTTATTGCCTGACATGGGAATCACACTTAGGACTTTACTTGCTCTGCCGTGCTTAGGTCCGCTTTACCAATGAGCAGTGTGGCCTTATTCAAGCAGATAATTGTACGATCGTTGTATTGCCGTATTAAAAATCGATTGCAATGCGATTTATGAAAGAGCATACTGTTCGCAAGTCTTAGTTAATTACAAAAACTGAGAAAACGATTACGATTCATATCTTCTGATTTACTGGGAATCCCTGAGCAACGAGTATTCCTTGTATTTTACGTTTATAAAACCATATTTTATTTTACAAAGAATCAACATCTATATTGTATTTAAGTTAACAGGAACACTTACTCCCTAAATTTGTGTGAATCTATGTTTAGAATCCGTCAGCTCTTGGAACAGCCCAATTATTTTACGCTTGCTGTTGATTTCATTAAAAACATAATTAAATTTACCAGTCAAGAATCACTTAGTTTGCCTTTGCCCCATAGGTGAAAGATCATTATTATACTCAAAACATTTCTCATACGTGCATATTTCATTATGCACTGATACGGAAAGTAATGTCCACAAACGGCAACCAATAATAAATCTACAACTAACGATAATATGTTATTACGTACTGGCATCGTCTGGGCAAAGTTCAATAAAGGATGCGACGATATTCAAAGAAATACTTGTATGTGGTCATATATTTTACTGGTTTGGAAGTAATCCTTGAGAAACTGTGGTTTAGGAGTGCGTTGTAATGTCAGCGTAATGTGGTTTTCGTGTCTGTATCATGCCTTAAAGAGCATGTTTTGTGCACGCTCATGTTTTTGAGAAATCCAGTTTAGCTAATGGACATTTTGATAGCCGTCCAAAGAATTACTGACGACGTTCAGTTTATGATACCCCATTGCTGTTGTAGTTTTACAAAAAAAAAGAGGAGTTATGAGGCACAGAAGCCTACTTTGGACTTTGGTTATAATTGTTTACAATGGCCGAAATCAAATTCCCTTTTATAAGATCCATTGCACTCGGTTATACATGTTAGGATCCATTAAACAAAATAACAAATTTTATCATCATTTCTTTTTTAGTGGACAATTTTGTCAACTTTCGAAGTACCCGACCAACCGAGGAAACAATTGAATCAATGCCACAGCAGATGCCACTTGAAGCAGTGACGAATCAACGACACTGAAATCTTCCACTGCAATTTCCAGAATGGGCGAGATCAAAAAGGACATTTTTCGGTATTGTCGACCACAGTTACAATAGGACATAAAACAAACATACAAGTGACCATGCGATACCTGTTTTTTGGGAACAAAGTCACCAACGAAACTCACCGCCTCCAATAAATAGTCCTCAAATTCAAACTGATGATACTCGCGATATGTAATGAATTAGGGTAACATTCTAACACAACTTTTATTCGAGTTAAAATGCCGGCCAGCGTAATGCATCGTAGTGTCTATTTAAATGGTCATGCATGACTAAACTGATCTAAAAATAGAACCCCGCTTGGGATGTGTGGCGATAACTGGACTAACTCGAACAAACTGGTCATATTTATGCCATGTTGCTTCCAAATATAGCTCACATTGTATGGAAATAGTTACGGAATACGTTTAACATACCTTTAGGTTCTTACTTGTTATAAGTGATTATTAATAGCTTCTTGCGTTCAAAGTTTATGTGACCAGTCACTGAGTAGCTTGAAGTTTGAAATGTTCCTTTTAGTTTTCTAGAATTAGTCACTTGACCTCATTTGTGCGAGTGACTCACCTAACTGAAAGCTTTAAATTTCATATCCCTGGAGCAGACGGCATTCTTATGACGTCATATATTGCAGCGTTCGCGTTTGCAGTTGATGGCGTCAATTAAAAAGTTATTTGACTTGAACCTGGGAGCTGGGATATCAAGAACCTTTTAGTTGTGCAATTTATTTTATGATTGCACGTAATTAGTGAGATCATTTAAAAATCTCTCTGATTTGCAAGTATGAGCCCGCTATGTAACGAGTTTAGTATCAAAATCGATTAATATACAGGTGACATTTTTAGTTGGTTAAACAGTCTTTGAATTGTCAATTTTAAACGTAGATATTCAAGATCAAGTATATCGTTAATTATATCTTATTTATTACAATCACGATATTAAAATTGCCAAATGCGTCAATGCATTCATTAGTTTAATTAATTCATGTGAGTATTATTTGATTTTTGTATTTCCGCCGTAGGAACGTATATTTTTTTTTTAGGATAACGGATATTATTGATATATAGATAGATACATACATAAATACGTGGCCTACAAAAGTGGAAACAACCATTTTCCTGTAGAAGTTATCGAAAAGCGGCACTAGACAATAATTAAACACAATATTATCAAGTGTGGATATTAGCGAAGTAGGACAAAATTTAAATAGTTATCGCTTCGTTGTTGAACTTGTGGCTTCTGCTAACACTATGTACCTACATGTTAATGTATAATAGAATATGCATATTGCATTAACTCGCTTTGTCAGTGTTCATAAGTATCGGGTTTTACTGTTGTGTGCTATGGTGCTAAATGTCAACATATTTCAACGCTTAGCGGCAAAAATGTATTGGCAACTTGGAGGTTTATCAAATACATTGTTTTACTTGTTACTGGCTGGTTAGGACACTAGTATAAGCTATAATTGTAAAGCATGGTGTGTGTATTGAAGTTAATTTAAATTCTAAGAATTGCTTGTTTGTAATTTACGAAAATCAGAAAGAATATGATAACGACGCTTCTTTCCAAGACGATTTATTTATTCTAAAATTCTCTTCTTTTTGCAAAAGTTAGTAAGTACACTACTTATTGCAAATTAAAAAGCAAACACAAAGTGAATTTAACATCGCTCTCACCGCCATACTTATAAAATAGTTACCATGGCGCAGAATTTTAGCATGTCATAACAAATAGAATATTTGGTATTTTTTTCACGCAGTTCTTTGAAATACTTTGCACAATTTTTATAATGGTAAATCTAAAAGATTTCGTCGGTTCGTTCCAGTAAAAAATATACACGTATTGTCACATTTTCTAAAACAGTTACCGACGATGACGATTTCGATAAAAGAATAATAATACCATCCTGATTCCGAATGAAATATATCAGATAAAAGTGATGTGGATCAGAAAGGATAAACTTATCACTGCCTTTGAATATCAGCAGAGTTTAGTAAAAAAACACGAGAGTGCTTGTAAAAAGTTTTAAGAAGTAGCTCGTATGTACGTCATTGGAGATGAATGTTTGTTATCTACTCAATCAAGAAAAAACTACTCAATGGATTTTGATGAAAGTTTTCAGTGCTATATAGCTTCAAAACTAATAGGAATAGAATAAAGGCTATATTTTATTGCGATCACTGAAATCGACGTAAGTGGAGCCGGAGGCAAAAATAGTTATGCTTATAAATCTTGTGTATTTACTGCTGCTAGTTTGTTGTTCCATTAGATCTTTTAATAAAAATGTGCACATTATATTTCTGACCATAAATCAAGCAGAAATGAGTTAGATGGTTTTTTATGATATGGTGGTATTTTACGAGAGTGAATTGTATAAGTTTGAAAGTGTCTGATGATTCAACATAATAAAAGGCAAAATACAAATTCACATAATTTCTAATTCTAGTACAATAAAAGCCATGGAGTCTGAGTTCGATCAGAGATCATATAATACTATACTAGTACCTAGATTGATAATAATATAACTGAGCTGGTTAATATTGCGACGACCGTTATCAGCGCGTAGAATCATGGAAAACTACGAATATGCGTTACAAAAATAACTCCTGGCATTAACCAGCGACCAAGTACAGTTCATTCTCGCTAACAAGAACACTTTTTATAAAGTTATGAATATTGAATTACTGATAACAACGAATAGTCGGTAGTCCATGTCATTACGTGGGATTGAGAGGTTTAAAACCTCTCTCTTAACGTTTAGTGTTTTTTTTTTAAGAAGGCTTTTTCAATTAACACGACATAAAAGATGTTCTAAAATAAATCATTTCAGAGTTTTATTGTACGCGTTCTAAGTAACACCAAACTGTTTTGGTCTTTAATATCAAGACTTGTATAAAGTTTTAGCACCACTTTTACACTCTAATAAATGAAGATATGCGATTTTTTAGTTACGTCATAAAACTGAGGTGAATGTCCGTGGTGGTTCGAATTTCATTTCTGAATTGGATGTGCTTTTATTTCTCGAAGAATTAAAGGGACTTTTGTAGAAACACATTGACCAAAGGAAACTTATTGAAGAATAAAGGGTAGGCGTGACTTAGGTTTATATTATATTATATTATATCATTAGTAGGTTATATCGAGATATCGTGTTACCCAGTAACTGGGTTGTAGAGGTCAGATAGTCAGTCGCTCCATGTAAAATACTGGTATTAAGCTGCATCCGGTTTGACTGAAAGCCGACCCGAATATAATTGGGAAAAGGCTAGGCAGATATATATATATCATTAGTAGGTTATATAAGTTAAACTAACTTCGTTCCTATCTTTTAAAAATAAACCATAATTTACATTGATTAATTAATAATGCATATATTATGACTAAACTGCATAGGTTTTTTTGCAAAAAATAAGCAGTTTCGAGACAAAAGATTTTCTCTATGTCTGTCTCTGGGTCTCGCTAAGTTTTATGCCATATATTTTTAGAATCAGTTTAGAAGTTGCTAGTTGTCGGCTGTCAAGTAGTAACAATCAACACACTTTCTTATATGCATATTGACAAAACTATTGAACTTGAACTTATATTATATAAAAAAAACAAATCAAGTAAAATCGACAAATAGCAAAGCCGCAGATTGCGACTATCAAATTTCGATAACGTAGAAACTGTTGATTGCTCTATAGCTAATGCCATTTCAATTATAGCGCAAAGTGAAACAAACTAACGTCAATATTAATCACGCCCTTGAAGAGTTGCTAAGCTGGCGTTAAATCTTAGAAATTAATAGGAAGCGTTTCTGATACGTAGCCAAGAGTAACAGGTAGAAAAACTAAATGTTAATTGGCATTATGCCACTGATGCACGTGTACTGAAGCATGGCTATGCAAGAAAGAATATGAAATCCATCGATAAATGCTCTTTAAGTGTTGTTATTTTTTTATTGATGGAGATAGAATAATGTCTCAGCAATTAAATGATCAACAGATATTTTTTCCGTATCTGGGTATCTTCCACAGTACAGTTTTTTTAGTGTAGGGCAACGTTTTTTTAAGTATACACCGAAATAAAATCCAAACAATAACAGCTGGTTAAAGACGTCTTTTCGATATTGGTATAATATCTACATCAAGTCCACTATTAGAGCTAAGCTAGTTTTGGTGTATCTTCCTCGAGAATATTGAGTTCCTGATATTGTATTTTCTGTCATTCCACTTGCACATTCACATGAGCCTTGAGTGCGGAAGGCGTAGCGCAAGATTCACATTCCTTATACATAACGGGTTCTCTGCATCTATATGCTTTAAGAAGATTTCTTATTTAAACAATTTCCGGCGGTTACAAAGGAGGGCCTGATATACATTTCCTGTTAAAAAGAAACTGCGAAGAATTTTAATTATGAATCATAAAACTTTTGAACAGCGATTTCTTTATATTAAACTTGAAAAACGATTAATTCTAAAATTAAAAGTTTGTGAAATATCTGGTTTCGCAGGATGTTAGTGTTAGTAATATGTTAAACTATCTTTCTGTCAGATTTACTCGCGATTACTACTTATTTCATGTTTACTTTATCGATACTTTATGTATCTTATACTTTAGCTGGGTTCTAGCCAAAAATAACAAAACATAAAATGTTTCCGTATCATTTAATTGTTCTTTAGTCGCAAAAATTTTCATTTTTCGTGAAACTCGCGACTATTCTGAAATGCAATTAATTCCTTGGTGGACCGCGTTACTTCATCGCGTTTTATATTTGTTTCTGTTTTTTTTTCTATTTTTGTTTAGATACAATTTTTACTCATTTATCTTTTTTCAGCTTGATCAATTTATTGTATGTTTATTAAAGTTCAAGAAATGCTAATTTATTCCTATTGTTTCGATTACGATTTGACATGTTAGTAATCTCTATAAAGCCAACACGGAATTATGCAAATAGCTATGCATATTTAATGTTACCTTCTGCCAATTAAATAGTGCCTGTTGATACTGCATTCTGTGAAGGCGCCATGGATAGCAAAAGTACACTAAGATAAGAAGGTACGCACACGATCCGGTCCTAGGAATTATCCACTCCATTCATAGACAGTATTTCTAGCGACAATGGCTACATAATAAAGGATTCAAATTCAGCAACAGAATGTTAACTTTCCTCTTTTAAAATTGACCGCGACTAGCCGCCATGCGAAATTTTATAGAGGGACGTGCACGAAATTTTTGGTTGTGTAATGTTAGACGAAATAGGACTACAAAAGGTCACATCAATGCGTACGTGTAGACAGTGTGTTCGTGATCGTTACAAATTGGGAAACTGGTTGATACGTGAGGTGATTACGTCCCAAACTTTTAAAAATACACTTCATTACCGGTGATCCTCTTTAATATGGCGCTTTAGTACGTAACCATGCCTAAATAAGTGCTGAGCTATACCTACTTTGGATTTATCGTACTCATCCGTACCCAGCCTTTTTCAAACTACCTTGAGGTGAGCGGTCAGCTTCTCATTGTTTTTAATGTGGTATACTAACACTGGAAAATGGGACACTATCAGCATAATTTTGGGGTAGGTTGTTTATGTTTGTTTACGGCTACCATAGTATACAAATTTCGACTTGTAGGAATGTTCGACCAGAGTGATCATATTTCGCGTAAACCTGAACAATACTTACCAACTTATGTCTTAAAACCGACTTATCGATTGTCGACTATCGGTCTACCCATAACATAGTCATAGATATCTATTTGCAATGTACTGCAACTGGTAGGAAAGGATAAGGAAGGATTATTTATTAGATTATTTAGATGAGTAGAGAAAATCAATAATAACTATTTTAATGGATGAGGTGAGACCTCATCCAGATCTTACTGTTTTTCTGATCCTACTTAGTAGATCCATCTACACTCGTTAAGGTACTCCTTAGAATACAGTACCTATGACGTTTTTGTTAATTTTACTGTCCAGCTCCGATGTCAGCCTAGAAGGTGTGACGACATTCTTTGACTAAAATTAATATACAAGTCCGGACAATTTAATATCTTAGCTTTGAACTGCTTTGCAGAGTAATGAAGATATATTATTAGAGTGCGGAAGCAAGAACGCGGAAGAACCAAAATATATGACTTTCAGTTTTATTATCAATTCTCGTTAATAATGTACTAATATATAAAAGCAAGTATCCATGTAACTGTCACTGACAATAAAAGAAGAATATCTCAAAAACACAAATAAACCATCTATCATGATTATTTATATAAAAAATGCAAGATTGTAATCTATCAACGCCCTATGTTTGTTTTTTGCATATAATCATCGTTTATAATTCAACTATGCATATTTAACAATGCAAAGAAAACTAATATAACTTTGATCTATTAATAGAACAGATAGTACTTCATAATTGCGCAGCATTTCACGTAAGACTTCCTGTTAAGCAAGACATTAGATGTGAGTCATGACCTTTCATATGATGTCCTCACAATTTCTGAATACAAGGAAACATGGTACAAACGTAAATTGGATAAATTACAAATAATATACATTAAAGAACAGAAGCTTATGATGATTAAGATTATATTATGTCGTTCTATATTATTAATTTAGCTGTTAATAATTTACAGATATTACTTATCTCTTTATTTCTCGTCTAAACATAGTACGCTTTATCTTTTCCGTGTCATAAAAAAGATTGAGACATGTTATATTTAAATAGGGAGTAATATTAATAACACTCTCGGAATAAGTACAACGTGTTGTGCCCTCAAGTTCTCCCACAAAAACGTTTCTTTTGGAAATGCCAAGTAACGTAAGGTACGCAAATATTTGGAGAGGATCCGCGAAAAATTATAACATAATGATAAGTTTAATTTCCTTCTATTTCATTCCATCATTTCCATTCATATTCAGGGACTTAAATCTAGCTACAGCATCAAGTAGGACTTAAAATTTCATTTGTGCAAAAACAACTGCAAACTACGAAGACAAAGATAATCGTTCCGCCTCGCTTGATTAATACCCGTATACTTTTGATATAATTGAGTATCGGGTATTAATACTGCATTCAATTCAGTTTTTATAGTTTCAATACTTCTTATTATGACTTCGATGATATAAATGCATCAAGGACTAGGTGAGTTTTCGTAAAGTTCAACGGCGTGAAGGAACCAATTCTAGATCATTGTTAATTTAAATTTAAACTCCCCGGGAGTTTACCATTGATCACCACATTTACCAATGATCACCAATGGTAAATGCAAATTTCAATTCGAGTTGATTAGACGCCTCTACATTTCGTATTTGATATACCTACATATACTATGAAATTATGAAATTCCTTTAGCCTCTCTTCTGCAGCACCGATAGAAAGGGTTATCAAACAGCTATTTCTCAACACATTTGAAAATATCTACCAGTCTCGTTTGCTATGCTATCCACGGTCGTACCTCGAACGGCTGATATTTACCCGAGTCACGTGTTTTGACGAAGTAATACATTACATGTTTAGCATAGTTGCATTATTCATTCTGTTACCCGACTTATGGGTAGTACACGAAAGAAAAATTAGGTTGGTTTATTGCTTAGTAGACTATAAAAACATTACATTGATGAATACTAAGTAAACGTTTAACGTTACTATGTCGTTTACGCTCTTTTTAACGTGCAAATTGAATTCTAAACACTTTTAATATATACCTTAATGCCAATTGCCTGTACCGCTTTGCAGTTATTTTCTCAGGAATTTGCTTCGTTAGATTAGTGAAAACTAGAACCGCTTCGAACGCTCAAGCTGGAATCTCGAGTTCAAACCGTAAACGGGCAAAAGTGAAATTAAGTTTTTCTGATACTAACGGTTTACCAATGAGTATAGACTCGCTTCTTGTGATGTGGATACTATAACTTCTGTCGCTAGATATCATTGAGCCATAAATGTAATCGAAATTTATAAAATTCCTATAATAAGAAAATATATAAAATTATTTATTTATTTATTTATTTATTTATTACAATCGTTGCCCACGTCATCGTCAATATAAATTGCATCGCAGTGTTAAAAAGCTCAAAACTGGCCGGTACAGATAAAACTAGTTAGTTAGTCATAGAAACGACATTTCACGACTGTCTGGTTCATTTATTTCGAAACAGCTACGTTAGTTTTTGTCAGTTTGGACTTAAACTATAATAATAACTATAACTGACGATTTAAGGTTTGCTTTGCGATCAGGATTTGGCTGTTTAAGGGTCCCACCTATTATTATCTAGTATTCATTTGATTGAAATTGTTACTTTTTATACTTATTTCAATGTTAAAACCAGTTCATGTCTAGTAAATGTGTGATTTATTGATAAGTATGTATAACGGTATAATCGTTTCATCAACTCTTGTACAATATTTACTGACCCTTGTCAATCACAGCAGGAATATTAACTTATTCAGTCTTATAGATAATTTGCGTTTTGTGTAATTTTTTTGTTCCATGTTTTAATTGGAGTTAATGCTAAAGATAATTGGATCTTATTTAAAACGAATGATCTTAAAGAATTTGAAATTTATCCATTATTACAGTTTCCTATAAGTATACTAGGTACACTAATGATTTTATTACAACACTATCAAAATATAAATAAATAAATCTTCTCAATCTGACTCCTGTCGCGTCTGTCTATTATTCTATATGTATATCTTATTCAGGATATGATATCATACATACATTAATTTCATAAATGAACTGAGTGTTCCTAGAGTAAAGTTATCAAGTAGATTTGAAGATATTTTGATGAATTAAATAACCAAAAGGTCTCTCGAAGTTGGCTAAAATGCTGTTGCCTTTTGAAAAAGTAAGTTATTAGATGCGATACAATATTTTTCTGTAGAATCTTTACACCTTTTATCTCTAATTAATTTAGTCAAACTACTAACGTTAGTAATGCAATAATTCATGATGAATATTTGCTACTCAATATGATTAAGTTACGCCGGTTATTTGTGTCGAACGTAACACGAGACGTTATCAACGTCCTCCGAGCATTACACACATAGTATTTATTATTAACTTGTTGGTTTCCTCGCGATATTTCCCTGTATAATTTTAAATAAGGCGATAATTTTAACTTCAATGTGTGTTTATTTTTAGAAAACAATGAAGTCATCACAGACGATAAGTAAATCTTGGTTGACAATACAAATGTAGCGATTGTTGACAATTCTGTTCAAACTAAAGTTTCAATCCTATAACGCTTTACCGCTTTAACGCTTCACTAACTAAAAAATGACTGCCTCGTTGTTCTAGTAGTCGCAAGCGCGGCTGCAGTCTGTAGTTAGGAGAGAGCACGTAAAGCTGTCGGATTGTCGTACCAACGGACTATGAGAGAGAGTGCACTTGTGTTTGCGCATACACTTGTGCACTATAATACCTCCTGCGTACTTGGCTACTCTCTTCGGAGATGGGCCGCTGTGACCGAGATACGGTTTGGAAAAGTGTTTTTTTTTTGTTTGTCTATAGAATACCTAAGCCTTGATATGTGTTGAAACAGCTTAACTATTTTTATAACCAATATCAACGGTCAACGCAGAGAAGATGACCTCTTACAACAAATAGATTTATAAGAATTTTAATATATAGGCTGGCCTTCTGGTTGAATTGGTTCTACATATGAGTATGGCATGTTATGGCATTTGAGTATGCCAAACGTAATAGAAATGATGCAATGAGAGAAAAAACTATTTTGCTTTTAATTGTAGGTCCTTTGTTCAGAAATGCAATCTTTTTGTAAGTTCAAAATATTGATCTTGATTATTATCTTTACTTCTAAATTCATAAGATCAACCTTGAATTGGTCTAAATCGACATTAATATTATTTAGATTAATATATAAGCCGACAGTCCGATTCGTATCTTTCTAATTAATTTTATGAACGTATATAAATTGTTAGCAGTTTCGGCTACTGGTCTTTATCGTGGCTCAATTCTAGGGCTATTCTTAGCCAGGGGCGTCGCCGTATCAGCCGTATCAATGATACGGGGCCCCCGAGCCACAAGGGCCCCAACGTCTGTACTGTGTAAGCAAAAAATCGTAAAATGTTCATCAATCAATCGTAAAATCAATTTTTATACAGAGGCCCCCTTAAGCATTAGCTACGCCGCTGGTCTTAGCCCTAGCTATTCGTTAGATTTGAAATTTTTTGTCTTTATTCCAAAACTTTGTAAAATATTCAACCTTAAAATGATGTCAAATTGCTGATGTTTGGTGAAAATGTTGAAGAAAACTGACTCGATATAGTTAGTAGGTACCTACATACATATTGTTAATTGAAATGTTATTAATTTGTGTTACCTCAAAGTAAAATATCTAGTCGGCGAAATAATATGTAATGGTTCGCATTTATCTAAAAATATCTCATAATTGGACCACTTCGCGGTCACTCCTCGCAATTTGAGCTCCTCAAGTATCGTGTTGTGATGTTACGATGAATTGTCGATCCCAAAATATTAAGCGACAAATTCAGGCCAGTATCCATACTCAAAATACACATAGCTAAATAAATCCGTGAAACAAATTCAAGCATTCTCACGCATATTGTGAAGTTCCCTAAATTATCACGTTAGAATGCGCGATGTTATATTCATACATCACTGAGCAAACATTCTAATTGAAATCTCACATGAATTTTAATACATAGAAATTAGCACGGTCTATATAATAAGATTTAAATTGAACACGTACACATTTAATTAGTATCTGCTTGATTATTATCATTTAACACAGTTTAATTACCTTTAAATGTTGGAATGTCATAAGATTAATTCATCTTCTAAGCCCGAGCCCCTAGATTTAAATATAACACCAGAAAATGTTTCCGCTAATCTATTCGAATTCCTTATTCAGTTGCAAAACTAACAAATTGGCAGTGGTCAAGCGGCCTTGCTTTCGTGTTATATCTGTTTATTCTGCAGAAAACTAATTTACAGCCTCGTTCAAAACCGACTAATAAATTATACATGTGATGAAATGGTTTATTTTTTTTACATTATCTTTAATTTAATTAATGACGCGTGCTAATGGTTGTTTAACGTCTGCTTGAACGAGTTAATTTTTTCTAAATTAATTTGTTTTATTATTCATGATGGTGGAGATGAAAATATTCAGGAATTATAAAATCGCATCATTAATATTCCATTAAAAACGTTATAAGTTCTAATATTACGTACAGATGTTTATAATGCTATAAAAGCACAATTCAAATAATAATAAGAAATTAATGGAACTCTGTAAGTAAAATTCAAGCTGCTCTAAAAATTTGACACAAATAATGCAGAAGTGTATGATACTATAGAAGTAAAATTTGGAAAAGAAATAAATCATAAAAAAAAAATACTTTTCGTAGTAGTAGATCCAAAGCTAAGAATTAATTTGTAATCTATTGAAATTTCAAGAGAATGGGGACAGCGTTTGCACGTCAAATAAAATAGAAGTCGTACAAATTACGACATTAAATAGTAGTCTCAGTCACAGGACGAAGAAGAAACAGCCCTATATTAATAACTAACATTCGGTTAAGAAACAGCCCTATATTAATAACCAACATTCGGTTACAAGCAGCAAAATAACCACATCTTCTCTTCACGCATAATGTAAAGGTTTCCTCTTTTCCATAAAAGTAAGTATAAACTATATTGAAATCATAAGTAGAATATAAAGCTGTAAGTGCCCTATAACTTCAAAATTCAATTTAAATATGACTTTCAAAGCATCTGCGAACGAGTTATAAGGTTCTCTCAGAAAACCAAACTAATAATAAAAATGCGAAAGTAACTCTGTTTGTCTGTTTGTATGAATGTTTTTTTTTATATAGATAGACTGGACCTTGGAGAAGAACTTAGGCTACCTTTTTTTCGTGCAAAGTCGAAGGCACCAGATAGTTTTGATATATCTTTGGATGACATAAAAGTTGGAAACGCTATTTCTTTCAACTCTTGAAATGAATGGTTTGATTGGAAGTCGCCGCGTGATGTAAACACATCCACTTGCCCTCTATGTTCTTTAGCATAACCAACATTTTTTATTATTTGAATATTAATACTTAAAGTGGAGAAGAAATGTATATGGTATGTAAGAGGGTGAAATGTAGTCGCGAGTGCTGCCGAAAACCCAAGAGATACATATATATATATATGTATAACTAATAACTGTCAAAATTCACTAGTCGCAAAGGCACTTACAGAAGAACAAAATGTACGACAATGGCCAATCTTTAACTATTTAGTTTAACAGCAAACACCTTTCCTTATTTTCAAACTTTTAATCTCAAGGGATGAAAATAGATTATGATATCTCTTTTATTTCTTCTTCTCAGTCAACGTAGAAATATTCATATTGATCTGCGCAAATCAATTGATAGCCGTCACACAGTAAAAATCACTATATTTGATTAATTTTGATACGCTCTATTATCTAACATGTATATGCTATGCTTACGCATTGTTTTTTATCTTTTAGGCACATTTCCGATTACATAGTCCTTGAATACGTATGCCAAATTATTATTTATGTAACAAGTAACCAAAACATTTACAAATTTTAGTAAGAAAGTTTTTAGAAAATTCGGGGCGCATCCAATCTTAGAGGTGAAAGACCAAGCAGAATGTAGGCTACGGGCTCGCTGGTTACCTGTGGTCTGGTTGGATGTGTTCATACGTGACCTACCCTACCCATCTGGGGTAAGCTTGCCAATTAGTAAAGAAATGCAATATCCTGTCCTAACGGAAGGGACATTTGGAAAGCTTTGATAGGTGCCAATTCTGTTAACGTTAATTGTATTAGCCACTCAGCGTCGAAACTTTTAGAAAGTCACTAATTAAAATTTAACAGTTTCTCAATTAAGAAATCAGTTAAACAAACAATTTCCATGTTGTAACAATTGACTCATTTATCGATGTTTATTTTTAAATTTAATTTATTTGCATAGCTATTATCCGGCCCGAGTTTGTTTACGATAACATGACTACCCAAGTTAGCACGGAATTCATGCATGATTGTATTACAGAACTACAGTAAACAAGAAACTTTATACCAAATACTAACACTAGGGTTTGAATCTAAGAGTAAACTGCTGATTAAACGCCATTACAGTACGTGCTATTTTTAGAATCCGCACAGAGATCACGTCTTTGTCTGCTGTAATGTAAATGACTATCAACCATTCCATGTCTCACAAAACAGAATCTGTGTGCACCGCCGATCAAAACAAAACGTTACATAACCTAAAAGTGAGACAAACAAAATGAAACTCACCTAATTCGTCTTTTAAAACCTTCGACATTCTGCCAACCTTCATAATTGCACTAAAAAAAGTAATAAGATTCACAATGAGGTTATAAACACGATTGTCTGTTAACGTCACGTCATTTTGACAGGTGACGCGAGCTGTGACCGCCACCTCGCGCGGCTAGGGGAGCACGGGAGAGTTCCCCGTGCGGTGGTGTATTTTGTTGTCGAATGACATAGTTTAGGGAGTGAAGTAGTCAGAGGAGCGTAACTCGTCTTAGCTTCTCGCGGCCAATGAACGGCACGGCCCGATGTGCCAAGGTCACTGGAGGCAAAACCGGCAGCACGCAGGTCCGACAGAGGGCGGCACGCGGCGCGAGCGAAGTACACGAGCAGCTTCTATGCTGCCCGTATGGCAACTAAACAGAAACACTGTATAGCCCGGCATGATGCCCCGATAAGCGGTATTATGGAATAAATAAAAACGCGACGCGTTCTGAATGTGAATGAATGTGCAGGCAAACTGTACGTCATTTTATTCATTGTCTTTATAATACCTACTTGGATGTACTTTCTATCAATATACAATAAATAACTGACGAGCAGGTAAGTATGTAATTCGTATAATAAGGTACACTGAATCACGATTTGTTTTCAAACAATATATTGACAAAAATAGCCCAAGAAGTTTGTCGACCCTTTTATTTACCTAGATAATTAAGCAGGTGGATACTACAATGCCGTTAAAAAACGTTACTAATTGGGAAAAAAAATACAGAGTGCTAAGTTATCTCTGTGTGCCCCCGACTTTATTTATATTACTTTTTAAGTTAACAATATTTAAGATGTTAAGATAAAACAATATTAATTTGAAGTTCGATTTACATTTTCTAGCAGTAAAGACTCAAATAGTTCAGCAAATTAATAGTTTGTCGACCTTGTTATCTCTTTTACATAGTTATAGTATAATATTAATATGTCTAATAATAACACTGATCTATATTTTTTATAAACATTACCTTTCCATTAAAATAAAAAATGATACGTGTCCTATAAATATAATAAAAGGTATAATAAAAAATCAAGGAAATCGTTTAATATTCAGTACTTCTCGCTACTGGACGATAGATGGCGTGACTTGAAATCTAAAACTACGTGCGCACCGCAAGAAACGAATGACAGACTAAAGATTAAAACAATTGAATAATATTTATTTTCGGTGAATGGGTAAGGTCCAACAGTCTCAGACAACATAATATCATAACTATCTAGATATTTCGACTCAAGGGTTTGCAATCATCGTTAACATCCCCCTGCGATTATTCCAATTTATTTGGGTCGGCGCAGCATGTATACTCAAGGGTTCTAATGCAAACAATAACCTTATTTTTTTATTAAGTTAAGTTTCCTAGTTAAATAAAGGAAAACAAAACAAAAAAAAAAACATCACAAAAGTAAGAACGTAATATTTCTAAAGGATATAACTAACTATATGGCACCAGAAAATATAGAAAAATACAATAATATTTACACATTCAAGTTCAACAATCCCCAACATAAAGAATAATTTGAAACAGCAACCCGAGTCGGCTTAGATAAAACGCGTAGGTTTAAAAATGATCATTATTAGCTGTAAACGGTATTTCGTCTGACCAAAACTAGTTTAAAGAAGGATTCTCAATTAACTCTCGTCTGTCTACGATTCTACGTGGTAAGTTGGTCGCGGAGTATTTATCGTCCGTACTAAGTTGCGTTGTAAACCGCTCTCTCGAAGTAGAATAAATGTAACACAAGGCAACAAAGTAATATCTTCCACTCACGTAGCTAGCACTAGATTTATTTCTTAATCACTGCAGCACTACCTTTCTAAATGAGTTTTACTTATGTACTTTATACAGCCTATGTTTAAGTATAAAGAGAACGATTCCATATTATATATTCGCCAAACTGACATACATATACTCATGTTTGTTGGCATGGGGTAGGCAGAAACTACAGAACACCACCTACATAGTACTCCCTTTGCTTCGTCCACATTCATACATCTGGTCTTATACCTACGCGCGCTAGTTGCGAGTACAACGCACTTGGTCATTTTGGAGGACAACACCAATAAGGTCAGTGTATGTCCTTCTAGGGCGTCCCCTTCCGGCGTTTCCACTGATATCTGCCTGGACATACATGCCTTTTGTTAATCATCTTTCATTGATCCTTTCAACATGAACAAATTATCTAAGCTACTCTTTTCATTTTTTGTCATTACATATTATTTTAAACCGTAACGTTGTGTTATCAAATCATTCCTAAATCCAAAATTCATAGTCTTCTCTCTAAATTGTATAGCTATCAACGAATCAATCATACCCTTTTTTTGCATTCTACACATAATGCCTGAACGTACGATTTTTCATCAGGGGTTCGATTTTAGTGGTGACTTCTAAAATTCAAACAATCTGACAATAGGCATGATGACTGTATTAAAGAATCAAGGAATTAATGGTTTTAGAGAAAAATATATGTACACAGGATTCTCAAAAATGACTTAGTTTTAATATAAACATTAAGATTAATAAGATTTTCAATAAAATAAAAGTATAAAATACTGCAATCGGCCATGTTAACTGAAACCACCAATCACAGCGAATGACGTCACGCCTCATCGGGAATGTAAATATCACCTTACATTTGTTTGAATTTTCATTGTAAAAATTCGTTTCGATTGATTTCTACATCATTAAATTAGTTAATTTGTTGTTTATTCGTGGTTTTGTACCTAAAATACAAACATTCAAGAATCATCAACGATCGAACAAGGTTTTATTAAAGCAAATAGCAGTAATTTGCCAAGAATTGATTTGTTGATGTTGGGAGAGTTTCTTGCGATAAATAAAGACTTTTGCTCATCTGAATTTCGGAATGTGAAAACGTCCTTGTAAGTACATTATTATTAATCTATTTTGCTAAGTAAAATTCTACTTACACAAGCCTGTTTTAACACATAAGTCATCGGTTATTTTTGAGGTTAACTAACTCGCAGCTAACGAAACTAATACTATTTTTACTTTTAAAGTATCTATTTCTTAAAACTTCACAAGTAATAATGTGTTAATTTACAAACCAATCTACTAAACCCTACCACAGCGCGCATAGCTGTGCTCGTAAATTCAACATCTATTAAACACCAAGTCCACTTTCTGTATTTGTTTATTAGTCTAATCAATTTTATTTATTTCAGGTCTTCCAGACCGTCATATCACATATGGTGAATTATGCTAGGGCTATCGTGCAACTTAAACGTGAAGGGAAAATTTCCTCGGAGCATAAAGTCCATGCAAAGTTATATGCAGTTACACCCAGATGCGAGTTCAAAATATTTAAGTGGATGGAAAAAGTGTTATTTATGTGTGGCCGACTCTGATTACCGTAACAATAAACATGTTGAAATTATATGTGTAACATTTGATAAAGAATATGTCAGATTTTCTTAAGTGTAATTACAACAGTGTAACATTCTGGAAATCCTATGTATATCCATTGTTATATGAAAGTACAGAGAAATAACTAAAAATGCAGTTTTGTTTCATTTATTTAATAAGAGTTTTGTAAGTTAATTAAACCACATGTTATTGTTATATATCATCAAGAACTTTGAGCAAACTTCTCAAAGCCTCTTGTTTTTTATCATCTTGTGTCATCTTGCTGCAGTCAGAAGCAGATTCCATTTGAAGGGACTGTTGATGGTGATGATTCTATCGGAGTCACAGAAGGAGTATAAGAAGTATCAATATCTGCTTGTTCTTCTTTTTTTAAACATTCTTCTTATAACATTTACATTGGAACTTGATGGGTTGAGACTGACTCTTGTCTTAAACTTGAGATGTAGAGACAGAGTGCAGGTGTGGCTTAAATGGTGATGTATTCTGATTTACCAACTGTTCTGTTTGATTAGCTTTACTTTGAAAGTTTTAATCACATGTACTTGAAATGATTTATCTATAGTTTTTGGTGTTACTTGTTGAAGTTCTTCAAGATTGTGCTGAACTGTAAAAAGAAACTTATTTCAATATGTATTTCTTTCTTTACATTGGTAGTGAAATAAATATTCCAATATTTATTTAAATGGTGATAGAACAGATAAGATTGTCAGAGATTATACAAAATATACCTTCTTTTACCTGTAGATTTTCATTGAAACAAAAACAGGTAGATATGACTATACTAAGTAAATATTGATCTAATCATAAAATAAAAAAGGCTAATAAATTACAAATTTGTGTCATTATTTAGTTAATTAGGTACATAATAACAATTTAAAGTTTCTTGTTGCATTCAACCCGTTATTAAAGCATGAAACTATATAAATCTTAAAACATGTGTACCTGAACTTCCAGATGAAATTTCTTGTAAATTACATTTTCTGGAACCATATTACTTTCTTCTAATTGCTTTTCACATTCTACAATAGCCATCATCTTTTGTTTCTTACACATATAAGGTCGTTCTATAGTGCCAGATGTTAGCATTTTTCTGTATGGTTGGCATTCATATTATTCATACACCCTAGTTTCATACGCACTTGTGTCACTGATCCCATCACATGATACTGCATATAATTTTCCATATCATTTGGTAGCGGAAAAAAGATATGTCCAAATTGTTAACAAGAACGATATCTGACCAAAACAAACATAACCTCAATTAATTGCTAAAGTATTTAATCACACACAAAGATTTAAGAGTTCACACCTATTAAATCTATAGAACTACTTCAATTAATTAAAGTGGTCTTCACAAAAATAAATTGTTGAATTCGATGTCTCAGGTCTCGCCGTGCGAGCTTTAGCCATTTATCTCGCACTATTTTCTCGTTTGGAACATAAACAAACAATTTGTTAGGTGTTTATATTGATGTGTTTTTGCACAGAGGATCCGCACACCACGTTGTAATATTTGGAATTCATTTTAACACAGGAAATATGTAATAATGTTGATTTTCTTCTTTCAGCGTATGCAGCAATGCATTGTATACTGGGTCGTGACGTCACAATGGACGCCATGACACCCACGAGCGTTTTCGCGCATAATTTGAAATATATAGATTAAAATGCAGTTATTTGCGTTACAACTAAGTTTATTGCTGAAATAATGTGTTTTTCGGAAATAGTAGACGTGTACCCTTATTATAAAAGCAGATTTCAAAATCAGTCATCATGCCTATTACCTATAATTCAGTGTTTGACATTTTTCTCTTGGTTCTTAACCTGCTAAAAACTTCATAGGTTTTCGACACAGCTCTGTATGCCTCTTCTAAAGATGTACCTTGTAAAGAGACTGTTGTGTTATCTTAGATTTGCCATTTTTGCCACGTGTACATATCCATGACAAATATGCAGTCAGTAGCTAGCCATCTACTCAGTAGGTGTGAGGTGTCAGTCCGTGCGTCAAACGGGAGATTCATCATTTGTATTACGATACTGATACGTGCAGTATTTTCAATCGCCACACGTGTCTGCACTTATTTTTTAACAGCCGTTGATCCCACGCTTGTCTGTCCACGTGGATGTTATAATCTAAACATCTGGATACTTAACTCGAAGAATTGGTTTTATATTATCATGATTTTATACTGCTAAATAAAACGGAAATTAATAATAGCCTCCCCTAAAATAAAGACAGGCGGTCTCAATATAACTTAAAACTACACTTATGGGGATAGATTTAACCATATCTTCACTTATTGTTAACCCTTTCCAAGACAGCCTGGACTGATAGTAATCCGGTATAAAGAATCACATGAACTGTTGATCGCCGCAGCTGCTGTAAGCTGCTCTTCAGTGACATGTTGTGTTTTGTATTTTTAATAGCTTGCACACTTCTTCAAGCTTGGTGTATTTGCTTTTCTGCCTTCTTTATTCAAAAGGACGAAACTGACCTCATTAACTTCCGAGGGGGACACGCTCGAAGAGAAGCACCTGTCGGATCACTTGACCCTATTTGCGTAGTCATGAACATCATCCAAACCAACTGTTTATACATGAACAGTCCGTAACTGTTCCATTGCAGGGCAAGGACCTTTTCTCTGACAGAGATGGAACGAGCATTGATTACTGCGCTAACTCACTACAGGTTAGCGATTTCACATTATTCATATTATTATATAAGGCGCTACTGCAAGATTTTAATGTGAGGTTGTGCTAACAGTTCCAGATCTAACTCCATCAGCCAGTTTTCAGTTTCCACATGATGTTTTCCTTAACTGAATAAAACCATGAAATAAAATATAAATATTGACGGTTAACATCAATGTACCATAGCGTTAATAATCAGCGTATTTTTAGTTCATGGCAACCGTTACGGATTGCGTGAAGCACGAGATTGGCATTCTATTGCCTCGTCATTATAATAATGATTACTTAGGCTACACCGCGTATTGTGGACTAACATGCCAATTTATTTGTCACACCCTTTTGTACTACATGTTTGGAATGTTATCCTTATAAACATTTATAAAAAATAATGCTGCTCTGACTAAAGTAATAAAAATATTGTCTTCGTAATAGTCTGATGCATAAATGGAAAATATTATTGTCCATTAAAAGTTTGGTCGATGTATCCTACATTTGTGTATTTTATAGTAATGCATATAACACTACAAGATGAGGTAAACCAAATGACGTAAGATTGTTCTACGTGACTTCTGGAAGTAAAATTTCCCCTCATCTTATTGATCATCAAATGAAGTAGAAGCACTGAGAAATATGTATTTATTTATTGAGAAAGATCTCCGAAAACAATACCTTACCGACGTTCAGGAATCTTCCATAATTATAAAATGACTCCTGGTTTTTTTTGAATTTGCAGTGGCAGTTCAAAAATAACGTAAACAGTAAAACTCTGCAGGAAAACTAGTTTTAAAAATATTCATAAAACAGGTAGGTCCCTACTCAAACACGTTTATCCTATTCGGAACCTTTAGGTAAATTACCATGTCAAATGGCAGGAGATTTTTCGTACATCGGGAATATTGAGCCTAACGGTATCGATATATTATTCCTGAATAAATTAATTTTAAATAATAGAAATAACAATTACAACACTTGCCAATGAATTGATTAAATATTTGACTGAACATTTTTTACTGTTAAAAATGGGATCTTCGATTCGATTTCAAGCAAAATGTTGGTGCATACATCTAATACCGCCTGTTTTCCATTGGGGTAGGCAGATACTATCGACTACCACATGCTATGATTCTGACACACCTCTTTCGCTACATGCATGGTCATTAATCTGTTTAATCCTGCTCCTGAGTTGCCCTTTTTGTAAACGTCCACAATTATATTGCGGTACGTTGTTGAGGTCGGCCTATTCTCGACTCTTTCATCCCCGATCGCCTCATATACTAGTTTTGTAAATCGCCTTTCATTTATCATGTTTTTTATTTACAACAAGAAAAAAATATGAAAATAACTTTGTGTTATTTAATATCCATAGCATTTCTAGAGTAGAAGCTCTCTAATTTTTCTATAAATATAAGTGTCATGAATAAAGTTCTGTCGTAACAGGCGTCTAAACTTGACCATGGTAGTGTAGTGGTTCAACCGAAGCTTCGACCTTACCCTATATGAGAAAAAGCCCAATAGCAAACCATTGGTGATCCAGCTACCCTACTTCGATTACATCCATTTACATAAAGTTCTTAGTATTAATAATGTAAGTAACCCGGTAACCGGTATTTTTATTAGGATATTACACCGTTATTAAAGGTGAACCTGAATTTGGTTTGGCACGAACCAGAGATGAATACTGTCTCATTTTTCTAGGAGTCGCAAGGGTGACTACCGAGGGTGTGGTCCTGGGTTTGATTTCTGGGATTTTGTGTTGGGATAATTCTCAGTAGCAGCAGAGTTTGGAATCATGCCCGGTTGATGGCAATAGACTTATCAACTATATCCACACGAGATGTGAAAATAGGATTGATAAAACGTGACCGTATAAATACTGGTGTGCACACCTCTGCCTCCTCCTCTGGGAATGCAGGCGTGACGTTATGTTAGAGAGATAGATATATTTATATAAAATTTTGTCATGGTCAACCAAAAACCAAACCAAAAGAAGACATTGTTCGATTACAAACACTGAATCTCGTGTCACAGTGTCCGTTATCGAACAAAAGAATTGACAAGCACCGCAAATTAAAAACAAATAACAAATGTACAACATTAAAAACAGGAACAGGTTGATTGTCCTAGTCAAATTCGAAAATTGAAGTAAAGGAAAAAAACAAGCATTCAGTTTTTGAAAATTTTATTTAAAAATAAATTATCGTAGTACAACTTGCACCAATAACAACAAAATTTTGGTTTGAACAACATGAAACCGTAACGTTCGCTCAAAGCATATCAACTTATTAATATTGCGCTCTAGAATTACAAAATTATATACTACACGGTGCGATAGTTTGACCTAGGATTAAGTATTATTTTATACTAATTTCTTCGTGTAAAACTCACTATCATTCACAACATAAACGGAGATTCGCCCCTCAGACAATGTTGAAGATACACCGATAAAGTACTGTAAAAACATGACATCACGAACCATTTTAGTCTGTTTCGAATCAATGTATCTCCAACATGAAAGCAACTTCGCACACAAAAGTTAGACAAAAAATAAAAAAGAACTTAGCAAGTAACAGAAATAGCATCTCGCAGGAGTTAAACATCGGTCGAAGGCACGGTATAATGTATGAGTATTTTAATACAATACTACGTGATTGTACCGAAAAATAAACGGATTCACTATAAATAATACTTGTCATGATGCGATCAACTTTCTAATTGTCATGTTTGAAATTCAGAAAAGCGAAACCTTGCTGGCGTATTTTTTTTTTAACTTGCTTAGAATTATTCGCTTCACCGAATTAGTAAAATTTTATTATATTTTAATATTTGTCTATGATCTCATAGCAAACACACAATGTAAAACAACAATTTATGTGCTAATCATTGCCATTTCTTCTAGGGTTGCCTCATACTTCCTACCATCTTGTGTCAAAGTACAAATGTAAAGTAAATCATATTGCTTACAATTTTACCTAATTCTATTTATTGTTTACGATATTTCCTATAAAATTGAAATATCATTGAAGTGTTTATTATAAAATGTTTGCTACAGGCAATTCCGTTAAAGGTTTTAAATACCTAAGGGCTTACATTGTTGTTAAAATACACTTTAGGAATTAAAAATACTGGATAAATTAAATTTATTTTTACAAATTCATGTCAAGTAGTAAAATTGCCAGTATGTGGTATCGATTTTCAAAATCGTATACCAAATAATCGACAAGACGCGCCTGCGTAGTGCAGATTTCACTTGCGAAACACTGTAAAATCACTTATCTAAGATTAGAAAATATACATGATAGGGCCCAAATACATTGTTTCTGAAGATTAATAAATCGCTTAATTGACTGCACAGGAAACTAAGTCCCCGGTAATATTATTGCCATAACAATTATAATACATGCGTTGGACAGGGGTAGGGCGTTATTGAACTTAAGCGAAGCGAGATTATCCTTAATCTGTTGGCTCGTTAATTCCCAGACACAATAGAACTGTTATCTCGCTAATTAAAGGAACCTGTTTTCAAAAACTTTCGTCAAACTTATTTTGGTTCAAATTTGACTCTTATATCGCAACGCTACCGCCCTGGACAACCCTGCGTCATTTTATTTTGAACAGCACAGGACTTTTCCCTACATACTATTAAATTTTATTATATACAATGTCAATACTACAGTTAATAATTTAAAGGATTTTAAAAGAGCATTTTCATTATAAAGTCGCGTGAAATCATTCAGTATCGTTGTAATTTAGCTCAGTGTATATTTAGCGTTAGCGAAGTGAAATGGCTAAAATTATATTATAGCGAACACATTGTACTGTGATAGAATGCTATATTAAAAGTAAAGTGACTTTAACATTATTGTTTATAATGACTTCATTGCTTCGATATGTTGAAGGGCTCTGAATAACTTTGCTACGGAACGTCATGATGTGACTATTCTTAATAGATTTCCTGTTAAGTTGTCTTTAGTTAGTCATTTGATCTTGGCATTATTATACAAATTGCAAATTTTATCTCTGTTGTTGACATTGTTTACTTTGTAAATAAGGTTTTAGAATCTTTGACATGTCCCTTACAAGCCATAGTAAAAAAAAAAAAACAATTTGCTGGTTTTCAAAGAACCGATTTCATTCACTAATTCTTACAACCCATAAAAAATATGGTCGGTCTAAAACCTTGAGATTAGTAACAAAAACAAAACTAGAATTGATGTCTGACATTAAAGAACTTTAAATTAAAGATTGATGTTACTTCAAAAGCGTACTAAAACTTTTACTATCCAATACGTTTTAAAATCGATTCACGTCATACGATACAATCGAATCCAAAAGTGTTTGTGTATGACGTCAACGATTGCGATAGTATGATTGGCACGGGCTTAATGTATTATGTTTGGACCTATACCAACTACCTTCGCCTCATAATTCATTGTGTTGTGTTTTTTGCTATTGAACTTGGCCGCTATCCAATTGGGAAGTAAAAGCAGACAACACATTAGAAAATGAGTTAAAATTGCTTTATTGGTCGTAAAATAAAGTTGCGGCCAAGTATGATGAGTTTTACGAAGTAGTGCATATAATCACAGTCTTTTTTACTTTTCCAGAAAATCTATATAATTGAACATATTTCATCTATTTTATTAGTGATTGCTAAAGGTACTGTAATGCCATTTGATATTCTATTATTATTTATTACATGATCAACAATTCATCAGGATTGACAAGACCAATGACCCCACATATTCGCAATACTGTAATCTTTTTAGAATTCTGCGCAAAAAGTCACGTAATTTTACGATATATTATAACCCTCTGTAGAAATTTCATCATAATGAATCAACAATTTACTACTAAAATATCGTAGAACCTTCAACATACCAAAGCAACGTAGCCCTAAGCCTCAATCACATCGGAGTACAGTCACTCACTAAAGTTTCGTCCGTCACCTGAACGTACTCGTATTTCTTACATGTGACGTATGACGCTGTTATTCGAGCTGTTTGTACATGTCTTCTATCTGTGGTTTGAAGTAGCTCCTTATTTCGGGTCGTTTCGCCTTCATTGTGGGAGTTAGGAGGCCGTTCTGAACAGAGAAGGGATCCGGGTGTAGGTATATGTCCTTGACCTGTGAGAAAACAAGAATTAACAAAGTTCACATGAGACATATTGGAACAAAGGAAATTGTATCTTAAAAAAAAGGAAATAAATTATACAATTTTGTAGAAAGAACAGTACGGTCATGCGCATGATTTGAACATGCACCTAACCTCCGGTAGAAATACTCCAGGCGCTCTCAAAAATTCTTAATATTAAAGTAAAATTCTATTTTGGTGCTGTTCGTTGCCCATCGCTAGATTTTACATTCAAAATCTTACAAATTATACAATTATTTATCATTAAAAAAAACTACTATCATTATTTCTGGTAGGTATGAGAATAAAAATCCTTTTCCAAAAAATTCTCTCTTAGATATGTCTACTGTATCTATGCTAGAATTTTTACCGGGAATAGTAACTGAATGAAAGACTGCAACCAAAACAAAAAAGCTACATATTTTCAACCACACCCTAATCTGACCACGTGCAAGCAATAGCATTATCGACAAATCCTTGAATAGTTCATACCTACTCATATTAAAAGCATTTTTATTTTAGGAATTACCAAAAGATAAGATCATTGGATTACTCATGCTTGATGACTTCCTAGTTTTAAAAATAACACAATTTTGTTTTATTTGTTCTTCCTGTACATTACACAACATTTCACTGCCATCGGTATAGGGTTATCGTGTTTCCAAAATAGTAGTGAGATTACGTATCTATAGTAATCAGATAAAGATAACAAAATGTTAAAAACAAGACTATACTACACCTATGCGATAGACTAAAATAATCGTGTCGTGGTGATAATTCGTTTAGCACAACGATGATAAATATTACGTGCCAGTGAATATACCATGTTTTAGGTAAATAAATAAAGATTTGATTGATACTGAACATGATAACGCTAACGCGAAACATGGTCAAGAGATATCTTTGTTAGCAATCAGAAAATATTTTTCAAGTAAAATTGTGTTGATAAAAGCTCGTCCTGAATATATGAAATTGTCAATATGCACAGATTCTCAGCTAAAACCCTAATTATGATGACCACTGCCTCGTTGATCGAGTGGGCGCAAGCGGAGTAACGCGTGAAGTCCTGGGTTTACTGTTATGGGATGCTTAGTAAGTCCAAAGTTAATTTAGTTGATGGCAATAGATTCACCACCGTTTAGACATAATAACTACAACGGTAAAATTCCTAACCCTTCGGTATTACAAATTTTGTAAATGATCATCTTAACAATAATTATGTCGTTATCAGCTGAAACTCCTAACCACCTTTTTAGCACAATTCCTTGATTGCAAGAAATGCCATTGGATGACACCAAAAGAAGAATGATGGTGGAAAAATTGTGTAAGTAAATTGTGTTGTGTAAAAAGTTGAGTAAATTTGAACATAATTCTGATATTTCTAATGCGTTTGTACTATTTAATCTACACAAGTGGACGAATATTGAGTAGGCTGACTGAACTCACCAATGCACCGAATTACATTTTAATTAATTTGTTGGATATCAAAAACGTAGTATTAAAAGAAAAAAGAATATACTGTATTATATTGGTGGAAATTCGATAGCAAAACTACTTTAAAATTTTACTGAGGCATTGCAGCCTACGTTTTGCTTTTACAAGTCGAGTACCGTGCTGGACTTGATTATTTATAGACATTACCCCCCACTTAAAATCTGTATTGTATTGAGGGCGCATTGCTGACCAAAATTTACATATATAGTATATACAATCCTAAAACATTCATCTGTAGCCCATATAAATAAAAATATTCCGAGTGGAAACTCGGATCTAAAACTAAACTAAAATATATTTTGTTAACAATTCCAGCAACACCACTAACACAACTATCTCCTATCTCACCTGTTCGAAGGTCTTAAGGCCAGCGTTCCGTCCCCACTGCAGCATATCCTCGAGGATGATCTTCTTGACGCGCGCGTCCTCGCACAGTGCGGAGAACGTGCCCTTAATGCCGTTCTCTAGCGCCCAACACTTCACCACGTCTACGTCGGGTACTACCACTGCTACTACACATGACTGAAATATAATGGATAGTAGTTTATGACTCAATATCTTTATCGAATACTGCAGGAAGGTGGAGTTACATTCTTTTGCTTGTTTAGAAGCTAACCAATAAAGGATATAGTCAAGGTCTACAGACTGATCGCGCTGAGTGGTAATTAACCCCAAAAATCATTTACCGGCCACAGGTGCAAAGTGCTGAATATCTCAAAAGGAACTGAAGAGATAATATTGGTCATTCATAGGGTAAGAGCAGTTGACAATAGTTTACGCTTTGGTTCTCTTAAAACGGTGAAGGTAAACATCGTGAGGAGAACCAGCACACCTGAAAGATTCTCTCAATGGTGTGTAAAGCCAGAGAACTACGTGTGGTGTAAACTCTGATACTAGGTTGTTCATCAACCACACGATAAGAAGAAGAAGAATCGCTTTGGGTGAGTGGAAGAGTTGACAGCCGGTGATCAACATAAGGGAATTTACTCTAGACATGAATAAAGTGCAGGTTTAAAAGTCTCAAGATCAAATAATCTTGATGTGTAAGGGCCTATTATATAAATATTATGCATATTGCCCTCGCTATTATTAATATATTAAATTTTAAAGAAATTATATTTAATTTAAATCCTGATGTAGATGATATTTTAACTAATATAATAATATTTAATATTTGTATCATTGACCACTCATATACCGCATGCTTTGGCGCAAATGTTAAAAACAAAAAAACTTTGATTGACAAAAATTAGACGTTCAATAAAGATTTTAATTTCAAAACAGGAAATGAGTTTCCTGTTTACAAAGAGCGGGATGTTTTTCATTTCACGGAAATTCTGGCGAATTTAAGAAATTTAAAAGGAATGTTGTTTACCTTCAGAGACTCGCCATGAACGAAAACTTGTTCGACGTACTGACTTCTAATGTAAATGTTCTCAATTTTTTCAGGAACTATGTATTCGCCTTGTGACAGTTTGAAGATATGTTTTCTTCTGTCGATGATTTTTAGAGTGCCGTTCTGAAAACAGAATACGAGATAGTGGTTAGAATTTCTTCAAAAGCAAGTTTTTGGTTGTCTTCAAGATATTTTAATAGCAATAACAAGACGTTGGGAACTCTGTTGCTGAGAATTAATATTTATTTATTTTTCGTAGATTTATACGCCAATTGTTAGAATTTAAACACAAGTATCGACAAATCTACAAATCCATTTACTGCATGAACGTAAGGCGTTTCCAACGTTTCCTTTTAATCTAATTTAATCTTGACAAACTAAATTAAAATGAAGCATTGGCGAATATTACTATGACACGAATAACTTCCACGAGACTTTGGAAGATCATATTAGAGAATACATGATCTCAATAATCTACATCTTAGAATAAAAAACAAACAAACTCACTGGCAACCATTTTCCGACATCTCCCGTGTGGTGCCAGCCATCTTGGTCGATGACTTGCATGGTTTTCTCGGGCTCCTTGAAGTAACCCTTGAACACGTTAGCGCCTTGCACGCACACCTCTCCCTGGCCTTGCGATGCGTAGTACTCCATCTCGGGCACGTCCACTAACTGCAGGTTTGGAGGATATATTGTTAAAGTTGATAAATTTAGATGAGCTAGGAAAGATGATTCAGCTATTTCTTTTTAAGGGCGTTGTTTAGATTTTTAACAAATAATGCATAGCTAGACCGGCTTGTAACTAAAAACCAAAACAAAATCAGATTTAGATTAGTGCTATCATCACACCATTATCATTGGGGCAAAATAAATTAGATTTGAACAACAATTAACGCTTAAATTGTCGATGAAATTAACGAGCTCTATGAAATCTTATAGTATTAATAGTTTGTATTGTATAGTAGTAATTATATAAGTGTGATCACGAGAAAATCAATAACATTTGCAGGTTTAGGGCACAGGCTTAATGAATTTTCATTATAACTCATATCTTATAAAGTAGTAAACATTGCTGAATTATAAACTGTCAATAAAAAGAGTTAATGTTTAATACTAAGTGGAACCAAACGATCCATAAAATTTTGATGGATCGCATATAAATGTTTGATGAAACAACAACTATTAAGACCAGCTATTGCGCACTATCTCTCCCAATGAAAAAATATTATAGAAATACAGCAATAACTCAGTATGTCGGGATGAAAGACAGATTACAAATTTGAGCTATGAATAAATCTGGCTGTCTTTACATACATCATAGTCTACGAAGGTCGATCAATGCGGTAGTGAATATTCTAGAAATTTTTGAATTGTTTATTTACAGAACTACCTTGAATTGCGCAAAGGTAGTTAGTTATTTAAATAAACGACCTGACGCCATTAATCTGTTCAGAGTAAACAGCTGAAATTTCCCGGTGCCACTTACTGAATCCTGGATTTTAACGGCTGTTTGTCAAGACGTTGACTCATATGTTTTGGCAGCTGCCGATATCCGAGGTAAGTGTTTAATATATCGATCGGTGGGTAGCTGGCTGGAGTGAATCAACTGAATATACGATATTATATTATATTCGGATGAACTAGATTACTGTGAGTCAACTAAGGTGTGGTCTATTTAGGGATTGGTAACCCAGAAAGAACTACAGCTTAAGTAATGCATTTGCTTCATGATAGTTGCTTCGACATTTTTTAATAGATCTTACTCTTCAACAGTTACTTTATATATCTGCAATAATTATGGTTTTGTCACAATGTGCGTCGTGTTTAATTTTCCGCACGCCGCCTTTGTTCCTAGCCTCGAGGATAAGCTGGCTATAAAATTGCAATAAAATCAAATTACCTTCACTTTGCAACAAGCGACGGGAGGGCCGACATGTTCAGGCACGTGGTCGCCCTGAACTGTTAGAGTTACTGGCGCCGTGCACTCTGTCTGACCGTAGCCTTCTACGATCTGTTGGCAAAAAATAAAATGACGAATAAATTATAGAAAAGCATAATGTATAGGAATTTCTTATGATAGCAATAACATCACTGTTTGAAAAACAAAAGATACTTTTCTAAAACAAATAAGTGACGACCGTTCATAATGGAAAGCTCTCTGATTTTCTGCCCACTTATTTCGAGGAAGCCCCCGTTTTAAGCATTTAAGGGAAAATAATCAAGCATAGACTCACTCTACAAAATAAATTATATCAATAGCCGAGTACTCTAGTCTATCTCTAGTAAATATTGACAAACACTCAACACAAGGATAATAATTCAAGAGCAGAAGCAAACACTTAAGTTTATATAGAAAATTAATTTTGTACAAATCTTAACCTTATAAATGTATATAGACACAATAACAACAAAAACAGTAAGGCCTATAAAATAAAATGCACTCAAATGTGCTTGTCGAGAAGTGTTAGAGCATGTTTAAAGTAATTTCCTTAATTACGTGAAACAAAAGATTTGCAGCAAACTGAAACTTTGCGGTCAATGACACTGCAGTAGGCGTGATTATTAAACCAAATCAAGAAACGCTTCACACTGTGACTCATGTCACAACAATAGCTTTGAATGAAATTTTAGAGACTAAGATGATCTAGATTGATAAAGCCCAAACAGTTCTGCTTCATATATTAATAGAAGGCGATAAATTGAGGATACTAGCCTGTGAGGGAGATCAACAGCCCCAGTAAAGTACGGCCGTCAAAATAATATATGAACGTATTTATATAATATTATTTGCCTTGTGGATATCAAATGTTATGATATAAAATAAGAGCAAAACCGCTCTCGAAATAGCTAGGAATACTGTTGGCGGTTTTCCATACGGCTGGATAGTATTTGGGATGCGTGAAGATATAGTTGATGTTAGAGTCTTTGTTGGAATTGTCTCTAAAACGTCCAAACAATAATATACAGCTCTAAAATAAATTGTAACTATTGTTTTAGTGACAAAGTATTTTTAGAGCATAAATAACGTGTGCGAATTACGTATAGGTAGTAGAGAATATTCTCTGACGACATCAGCCAAAACATTATTAAAAGCGTTTTAAGCATTCGTGCTCCTTATTCATTGGCGTTCCCGGCTCATTGCCAGGAAGCGTTAGCTTTATTAGAAGAAGTTAAATAGCCTCATTAGCAAACTGTCACTACATCTATAATATGGCCAATTTCAAATTTTATGCGACACGAATGCTGTAAATTATTATCCTTGAGGTATATGAGCATTTTACTGCCTTGTAACATTACGCGAACCAGAACTATAAACAAGGTGACAAATACTAAGATTAAATCTGGTGTAGATGCTATAATAGTACTTACGTGCACCTCGGGTGGGTGTAATGTGCAACTTTGTCTTTTTTATTAATAACGGATCGATGTTTGGACTGATCGTATGCCATGGTGTGGTCGGGAATAGAGCACGGCTGACTCTTGTCGTTAGAAACTAATTTGGTGTCGGAAGCCACCGAAGGACTCCAATTTGGCTTACCAACTACTCTCTATGGACTACAACCAGGATTGGCGGATTAACGTGCTTCCAAAACACAGAAATGCAAATTAAGATGCTTCTATTATTCACTTATCCACAGATGCCTTAACACTCGTTGATCGACTAGTGACTGCAAATGCGTTTAGTATTTTTTTAAAACTTATTAACTGGTACTATACCTGACGAGATCTAAAAATCCAAATTAGGTATTTTTTCATTTGATAGCTTAATCGTTGAAGGTTTTAGGCTATTGAACGTCACGCTACGACCCACGACTGCCTCGTTGGTCTACTGGTCTTAAGCGCGACAACAACATGAGGTTTTAGGTTCGATTCCCAGGTCGGGCAAAGTGTTATTGGGTTTTCTGTTAGGAAATTCTCAGTAGCAGCCCAGAGTTTGGAACTGTGCTTAATTGATGGCAATATGCTCACCACCTATTACATGGAACTTAACAAAATCATTGGTGAAATCTTCTTCATTTCGTATGGGTGATGAACAACTTTAGTGTCAGAGTTTAAACCACCCGTAGGTCTCTGATATTGCTTTACACGCCACCGAGAACATCTCTCAGGTGTGCTGGTTTCCTCACGATGTTTTCCTTCACGGTTTTAAGCAAGTGGTAATTAATTTATAATACGCACATTACTTCGAAACAGTGGTGCGTGCCTTGGGTTCGAACTTGCGACCTTTGAGTTGTCAGTCCAACGGTTAAACCACTCGGCTATCACTGCTAGAAATGTGGGTGTACAACAGTGTACACCTCTGCGTATCCCTTCAGCGAATACAATCGTGATGCTATGCTACAACCCTTAGGAAACGACCAAAAAGAAAATAGCGAGTGAAGCCGCGAGTTACAGCTATTATTGGTACGTAGTTACGTACCTCGGGCTCATGGGTACGTAACAGCCGCAGATCGATCGATCGAGGTTGAGCTGCGCTTGCCGCGGTCGATCTGTGGATAGGTGACCATCATTTCATACCGAGACCCCTCCGTGCCTCAGAGAGCACGTTAAACCGTCGATCCCGGTTTGTAAAATGTATGACAGCCGTTACGGGTAGTCAGAGGCCTGAAAGTCTGACAACCAGTCATACTACGCGATATCGCGATATCGTGTAACTGGGTTGTGGAGGTCAGATAGGCAGTCGCTTCCAGTAAAATTCTGGGATGGCTGCATCCAGTTTGACTAGAAGCCGACCCCAATGTAATTGGGAAAAGGCTAGGCAGATTGAGATACGTACCAAGCAGCCGAGCGCGCACCTCGCGAAGGTGAGCACGTTCCCGGCGAGCGGCGCCGAGCCCACCACCATGATGCGCAGGCGCCCGCCCATGCCCTCGCGCACCTTGCGGAACACCAGCTTGTCCCACACAGAGTCGCTGCGGATTATACCCCTGCAAACATATACATTCGTGTGTTACACATAAATCTTTGAAACGCATTAATGCATGCGGAGCGAACTCGAAAGTTATAATTTTATATAATAATAGAATACATATTATAAATATCTCTATATAGTAAAAAACAAAGTCGCTTTCGGCGTTGGTCTGTTTATTCGCTATCTCCTCCTAAACCACAGAACGGATTTCGATGCGAGTGTTCACCGTCGTTTAGATAATTTTTACAGATGGTTTATATAGGTATATAATAAAGCCTTAATAAGTTTTTTTGTAACTAGAATATTCTGCAAACAAATCGCCGAAAAATCAATTTACATGGGTCTCGTAGGCTAAACGTAACTTCTCTTTTTTTTTTCTAATTTATACCCGTGCGAAAAATGCGGACGTGAGTAGGATTCGAACCTGTGCCTCCCGGATAAATACTCCAGCCGTCTTGACCTCTGCTGTTTTTGTGTTTGCATAAACATACTAAAACTGCCTCACTTCTCTAGTGGTCCCAAGCGCGTCTACTGAGCATGAGGTCTTGTGTTCGATTCCCAGGTCGGGCAGTTTTGTTGGGTTTTTATTTTAAGATATTCTTAGTAGCAATAACGTAGACCACTACATGAGACTTAATAACACTGGGCGTATAACTGTATACACCTCTGCCTACTCCTTCGGGAGGCGTGATGCTATATTATGTTACTTTCAGATGCTGTTCGCAAAATAAATTAAATATTGTAAATGCCAAGATTGACTAAAAAAAATGTTAAGTTCGAAGCTGTTATTGTATTTAATAACTTCATTCAAACAGGGAGAAACCTATTCAAAATGAATTTGAGCACATTCAAAATATTATCTTTATTGTATCAAGGACCATACAATGATACAATTTAAATAAAATTGTACAGAGGCAAGCTTATCTAAGAATGAGTTTTCTTCCAGAAAGCCTTTGGGTAATAGGGAATCAAGAAGATATTAAAGAGGGAAAGTCATGTAGTATTTCATTCAATCCTCTCTACTACTCTAAAACTCTATGAAATTCTACAAACCTCTTTAGCTCGGACTCCTTAGCCGATAACGCCATATTGAACAAGAGTTTTTTTAACTTCGAGCTGGATATTTCGGACTGGGCTTTATCGTAAAGCCTATTCAGCAGACGTGGTACTGCGGGCATCATGGTGGGTTTCAAGGCAGTCAGGTCATCGCCTAACCGTCGAATGTCACCGCTGTAGAAACCTACAGCTCCTCCAACCATGTAGAGAGCATTCTAGAAAGAGAAATCATTTATTTAAAATATTCTAGCTAGCAGCTTCACGCGACTATGGATGGATGGAATACAATGCCCTCTTTTAACGATATAGATCGTGATTAATAAAATCGTGGGAGCATAATAAATGATACTATCACTGCACTTGGCAAGCGCATTGATAATATAATTGCATCACGATTGCATCTTTGCATTACAAAATTAGATCCCCCGTCTATCAGCCGCCTTAAACATTGCTCACGGAATGATATGGGCGGACTGTATTTGTCAGTACTAGCATAAAATGGGCTATAGGTAGTTAGATATAAAATTCTTGCTTATAGTACCGTCAATTTCATATCAGTAGTAGCACTTGAACTACGAAAACCGCCTTTACTGCTATGAAATAAAGACGCAAAAGACGTCAAAATGTTACCCTGCGGCTTTTCGGTTGTAATTTTACTTTTCATCAGCCTATTATTTTGATTAAGAACACCAGAAAAAACAATTTTTTTTTCCTCAAATCGCCCACCCATATTGAGCAATCATTGTGATCAATTTTCTACCCTTGTTAAATGAACAAAAGCCTTTACCCTATAAATATAAGTTATGTTCACAGTACGTACCTCGCAGCACCGCTCCAGCATATGCGCGAGTGGAAGGAAGGAGATCATGACGTCATGCTTCATGGGCCGGTGTTCGCCGAGCTGCATAATGACGCTGCACATCGATGCGACCACATTCTCGTGCGTCAACATCACGCCTTTGGGCATGCCCGTCGTTCCTGATGTGTAGCAGATCGTGCAGAGACTTTCCGGTTTGGGTGGCTGAAAAAGATTATAGGGATTTGATAAGCTGATGAAATTTTTGCGTAACAACCAGAACTATGTTGTGCTGGGAATTATATATCACAAAAAAATTACAAAATGAACTATGGCATCTTAGTAGAATATTACTTAGTTCCCTTCTCTATCTTGCATTTGTAGTTTGATAAAGTTAGCAATAATGCTAAGCTAAAGCACATGGTTTAATTATCTAAGAATATAAATCACATGCAACAACTTCAAAGTAATCAATCAGAATCAAAATAAAGACATTTAAATAAGATAATTTGAATAATTTCTAATCTTTGGAATGTTCTACTGCTGATAAATACAAAAGGACTCAAGTACATCACCATTGAAACTCCAACATTCGTATCTATCATAAAATAAGAATTAAAAACAAACTTACGAGGCAAGGATGGTCCTTCTGGGCGCCTTGTATTTCAACGTCGCTGAACTTAAGAATCTCTACGCCTCGGCTTTTCGCTCTTTGATACGTGGAAGGCGAGACCTCCTTAATGGTGATCAGTTTCCTTAAACATCTCGGCGACTGGTCGAGGAGCAAATTGGCTTTTTTGTCGTCTTCACAAATAACTACAGTCATTTCAGCTGGAACGAACAAAGGAAATAGTTTGATGGTAATCTAGGACAGTTCGGACATAGTTTGTCTTTTTCTAATAGCTTTCTGAGAAACGGAGAATGGGAATCTAAATCAAAGTGTCTAGACATAAAAGGAATTTCAAGCAGACATTATAGACGTACACATCCGTAGACTAGCTATGCTTAGGTTTATCAAAATGAATTCCTGGGCTTTATTCAAGGTTAATGACAAAATAAAAGTTTAACTTTGATTGTAGCTTTAGATTAACGGCAGATATTAAAACAAAATAACAAGTACATAATAAACGCTCGACTTATAATAATAATAATATAACCATACATACTTTGATTTACAATGAAGGCACATGCGTTCGCTCCAAGAGTATCATACAGTGGAACAATGACCATTGAATAACAGTAGGCAGCTTGTTCTGTCATTATCCATTCGGGGCAGTTCTGTGAATATATACCTGGAAATATAAATAATGTTTAATAACAAGGAAAATCTTTTACATTTGAGGCAATTGGAGGTTGATAAATGACTTACCCACAAATGTGTTTTGACCAGGTACAAGTCCTTGGCATACAAGTCCTGACCCGAAGTTTTTCGCCCGCAGTAGAGTCTCGTTATAGGTCTGCCACACGTATGGCTTGTTTGGTCCGTCGCGCCAACCGAGGCAGTTGCCATTATCTGCATCGAGATTAACGAAACATAATTTAACGTTATATTTATTATGGTCTTCATTTATCATTTCTTCAATCTCATAAAGCTGTCTCAGCTCAACCGGCAGTTAAGTGGCGGAATATTCCATACAATATTATAAACTCGTTTAATTTGTCCCATGTTTTATTTTTATTTTACTGAGCCAATAACTACAAAGCACTCGTGTTGTTGTGTAAAACGAAAAAAAGCCACTGTCCCGACTACTCTAGTGGCACAAATTACGTTTAACTGTATCCTGTAACCAGTTTGTGAATGATGTTAACAATATTTTGTAATACTAGGGTATAATCGTATTGCTAACGAGCGGAAACGTGGAGGAAAATGAGGTGGGTCTTAGAATTGTACCTTGGGGCGCTCCCTGCGTTGCAATTGTGTGCGCACCATTATGTTACTGCCAATGCAAGCAATTGTATATCTAAACGTGTACAGGTTGACTATATAAGAACCGGCACAACTTGCATATTGCAACCAACTGAATTGACATATTGATTTGCTGAAAGGATTTCTATGAAGACATTTTAACATAAAGAAACAACAAACCAAAATTGCACGACACTTACTTGATTCTTTAACGCCCCGTCGGAAAGTTTCGTAAAGTGTGCGTGTGTCTTCGTGTAGGTAGCGAAGAAAGCGACCGTTTTTCGCTTCTTTGTAGAATTTTGATACACGAACCATTTCGGGACCCTGCAATAAAAATAAATGGTAACATATAATTTTTAAATTTACGAGAACATCGTGTAACTAAAATACAACTGTCATAATAAGTATGAATGCTTAAAAATAAATAACATTACAATTAGGACAATTATCTCATAAAACACGTAAAGTGAACATGTTTAGTGTCATCGCACTGAATCCTTGCAACGTACGGAAAACTAATGAGCTGTAATCTTATTAACAAACGCGCGAGCATCGGATTATTACGACAACCCAGTAATGGCTAATTAGAAATTTATATTTACACTAACAGCATAATTACGAAATCACTGTTCAGGAATTTAGCGCAATGCTATGCTCAATGCAAGCTTGTATTCCAAATAGATTCAAGAAGCTTAGTATTGCAGGTATGTATTCCTTAATATAATATACTATTCCTTCAAATTAAGTCTTAGATGTACCTACGTACATAAATCGTACTAAGTCAAAGTTACTAAAATCATATGCAAATGCTTCTCCGTTAACCTAATGACATAGTTGGCCCACTAACTCCGAATCTTGACTCAGCGCGCAGAGCACTCTTACGCGTTACGGTATATTATTATTACAGTTTGCACAATGATAAATGGAACGATGTACGGGTCAAAGACACTGGTGAGAAAGAAAAAACAAAACTGCGATAGACAAACTATAAAATGTTATGTCATTACAGTTGTGAACTCAGGATTTTTTTATGCTAAGACACGTATTACGGTATATCCCGGAGGTCCCTCGAAATCAAACCTAATTTCAGATATGCCTGAAGCTTGAGAATCCATATTTCACTCCGGTAACTCTAAATTAACTATACTCGCGACAATCTAAGAAGTCTGATTTGACGTTTCTTTTTGAGTAATTTTTTTCAATATATAGTTAACATTGAGGTTTACGAATGATACTATTGATACTCGTTGTTATAGTGTGGTAACATAGTAATTATTTAGGATTATGAATTTGATGTTTCAATTTCTTATGTAGACATTCATACAAAGGTAAAAACGTCAAATCGGACTTATTAGATTGTTGCGAGTTTAGGTTGGAGATCACTAAAATCTGAATAGTCAAACTAATATTTCATGAAGAATTAGAATTTATGGATTTTATTATCATGTTTTGACTTTACAGTGTTATTGTTAGGTGTTTACTGGCCAATTGCGAAACCATGAATAAGTTGTAGACATAAAACAACATTGTTGTTATTCAAAAACAAGTCATTGAAATATAAGCGTAGTCTGTCAATCTTCGAATAAGTCAGATAACCTGAGTTAAAATTATGGCAGAAAATAATGATGATATGTAAGTCTTGGAAAATAAAATGACGGATGCGGTGCCGTTAAAATAAAATTATGAAAAACAAAATGTGTTAGAGATCAAGCAACCTGATCTTGAATTTAGTACGCAAGGTCAAAAGGAAATTGGTCACGCGATGCCAACTGAAAAATGTGCCGGTTTTGTGACCGAGTATTTATAACAAAACGACGCGACACACACGAATGTTGTCCACGCTATTCTCAGTTCAATCTCGTATGATGACAATTTTAGATATAGGAGCTGTTGTCGTAATTTTACTTTGAAAGTAGGATTACAAGCTTTCTCGTGGTGGCCGAGTGGTTACGAGCCCGCCTCCTGAGCCACAGGTTGTGGGTTCAAGCCTGGCATATACTAATGTCACTTTTTCAATGTCACATATACTTTCTTAGTTAATCTAAGACATCAATGACATACGGTGAAGGAAAACATCGTGAGGAACCTGGACTTGGTAGTCTGAAATCGCCAACCTGCAGTGCTAGCATGGTGATTTAAGCTCGTAACTTCTCTGTATATGAAGAGTCCCTTGCCCTACAGTGGTTCAGTTATGGACTGTTTTTTTTTTATTACGAGCATCATTGTACAGTGCGAAAAAATATTACTGTTCTAAATATGTAGTATAGTAGTACCTTTTGTGTGTTGCATCTTGAAACCTTATTTGATGTTTGACAAGCATTTAAATGACAGTGGACAGGGTTCTATAGGTATTTTTTTTTTTCGTTAAGCTATTTAATAATTATCTGTCTTGATTCATGCGGCTAAGTACACAAAGACGCCACTTTAATTTAACTGACCAAGAAAAAACTATGCCGTAACGCAGTGCGTCACTAAAAAAATCTATAAATACCAAAGGAAAGCCCTGAGGGCGTGACGGGCTACTACCCGAGTGTTGGCAAGTAAAATAGTGATGTCTCCAAAATAGTTGACATTGTCAACGTGTTTAGCTGGCAGGCATTTCCGCGTAAATCGTTAGCAGTAGGTATGAAGTTGTTAACACCACGTTTTAGTGCAGTAAACTGGATACTTGACGTTTTATAAGGCCAAGTATACAGAACTTTTAGTGTACTATTATTTTAGTGTGCTATTATTTTAACAAAGTGTATTTTGAAGATGTCGAGAAGCACAACGTAAAGGCCTTTCCTGAGCTAGACAATTAAGTAGGGTTGTGATGTCACATTTAGCCATTAGCCGGTTTAAAAAAAAGCCCTCTTGAATTGGTAAAATGAAACGCGAGCGAGCCTACCTATCTTGCAAGCACCTTTTTATTCCGGAGTCATCAGCTTCCGCTTGTCGAAAGCCAGAGAGGGAATGTAATGCAAAACCTATGAGTTGAATGTTAGGAAAAAGGAAACCTAAACTTCATTCCTCTATTCCCTACTCAGTTACTTTTTTGTAACCAACATCTTCATATGGTTCTGATATCCGTTTGTGTACCTAATAAAATAAAGTGAAATCATATAAAACAATAAATAATCTATTAGTTCATCCAGATTTTATAATTGTGTTTTTTATACCATCTGTACTTCATGAGCCTGAATTCTGTCTCGTTTTTGCCCTCATTTTGTGTGCAACATGTAAATCATTACAACCGCTTTTTGTTTGACTCAGTTATATTTATCTACTAATTTACATTTACATACTTCAAAGTATGTCATTTGCAAAGCACACAGTAAGTGCTAAATGTTATTGTTTGTAGAATCATGAAAGTAAAACTGTAACAAAATTGTCATTCTAGTCCATAGAATAGTAGGCATTTAGCGCTTCACCTACCTAATAATTCAACACGAAGAATCGAGGTTCGACAAACAATCGATATTAATGACTGTCACACACAAACGCTTAGTTTCTTTGACTTAAATTTTTAATGCTTCGGTATGGTAAACAACTGTGACGGATATATGATTGCTATAGCAAATACCAATTTTAATACAATATACCTACCTATTGTAATGCTACTTTTCCATTACGCAAGAATTTCGCATTAAAAAGTGCGTGATCATTGCCAAATATAACATGGTACACACCCATAGAATTTCAAAAGTTATATTTAGTATCTTTCAGCTTGCCATTACATTCTAACCTACTGTTAAGATGTGGAACATACTTAAAATATTATCAATCAGCAACAATGTCACTCAATATCCATCACATACGTAACACGTTACAAAAATGTTGGCACATGATCAAATTTGTCACGGGATAACGCCTTACTGGGTACAATTACGTTACAATTAAATTAAATTAACGAACTACAATGTTGAGACAAACTATACTATATCTGTGTGTCATACGTGTTGTTTACTTTTAATATTTACAATATTTTAAACAATTAATTGAAAGGTGTTAAACATATCACCAGACCTACTAGTGGAGAGGAGGCTGCAGTGGATGGACAAAAGCTGCGAATGATGATGACAATATTTTTAATCAATGGTAAATATTGGTAATGACTTTGACTCAAATAGTTAAGAGCTAAGACTAATACTATTCATTTTGCTGGAGTCTTTTCATCACATACTTACTGAGATTTATATTCATAAAGTACCTAATAACGATTTTAATGAGACCTTTGATTTCGCTACAAAGAAAATTAATTTCCTTCTGTTCGAATACAAAAAGATTTTTCTCAAGTTTAATTAATAGCGATCTTAGGTAAACAAAATTCCTGAAAATTGTTTCGTTCTCTCATTCTTAAATTCACAGATTCATTGTGGTATCGTGAAAAATAAATGGAAAGTTAAATGAAGACCGACATTGTATTCTTTTTATATTAGTATAGATTACATGCTACTTTATTAGTGATTCCTGTTAAACACAAATAAACGCTAATAATTTATTATTTATTTCAGTGATCTCAAAGATCATTTTAATTAAATTCCCGACTCCTACGCACTGGAAATAGTAACGAAATTTTCTGGAGTTGATAATTCAACCGTGTTAATAATATCACCATTGATATTTACGAAACCTGAATGGAATGTTTAGACGAGCGACGCATTACTGCATATCGTGTTGATGAATAATAGATTGTTGTTTGATTTATAGGCTGTTGAATCTATATACTAGATGAAAACAAAACTTATATAACTGTTTAGAACAATTTTTGCACTACTAAATTACGAATTAGAATGAGATACTTAGGCAAAGCCAAAATATTCCTCCTTTACATGTGGACGTGATGATGTCTAGCAACAAAGGCAACCCTCGCAATCAATTCATATTTCATCACTGCGCGTCTCATAAATCAATAAAATAACAATTTCGTTGTTTTTACTACATTATATAATTTTATTGGCAAAACAGAACAAACGTGAACGACATAAATTGTGTGGGGTTTTAGTGATTCTAGAAGTCTTCCAATGCCATTATGTCAGTTTACGAAACAAATGTGTGAAAAAACATAACAATCGCTTCATTTCGATATTCTCAATACAATCCCGTGACTCGTCTGGTTTGTTTGCCAAAAATCTATAAAAAAATGTCGTGAGCAAACAACCCTTCATTAAAATTATTCACGTTTTGTCGCTAGGCGTACCTACTCAACTTGAACATTAATAAAATATTTTAGAATAGCTATTCCTAAACAAAGATTTTAAAAATTCGCTGAAAATTTACAATCTAAAATGTTTTGCCTTATCGTGTGGTTGATGAACAACCTAGCATCAGATTTTAAGCCACCCGTAGGTCTCTGACATGGTTTTACGCACCATCGAGAACATCTCTCAGGTGTGCTGGTTTCTTCATGATGTTTTCCTTTACAGTTTTATGCAGGCATAATTAATTTATTATACCACACCTCCACACATGATTTCGAAAAGTCATACATGCCTTAGATTTGAAGTTGCGACCTGACTTGACAATCCAACGGTTATACCATTATCTATCAATCTCACTATCACTGCTTAATGCTTGGTTATGTTTCGAAATAATCATATCACACGTCATCATCTGAGCTTTATGGTGAATGAAAGTAAAAGTCGAGCCCTTATTGTAACGACTTCTGTACGATAGACCTGTGACCGATAATATAACTGGGGATCTATTCATACATTCGCTCTAATAGCTACGCTTACTTAAATGCATAAACATAGAAATAACTGCGCATATCATATAAAGTCAGCGGTCTATGAAACGGCCGAAGCTATACGTCTCTTGGAGTGATAAAATTTAGAATTATTAGAACTGTTAGAAACTAACCTAGGCAAATTTGCGTCGGTTATGAATGTTTCAAAGACGGTACGGTTCGGTATAGCAATTAATCAATGAGTTCTTGTAGTTGATAATATGATTTTAGCAATGGAAACCTGTTGCTTTTAGCTTTTTATCTTCCCTGTTATGTTAAGGTCGATTTCTAATCTTACAGATACAAATGCGGCAAAATGTTTTATGTGTTTAACACGCTCCTCTAAATTAATATTTTGACTCCATTGTCGTTATACTTCGGCCGCTATTAAATTTCACCATATAGATGGCTGGAAAGTGTTAATTGTTCTAGAAAGTGTTATTTTATAGATCTAAAGAGGACACAATATAGTGGTGAAATGTTTACAGGTTTTTGATTAACAAATTCCATCGCATCTTTTCAATTGAGCGGTCTTGAGTTCGATTTGCAGGTCAGGCAGTGTTATTGAGTTTTCTTAAATTACCAGAAACAGATCTGAGTTTGAAATTGTGTCAGATTACGTGGGACTAATTAACAGCGTTGGTTTAAATGTTGGTGGACACCTCTGCCTTAATCTTCGGTGATACAGGGGAGAAGGCGTGTCATATTATATCATGTTTAAAAAATAAGTAGATTCTGAAAACATCATCATCAGCTGACATCCTATAAATAATAGTTAAAATGAATCCTCATTTAATTTAAAGCACTAAGAACACCATATAAACCACCCACACATCAAAGAGTTTCGTCGCCATTTCCTCTCGATTTATAACATATATCATTTAGAACATTAGTAAAACTATTTGTAACGCTAAGGTCGCCCTGTTTTATGTAAAGTCTAAACGAATTAGTTCGATATTTATATCTTAGGTTTTACAGCTGGTATCTTTACTTTTATATTAGAAATTTTCTCGTTACTCTGGCAGTATATAGCCACTGTATATCTTAATATATATAAATCTCGTGTCACAATGTTTGTCCTCAATGGACTCCTAAACCACTTAACCGATTATAATAAAATTCGCACACCATGTGCAGTTCGATCCAACTTGAGAGATAGGATAGTTTAAATCTCAAATTATAGTCGCGTGCGAAGCCGGGACGGACCGCTAGTTTGTTAATATATATCAATTTATCTATGAGAATTGTAACATCGGCTTCCAGTCAAACCGGATGTAGCTTAATACCAGTATTTTACATGGAGCGACTGCCTATCTGACCTCCACAACCCAGTTACTGGGTAACACGATATCTCGTGGTATGACTGCTTATCAGACTTTCAGGCCTCTAACTACCCGTAACAGCTGTCATAGATCTTAATTTGACAACCGGGACCGACGGCTTAACATGCTCTCCGAGGCACGGAGGGGTCTCGTTATGAAATGATGGTCACCCATCCACAGACCGACCGCTGCAAGCGCAGCTTAACCTTGATCGATCGATCTGTGCGGCTGTTACTTAGCAACGAGCCCCTCTATTTACTAGCTCACGAGTCACTGTTTATTAATTAAGTTAACATAATCTTACACATAATTCGACGTTTGAACGCTTATTTGGTTCAAACGACATTTTTGTGAAATATGAAGATGTTCCTAAAGACTTGTTTAATAAGGTTTATTTTTTTATAACAGAAATGTCACTTAAACTAAATAGCTGTTCAACTGTCGATATTATAGTCTAAGCCTCTCTTAGGTTTACTTCGGCAATTCTCGAGGGTCAGAATCTGCTAATTCAATATAAATTTACTACAAAAAAATAAAATTACATACAATTGCCATACAAGTGCCACCCCATTGAGCCTCCATTACAATTGTGACTGAATTGATTGTCTAGAAAAACTTCAATGACAGTTTTATGGTTCAGGGGAAAGTCATTGACTGACTGGTCTTGTTTAGCTACAAGAATACCAAATGTCTAAACTCATTCCATCGACACACTATCGATACTCAATTGAAGCCTTGGTAAACACACTCAAGCCCCAGGTTTGACAAGAGGTTCCAGTCAAACCAAAAATTCAAAACGGCAAAAAAAGTACTTCTTTTCAGTCTAAATTTCATCATTCCTAGTTATTGGGCTTTTAACTACTGCTATTTAGCTAATCCTAGAATTGCTGATTTCAGTTATTTAAAAGTCATATTTAAAATATTATAATCGGTCTATAACTAGACAAACCTAAACTAAAAGGAAAACTGTTTAGGAAATCAATAATTATAATAAAACGTACGAAAAAAAAAATACATATTTTGTTCGAAAGAAAGAGGTGCGAACCTTGGTCGTATTCAGACCCTCCCGCATGAAAAGCAAACGTTGACCCGCTAAACTTTTAGTGCTTATTAACCCTGGTAATTCTCATTTTTTCTTTATTCCACATTTTTTTATCCTAATCTTCTCTATAAACTAAATTATATTTAAAATCACTTTTTCTGGAATTGACGCATAAATATCATGATTATAATTTTACAATGACAAATTCCGCAAAGAGACCACATATTTAGCATCGAACATAGCAGATTCATTATACAGAACTTCGTATTAAATGTAAAAGAAATGTGACAAATGCGTTTTAGGGTTAATTGATACTTCATATTTTTATCTTAGATGCAAGATATAAATTAATTCATGTTTGAATGAGAGGAAAAACCCATTAAAATGTTTCTTAGGTCAATGATTTATAAATGGAGATTTTAAATGTTTCAGCTGTGTATCATACTTATCTTTGTAATTATAATTAGACAACTGTTTCATTACAACATCTTAAATATGTCATTGCAATGACAATAATAAGTAATGTAAATACAATTATTACTTTTGTATTACAAAAGAGAGGCTGGTATGACTTTTTACTTTTATGAATATCTACAAATTCAGAAATAATTTAAAAACTTAAAATTGAAATTAAATGAAGTAACTAAACGTTACGTGAAAAATAAAAAATACAGTACAACTACGAATTTAATATACGATAGTTATTTTTGAGACGAATGTGATCTATCAAACTGCATTTTAAGCTTTACACTCATCTAGAAAGAATTATCTAGAATTAAATAGTTGTTTCTATTTCTAATCAGTAGGACCATGTATCTTTGCCGGTGAGACTTTTAAATGATCTGAATCTAAATGTTACGGAGCTTTGCCAACTGTCGGGGCGTGAGCAACGTCTAACAATGTTGTAACCTTTACGATTCAAATCAATTTTACACAATAGTTCAATTTTTAACTTTATAACCCACAAAAAAAATTAATCTTTCATTTTAATTTAAAAATTCCTCATGTCTTATTAATCAGGATTACCACGAACATTCAGAATGTACGCCAGCATTTTATTTTATTTTGACAATATAAATACAGATAGATAATTTCGTAACAACTCTAATAATTACAAAATATTCAATAAAGATGCTTATTTGCAAGTCTTATTAATTTAAATTCTTTTTTAAGCGTTATTTCTTATATTGCTTATTCGAAGGTTTATGTGTTTATATCACTCACTCTAAGGGCATCCGATTGTTCGTTGACGTTTATCGGAGGTCGAATAGGAGAGACCCCGATGCAGCAATCACAGCACGCCATTGTTACAACAAAATGTTATCACACAACAGAATGCACCGTTTCCTTTTTAAATTAAACCGTTTTATATTGCGCAACCATTGCTGAGTTTAATTCGTTGACCGCAGAATTAGTTTTTCATTAGGTTCACTACACTTTTAGAGTTCACAATTCGTATCCTCAAGTGAATGGACCGTTTCCGTTAATCGTCTTGGCCGACACTTTGGCGGACTTTGCGAGTATCTCGTCACTTTCGCTAGAGACTTTTGGGTACTGACAGGAGAGCAGCGGGCAGGGCTGCTCGTGGTACAATGAGTTAAAAATATCGCTCGAAGATGCGCTCTGCCAACTCGAGATCGTCGGCAGTTGGTATTAGGACAACTCGAACTTTGATACCGCAATAAAGAGGAATACCCTGTCGTCATAATTTTAAATGTATTTTTGAAGATTGAAAGTCTTTTAAATGGTATATTTATCGATGTTAACATTTGTATCTTTTACTTTTTTATTTATAAGCTTTAAAATATTATATACAATTATAAACTATTATCATCGCCATTTAGTCGACCTTGTTTATCGATCATCAACCTCACTAATTCGTACATAGAAACAAATAAGGCCATGGATATTATCAGTTGTAATCTCGATTATTTTAATGGTTTATTCAATTGTTATTGGTATTAATTTTAGCTATTATTATATTGGCATTTAAATCTATGCTAATGACGCATACAGTACTTCTTATGCATAAGTAGGTATTTATTTATTTATTATTGGCAGGTATAGGTATACTCTGTTATATATTTTACATCTTGGCTTTGCCTTTCTATGTCAACGCTTGGCTTGATCTTTATTTGAGATATAAACAAGCAAATAGAAACAAACTATATACCTATATATGAGGATTCAATATTTATTTTACACATCATCATCACAATATGGCACATATCTCTCTAAATGGCAAGTAATATGTGATACTTTTCCGCCCTTCAGCACTATAGACATATAGGGTTAATGGATCGTATGATCCATGAACCCTATATGGCAAGAATAGAGCCTGCTTGTCGTAGTCAGTATTCACTACGTCAAGCAGGCTCCATTCTTGGAGATAAGCAATCACCGAAAAACAGTGACATTGATCTTACCCTACTAAGGCTGCATTGCAAAAATGTTACAACAATCGTATTCAAAATACACCTGCCAAGTTGCGATTTAGCCACCCTGTATTTCAGCCTAAAATAATAGGTTATCATAAAACACCACCATTAAAGAATCGTGATTCATACTCACTGGCTCAAGCAGGCTCTGTTCGTGGAGTGTGACAAGGGGTTTCTCGGGCTTCGGCCTCGTGCTGAGGTAGAAGGCGGAGGCGGCTGCCACACCGGTCAGCGCCAGCGCGCCAGCCGACCCGCCCACCATCCATAAGTACTGGTCGATCTCGCTCACTGCGAATAAAGAGAACATGGAAATGAACATAACATTTTAGCAATTTGGGTATTCATTTTAGGGTGATAAGAAAGTTCATAAACTGTTGCAAGTAACCATCACAGAACGTAACTTGGTGTTACTGTAGGAAAAGCTTCTTTGTATACAAGAAAAGAATGAGCATTGAGAATTCCTTAATATACATAAAACAAATGCTTCTACACGTTTTTCTAAATTCCGGCTTGTGCCAAGGTCCATCCTCTCTTAAGTGATTTATTTTGTAGATATTGGCATCTGTTGGAAGTTTTGTTAGTCCTCAGTAAGAAGTCATGGTAAGATCACACTCTAGCCTGCTTATTATACAACACATATTTAAAATCATAATTGCAGTTTCTGAATAGAAAATATGGTTTTCGTACTAATCCAATCTACATCATTAACACACTAGTTGTTAAATATGAATAAAACGAAGTTACATGTAGCACTACTTTAATTTGTATCCTATAATCCTATTGTTCATCCACTCCAAAACTGAAAGCAACAATATAAAAATATAACTCAATAAGTACCATATCTAAAAAATAATAACCAGACGGATAATAAATATTACCTCACTACGAACGAAAATTGAAGTAGTAAACAAAATATCGAGAAACAGTAGCTCAAGATACATACCTACTGATCAATCAGAAAAATAAAATGATATGATGTCCAATACATGAGCAAACAATCTGATTAATAAATCGTTGAATCCAAATATGGTGAGAGGATAATAACAACCTAATAAAACTTAACAAAGGAGCTATCTGAGCTGAGCAACTAGCACTTTCGATAATGACCTGCCTGCAACGGCCTTCCCTGTCAATCTTGACGGCACTAATGAAGATTGAAGAATTCTTTAAGTAAAACTACTCCTTAAGGCGGAAAAAGTAGTTCTTAAAGGACATCCTTAATCACTTTTTGACATTACAGAAATTTTAATAACTTTATAAATTCCATTCAATAAAGAGAGAAGTTGGAATGTATACGTATATTCTTAGATGATTATTGTAGTAGCGTCTTAGCATGCGCCTGGGCATTATGATCCTCTGCATAAGGAAATGTCAATAAAACAACTTTCATGCAGCCGAGCGACTAGTAGTTCCTGAACTATAAACCGCGCGCAGTCTAGCCAGTTTAGAAAGTGGAAACTGGGGAGCGTGCGCAGACGACGCATTAGCGCATAGATTTCTCGGGATTCTCTCGCGCTTTCCACTGACATACTTTTACGGTGATATTTACGGTCGTAATATAAATGTGTATTTATTTTATCACGAGTTTTCATGCGACATCTGCTTAATTAACAAATTAAATGAACACTAAATCATCAGGTTTTATTATTGACTACATAAAACCTAAATTTCCAATAGTAAGTATTTTTTAATATCCTATCCCTAATGTAAAGCAAGACCAAAGCCAAAGTACAAAATTAGGGACAGGGTTATACAAATCGCAAAAGTCAATGTCGTAATCACTGTTTCAATCATTAGAAGGGCTCAAATAATTTGAAGGCAACGTTTAAGGTCGCATTGTTGGCCTCGATACCTTGTCGCTTGTATAGCTAAATGTACTCGTCGATTTCAAAAGTTAGAACCTTGGTGATCTAATTTCCCCTCATTGGGCATTCAAAGGGCGTAACGAGCATGACGGCCCTTCAAGGGGCCCTTGGTCTTCCATTAATAATACAAACCGGTAATCTCTGTTTTATATTGTCCCATTACACTATGGCTTGTTTTATATTATTTTATTGAGTTGTGGAAAATTAACGTTGTTCTGGTTTGAATAATGATAAATATCTGGGAAACCGTTTAAACATAATGCATGATTGAACAATATCATTAAATGAAATAATTATACAACCCAATAATCGCGATAATTGTCACTTTACACGTCTAGACGTAATCTGTTTTAATTAAATAAGAATTGAATGATTACATTGTATTACAATGTCACAAAAAAGTTAATACTTCAACTTACAACTGTTACATTGGTTCCACCAGATGGTTTTTTCCCGAGCGTTAACTTCAGTCTTCTTATTTTCAGTCTTCTTTAGTTTTTTCTGTATCTTCTGACACTTTTCCTTAACACTAAACTCAGTCTTTGGGGTTCCCATGTCCGCTTGCACTTTGTTCTTTTTAACTTGAAAACCAAACTTTCCGCTTCCCATTTTGACTTTAACACACACCGTTCGATTCACATCAGCACACGTATCCGTGCATTATCCTTTCCACTGTCGCCTAGGGCATGGTATGCGTCAGCTGAATTGTTTAAAATGTTAAAATTATGACTGTACTGTATACCTAAGTACACGTTCGCCACCCGAGTGTCGTAAAGATATTCGATATCGAATTATTTTGTTGCGGAATGAAGCGAAATCCATAAAACTAAAAGGTTTTATAGAGTTATCTCGAGGAGGCTTCGGCCTTGTAAGGTTCATTAACACTATCCAGTCGATAACTGAAATGTAATCAAGCGTCTGATTCCATCAACTGCTTATCATTTGAGTCACTCCCATTGGGCTGATTAGGCAAATAGTGAAATTTGTAATTAATCGGGAATGATAAACAGGTGCGTTTAATACAGTATTTGCGCATCAACGATTGTAGACCTATTAAGATTAAAAGAACCATGATCCATTAATGTAAATTGGCTATATTTTCTACTTCAATGAAGCGCGACCCTTATACACGACAGAGATATTATCCAGTTGTAAATATAAATCTAGAGTTCACCATTTAATTCTTGGATTGCAACGTTGTTGTGGATAAGTACCCAATGTTGTGTTGAAGTCGTGATTGGATACTTAGTGTTATTTCTGAGAACCGACTTAATAGGCCCTCGAGCAAAAGTAGGTTTAAAACAGTGGAATATTAACATCACTGCGGTAATAAACAATTAATGTTTATTTGCCTTCATGAGCAATTGCCGTATGATATAGATTCTCGGAATACGCGGAAGAGGTCGCTGGAAGAATAACCTAAGATTTTATCTTAATAACGCGGAAATAATTGGTGCACAGTGCACAGAAAAATAATTGATAAGGAAAACAAGGATAAAGCAAACGATGCCATGTACTGGCATAATATTTATGCCTTCAGTTGGTGTTATTAGAAGCGGAAAAATTAAACATCCCACATAATTAAACGTCATCTCGGTGAGTGGGTGCACTCGGAGTATAACCATGAATACACCCATGGACATTAATGGCTGACGGTTCAATTACACAGTGAACCAATGATACATAGGCGGAGTGCTTTTAAAACTTTATGATCATTTAAATTAGTTCGTCGATTACTTCGGAATAGTATAATTGCTTTGATTATTCGTAACATCATTACGGTGTGCACATGTCTGGCTTAAATTTGTTCAAATTAACGTGTATATAATAAGTACGAAGAATATTACGTTTAACAATTGTGTATTTTTCATTAAATTAAAGCTCATAAATACTTATATTACTTAACAATATTATCCTTTTTAGTCTGGTGAAATTTTATACGGTGATGACGATACAACCTCTAATATTATAACTATATCATGATTTGATGTAATAGAAAATTAGGCTGTGCACCCTAAGAATGACAATTTTTATTATGCCCCTAAACAAATTTATTAATCATCCACAACCGTTTGTGTTTCTTCGTTCTTATATTCATAATAAACAAAAAATCAATCATGATGCCCAACCACCGTAATATTTCCTTGAAAAGTAATGAGTCAATCGTTAGATAAAAACTAGCTTAATGTTGGTGACGAAGAATAACTCGGTACAAGAAATATTGAGTCCCTATTAATAAAACAATCTCATTTGATAAGCTGCTTCTAGCCAGAACTCTCAAATTGCAAATAACAAAAAAATCGATGTAAGCACTACTCGCCACATCACTTTCCACACCATAGCGAACATTTCTCAGAACGTGACTGATCTCGCTTAACTTCAATTCGGATACAACAAGCAAGCTCGGAGCTCCTAATCCATATATTAGATACAAGGAGCATGCTGACCTAATAACGGCTGTCATATACGTGCCGTACCTATAGGTGCCGTACCGATTTCCTTTACGTAATGACTTTTGGAACGTAACTAGTGTACTTCATTTTTGTATTTGATATACACAACGTAATATGGATGTTTCTAAAATAAAGCTTAGATATATTTCCTTAAGATTGCATACAAAAATAAAGGACCGTCGGTGATTGTTATTTCCAGAGGCTCTTTCATGAGAATTACCATTTATGGTCCTAGATTATTAGATAACTTCCTTTTAACTGGTATATAAGACAAATAAATTAACTGAAACCAAGAATAAAATATAAAAATCGAATTATTTGTAAATATTACAGTAAGTAACAGCAAAACGAAAATTGCTTCCCCAATTAAAAAACTGCTAATGAAATTTTAAATTATAGTATGAATGAACCCTTAACACTTACAAATTGCTAATAATAAATTGCAATAGCTAATGCAGGACCTTCTGATTCAGAATTCAGAATTGCATGCTTTGAGTAATACTGGTAACAACACGATTTAGATTTGAGATGCTAATAATAAATTCTCAAATAGCCTTTATACCTTTACACACATCGGTCACGAGTTTCGGCACAGATTTAGTCAACACCGATGCAGGAACAAAGCATGTATTATAGTAATTAATTGGTCCGTTGTTACGTCCGCCTATAAGCAATATTTCATCTAACTACTGGCATTTACTATTCGCACTCAAACACGAAAATGGAAATAGTTAACGGTTGAGTTTACACGCACAATTTGTCGCTATAAATCTTTGCATTGTTTAGATGTGACTAGTTTTGGAAATACAATGGGCACCTTGTATATTTTCAAAGATGGCGACATCAAAATTAACTGGATTTAACGGATCATGGTAGATTTTTTCTTGCAACAAAGAACTGCACTTTCACGATTTACTGGTGAACTTCCCTAAAATCATTGTTTACAAGTAATTTATCACTCGAAATCATAACGACACCCACCCAAACATAACAAAAGATTAGATATACATGTATCTATGACAAGTTATCAGGCTGTGAGAATCATCAAAAATAAAATATTACGGTTTTCCCTACATACACGTACATTTCGTTGGGGAAATCAAATCTTCTTTCTAACTTTGTAATAAATAAATAACCAGTAATACATCGTGCACAGTACACTTATCAGAATTGATAAAGAAGGTGCTGGCATGGCATTATGAAAAATATCAATTAAATACATAGACTTTAGTCTGTCTTTACTAAAATCACCAGTTGTTAGCGCTGCAAATTCCTTTAGTCAGAATCCAATCTCAGTTTCCTCTTACTTCTGCAATGTCGCCTAGCTACCGTATATACCTCATTATAGAGAACTATCAAGCCATTAAATAGGGACAAATAAAACTGTCAGGTATTTCCTCTATCGGCACATTCACACCTAACGGTGACTCTCGACATTTTGATCTGGTTCACGAAACAATAAAATTATATGCCTGTCATCGAAACTTGTTATACCGCAGGCCTATTCAAGTGTCATCACCCTCATTTATTTACAACCTTAATAATCTGCACCGATGTCATATACACTAGTGCCACTGTGTCCAATGAACATAATGGTCATATAGAATAGCATTGTGATGTACACAATTGGAGTGCAAATTCAACGACAATAATACGAATACTTCGATAGGAATTCCAAGTACTATTGTGGTATTAGATCAGGCAATAACAAAACGGGTTCGATGAACTCAGAACGCAGCGTGTTTTGATAAGGTCGCCAATTCGCCATCCGCCAATTTTTTCGAGAGAACCGCAGTTACGGTTAAAAAAGCGCTAAGCGGTCAAACGCGGACCGTTTTAATTACTTCATAGTCACGTACTTGTAGTAAAATTTTACCGTTAATGGAAAGTGATATGACAAACCGGACGCTGTTCGATATTGAATCTACATTTTTTCTGAGAACTGCGGTATACTCGCGTTCAACTGCTGTACTCATAATTTATGGTTAAATATTATATTTTTCCCTAACAGCCTTAAAAATGTACCTAGAGATGCATTTACCAAATCAAAACAAACATATCCTCGTGGTGAAATACTTAATTAAAGGTATTAACATTTTTATAGCAGACCGTATAACTTAATGGCCCGATCGGCACTGTTTAAATGCAAATCGAACTATCGCCATTCTATTCGCGGCGGACCATGTACTTTCGAGTGCAAAGGATTTTAAAATTAAAATAATATTACTGCTTCACAAAGCACTTCAGGCATTTAAGTCGATAATCGGCAGTTTTAATAAAGATTATAGAAAAAAAATATATAAAAAAATACAGTTTTAAAGCCTAAATCCGGAACCATTGAAAAGTCAATGACTGCATTTATTTTTTATGGTTGTCAATCAAGTTTCGTGTTTGGTTAGATTTACCTCTAGGTTAATTGAAATCAAATAAAACACGAAACACCGGGTAAGCGCCATTTTTAAATGCGTGGCGGTCATTGATACCTGCTTTGCAAAATTTTAATATATCAGCAATTTGAAATACATATTTTTTCATGTAATAATGATTTCGCGCAGAATATTACGCAAGCGACTACGAACTACCCATGTACGTACACGAATGCACTTCCTAGGCGTTGCGCCCGCGCATACGAAATGAGACACCCACGTAAGTGAGTCACGTCCACACGCGCCTCCGGCCCTACTTTACTATTGTACATACATTAAGTACAAGCAAAGACAATAATGATGTTTATTGTAGAGACTTCATCGTTTAAATGACAGGATTAAATGTCTACAGGATGTCTTTACTGTTTCTTAGAACGTTTAGGGCTAATATTAGCACGGCTAAAAATGTTGTCCCAACTTTGTATAGTCACTTGAGAATGGTTTTGCTCATCCTTACTATGGTTCACAATTATGTGCAAAAAGTTGTTTGAAGAAAAGGCAATATCTATAGGGATAGCTACAGACAAAAAAGTCCAACGTTTTAAAGGGTCCATCAAGTGAAGGATGTAATTCAACGTTTAAAAGTTTAAGGTCAAACGTTTCTGTCAGGGGCTTGCTTATACAAGAAAAGAGTTTGATCTTTTGTATGCGTCTACATGTAGTAGTTCCCTTCAATTTGTATGAAGTAACCTTCGAATCTTGTACCAGCAACAAGGTAACTTTAGATAATTTATCTTCGTTGTACAGGACGCCGGGCGCGAGACATCGTGATGACTGAATACGTTGCAATTTCTTTGGCAATGCTCAAGGCCTATGACATGAATATAATTAGTAATAATAAGAGCGGTTCACTCGCCAAACTGTATTATTATTTATGGGAACGAGCATGTCATGTGCAATTCTTTCAGCACTTTAGGCGCGTTTAAAGTCACTGTGCAGATTTTTTATAAGCTTGATTTAGTTGGATATATGTGATAGCTCTGATTAATCGATCTATATCAGATTTTTCTAAGAAATAAATCATCTTTGTGCTTAGATCTACATATTTTAAAATTAACCATGGTGTTGGAAAGCTTTTTTATTTATGTAACAATAAATTACTAGAAAATGAGGTCTGTTCAACTCATGCATATTTCAAAGCATGACTTAAATGGGAACATCAATCAAAAACTATCATTACTCACAACACCATCTTTAGAGATCAAACCGTAGGTCAGTTGCATTATATTTAGTTCCCTTTTCCTCAAATAGAGCACACGTCAGTTTTATTATTCGTTTTCTCGTCAACAAAGCAGGTGTGCGTTAACGAGGCGACCAGTATCATTTGGCCCTAATGTTGGATCAGACGACCTTTTTCCATCTCGCTCAGACTTTACATCCATTTAATATAGAACAACGTATAAGATAGATGTTTCGAGAAATCTGAATGAAGATAAAATAAACGAATCAAGTTCACTGTCATTGTCAAGTTACATGTGTGAAGAATTTAATAACTAAGCCACTCAAATCATGAGTGTTTGCAATCAATATCAAGTGACAATTTACGACTATTCTTGATGTATTCCGCGAAGAGATAAAGTTATTAACGTGACGTTTCTAAGTACATGTGGGTTGGTATAGCTTGTAGTAGAACAGAACAAAGATTCCCTTCAGAGAACTGGTGACCCACAAACGCACAATGGCTATCGAATTTCTACCATAGGCAGTCGTGATCACTATAATCACGAGTAAATATAGCTTTTTGTTTATTATAAGGATTTCGTCGATAGCGATCTTCTAAAAGCACAACTTATTAATTGTAAAAATTCGCAAAACTTCAAATCGGCTACATTTTCAACAAACTGGGGAAACATACGTACTCTAAATAAATTTTAGCAATATGAATGATATTGTGGCAATTAAAATGAATTCGTCGATGATAACTATGATAAGATAATTGGGTTCTCATTGAGTATATCAACGTTACATGAAATAAGTTTTTTTGATAGTTAATATGAAATGTTACAGAGATGAATCTGGTACCGCAATCGTGCATAAACCCACAAAAAAATATTACAATGAAAGTAAACGCAGCCGCAATCAAACGCTTGATGTACATAGTTGCAGTTACAAACAATGTTAAAATTAAGGTAACATGCAAAAAAGGAAAACACAAAACGCTAAACACGACAACAAACATTGCGACATTCGAGCGGCGATAACATACACTGTCTCCCGGCAAACTCGTACACTTTACCTATAGAATTAGTAAACACTCAAGAGTTTCGGTTATCGCGAGTCGGTAATCGTCACTAGTATCGTATATGTCGTCAAAGCTACCGTGCCGTCGAGGCGGTATCGCGGTAAGCGCGTGCGCAGGCTTGTACGCGCGGCCGTTGCGCCGGCCGTCCGTTGCGACAATGCGCTTCCATGTTGCCGTGTGCTGCCTCCCCCAGTCTCAGCAATTGCCTAGCCACCTCTCTCTTTAAGTTGTCACGGGTCGGCCCAACGGTAAGCACTCAGGCCAGCACTTTGCTATCTTTCATCAGTGTTGAAAGCGATTGATGTATGTATATTGCAAGGGTGTTATTCAAATCTGAACATGCCTTTGATTAATATCCGTAATTAATAATGAAATCGCACGTGAACATGGAGTCGCGAAACACATTATGACGGCTAGTAAGCCAACTTTGTCCTATTTCAAAATGATTCAACATAAAACTTTAGTAAGCAAAACTTCAGGCTTCCATTTGATCGCGTGTTTAGAATCATGTGAAATCAGAGGTGAAATAGAGCGAATATCGTGTGCATAACATTATTGAGATGGATCGATCGAAATGTTAACCGTGCTCACGACCACTCGATATAATAGATTTATACTAAATCGTGTTTATGAAACATTACGTAATTTAGAGACCAAATAGGGAATAAAAACACATTTTCTTCGTAAAATAAATCCAGTAATTGGATTGCTTTTGATTATGAAAAACTTTTTCCTTCCTATTATAATAATAATATCATATGACCTTAAAAAATGTTTAATAAACCTCTGCACACTGCTGTTTCATAGAAAGGCAAATCGATTTCCTGGATAAAAACGCTTGCGGTAGTAGTTAATATACCCAGTTCCCTCGTAATCAACGACTAAGCAAGTAGTAAAGCTGCGTTATATAAACGCTTTGTTTGTTTAATTTGGGTCTAACCCGGCTAGCCGCAAATCTCTATCCGTTATTCTACTTCGGCGTACCTATGTATGGCTAGGTTTAAATTTATGTTGTTTTATGTAAAGGTGCTTATAGATAATGTGAAGTACAATATGCGATGTCCTTTCGAGTAGTTCCCGTTTGCGTAAATGTTATGGAAAATAACAAATATGTACCTACATAATATGATTGCGTTGATATGTAGATAGAGACATTGTAGTAGTAGAATGGCGTTGCGTGGATTTATTCGAGCTTGAAATAAATATTTTGATACATAATTATATTTTTTATACATGTGGCCATGTCATGTCTATATTAATAACTATTTTCCAAATTTTTTGTAAATCTGTAAGTTATCGCCAAATAAATATCGCCAGGCGTCTCCTTAAGACGAATACAAGAAAGGTTGAAATTTAATAATATCGAACAACGACACGGTAGCTTAGTTCAAGCCCAGTTTGTGTCTATTATTTTCTAATGTTTCCTTGGAAAATAATAATCTTTTGATATTGTCCATAATATTAATAGAATTACCACAAAAGTTACCACATTCTAATCAGTAATCTGATTGTCAACGTATGAATAGTCTCTGCCAAGAAATTTCCCAATTACATTGGGGTCGGCTTCCAGTTCGACCGGATGCAGCTTAATACCAGTATTTTACATGGAGCGACGGCCTAACTGACCTCCACAACCCAGTTACTAGGTAACATGATATCTCGTGGTATGACTGGTTGTCAGACTTTCAGGCCTCTTACTACCCGTAACGGCCGTCATAGATCTTAATTTGAAAACCAGGACTGATGGCTTAATGTGCTCTCCGAGGCTGGAGGAGCTGTATTATGTATGTACGTCAATCCTTTGATTGCGACTGCGTTTACTTTGGTTGTAATAGTTTTTTCTTGAGTAGCACGATTGTGGATTCTAGATTCAGTATCGGAATGCTTAGTCATAATAATATCCTGGTCCAGTTAGTGATACTCAGTATTATCGTTTAACGCCCATTCATTTTATGTTAACTTCATGTGACAATTGTACCTACATCCAAGTATTAATGCAGCCCGTTTTTACAGATTGAATCCATTTTTAACAGACTTCAAAAAGGAGGAGGTTCTCAATTCGGTCGGTATATTTCTTTTAATTACAAATATAGTAGATATATATTTATTTCTAAACTTGTAGATAGGAAAGTTACAAAAAATATAACTTGTATCTATTAATATATAATGTTTTGATACAGTCGAATCAAAACCGGGTTCTAAATGTTTATGGAAAATTGTGGAATGGTTGATAGATGATTTGACATCCCTTCGTTACTCAAACCCAACTGGTTAGAAAGTTAGGAAATTCGATTAAGTTCCCATGCCATTAGAAAATATAGAAAATAAATATTACTTAATATTGTATGCAATAAACGTGTCTACCGATCCTGATTGCGATTTCGAAGTCAATAAGTTTATAGGAATTTATTGTTAGAGATATATCTGTAAAAGCTCGTACTTAGAATCTACCCTAATTCCTATTTAACATCATAGTAGTTACTTTCTCAGGTGTGCTGGTTTCCTCAAAATGTTTTCCTTCACAGCAATTGATAATAAATATTACTTAAAATACACACATAATAACGAAAATCACTGATGCGTGCCTTGTGTTCGCACATGTTCCAACTCAGGTCCGAGTTCCTGTCCAATATTCACTCCACTGCTTACTTCCTCGGGCGAGAAGATAAACCACTGCCCACTGCAGGGCAAGATCCTCTTCTCATATATAGAAGGCACGAGCATTCAGAACCATGTTACCACATGGTGGGTGGTGGCGATTTAAGACCATTAAGTTCAGGTTTCCATACTATGTTTTCCTTCAACGTATGTCTGTGATGTCGTAGATTAACTAAGAAAGTACATTGTATAACATTTAAAAAGTCACATTTGTATATTCAGGTTTTATGTTAACTTCATGTGACAATTGTACGACGACCAATTAGCAATGTTTGTTCCTGTGGCTCAGGAAGCGGTCCGACAAACTCATCCACAACGACAAAAAATATACGATAGAAAGATAAAAGAAACAAAAAAATTTAAAGATGGATTCTAACAAGGATACAAAACAATCGCAAAAAAATCCATCGCACAAAAAAAAAAATCCCCTACAAAAATCTTACTATCGGTACGGTTATTAAATGGGAGGTCTAATATTTTTTCTCAGATCTGTGTTTCTTAAGCGTACTTCAAAGAATTTGAATCTTTACCTTCTATTAACCGACTTATCTTTATTACTCTTGAACACAACCCAGATTTAAGCCAAAAAAAATGCAATTGATTACGAGCGTGTCCAAAAATATGTTCACGGATCTCTTAAGAAAATTCGAAAATATTACATCAACTTCATTTATGCTCAGTACTTGGTCCATTCTGGTACAGTTAGACGCTAATATTATAAAGCAGAATGCGATTCTTTGATTTGTTTTTGAATAATTTTGATCACTGAACCACTAGTTCACATAGTAAAAGCCTTCAGAAGTCAGTAAATATTGGTACATAGTAATATCTTAGGTTTGCGCGATCACTACACATTATAATAAATCAACTTTTAACCGGATTAATCGCGTGTATTATTGGTTTTTTGTTTTTCCTGACGTTTCGAACACTTTGCAGCGTTCGTGGTCGCAGGAGGACTGTCGAATCCTGTTCACGACCGTATTCTTTTTCCATTTAATATTGTAACTTTAGAGTTCGCTAAGCATGCGTTAATGCTTTTCAAAAAAGATTTATCTTGAATTATTATGGTAATTGCATTCTTTACGACATTGTATTAGCTGCAAAGTTGGTCGTGTCGGTTCAGTCACCTGTATAGGTACTGAATTGATTGCAATGACGTCGCCATAAGACGTGTTAAAATATGGAAGAAGAATTCGCGGTGGTGAGCAGAGGTCGAGATGGCTTAGTGGTCAGAGCGCCTGGAGTATTTATCCGGGAGGCGCAGGTGCAAATCCTGTTTGCGACCGTATTCTTTTTCCATTTAATATTTTAACTTTAGAGTTCGCTAAGCATGCGTTAATGCTTTTCAAAAAAGATTTATCTTGAATTTAAAAGTTGTTTTATTATAAAGGACAATGATACGTTGTAAAGAAACAAAAAAAAGTACCCATTAATAAAACAAATACACATAGCAAACATTAGATTAAATATAAGTCCATTAAAATTCCCAATAATTAATTCGAGTTCAATTTACGATAACACTGATAAACAAAAATAACTTTCCTGTCAAATTGATATCCAAAGACTTATCTAGAACTGATAATACACAAAAATAATACCTAAGCACAAAGTTGTTGACTGATACTTCCTTTAAGGCTAACACGTATACGCAACTCTTACGAAATCCGTAATATAAACATTGACATAAGCAAAACCGTGTCAATGCAGTAAAATAAACAGATGGGACGTACAGTTTGCAAGGGCGTCGAAATAGACCAAGCATATTGGCTGAATCAGTGCTAATTTATATACTGGTTCTGTGTATTAAAATCACTTTACTGAACAATGTTTGGCTCGACTACCAGTTTAATCAGATATTTTACATGACGTTACCCCTGTAACCGGTAATGTCGATATCCCTATTTAATACTGGTTAGTAGGTTTATACTGGTTATCAGACTACTAACCAGTAGACTCACGAAACATTAGTTATAGTTAATTGAACAACAACAGAGAAAAAGCTTTATATGCTTAATGTAGGTACGTCTTGCACCTTCCGCGGGCTGATTGCGGAAAATTCAGTGTAATCCTTCATAAGATTGTTTTGACTGTTACGAGGTCCTAAAATCGTGGCTTAGAGTATGAAAGATTTAATCGAATCATGTGGGTACGTGATGAAAGTCGTGTTCACCGTCAACGAACCTCATCGCTGTAAGAGGACTAGTTCTGGGTTCATTGAACCTTTCTCCCACCTTAGGCTACGAGCATTTGCTTCAGCAACTGCAAAAGATTGCGGAAAGACGTCGAAACCGTAAAAGATGAGAGGGAGGTACATCACTGACATCGCTACTATAACGGTTTCAATTGATCCATAGGAATATGACGTAACTTTATTAACGCCTTTGTGTTGTTTTTAAACGCCTTACCTAACTCTCACACAATCACAATATTCAGAAAAAACTAATTTCAGTTTTCACCAAAGTTGGGTTACGTGTTATGGCACCCACGAGTCTACTTCGTAAAAGTAATTAAAACGCAGTTTTATTTTTCTTCGATAATTTAAAGTCTTTATATGGATGTTTTAATTAATAACTGATCGACGAGGAATTAAATCAAATCTCGCGAGAGAAACCTCTATTAGCTAGCACACAGACATAAAAGCACCAGTACACACCAGGCAAAAGATCAAAATACTTATTAAAACTGTACAAAGGTGAATTACCTAATTACATAAAACGGGGTTTTATTAAAAACATGCTTATTGTCTTGGAGTCATATAGCGGAACTTCAGTGTTTTGCCAACGTTCTGGTAGGTACCTACAGTATGTCGTGCGTTCTCTGCAGGCAAAATAACGTAAGGCACGCCGCCAATGACGTTGGCGAATATAGAGGGATAGAATATTTATGTAAGTATCTACCGTATTGGGATTTGGCACAAAAAAAAAAAATCTAGGAAATTAATTCTATTTTTCAAAGAAACAATGAAAAAATAATAGACAAGAACGGGGCTTGAACCCGCGACCTTTGACGTGCCGTGTCGTCACTCTACCAACTGAGCTACCTTGTCGTGTTCAAACCTATTGAATTTTCAATCCTCTTTGTATACGTCTTAAGGAGACGCCTGGTGATATACAAAGAGTATACAAAGTATACTCTTTGTATATCACCAGGCCAACCCTATATCGCCAACCCTATTCGGGGTCGTACAAAGTAAATTCTGTAAATGTTGTGCAGTGTGTAAACAGATTGGCGCAACGCCCACAGTGGGTCGAAACTATGATTTTAGTGACTTAGGGCTCAACTTTGCTTTTTCACTTTTTTTTTATGCGGATGGGTAGAGCTCATTAACCTCAATAATAATTGTTCTGATGTATTTTTTCCTAAACTTTATACTTTGGGTAGAAAAATGTGTTTTGTTATTTTTTTGTATGGAGCGGCTCAAATAAACTTAAATTCCTGCTAAGTAGCGTGTGATCCCGCGTTGAAACTTTATTTTTCATATACCTTGTCTGGTCTATTATCATTTGATGCTATAAACAAATGCATAAAGTTGCAACTCTGCCAAATAAATGGATCGAAAAAAATGAAAAAATACATAGAATAAAAAGCTTCATTTTTTACTTTCGTAAGTTATTTTAAGTTAAATTTGATATGGAATAGTAAGTAAAAGCACGTAATAATACACATAATTACTTAGCAACTAACAACAATACATTTAAAAGGTCCCTAATTAGCTTAAATTTACTAATACTACATATATTAGTAAATTTAAGCTAATTAGGGACCTTTATTTAAAAATGTGGATATGAAATCAATTAATTTCTATTTGTGTGTTTAATTACTGTAATTAGCTTAACCTTTTACCTTATAAAAAAACAATGTTTTTCACTTTTAGTCATTACTGTAATATTAATTAGGATAATTAGTTAATGAGGGTAGTAGAAAAATTAGTAAACATTGTTTGTCACTGGATTCTGGAAGTATAAAATGACCATAATTTATTATATACTAACTAGTGTTCGTTTATTCGTACTACTACTAACATCTCGTGATTCTGATCGTCCCTTTTTCGTTATAATGGATAATTTAGTTAACAATTTAGATTTATTTATGATTTTAAGAGAGCAGGTCAAGTCACTGTCGGATAGTCAAAAATTCTTTCAATTCCTACAACATAAAATAAACGTGACCGAAGAGAACAGTGTTGAGCTCCAAAAATTCTGTACGCGCTTTTGTTCAAATATAAGTGCAAGATGGGAACGAAGTAGTCGCACGTTAGCACAGTTTGTAAGAAAAAATGGTGATTGGTTGGAACGTGCAATAAACTGGCCCGAAGGAATGATACCTGAAGCTGTGAACACTGAACAGGAAAGGCTCGAGATTTGTAATACTGAAGATGTCGAAAATCTACCACCATCTACTACAGAAGCTTCGACATCTACATTTACACCTCGAAAACCTTTCGAGGAATTGGGCTCCAGGCAAAAACGAAGACGCGTTGATCAAATTAACCAATCGCTTTCGTTATCCCCGGATGAACTTAAAGCTACTACAATTGCTAGTTTAAGAAACACCGGAAATGAGGATGTAGGAAAAATTATGAACCATTTACTAAATCACCCCGAAGATCTAGAAAAAGTTAAAGAGTGTTTAAGTACAAGTAAACCGAAAAGTAGTACATATTCACCCGATAAGGCACTGTCTTTATTAGTTTCACTTAAATTAAGTAAGTGGCAGTATATAAGCCTAAGAGAAGCAGCAAGTGAAAATAGGTCTGATTTATACCCTTCTTATTATAAAATAAAACAAGCGAAGGCAAAATGTTATCCAGGGAAAGAAGACATAATTATAACTGAAGAAGGAGCTGCTATTAAACTGCAAGCTTTACTCAACTTGACGGTATCTAGGCTTTTAGAAGTGATTACTTTAGATTTGGATTCGCCAACTGAGTTACTGCTAATAAGCAAATGGGGTTTTGATGGAGCCTCAGGTCAAAGTAATTATAAACAAAAGACTGAAGCAGAGTTTGATGACTCAACTATCTTCATGGCCAGTCTAGTTCCTATAAGGCTTCAACAATGTGATGGAACAATTGTTTGGGAAAACGATCGACCCTCATCAACTTTCTATTGCCGTCCGATAATGTTCAAATTTACCAAAGAAACGCAGTCAACAGTGGTAACTATAAAAGCTAGCATAACCGAAGAAATAGAAAGACTTCAGCCAATCAAGTTGAAGTTAAGCATCAATTGCACTTGACGATGATAGACGGCAAAATATCGTCATATTTGTCAGACACATCTTCAGCTGTCTGTGATATCTGCAAAGCAAAACCGTCAGAGATGAACAATTTAGAGTCACTTGCTCAAAAAGAGAACAACGAAGAAGTGTTCCAGTATGGAATGTCATCTTTACATGCCTGGATAAGAAGCATGGAGTGCTTACTTCATATCGGTAAATATAATTTTATTAGTTCATAATTTTTTTCACGTTATATAGTTACTTGTGAGATTTTTATTTAAGTGATATTTCTTTTTGTTTGCAGCTTATCGTTTGGACTTCAAAAAATGGAGTTGCAGGGGCGATGACAAAGAAAAAATGACACTCAGAAAGAGCGCTATACAGCAAGCGTTTAAGAAAGAATGCGGTTTACTTATTGATGTAGTCAAGCAAGGAGTAGGCACAACCAATGATGGCAATACTGCCAGAAGTTTTTTTAGGGATGCAGAAACAACAGCTCGCATAACAGGAATAGATAAAGATTTAATAGAAAGGTTTCATGTGATTCTTCAGACGGTTGCATCTGGAGAGAGCGTGGATCTTTCTAAGTTTTCCGAATTTTGTAGAGATACTGCACAATTGTACGTTCACTTATATCCCTGGTATTATATGCCTTCCAGTATACATAAATTGTTAGTACATGGGAGTGATATAATTAAGCACTTTGGTGCCATACCTATAGGTAAACTGTCGGAAGAGGCAGCGGAAGCTCGTAATAAAGATTTCCGGAAATATAGAGAGAGTCATTCTAGAAAGGTAAGTAGAACGGCGACAAATGAGGATATTATACACAATCTTCTTTTGTCTTCTGATCCAAAGATCACAAGTCTAAGACCTCGAATGGTGAAACAAAATATAATGGTTCTCTCTCCAAAAGTCAAAGAGCTTCTGCTGATTTTTCCCACAGAATCCGATATAGATTTTATTGATGTAGATAATTTACAAGATAGTCATAGCGATAGTGAATAAGATTTTTTGGTAGTTTGTAAGTTTCTTGTTTTTTTTATTAGTTTATAAATGTCAAACTCATAATTGAAAGGAAATAGTAATGTTTGATGTTGTTTATAGTTAGTTTTTAGTTTGCTTGTGTTAGTTGTAGTAATGTTAGTTTACCTTTACTAATTTGTATTATTATGTACCTATCTTTACTTACTATTCAGTATTAAATCTAACTTAAAATAACATTTCATAAACATGTTAAAGTCATTAAAACAAAGAAATTGAAATTCATAGATCCCTAATTAGCTTAAATTTACTACTACTACATATATTAGTAAATTTAAGCTAATTAGGGACCTTTTAAATGTATTATGATTAGTGTGATTAGCTTTAAATTTACTAATACTACATATATTAGTAAATTTGAGCTAATTAGGGACCTTTTAAATGTATTATGATTAGTGTGATTAGCTTAAATTTACAAATTTACTAATACTACATATATTAGTAAATTTAAGCTAATTAGGGACCTTTTAAATGTATTGTTGTTAGTTGTTAAGTAACTATGTGTATTATTACGTGCTTTTACTTACTATTCCATATCAAATTTAACTTAAAAGAACTTACGAAAGTAAAAAATGTAGCTTTTTATTCGATATATTTTTTCATTTTTTTCGATCCATTTATTTGGCAGAGTTGCAACTTTATGCACACGTTAATAGCATCAAATGATAATAGACTAGACAAGGTATATGAAAAATAAAGTTTCAACGCGGGATCACACGCTACTTAGCAGGAATTTAAGGTTATTTGATCCGCTCCATACAAAAAAATAACAAAACACATTTTTCTACCCAAAGTATAAAGTTTAGGAAAAAATACATCAGAACAATTATTATTGAGGTTAATGAGCTCTACCCATCCGCATAAAAAAAAAAGTGAAAAAGCAAAGTTGAGCCCTAAGTCACTAAAATCATAGTTTCGACCCACTGTGCGCCGGGACGGTGACTATCTAAATCGCAAGATTCGCAAGGCTGCGTGAGCGGCGATTTTCAAAGACTATGTAATTGCTGTCTCACGTTTGTAAGAAAATAAGGCTCTGTTTTGAATTTAATTCTTACATTAAAAGCTCTGATTCTAGATACCTGCTTTATCTGTCTATAAACAGCAACCACTTAAACGCAGTCATTATACATCAAGCCGACCATAGCTTAGATAATACCAAAACTCTTTTTAAAATAAATTGAAGTCTCGTTTTCATCGAAGTCGATGTCAGTCTGGTGTAACAGCACCCAGCCCATAAGATGCATATTGCCACAAAAAAAAAACATAATTTGTCAACCCGGCCATTGAACCCAGGAATTCACCCTCGACTACTGCAATTAATAGAATAATAAGTCAAACAATTGAAAACCATCACCTTTAAATCTAGGTAGACATTATTCCAAAAAGAGCATAAGGAGTCAAGTCACGTCTTCGTTTTTCAAGTTCATAAACACGGACCTACCTCAACAGCCTCCTTATAATAAAGTTAAACATATTATAAACGGGAAGTCTATATAAATACCTAATTGATATGACGACATATCATTTGCATACTTGAGAAACTCTATCGATACTCATAAAACCGAGAGTTTCCTTTTTGTAATTACTGTACCCTTCATTTTAATATTTACTACAAACGAACCTGTTAAGCATCGAATGATTATATTCTACTACACTGTTTTTGCGATTGCTAAAGGCTGTCATACACTATGGCGAGTGACATCAAATTTAAATGTTTATAATTAAATCAACAGATAACTTTGTTTTCGCAAAATTCGCGATGACACTTTATAATTTTATTATCAAGAAGTACTAAAAATATGCTAGTTTAACTTCAAATCTAACCCGATTTTCTTTAAGCCTAACTAAACATTTACGTAGCAATAAATCGAACGGTGCACAACTCGCTTTAACGAAATGGCAATATTAAAATATATAGAATCGAATTTTATTGGCATGCTACCCACACATTTAGTTACACTGAAATTACAGTTCAGCAATAAACCCATACCGCGGGAAATAAGCGTACCCGCAGGTGGCAGCAGAAAAATGAAAGACACGATTATAACTCCCCACAATAGTGTCATTAATCCTTTATGGGTTCCTCGACCCCGGTTCTCGAGTGATAGACAATGGTGGTAGTCGTGTTTGTGAGCTGAATTAATGCGTATGCACATGCAATGGGAAGCGGGACTCGACCAGCCTTGAACTTGTGCATGCACTTCTATGCAAGCGATGAATGCGAAAGCAGTCGCCATTTCTAGTCGGCACGTCATGTAACGCGTACGTAAAAGCCGACACGCAGCATTTTCCAGCTAGCCGGGCACAGAACGCACCTAACGCTGCGTTCACACTTGCTAAGCTGAATATACCCCGATCTTTCATCTGTGTAACACTGTGTGCCCTGGCCGATGACGCTGAAATATGTAAATTAAATGTTGACGACGCGACGCTGTATCAAAGTGCACTCGTCAGATAAACATAATCCGTTTCTAGTATTTTAACAACAAATTGATCGTAACTGTAGGCTACATCATAAAAATAAACTAGAGAAAATATGTATGTTTATTTTGGCATTTATAGTTTTAGAAACAGTATTTCATCCGATTAAGATGATACAACATCACATAAGCGGTTATGATAGATGGGGGAATGTGTAACACATTAAATATTCTTTATGAATTCGTTGGAAGGCGCTAAACATCGTATAGTTCGTGGGTTGTTCTCTAATGATGATTTCATCTTGTAGCTATAAGAAATGGTAGGACCCAAGTAGTCTATATTAATAATATTGTATTAACTTTAAATACCGGTATTTTATACTAATCTTGGTAAATACATAAATGTCAAACGCACGGTAAGTTATAGTCGATTTCACAGATATTTTCACTATTGGCTCTAAAGAAATGACAATCTAGGATTTATATTTATGCATTTAGGTTTTTATATTCGTAAGCTATCGCGGTTTGCCTAATAAATGGTTCTAGTATAGTTATTGCAAAATTTACATGATCATTAACATTTATTTACAAGGCAGTTAATATAAATTATAACAATATTTTAAGACGGAACCGTTGCACCATGATTATATTTTAAACGTGTATATAACCTATGTATATTGGTATAACTTCGGACTTCGGAGCTATTAAATATACGGTATGAAGTTCTGAGAGTTAAGTAAAGGATAGTTTAGTAATTTTCCAGTAATCTCGCGAATTGTGCGGGGTAAACAGCTAGTAGGTTGCGGGGTCAACGACCCGCCAACCGGTCGAGCTTTAAGCTTTGCCGAGCGGACATAGTGAGACAAACTTGGCCCACATTTTAGAGCTATTACAACCAGTATAAACTGTGTAGGAGAACGCGAGAGATCCCGGATCAACTATTGTCTCATTATGAGGACATTCTAACAAAGAAACGAACAACAGTCGGCTCTAAAGAAAAAACATGTATCGTTTAACATGCCATATTTATATCACCATGTAGATTATGAAAAAAAAATACATTAACATAAAATAATGCAAATCTACCAGTTTATCCTGTACTGTCGACGTCAAAAGTGACATTCAATTTACATAGACCATGAGTAGATTTCATTAAACTGTTTTATTTCCACCGAAGGAACACGTCCGCTGATATTTTCCTAACTCTTAAAAAACTTGTCAAAATCCGTGACACGTCTTGTCGCGCCCGACAACACCCTAATAACAGTGTGTAATAAAATAACAGAGGCGGCACTTTTCTCATTATTTCGTTGATCGCTTCGTCATCGACTTTTATTAATTTGCAACATTGAAATGCTTCCAACCATACACTCCATAAGTACTTAATTATATTATAACTGATGGTTGTTCCAACCTTTTACGTATGATTGGAGGCTTTCGTAAATAACTTTGTTAAGGATAATATAATGCATAGTTTATTTCCCAGAAATAATTGAGTTCTGAGAAAATATATTCAATTTTGTCCTGAATGTGTTTCTTGTACAATTTACAAGAATAAGTTTCTTATTATGTTTAATTCTTAATCAATTTATGTCAACGTATTTGAAATCTAGACAAAATGAATACATAGCAGGTTTATGGTTAATATGTTTTAGAAGAATAATACGAACTAGTGGATGCCAACTGGCCGAAATTAGATTAAAATTTTAAATTTGAACGTTATTAAGGTTCTACTGTCAAAGATATCTATTGTAAAAAATATAATTATGTGTGCGTGTGTGTTAAAGGCATGGTAGTGTGCGTAATTTGTGTCTTTTTAAAAATTTATTATTTTTCTAATGCATTTTATATAAAAATATTAGCTTTCTGCACATCGTTCCATCTCCATGTAAACTTCAACTGTGCCAAATTTCATAGTCCTCCGTCCGCGTAATTTTCCTAAAAAGGGGTACAACTTTTTTGCTTCTCGTATTTATAATTATAATGATATGTTGCTGTGATATAGATTTCAGGGCGATTCAAAGTAGCGAGTATACAAACATTTGCATTTCCTTAAAATATATATAATGTACGGCTTACGCATTACATGCGTAGCCATTTATAAAAAACTTGTCCCTATCCTGCATCGGAGAATATGTTATACATATAGCAGATGCAGACGTGGGAGGCAGGCTAAAAGACTTTAAGGTACCAATTGAGACCATTATCTACCATTTAGTAAGAGTCTTTTAATTTATTTATATCTTTAATATAATAGTGCTCCCAGATCTATAAAGAAATTAATATATTTGGTAATAAATTAATATTTTTAGAAAGAGATAACGGAAGAACTTGGTGGCCACTTTCTTTCGTAACATCCTACTAATATTATAAATGCAACATTTTGCGGGGCTGGATGGATGGATGGATGTTTGTTACTCTTTCGCGCAGTAACTACCGAACGGATTTAATTATTTTTATTGATTTCATTATTTTATGAAATTTGGCACCCTGATAGTTTATAACCTATTTATATATATATAAGATATTTATATAAATAGTTATAACATAGGATTTTATTACTTTTTATTTCGACTAGACCCAATTCTGATGTCCACGCAGAGATAATTGCGGGCAGTAGCTAGTAGGTATATATTGCCTTAGTTGCTATTAACGAGAGCATTTAGACTAACGATCCGGGTTCATACCTTGATTCTTATACTGCGGTCGTATTTTTCCAAGTGTCTACAAACATTATGCGTTATAAAAAATAAATTAGAAGCTATTAGCAATACCCATGATTAAAAGTTGTGGCCTTTACTTTTGCAGTAGTATTAGTTTTTCTATTTCTCCAAGATAGCTAAATTATATATAAAGGTCCTAATTTATTAGGTAATTTCCTTTGAAAGAATTAATATATAAGTCAAATACATTCACTTAAGCAAAGAATTAAATGGAAATAATAAATTATTTGTAAAAACCATAGCAAGACGAAAACTGCTATTGAACCGCGAACATTAAGAAAAAAAAATTGTCGCAATAATTTGAATTATGGCTTAAATAACTCCTTATCACTGACACATCATGACCCCTTAAAAGGAAATTACCTAATAAATTAGGACCTTATATATTTCTTTCAAGCGATAAAACATACATACGGTACCTAAATAGTTTGCTGTTGAACAGCAGGTTATCTAATTAAACTGAATATAATAGGCAATTAAGCTTGATTTACTGCAAGATTACATTAATGAGACGTTTCAAATTAATAATATGAACCATTAAGCACACCACGATATCTTTAGAAAATTATTTCTAAATAACTCCAAATAAAATAATATGTTACAAATTAATAACTGCTAATACTATGCATTTGTCAAATTTCTAATATATTTCTTTATAAAACAAAATCTATATTATATAAAATAAATCATGCGTGTTTTCCGACATTAATATAACATTACCAGCCCATAACTGTCCACAACATGGGGATTAGGGCTTTTCTCAGTCGACAGTTTCTAACAAAGAATGGAAATATAATAGTTTGTAAGAATCTCAATTTATGTTTTTGAATAAGTTATCCAGGATGTAACCTAAATCCTGAGGACGAGTAGCTCTAGCTGAACGCCCTTATGCCCATCGACAATGTATGTCCGATTACATAGCTTTATGTAATCTAGGACTTTACTTCCTAGATATTGAAGTATCATTAACGGGGGAATGGATGGACAGCACTGCAAAACTAAATTTTAATTTGGGGTAGGAGTGCACCGTTAAAATGGAATCCCTCGACGGGGCCCCTGGGTGGTGCAAAACAGACATCACAACTCTGGTGGGAGGCTTCGGCCGCGGCTGGTTACCACCCACAGGACGAAGCCATGCCGTGAAGCGACCTAGTCGTGGTTCGGGATGTAGTCCAGTGCAACCGTTGTGGGAGACGGGTCTGGGCAGTTGCATCAGCTCCTCCACTATCGTTCTCCCAAAATCTATCTACTCTACTTAGAGTAAATAGATTTCTTCTGGATCTACGTGCTCAATCCTCGGCCACACCGTCACTTACCATTAGACGAGTTTGTGGCCAAACGTTGATCCTTTAACGTTTTTGATTAATAAAAATAACGCTCTGTCCGATTGTAGCAACGAACTAGGATCACCATACGATACAAAGGCGAGCTTATATATAAATAAAAATAAATTCTTTATTGGCATAAAATTGTTTACAAACTATTGAGGCCGTGACTCCTGCGCTAAGTACAGCACCTGTGTTACAGAAGCCAGTGTCTTCTCCCAACAGCCATATCAGCATTACATTATGTATATAACTAAAAATAAATAATGAACTAACCAGAAAAGTATTTAAAATAGATTTAAAAATATATTAATATTGTCTTGCTTATTATTTTATGTTATTTTAACTCAACATTAAGTTTTGTACCTGCAAACTGTATATGATGCTATGTACCACCTACGCCGCAGCATCTATAAAACAGCTGTGGTTTTAGACATGACACTTGCTTATAAGGGCGAAGGAAAATAATGTGAGGAAATGAGCACAACTGAGAGATTCTTGATGGTGTGTGAAGCAATGTCACAGACCTACGGCCGGCTTCAGCTCTAAGTTATTCAACTACCGCACGATAAGAAGTAGGAGAAGACAGATAATTAATAAAAAACCAAACAAATGTTTAGTAAACCAAACAAAGGTTTAGTAAAAAAAATGTAATACCGCTTTAATAATAACCATTCTACTTTGTACTGTTAAATAACAAATCTAATTAACTGGTCAAACACAAAATAACATACAAATTCCTCTGAAGTTTAAAAACTAAGGTACTTCTCAAAACTCGAAAGGGTTCAATACCTACTACGTCGGTAATTGGTATCGAAAAACATGGGAAAAAAGCGCTAAATTTACCGATAAAGCGATGTTCGTGATTCGTAAATAGTACTTCATTACATTAACGCAACTTTATAGGATTATAGTTATTCATGCCTGAAAACTATGTATGCTTTGTGTTGCCAAAAACGAAAAGATTGTCTAATTTGTTTGTATATGGAATTGGTTAAAGCATTTATTATACCTAATGGATACAACATTACGCAGGTATTTGAGTACCTATAGGTCCTCAAAGTTTGTATGTACTTCACTGATTCACGATCTTATTAACACGTGATACCCTTTATAGTCCCTTTTGCATATTTTCTCGTTCAAAACAAAGCCACAGTATAACACAAAGTAAGACGAGGCACGTGATTACAATCGCAGCTACCAACATCTATCTTCGACCTATTTCGTGTCGGAATGGAACTATGAACCTTCCTGCAGCTGCCCTCTATGCGCCGGAGCAGACTGGTTACATTAATCTCCCGGTTTGCGGTTACTGTGTCGAGTAACGGTATAGCGGCAGATGGAGCCAGCGCGCCTACACCCAAACATAGAGCATCAGCTTTTGTAGATGCGACGTACCGACTATAATGATTGTAGGAAATATGAATTCGATTCAAGAACAAAAATAAAAAACTATTTATCAAAAAAAAAATTGACTAGGGGTATAGTATGTAGTAATACCATTAGAGAAAGAATAAATTTCGCACGCAGCTATATAGATATCGTAACAAAATGTTTCTCCAACTACTACTAAGCATACGAAATACGGGCTTTCTTGTTGGGCAAAAATTTTAACCAATTTATTTATTTTTGGTAGCATTTTAATTGAATTGCTAATCAATATTTCTTTCCATGCTTCATAATGACTTAGGTTTATGAAAGTAAAAGAATATTTTTCATGTAAAAAGTACACGTCAAACCATTACTATTGTATACGTACAAGTATTCAGTGAATTTTGTTTTGTAGTACACTACACATCTGAGAAGATATGTATGAAAGAAAAAAACATGCTGCGCCGACCCCAATTAAATTGGGATAAGGGCAGGGGGATCATGAGTACACTACACATGACTGCCTTGTTGGTCTAGTGGTCGCAAGCCGGCTGCTAAGCGTGAGGCCCTGGATTCGATTCTCCGGTTTGGCAAAGTTTTATTGGGTTTTTCAGCAAGGAAATTATCAGTAGCAGCCTGGAGTTAGGAAGTTGGTGGTGCTTCGGAGAGCACGTAAAGCAGTCGGTCTTATACCTGATCTCTCTCCGGTCGTATCGGATTGCCGTCCGTTGGACTATGAGAGCGAAGGAAGAGGGAGTGCACCTATGTTTGCGCATACACTTGTGTACGATAATATCTCCTGCGTACTCAGCTAATCTTGAGATGGGCCAACGCGACCAAATATTCGATCAGGAGTGCATACATTATTACACACCAAAAATATATAAGTTTTTACCTAAGTCCGTGTCTGCGAAGAAACTCTGTGCATGCCCATTCGATGCCAAACTATTGAACTTGCGCGGGTTGTGTTGTGTCATGAGCAGTTATGTGATGCCTGTGACCTACTTCACTGTTAATCACACAAAAAACATCATTGACCATTGTTCGCACTGTCAAATTGAACGTACACATATAAATAATACTGTCTGGTAATCTTTTTTGTTGTCAAACTTCGCTTTTATCTTTTATGCTATTAATTCTTACATGGCGTCATGAACCAGTATGGTTGGGGTATGCCAAAGAGCTCATGACTTGCTCCAAGATTGTACCTAATACCTAGAAACTAAAATGTATTCAAAAGTTGCATTCGTTGCTAATATTTCTTTATTTTAAACAAAGTCAGAAAATGACTTTCGAAAGTTTTAGTCGTAAGCTATTTTCTTTCTTTTCTGTGCCAAAAACATTAAAATAATTGCAGCAATCCGTTAGATGTCATTTCATTCATTAGCACAGTATTATGACGCGCACATAACCATTTCACGGCAGCAAAAAAAAATCCCTAACAGAACATTTTAAGTCAAAATTTATCATATCTCTACCAAATTTACTTTGAACCTAATTCAACACAATGATTTGTGTATTTTCCATTACACGATACAAAAAAAAAACGATCTACTATAACATTACAATGTTCGACGTCACAAATTCAAACAGTTACAAACTATAAGAGACTCCACTTGAGAGCAAAAAAAATTGATCACGAATCAAATGCATAACCTAGATTTGGTAGCAATAAAAAAATCTATACAGTTATCTATCGAATCATATTATCTGTGAGGCAGGACCGGAGTGAGTTCGACGACCTCTGCAGCTCATGTCTTAGCTTTATAGAATTAGATATACACGAAGTGGTAGAAAATAAATATTTTTGATGAGAAATGAAATAAAACTGGTTTCATCAAGTCCAAATTGGATGTGTGAACTTCTAAACTGACAAGAAACTCTCAAAGAAAAGAAGTCACCATTATGTGAAGTTAGATGAGATATTACAGTTCAAAGCGTGGGTATTTATGATACACTGACAAAACATCGTTTGATTTATTAGATAAGAAAGTGGCATATTGTTCGTTGAGATGAGAAACGATTGCGTACATTTGTTTTCACATCAAACAATGTGTTAGATTGAGCGTTAGACAAATATTGAATTATTGAGACTAAGGTTGAAGTTGAAGCTAATCTAAATCAATCACAAGATTGCAAATGAAACAGGTCTATTAAAAATATATAGAATAGTGCAAAAAACAAACATTCTTAATTAAATGTGTTGATATTAAATGAAGGATTGAATTTAGTGATGTTATTACAGCATAATTATTACTGTTATTATAAGTCACCTGCTTCATCAAGCAACTGACGGGTTATACTTGAAAGCAATTAACGAAAATATAGGTGGTGTCAGTGGCTGCCAACTGCAAGTCCGGTTGTGCTGACACAGAAACCTGGTGCACGGCCCGCGGTGACCGACAACCGCTCTCACTATAATTGCAGTGGGTGCAACGACCGGCAATCTTCGCCGACGATCGCGAAAACAAACACTACCCGAATTACTTCAGCACATTATGTGTATTTGAGGGGAATGAGCCAATACTGAGTCAACTTTTGAGACGTTCAGCGTTTCCAATTTATGAGAAATTATGTTGACACTAATTGCGTCCATATTTCTCCCGTTTTATTATTATAGCACTTTGAGTACTATAACGGACTATTACTGTTGCTGTTTGATAATTTCTGAGAGGTAAAGCGCCAAACAGAATTTATGAAGAACAACTTATATGGAGCTATATTAATCTCAAATTAAAATTCAATAAAATATGTATTTCAAGTAGAGTCCTTCTAGTCCATACTATAGCCATATTCTTGACCGATAAATGTATATAAAATGCAAAATACTGATCATTTTCTTTCAAATGCAATTCTTTGCATACATATACGGACACTCGATACTTTACTATTCGCTGCCAAGGACCGACATTAGGATTGTATAGGTACCTTATTTTATCCCTAGTTTGAATATCCTATTGCAAGCTCCAGCTGTCAATTCATTATAAAACTGCCTATTATGATATAGACATTTATACTTATATAGGTATACCGGGTATGTAAATGAGAGATTAACTCTCATTTATCTGTTGTGGGAACAATTGAGAACATTCTGCTATATCACGATAAAATGCAATTAAACTAGTTCGTGTTATCATTATTTATAATAATATATTATTCGGTCTATAGATACCCCACATACCGATATTTATCTTAGAATGTGACAAAGATACGATTCAGCAATCACTAAAGTACTATAACTACTATACTATAACTATAATATTATCTTGATTTTCCAGTAAAGAAAAAGCATTTACATTTCTGAACCGGTAAATAAGCCAGAAGCTACAGTGATGACTGATGACATTGCAATTTTATTTTACCGCAAGAAAATATCGCCCATATAATAAAAACCTACAACTTTACGTGGTTTATTGAACCGTTTTGTTTATAAAATGTTGAATTTTTAATATAGCAAATCTACTGCAGTTTACTTGACAATTAATTCGCTATGCCGTCTGTATCCGTAATGAAACTAACATTAACAGTAGACGTTAGTAACGTTTCCCCTTTCTCTACAATCAATGGGGCTGTGTCCCCCACTTTCCGCACCTAAATATTAACTAAGTGGGAAGGGCGATAAACCTTCACGGAACGAACGAAACCATGACTCAGCATAACTACATTTTTCTACTTTGATTTATATATTCACGCTCTTTTCCTTGGTGGGTTGGGCAGAAGCTACCTCATTTTTTTTAATACCATACAAAAATCACATAGGTCTGATCATCCTCAGATTGTGTGCTGATTATTAGTAAATTCATAGTTTTAGCCCGAAAGACCAGTCTTTGGTCTGGTCTGGTTAGCACCGCTCCTAAATGAGAGATCGCGGAAGGGAGTCAAAGGGGTCATCTGTTAGGAAATCTTCAGTCGCAGACTAAAAGCTTTTAATATATTTTTTCCCGTAGAATACAATAGGCTCTTCACCTCATGAGACATATTAATGCCTTCAGTAAAATAATGGTGTATGTAATGTTACCTGTAATAATACAACTCTGCCACCTAAACGTTCGGGGATTACAGAAGTTGTTATGTCAAAGACCACGACGAGACGTGTATTTATACGCCTCCCAATCAAAACGGTAAAGGAAATTGCCTAAATACCATTATTGAAATTATTTTCAACATCATTCCCTTTTGTTGATAAGAGAAGATAGGAGGATGCTGCTGGCCACAATAGGTAAACAATCCAGATATATACGCGAGATGTGTTAACTTCAGAAAATAAACAAGTGCTAAATAATATTATAATGATATTTTATTTTTTGGATTATTAATTTATACAACGAACATGTAAGTGGAGTACCCAGGATTGCAATATTAACTTAGCTCATCATAAATAGGGTATATACATGCATTTATTAATTTTTTTATTGATTGTATACGATGGTACATTACCGCGAAAAAATACAAAAATTTTAAAAATATGATTACTGAGCATTAAAATTATCAAACAAACCTGCAATCAGTTTCGGGCGTTTGAAACGCCGCAATCTTGGCGCGCTTTCTCTGACGTCAGAGTTCACATATTAAAAGATATCTTGAATAGTATGGAGTGTTTAATTAACGAATTATACATTTTATTGAAGGGATTTTCTTTAAATAATAACGTTAAAACATAAAGAACCACAAAACATGATAAACACCAAGTAATAACATACTCGAGATATAGTCATCGCGCAGAGTGACGTCACGTTTCACTTCAACCAATTACAATCGTTTTGACATTTTATATTTCCCGCGCATGATTCTCACTTTTCAACTTAATTATTTAATAGTTAAAACGCGATTAATTAAAAAAGTAATTGACTAGGTGTCATTCTACAGCAATAAAGATTACGTATAAAAATATTTGACCTAAATTTGAATCACATGCATATTCCCTATTACTGGGTAACACCAGTAACACATTGCTATACAGATTGTTAAACAGGATTCAAAAATATTAAATCTTATGTCATAGGGTCAAAATGTTTTCGTGACTAGTTAAAAAACGTTTATAATACACAATGGAACAGAAATAATATATTGTAAATCGGGATTAGACTCACTGGTATGAACTATTGTTCTCTCTTGGCTTATATGAATGAAATAGATTGAGATCTCAATTCAAATCCGCAAATAGCTGCAGAGGTTGCCAACCTATCGCTAACGAATGCCATAATAACCCGTTTCTCGTAGTTGAGTCTAGTAACTTGCACAGGACAATGAACTACTAATTATGTTATTAAAAAAACGTGTATTTATTCGAGATTCACGTAAAACTGCTCTGATAGAAGTAGCTTTTAATTAAGTTATTTGAAAGTCAGTGTATAATTACTTATTTTTTTCATATTAAAAGATGGTCTGCAGTGGAATACCGACAGGCTAGTTACTATCTTATTTTTCCTTCGTCTCTGAGAAAAGGTATGTTGGATGGAATGATCAAGTATTTGATTTGATTTGATGAAAACCGATAGCAAGTAAACTTACTGCTGTATTATTAAGTAAGCTTTATAACAATTTAGATCATTATAACCATCGTGAGACACATTCATATAAATTATTGTTCAACGTTTATTACTCACGTGCATTCTTCGGGATTGCCCGACTAGTTACAATTTGACTCGCGACAATGCCACGGGCTCAACTCATGACTAAGGGCTCCGTTCGAGTTCGAAACTAGTCGGGCAATCCCGAAGAATGCAAGTGAGTAATAACCGTTGAACAATAATTAATTTAGATCTTACCGTTCTTATAATTATGAAATTTACCAATTCTCGCTGACATATTAAAGTATGTTTTATACCTTTAATACAGTTTATTACACTGATTCCGAATCAAAATTTAACTCAATTAATAAAAAAACTGACTTATTGCCATGTAGGACCTTACGGTTCCTAAAAGCTGGAAATATTTTCGGGAACATTGTCGGAAATATTCCCAAAACTGAGAATAGACTGAGAATTTTGTATAAAAGGGAAAAATATTTTGTTTTCGATAAATAGTATTAAATATGCATTTTTCTATACGCATAAAACAAGTAGATTTCATAAAAATATTCATGTATGGGATTACGAATACATTTATATCATTTACGCGCGCAGAGAGCATACAACACGTGTGAACAAAAACACGGAGCAAAGGACAAGTGAAATACAAGTATTTAGTTACAAAACAAAGATAAAAAACAGCATAAAACCATTTTTTTTATCAATTATTATTTAATTTTAAACGAACTTATTAAAATAACAAAATATTTAGAGAGTTTTGCAGAAAGCTGGGAGCATTCCAGAAAGTTTGGAAGCTTTCTGGAAATATATTCCCGAAAATGTGAATATGTGAATTTATGAATCCTGAAGGATACTTGGATGCTAATTGCGTACCAATGGATTACGGAGTTGATTAACAAATTAAAAATATTACTGATCACACATTTTAGTTTGGTACCAAGATAAAAAAAAAACATATTCCGTCCAGCAATTATATATATAAGTATCCTATTAGTAGGTAAATAATACTTGCAACTATTAAATCATTACCAATACGAAAAATGATCACAAAATAATTGCACAGAAATGTTATTTCTACACCTGGTGATTTTACGCTTCATAAACAATGTTGGCCGTGAAATAATTATTTTAATAATAGGGCAGACTGGTAGTGGGGCTATCGTACAATATCGACGTTTTGCCGTGAGTCACTAGTCTGTTTATCATCGATCTGCTACTCTGGCGTCTGTCAACTAAAAGGAAGCTAAGTCATTTTATCAACTTATTCTGTGTTTCAGCAAAAGGATCGGCTTCATGCTAAATGTTGACTAAAACTTACTAAGTTTGAATTAAATGTTTAGTACAGAAACACACACAAAGGGAATGTGTGGACAGAAAGACCTCATTTTTAATGAGACAGTGAGTTTAAAATTCTCTACCGATCTCTCTAGGAATAACAATGAAACAACTTCAATTTTCTAAATTAACAAGATAGCATGGCTGTCCTTAGCTTTTGTTAATAGGATAGTACTTAGTTAAATATAAAGATTGTTTAGTATGCGTTCCAAACAATATCAACTACAGAATATCCATCCATCTAAACAACAATCTGTAAAATAAAAAAAAAAGCGAAATACAACTTAACAAGACCTCTCTCTAAGCTGTATTTTTAACAAATATTTTCTCTACGAGGAATACATTTCTAGAGATACAAATCCATATTATTTTTGCTCCTACATATCTTGAAAGCTGTGTTCTGGTCGTTAGTTGCGTTTCGTAAACGTACGGTAGAACTAACCTACTGGTTATCCGTCATGTATAGCTACATAGGTATATTTTGCCGGAGGTCGTTGAAGCCTGACATCTATTATGAATGCTAAATTACTACTTGTTCGATAATGATAAGCTTCTAGAAAGGAAAGTAATATCAAAGTGTATTGAAGTAATTTTGAACTGTCATTACTAAGCGCATTTAGTATGAATAATGAGTATATAAAATCAATTCTACATACTTACCATTTGTCCAAAGTTTATAAGGCACCTACTTTGTGATATATAGTGTCTATGTGACTCTCATGTGACTAAACCAAAATTATTATCGTTTAGTAATAGTTACTATCAGAGCCGGACGGAAATATTAAAATATTTCAAATACATATTAGGAGACGTCAAACTAAAACGTATAATTAATATTTGTTTGACTTCTATAATTTTAGTCTAATAAATTTGCGTAGGTCTCCAAGCGAAATTTAAAACACTGCTGTTTTCAGGGTTCGTATCTGTGTGTATTTTGCTAACAGTTATCATATGAACAAGATATCAAAATAAACCATATTTTGACGTTATAAAATTTTTGAATCCAAAAAGTCACGTTCATCCATCAAAACATCACGTTTTTCGGATTTTCCTAAAATTAGACACGTCAAACTACAGATATTTTAAATGAGCATGCCTAAATTTTTATTTAGACAAATCAAATTAAATGTTTGACTAAACTATTTTCTTTGACTAAATATTTAAGACAAATTATGTAGAATAAATAATAAAAATATGATGAATATATAGAAATAGAATATTGTCAGTACATAAAAAGTATAGATAAAATATAGCTAATGTTTATCTTTGCCCTAGTTGCCTATTTAAGCGTCGCATAGCTCAGTTTATTAAGCAATCAACATAAATATTCGTTATTCACATCTACATATTCACACGCATCGTCTATATGTAGTTATTAACGCATCCTTAAAAACATGTAAACATACAAAAAGATAACGTTATTATTTATTATAAAGGATAATTTCCATTCTTAAAAGGAGGACCTTGGATATCCAGACAGAGCTGGATATCTTATTTTGTTCGAAGAATTCTTGAATAAATGTGTAAAATAGCAACAACAATGATAGTCACAAACCTCAGTTATGAGGATACAAAATAAAGGAACCACACTGAACAAACAAAAATTTAAGAGAAGAAATGAAAATTGTTAAAAGAAAAACTTACGTTTCGACATCTTGCTGGGCTGGATACAACTGAATCAGCTCGGAACCTTCAAACAAAACAAAATACAAATACTTTTTACAAAATCAATATTATTAGCATAAAATATATTTCGTGTTAAATATGTAAGACTGTTACGACTAACCGAGTTAATGTGTGCGATAACAATATTATTACACTAGTGAATGCTGCTATCCAATGAAAATAACAATTGTATCTTGTGCGGTTCAAAATATGGGTACCTATTACGTAAACAGATGCTATCGTAGAGCCGTCAGTGATACCGATCGATATAATTTGACGGGGACTACCTACTCAGTGTACGTGATATAAAAGCCACGTTTTTAACTCATATATTTTTATCTGCACATATTTTGACGTACTATGGCATACTGTTTTCCTTATCAACTCCTTATCATTTTTGCAATACGGTTAAGGTATATTACCAGTTGCAGTTTGGCGAGATGTGGTAATGCTAATGAGGCTTAAAATAATACCTACTCTACTCGATATCTCTTCGATTATTACAGGGATGTAACAGATGACTCCAGAAATATACACACAAACATCTTATCCGAGGCAATTATAATATTTTGTATGATCAACAAACAAGTTTACATCCTCATGCCCTTTACTACACATCTTTTTTACGAATTATGTAAGTACGAACATTAATCAAAAATTAAGAATCACAACGGGTATGGGCTAAGCCACTCATCGTTTGTAAGACTTCAACTGTCTGCAAATTTGGTTTTTCTTTCACCAAATTCTATTTTAATTTTCACAACTAGTTTCACTATGTGTTATATAGTAACAATAGTTGATATGGATATGTCTCACAAAAGTTGATATACAATAAAGTACTATTTATATATTTGACAGCTTTGCAAGAGATGGGTAAATTTGGGCTCAAAGGCTTTAAGTAGTAACTATTCGGCCTGTTGCCATTGTCAGGAAACAATGCCTGTCTACCTTTGTCAGTGTTGCTGAATAGAAGTAGGTAGGAATAAGTTTACATAATATCATGACTACTGAAACTCCTTTGCTAAACAGGACAATTTCCCATTGATTTCTTTAACTATACCTAAACATACTTGAACAATCCCTAAAAAAACGGCGATTGCTTTGATTAGTCAGTAATCTTATCCATAGAATTATTAAGCTGTTGCGTCAGTCATTAGCAGACACAATAGATTTTTATTGTTACAACGTACAGATCTGTACGTTACTGAGCCGAAAGGTTGTAATTCTTGTTTTATTGTGATAAGCCAATAAAAAGATAAAAACATGGCATGGCAGTATTTTGATTTACTTACGCATCAATTCTATCGTTTTTAAAAACATGTACGAAATGTAATTTTTATTCCTATTTAGTACCTCAACGCCAATGACCAATGAAAGCAGTTGAATTTCTAACCTAATCTGAAATCAAAATTTTACGTCACACCACCAACTTTTAGTACGTTGAAACAGCAATAAATTATACCTGTTATACGCAATACCACTATGAGCTGCCTCTATTTAAGTAAGCTAGTAAATAATTGCAAACGATATAATTTTACCTTGAAATTGAAACCAAATGTAGCAACATTTACTGCGGAACCCACAATTTTGCACATTTATTCAGTCACTGTGTTTATTATAGGAAAAATGTTTAATTATCCATTAGGAGAACCAAATGTTTTACCAATTATATTAACATCACACATTGTGAACGAAGATATTTATTTTAGTTTATTCATAATTTTGACATAGAGTGCATAAAAATATGCAACCAAGATTAGTTTTAAAAACTCTTACAGCAACAAAGCAGGTTTCAACTTTAGAATAAAGTCTTTTTTGAGGAATTATGAAAATCTGCATTGTATTTTTTTATACTTTTGATTAACTTAGGGAAATGAATAATCTGAAATGTCGTAATTGTGGAATTCCTAGGGTAAGTAACCTTAAAACAAACAACACCTAACTTTTCATTGGGAATGATAAAGATATTAGGTAAAATTTGCCACAAAGCTTGGAGAAAAGTGCCCGTCGATCAATGTAATTTGTACCACAGTCTTTTATACCAATCATAGAAACTTGAAAATATCGATCCGGGCGATTTTATTTAGTCCTGCAGAGTAACCAGATTCAGAGCACATGTTTAATATAAAAATAACGGTACTCATAATAAACAATGCTAAGAAGGTCAGCCGTGTTCCAGCTTCGCACATGATAATGAACTGAGAGCACAGGTTATTATTAGGCATAAATTATTATTACAGCTGCTACAAATAAAACAATTCATTTACTAAAATACTTACAAAAATAGAATTGGATATTTTACTATACGTCACACCGTCTCATTCCGAATAAATAGTTTATGATTGAATTCAACACAATTGATTTATGTATGGTACCAATTTAATTGATTTTAATTTTACTACACTAACTAATAATTTATCTAGTTACGTATGCTACAGGTAGTAAACTATATTTATTTACAACATCTTAGTTAAATATACAATAATTTACAATTTCACTGCACTCATTTATACACACCGCATTTACAGTGATGTGAGTCGCGGAAAACGAAAACGCACTGTCTAGCCAATTATTTTTTTCGGAAAGCCTCTTCCCGCGCATGCGTGGAAACTAGGAGGTTATCTACTTTCCCCCTCACTTTCCCTATTACGGAAAAGAGACAGGTGTTAACAAGAGCTACATGCGCAGTGTTATTGATGAAAATTTTGGCGGGAAAGCACGCCATCTGGGGTGATCCTTTGGCGTCACGTGATTGGCTGAATGATTGTAAGCAATGATGTTTGTGTAGGTCGTTGCCTATGTTCGAGCGTTTTTTTACTGCAGGATAAAAAAGGAGCAGTGGACCACGTTGGGCATGGTGCGAATTGTTTAGCTTTTAAATCGATCATTATTGCGTAGGGCTTTCAACGAATGCGTCTTTAGAAAAAAAAAATGAAATGCAGAAGGACAATAAGTTCCTTGTGGTACCTTTTTTAACTTTGCTTGCAGTTTTTCCAGATAGTCAGAGAGAGCGGCACTCATTACACGTTTCAAAGAGAGCGATCGTTGATGTTAAGCAACGCTTGACGGATTTAGTCAGGAGATGGGTAACCGTTAGAAATAATTTCATCTGAGTATCTCCGGGCTTTGGAGAATAGGTACGTTGGAGGCTAGGAGATACGGGTGGGTTGAAATTATTAGTTGGCTACATACTAATCACAAGAAAGAAAAGGATATTATTCGGAATATTAAAAAAAATTAAACGCCATGTGCCGTGTGAACTAATACGTGAAAAAAAAAGGTAGGTGAAGGATTTTCATCGGAGTCAGGAGACCTATGAAAATGTTTCACATTCTGTCCTCCAACTGCGATAAAAATTCTTCACCACCGTACCACCAGCTGTAATATTACTTTTTTTTATCTTAGCCTGTGTTAAACGGGAAAATACAAGGATTCTATCGATATCCCTTCTTCTATTTCTATCATTTAGAAGCTATGATGGAATTAAGAAAATCACAAACATACATAAATACATGAACCCTAAAAACATAACACTCCTTTTTTTGGGCAGCTGTGTAAATATGTCAAATGACAACGTAGTAACTAAAGCAAATCTAATTAAACATTACTTAGCACAACAATTTTATGTAAAGAAATATGGTCGTAAGCAGGATTCGAACCTACGCCTTCCTGATAAATACTTCAGGTGCTCTTACCGCTAAACCATCTCCGGGAAGCGCAGGTTCTCTTTCTTCCCCCACAAAAATGTATAACTTCAGAATTCGCTAAACGCGTGCTTTTCAAAGATTTATCTGTATTACTTAGTACTTCTTTGAGTTAGCCATAGAATTAGAATATTTTTGCTACCACATCCGTTTAAGGAGTTTGCTATGTTCCCGTGTCTACCTTGCATTTTTTTGTTGAAAGTTGTACATTGAATAGATTCAGGCATTACCTTGGGGTAGTCCAGAATAGAATAGAATATTTATTTATTTGCATAGAATGTAGGTAGGTAGATAAAATATGGTGTTAACAAACAATTCTGATCCTTGAACATTCTAGCTTAAATTTAGGCATGCAAACATTACAAATATGAATTATTAAATAAATTTAAATTATTGTAGATGCTATAATAATACAGAATAATGTCCAAATAGTAATGTAATAAAATACAGAGTAATGTCAGTCTAAAATTTATCTTACGAATTCATTACAATGGATGCAATAACAATATTCAGCTACTGCCACAATAGGAGGTGAGTTATGCAATTACATGGGCACGGAACAAATTACATGCCCAATGCACATACAATCACCGAGACGCGGTGGTGGACACTCCACGGACTAACAGTTCCTGATGATGATGCGGCGGGAAACAGTAAAGTCGTAGCAAGTTTCATCGCTTGCGTCGTATGTGCATATACTTGCGGGCAGGCGGTTGGTGGACAGGTAATTGCATGACTACCCTCAATATTGTGAAAGTAGTTAGATATTGTAGGTGTGTTATAGTGACTGGAATAATGCTAAGCCAAAGCACGTGCTAAATATATTTTTTTCTTTACTTATGTTTTGTATCGTACTTCCTTCTCATATTATAGGTAGTTCATTAAGTCCGTGACGATGGATGGATGTTTGTTACTCATAAACAAAAAGAAACATACTTAACACTGATTCGTGTTACTAAATGTAGAACAGATAAGTTTAAATCAACTTATAACATACATCTTTAAATTAAGGGGTAGCATGTTCCAGAGTTTAGTTGCTGAAACAGCGAAGGAATTGGAAGTAAAACCTGTGCGGTGAGATAGAATTTGAAGTAGGAGACTTTCAGACGCGCGAAGATTACGGTTATGGGACAGACCAAAATTTTAAAAATCCTTTAGAGATATGCGGGAGTATCAGGATCGTTTAAGATAGAAAAGAGCATAGAAAGAGATCAGAGGGATCTTCATTGACAGATAGGAAGCCATTTTCAGCCGCGCTTGCAATAACTGACCAATGAGTTCAAAATGTTATACCTAGTACGTACTTAGACTGCCTCGTTGGTTTCGTGGTCCCAAACGCGACTGCTAAGCATGGGGTCTCGGGTTCGTTTGCCAGGTCGCGCAAAGTGTTATTGAGTGTTTCTGTTAGGAAATTCTCAGTAGCACCCCAGAGTATGGAATTATACCCGGTAGATGGCAATAGGCTCACCACATATTACATGTGACTTAATACCAGCTGTGGTGAAATGTGGGTGTACACCTCTGCCTACCCCTTCCGGGAATATAGGCGTGATGCTATTTTATGTTATTATTATTACCTAGTAATGTAGGTACATTAGCTAAAATATCATCACTTTACGACCATTGCCTAAATTCAGGATAGCAACAACGGATGCTCGATTGTGAAAGTGGACTGCAAGTATTGCAATCTCCAGTAGGTACTCACTTCAGTCATTTGAAATTGTGTCAGAATCTTATAACATATCATTACATCTGTATCCCCCGGAGGGGTAGGGGCAGAGGTCACAGTTGTAAAAGTCCCATGTTATAAGTTGGTGACTCGATGAGCCTATTGCAATCTAAAAATTGTCACAATTCCAAACTCCAGACTGCTACTGAGATTTTCCGAATAGAAAAACTCAATAATGCAACTAAAATTTTACGAGGAAATATTTGCTGTCCTACTATGTTGGCACTGATTAATTTCCGCGCACCTTCTAGAGTTCCCCGAAACCCGATCACACCACTTTACCCTCCGCTCCGAAGAACCACATTAGATGCCAATTCCCCGTATTGCAGGGTTTGTAGGGTCTTGAATAGTTTCAGTGAATATTATCGATGTCCACTTTGATTCGCTCGCCAGGCAAGTCTATTTTTTACAGCCTCTCCGATGCTAAAGCTAGGCCTTAGTCGTGATTTGTTTGGTAGAGTTTATATATTTTGTTAATTGTAGTTTACTATGTTGTTCTTTTTTTTTAAATATCTTGTATGTCAATACCTACGTTCTACATTCGATTATTGATTAATAATTATTTGTTCACCTGTAGTGGCCTTATAAGCTGGCCTCATTTATATTATATTTATAATTTATTAATGCATGCGGTTTCTACATTTAAGTGATTGTTACATTAAATCGATCTGGATATGTATTAAACAATAGTGTTAATGTAAACAATTGTTGGTGGATCAAATAGATAAATAAATAACACTTTGCCCGACCTGTGCATCGAACGCAGGACCTGATTCGGACCACTAGACCTATGATGCAGGATCGAAGTGATTCGTTCCTTGTTCACTGTTTATATAAAACCCATTCAGAAAACAATAACACCATGCATATTACAATTATATTGTCCTTTAAATACCAGAATACTAAAACCTAGAAAATAAAACATACATTAAACTATTACAATCAAAGTAAAACAATTATCCTATAAATTGTTTTAAACTAATACGTTAAAATACTAAATACATTATCTAAAGGTATTTTCGTACTCGTTTTGTCTAAGTTAGTCTAAAAGGACGCATTTGGTGTCTCCTGGGACATCTGCAGAGTTGTAATGTTCAGGGTCCGGTTGCGGTCCCACACGACTTCGCAAGGTCCTGTTCAGGAGCCAACACCTTCCATACTGAGACCTATGTTGTACCTCACTGTCAGCTATACGCCAACCATAATCCCAATTGGTACATTCCGGAAAATAGTATCTCTTTTCCGGCCATATATCTGCACGCTTCCTTAGATACAACTCCCTCCCAAACTTAGGCCTTGGTTTGTACAATATTTTTTTTAACTTGGGATCTACGGGACGCATTATAGGATCGATTGAGCAATCTGTGTCTGGTCTAGCTAGTCTAGGATCTTCCTTGGGATCTCCGAGACCTACCGCAACGATTGAATTGTCGTGTCGTATGTTCTTGGCGCATACTAAGGAGGGTGCGTCGCGGAGTGGTACTTTCCTTCTGTTTCCAGCTGCAACTATAGAGTCCCGTGTTATTGTAGGTATTCCTCCGACCATATTATGCGTGACTACATCTTTCTCATAGTAGTTAGTAGGTTTTCTGTTAAGGGTAGACGCCAGTTCTAACTTTTCTCGATGTCTGACTACCCATTGTGCCCGCAGACGGCTCTCCTTATCATACATTTCTTTGAGAAATGTTATTACTGCCGGGTTAGTAAAATCAGTAGGCATTGTGTCAAGTAGGTTTAATCTAAATAATAACTTAAATAATTGTTATCTAGTATGTTATATGTTAATACAACAAACTGGTTCTTAGTTTATATAAGAGTATAAATGCGTACACATTAAAAATTTATGATCTTTTTCTAAAAAAATGCTAACTGAAGTGACATATTTGACGTTTTTCTTCCTTTTTATACCAAAGAGTAATATACAACCTATGGAGGAACGAGGTGTGGTGTTCCTCCATTGAAAAAGGGAAGATTCTCCAACCAGGCGGGTGATATTGCCTGGTGGGCCATGGCCCGACAGTTACTGTCGGGAGGTGATATATATACGAACTCGCCGTCAAACTTTGATTGCGCGATGCAGCGTATTGTGCGCGTAGTATCCATGTAGCGAGATAGATATCGCTAAAAACCTATAGAAATATGGGTCGATGATATATTCAGGGTTATGGACCAGATTGGCGCAAAACAGGGACTTACTGACATAAAAGGAAACAGCCGTACCTATGGCCCTGCAGTGGGTTGTTATAAGCTGCGAATGATGATCGTGATCTCATCTTGAATTGTTCCGGGCTTCGTTCTCTGGCAACTGTAAAATTAAAGTTTGAAGCGATGCACCTGTCGCAGAGCCGAAAAACATGCAAGGTACAGCGCAGCGCTTTTTAACTGTCAAAACGTTATCTACTGCAGGCATTAATATAACATCGAAAACAACTCCAACTCCATCGAAAATAAACCAATTTAAGATATCAGTTATTATTCTGAGTCCCCAATATTAAATCAGAGGTGTCGAATTAAAAATTCCGGGGCAAGTACATTCACACATCACGGAAATTTTCGACCTAATTGTATGTAATTGGAGCTTGGTCACAAAACAACAAAATTTACTCAAAAATATATCTAATCTAGTTGCTGGTCATAACGTTGACTGTACTTAACTGACAACATTCTTTTTACCACTTTGAATGTAAAGATACAATTGAACGAACTTTTTTTTTTTTTTTTTTTTGGTAATGGCATCTCGCAGGTCAACCTAGGAGGTTGTCGACTGCTTAACCGGACTTTCCTGTGGATGCCCTAATAATAAACTATTATTAAGGCCTCCAGCCAGGGGCATACGACTATATTAATTCTATTCTAAAGCGACAACGCTAAGGGCACCCCCTGCGGGGTACGAGCCTCGGCTTAGGGCGTCGCTTGAGGGAGGACAGCAAGGGACTGGCTGGATCGAACAAAGATTATCATAATTATTATTATCAGGGGAATTTAAAGCTACAGGCTCAGTGGCTACGCGGGCTGGCACGAGCAAGGGTCGGGGAGGTGATGCATTAGGTGCATTACGGGGACGTCGCGACGGGCCTCGGCGGCGAGGCCTAAATGACGGCGGTCTGTGTTTGTGTACTGTGCTGGTGGACCTACGGCTCTCTTGGAGCAGGGTTATAGCGTCATCGGGGTACAATAGTGAATGCCTAGGACGGCGAATTCTACTTATCTGGGAGGGGGTGTATCGGGCGGCAGCCGCGATAAGAGGGTTGGGGTGCTTTTCAGCAGACTCGAAATAACGCTTGCAAATGCGTTTTATAAACTGTTGGATAGTGGGAATCTTGAGGTCGAGATGGAGGTTTTCGTTTCTAACGTAGAGGGGGGCTCCCGTGACCTTACGTAAGGCACGGTTTTGGAGGGTCTGCATCTTATGGAGGCGGTACGATTTCGCGTGTGGGAACACTACGCAGGCGTAGGTCATGATGGGGCGTATGCACGTGGTGTAAATGCGCAGTTTGCACTTAAGGGACAATCTGCTGCGTGCGTTCATAATAAAGTGAAGCCTACCCAGAGCGAAGGCGGCGCGCGAGCGCACCGTCCTTATGTGCTCACCGAAGGTCAAGTGTCTATCGAGGATGACTCCTAAGTACTTGGCTTGCTTCTCCCAAGGGATCGGCTTGCCGAACATGGTTATCGGTTTGGGGTCGGGGGGTCTGATCCTACGCTTTTTCGCGAAGAGTACGGCTTGACTCTTATCGGGGTTGACTTCTATTCTCCATTTCCTGAACCAAGCGCCTAGTACGTTGGCGGAAGTTTGGAGAGTGCTAGCTATGCGGTCGCGCACGATACCGGAGTAAAAAATGGCAGTGTCGTCTGCGAAGAGAGCTAACTTTGCCTGTCTATTTTTGGGGATGTCGCTAGTGAAGAGCGTGAACAGGAGGGGCGAGAGCACGGAGCCCTGGGGGACACCGGCGCGGATAGAGTGGGGGGCGGATAGTGCGCCCTCTATGCGATAGCGGAAAGTGCGATTCGAGAGAAAGTCCCGTAGGATGAGCACGAGACGGTCGGGCACGCCGAGTTGGTACAGCTTGTTTAATAAGCCGTTGTGCCAGACTTTGTCGAAAGCCTTCGCTATGTCGAAAAAGAGCGCGCCTGTCATCGTGCCGCGCTGAAAACCGGCGCTTATGTGCTCGACGATGCGGTGGACCTGTTGTACGCACGAGTGTTGGGTACGAAAACCGAACTGTTCGTTGGGGATGAGGCTCTTCGCATCAGGAAAGTCCTTGAGTCGCTTATAAATAAGCTTCTCGTAGATTTTACAGAGTACGTTGAGGAGGCTGATCGGTCGGTAGCTGGTGGGTTCGTTCGCGGGTTTTCCCGGCTTAGGGATACCTATGACGGTGGCTTCTTTCCACGATTGAGGGAAAACGTTGTGACTCATGGCGCCATTGAAGATGGCGGTCATGAGTATAATGAACGGGGCGGGGAGAAGTTTCATGACTTTATTACTGATGCCGTCTATGCCGGGGGCTTTGCGGGGTTTGAGATTTTTAATGACCTCTTGCACCTCGTCGGGAGTGACGGGGGGCAGGGGGTCGTCGGGGTCTTCGAACGGCGGGAGTGAGGCTCTGCGTTCTACTTCTGCGTCTACCTTGAGGAGGTGCGCTCGGTCGACCGGTTGGGTGCTAGGAGTGCATTGCGCTTCTAGACTGTCGGCCAGGCACTCGGCCTTTTCGATGTCGTCGAAGGCTATGCTCTTATCGGGGCGGATGAGAGGGGGCATGGTGGCCACTCCATCGGATTGGAGTCTCCTTTGAAGCTGCCAGAATGCTTGGTGAGTGGGCTCTAAGTCGCTCAGCGTCTTATCCCAGTGCGCGTTACGCTGCTCATCGATGCGTTTCTTTACAGCACGCTGTAAATAGCGCATGTGAGCTTTGTTCGCGTCGCACGGAAACGCGCTGTAGGCACGTACGGATGCGTTCTTTTCCGTTACCAGTTCGCGTACGTCCGCCGGTAGTTTCCAGTGATGGTTGTCCATCAATGGAACTTCCCGTGAACAACTGTTCAAAACGGATTGTACGTGACCGGTGAACAAATCGATCGCATTCGTAGTGTCAGTGACCGAGGCGATGACGTCGGGAATAGAGTCTAAGTGCGGGGAGCTGGTCGATTGTAGGCTTTCGCTTACTCTCTTCCAGTCCGTGATCGTTTGGGTGGGAGGGGGTCGGGAAGGATCAGAGGGCCCCGAGCGAGGTGCCAGTGCCATGATCACGGGACGATGGTCGGAGTTGAGCTCGTGTAGCGTCTCTATAGACTGTAAACGAAGGTTTACGTTCTTTAGAAGCGCCACATCGAGAATATCGGGAAGGTGCGCGGTGTTGTGCGGATAGTGGGTGGGATGCATCGGAGCAATAATGTCGAAGTTGAGAGTGGCACACAGGCCGAACAGTTGCCTGCCTCTCGCGGTCGTCGTATTACTGTTCCAAGCGGGATGTTTGGCATTGAGATCGCCCGCTATGATAACGGAGTCACTCAAGCCGAGGAGGGCAGTAAGTGGGATAGGATTTCGCGTTTTTCCCCCACATCGGTGGCGGCGGGAGGGATGTAGGAAGAGACGATAGTGATGGGTTGGTGACCGGTCATGGCTAGCCGACAGATCGATACCTCGAAAAGTGAGAGAGGAGGTGGGTCTAACGGGATGCAGTGGAGCGTTTTGCGGTAATAAATAAGGGTGCCGCCCATGTGACATCTAGTTCTATCGTTCCTAACTATACGGTAGTTGGCGATATTCGGGTCCCGACGGTGAGGTTTTAAGAACGTTTCCTGTACGAGGAGAACGTCTAATTGGTGGTCGCGGAGGAACGTAGTTATTTCGTCGCGTTGTTTGGTGATGCCGTTAGCGTTGAAGAAACCTATTTTTAGGGAGCGCGGTTTGGTTCTACATAGGTTCTTATTATCCATTAAAGATTTTATATTTTATTTATTGTGAGCTAGATTGCGCAGGGCTTGCGTAATCTTGGGAAAGGTGTTGTACACCATGAGTAGCTTCATAGGGTCGCCTTTGCAGGCGATGATGTCCCTGGCCATAGCGTGAGCGTTATCAGAAGAGAATACGCTGAATGTGCTGAGAATGACGACCGCGGGGTCAAACGCGAGGTCGTCGTTTACGACCGGTAGAGAGGCGGCGGCGTTAGCCGGTAAGGACGCGTTAGTCGGAGGCGATAGAGAGGGGGGCGCAGCTATGGGCGAGGCCATTAGGGCTGCGATCGTGGGCGTAGAGGTGGTTTTGAGAGCTGGGAAAGCTCGTTGTTGCTGGAGGTTGTTGAGGGGAGCCCACGGACTGGGTCTCTGAGGGCTGAGGCGGGCGGGGAGTTGAGAAGAGGGGATCGCCACCGAAGGGCTTTCCCTTTGTTGACGGGCGTTGGCCCGCTTAACGAGCTTGGGCGAGGTTGATTTCGGTGCCTTAGGGCAGCCGCGATAGTTAGCGGGGTGACCGGCTTCGCCGCAGAGCACACAACTGGGAGGGTCGGTGCAGAGTGCGCGATCTTTGGGTCGGGGACAGTCTACAGTGCCGTGGTCACCTAGACACTTGACGCATCTAGGTGTGGCGAAACAGTTGGTCTGAGCGTGACCGTATAATTGGCAACGGTGACATTGCCCTATTACGCCTGTTTTATAAGGCTTCTCTATAATGATGCCGGAAAGGCTACAGATCGCTTTGACCTGGAAGATCGGGTGGTGTCCTTCGGTAGGATCGCATACGACTAGCACCATGTCGTAGGCGGCCCCACCTCTGGGTCGGTGCATCCGGTGCACCTGGGATACTGGGACTCTCTGCGACTGAAGGTCGCTGAGGATGTCCTCTGTGGGGATTTCCTTCGGGATGCGTCTTATGACGACCCTGGTAGATTTCTCCTCGGGGAGAGAGTACGTGTGAAACGACACGTCCCTGGCCTTAAGGGCCTTGGTGAGTTCCCTATAATCGGTTGTGGAGGGGACTTTGACTTTAATGCCTTGCTGAGTAGCACAGGCACTGGTGTAGTTGATCCTGCGATCAACACACATCTTTGAGATGGCAGTCCATTTGGACTTGTCATGAATGTAGAGCGGGGGAGGGGATTTAAGCTTCTTAGAGCTCGAAGTGGCGCCGGAGGGGCTGAGGGGGGGGTTGGTCTGAGAGGGGGCGGGGGAGAGGGGTGCGATAGTCGCGGGGGAGGGGGGGCGGGGGTGGCGGTAGTCGCGGGGGTGGGGGAGGGGGCGGGGGGCGCTACAGGTTTTTTGGCCTTGCTGGCCGGGGCGGAAGTTTTCCCCTTCTTCCTCTTGCCTCCTTTGCCGACCTGGATGTAGTCGTCTTCGGAGGAGGAGGAGGAGGGAGAGGACGAGCTAGTCTCGGAGTCGGAGGCAGTGGCATCCGAGAGACAGGGAGAGGGGTTGACGCACACGTCCATGTCTTCCGAGACAGTGACGGCGGTCGTAGGAGGCGCGATGGCCGAAGTAGAGGGAGCCTCTACGAGAGGGTCGATGGTGGGCAAGGATACGAGGCATGGTATACCTATTTCAGCGGGCGGCGGAGAGAGAGGGCTATCTACGCAAGTTATTGCGGGGTTGACATGCTGCAGGTCGGCTATTTGGGTACCGTACCGACGTTGAATGTCGGGGTCCCTGACTAAGATTTTAACGAACGCGAGAAGCGCGTCCATATTAAAAAGAAATTATTTACCTATTTTATAATATTTGCCTAACAGGCCTAACTCCCCGGGAGGATAGCCCGGGGATGCGTAACCCTCCCCGCCGGGTATAGGCAGGGAGGTGAGTGACCTAATGGTGAGCCCTAAGCTTGCTTTTTACCCGTCGCCAGTCTTAATGTGCGTACGGGGCCCTGAACCAGTCTAGTGCGAAGGGTGTAGACACACCCGACCGACACTAGGTGTGTTGCTGTAAGGGAAACCAGAGCTAGAGTCGACTAGGAGATCCCCCAAGGCCGGTTGTTCTAGCTCCCGTCCGATTTGTAGCTTAACCCTGAAGGGGCTTCAGCTGGGTGTATCGGGTCCACACCCTCTCGGTTTCGTTGACACCGTGAGGTTTCCACCGAGAACCACGAAACTGTGGATTTTCCCAGAAGGGGAATTTACACAACACACGTTTTGACTGTACTTTGAAAAAGACAGATATCAGCCGCCGCCTCGAAAGAGGCAACTTTTGAATTGTAGTGGCGTAGCTAGCGAGCAGCTACGGAGAATGCTACGGCAGAGCGTAGCGACAACGATCACTGACACAACACGAGCGAATTACGCGGAGTAACACGTCCGTGCGCGGCGAGCGTTGATGCGAGAATGGTGCGCCTTGAACGAACTACCTATTCACAAATTTAAATATGTTTATTAACGCGCTGACACCTTCGAAAATATTGAAAACTGAAAGCTAAATGATCTCTGTGGATGCTTACAACGATTTGAACACTGAGTCTGCCGACATAAAATTGAATTTATGTACTTCACATCATTTTGACCACTTTGAAAGTTAAGAACTATCTGACGCTAACTGTACCTACATAAAAAAATAACAAAATTAAAATTCTAAACAAATACAAATAAATCTCCCAAAACTCTTTTTTTTTTTTTTTCATGTGGATAATTAAAAGTCTGGTCTTAAGCAGGTTTTAAACCTGCGCCTCCGGGATAAATACTCCAGACTCTGTGTCAACTGATCTATCTACCTCTACGACGATAACCGACCTCTAGTTTGCATAATAAGCAGATAAATAAAAACCAAGAGTTATTTCAAAATTTGTTTAATCATAAATAAATAACATTTTTTTGTTTGGAACAAAACAACCTCCATAATTATTCACACACCATACAACTCGTCATTTAGTGAATTACAATTATTAATTTTCTAATTACTTTCTAATAATACTTACAGCAATCTTAAAATTAATGTTGTACATAGTTTTATTACCACAATTAATTTGAGATTTTTTTCATGTAAATATCTAATGCTTATAGAGAGAATTATTCCAATTACAAAATATATTTTATAACTTTCTTTATGGAGGATTTGGTCATAATTATGTATATTAGAAGTTCGATCTAAAAATGTGAAGGAAAGGCTCGACATTAGTTTGCTTTGCAAATGTAAGCATACATAGAGTTAAATGTAATTTCTCAATCTTACAAGTTTTACAACTTTGTACGTCTAGAATGTCATAATTTATTAATTTGCAATATTTTAAAAACATTAAAAATAATAAACAAATCCAAATTAAGACATGATTAATAAAGTCGAATTTAATAAAAGACTAGAAGAACTACTAGCGAATGTCCATTTACAGAAAACTTGCAAAATATTCCAGTTTAATAAAAACATTATAACAAAGTTACCTTTATCATTATAAAAACCTCAAATTTTTAAATCAATTAACTTTGTTTGTAGGCATAATTGACACTTTTGCTTTAAAAACTTAGTGGACAACACAAACAAAATCAATGCAAAAAAAACTATTTTAAATCGAAAGTAATATTGGAATGGATCAGCGGGTGCCGTAACTGTCTTGAAAAATAATCATTATTGCGAGGCCACGGTTCCTATAAGCAGATAAAACAATTAAATAATCGACGAATAATAATTAGAGAAAACCCGAATTTATAATAAGTACTTACCAAAATTACAACATGTTAGTATTACAGTATTCATAACATTGATTAATTATTTACAAAAATTACGTTGTGCGACTCAAAGTTATTAGTTGACATACAAACTGTCGCCAGCGTATAATTTAATATACGCACACACATTTACGTCACCATAATCAGAGGTTTTATTAATAGAATTTATAATAATTTAAAATTTTCCATAATATGAATTACATAAGTATGAAAGAATTAATGAATAAATCCGAATAATAAAAACAATAAGGATTTTAGTACAATAACTACATAAAAACTTTTTGGTATTTTGGTCATACAACTACGTCACGACAGTTAGGCCCTGTTTTGTTACACTTATGTACTGCGGTTAGCGTGGGTTAGAGTATTTTATGGTCGAAATATTTTTGTTTCTATGAGAAATTTAATATTTCATTAGCTGTAAAATGTATCTTAAATGATACCAAAACTATCGACGACACACACGAAACAACTTCATGTAATACGTAGTAGGAATAGACGAATGAGGTAAATTAAAACATTACATACCTACTTGTAAATTTTCTCTTATAGGTACTTAAAAATGTAAAGCTACATAATGAAGTGTATAAAAATAGTGCGGCGATGGTCATGACAACTTATCGAATAATAACGCCTTGCGTTTAGATAAATTTCGAATTCGACTAAATCATCTATTTACTAAACGAATATCACACAGCTGTCAGTTGAAACTCGCGCGAACTGCTATGTATTCACGTATCTCTCCAACATTTCAAGCGGACCAATAGGAAAATAATGATGATAGATATAAACAAATGGACAAACACGCAATAATGACGAAAACAACATTTTTTCAAATGCAATACAACTTACGAATCACAATTAAAACTTAGTGAAATTTATTGTTAGTTGTGCTAGATACTTAGAAACTTAAAGTATTCTAAAGCTAACATCCTAAATGGACGATTTGGCTTTACTATTGGCCTTTGAAACGTGGAAACACTAACAAGCCGCTTATTCACTTTATCACATTATTATAGTCTGTGGGACAAGTTGCTAAAAGTCATTGAGTGGACAGAACTTGTTGGGGTCCCTTAAAGTAAGGACGTTGTTGCACAGTAGGCCAACGACGGGGTTCTCAAGGTTTTCGTACTTTGAGTTAGTTTCTGACGAGAGACTGACGGCGCCACTACTGTCGCCTTCATACGTGTTCTCCGTGTCGTCGACATTTTGTGAGCTGATGCTGGACTTGTCATTTCTCTCTGGAAGCTCTTTGTCCAGCCCGTAGTCGAACTTCTCGCCGCTGTCATTGTTGGCCAGGTCAATCCAGTGGCTACGATTGCTTTTTACCCTGTCAAGCATCGGCTGTAAAGCCGGTGACAATACTGCGAATGCCTAGAAAAAAAGTAAAATGTTATTAAAGTCGAGCATTCATTTATCTGTATACCTGTTACGTTTTATACTTATCGATATATACAAAAATATTCGTAATAATATACTTAGTTAATATTTAATTATTAGTAAATATTACCTCATATATGGGCAGGCAGATCGTGTCGATGAATTTGACTTGCATAGCAGGGAGCTCATCTTCCTTATCTCTATTCATTATGTCCTGAAAAAAAGATAAAATATATAAAAAATGGTCAACCTAATTTTACGTAACATACGTAACATCCAGCACTTTCATAGACAACGATGGGTGAAAGGCTATTTGGTTCAAGTGCAATTACTGTGTTTTAAAAAATTTACTTTAAAACAACAGCCTTTATAGACATTTTCATATTTCACTAAAATGTTGCTTGATCCTAAAAGCCTTTCACCCATCGATAGCTTTATGTATAATTTTAATACATTTTAGTTTTTCATAAAAAGTTTTCATAAGCGTCAAATTCAAGTGTTAACGCTCTGGATCGGATTGCTTGATAAACAAATCTAAATCAGTACATTTTAATAAAATTGAAAAATTTACGAAACATCAACTTACAATAGGCGTTAAATTCAAGTTCTGTCGCTCCAGATCCCCTTGTCTGAAGAACTCTCCAGCAACTAACGCGGCTACCCGGCGTTCAACAGGCCACGGCTTTGTAATCGCGGCGAGGTCACAGGCGGTCATCAACATCGCTCGCAGAAGTCCGCGCCGGTCCTCACACTCACCCCAGGATGGAGTCACTTGTCGCTCAGTATGAACCAGCTCGATGAAGGCTTTGCGTTTGCTGGAAGTTATGATAGAATGGCCTTAATTAAATTACTTTGGGTTTCGATTACTAGGTACAGATTTTTTAGTTCATGCATTCCAGAATTTGGAAACGGTTATTGAAGATTTGTGGAGCAAAGCATGAATGCGGACCAAAGGAAAATGGACCGATTAAGAAACAAACAACTGCGAGCTAACCAAAAATAAAGCAACCGAAACAATTGACCATAAGTTGAGGTGGACAGGCCACGGTGAGGGAAATACCAAACCATGACAAACTGTGTAAAAACATATCACATTTGAATCCCAAAACAAAATGGAATAGAGGAAAATAACAAAGGATATCGGATGAAGAGAAAAAACAAAAAGGTGGCGCCTGATATGAGTAGCTCATGATAGAACTCTATGGAAGCTGTTTGAGAATATACTACATTTCATACAGACGATATGCCAAAACAGCACAATCCATAATAAAAGGGGCATTATTATTAGAATTAAGGATTATATACCCCAAAACCCGTTTTCCCTATAGGTTTCGGAAGTAAAATATCAATCATCTCTTTTCGGTACATCTTGAGCTAAAAATGAATAAAGTTGTTTTATGACACTGTTTGTCTTATTATCCTGGAGTAAGGCCTTATAATGGGGCCAATAAAAATAGTATCCTTATAAAAGCCTGCCAAAATAAAAACCTACCTGAAATATACAGCCAAGTCTGTAGACAGGATAGCATCTTCAAGCACTTTGACGACCTTCTCGTAGTCGTCCGAGGATAGGTTGAGCAGTATCTGATTTCCGGGCGAGTTGAGGATCATGAGACACTGGTCGAAATGGTGGTGTTCCATCGTAGAGGTCGAGTACAGCTGTGCCAGTGGTGACGAGGCCCTGAAAACGATGATACGTGGCATTAATTTAATGATTTTTAATGAATCTTCTCCACAATAAGTTTGTTGAACTTTGAGGTCCTCCTTTGCCAAAAGGCAACTTCTTCCGTACAGCAAAATAATACCCAGCGATGTCCCCTCCTCGCCATGGACAAAGTCCTGTTCCTGTGTCCTGGTTCAGTATCTTATCCATGTAAATCGAGTCATTTTGTTGAGCGCAAACCTCTTAACACAATCACTCGCCTCAGTCATTCGCTCAGGCATGATCGTGCGATAAATGCCTGCCCGCTTGGTCTTGCGTTTACAATACAAGAAACCGAAGGAGAACACGAAGTAGATTGCGGTTGGTGGGCGAGGGTGAGCTAAGACTCAAAGGACGCTAAAAGCGAACGAAGCATTAAGAACTTTAAAGGCTGAGCAAATAAGCTCAAAATTGCGTAATTCGCTCAGGTGAGTGGAGCATCGGTTACAAAGTAACTAATCTAATCTGTGCCAGTTATTCATATCTTAGTTCCGACTTACTTGATTTGAAACGAGTTATTGGTCCCCCGGTGATCAAGGTCATGGCACAAGCAGCCGATGATCAGCGCCAAGCACTCTAACTCCCCAAATATCTTCCACCACTGCGTCTCCTGGAACAATACCACATATTACTCAAGATTATAGGAATCTGCTTTTTTGTTGTTACGACGTAACATCAAGATATATGATCGCCACAATACAGCCCAGAAGTCCTATAGAAGATGAATGGTGAAGAATTAATTCGAAGAGGGATTAACTTATATATTATGGTGTAATTTGCTAGAGATAGATATTTATCCAGCAGTCTTTAGTCCAGTTAGAATTAGACCAGCGGCGAATCTCACTCAAGTTTAGATAAAAATCGTCTAACTAGTTTAGCAGTATAGCTCATTGTAATCAGTATGTATCTAAATTTCCTAGATTTTGTGAAACGTTGAAAAAGTATTAGTATATAAAGTATTCAACGTAAATATAAGCAAAGTCTAAACTAATCTCATTGGGAAACTCCACGCCTTTCGAAATGGCGCCTAACTAGAACTTGAAAACTTCATACGTTTCATCTCAACTACAATAATATCAGATCGACACAGAAACTACTCCGCATATAACGTCGTCAGTCTAGACAAGTCTCACAAAATTACAGAACACTCACCGTCAGTATAGCAAACATCATCTGCGCGACATTGAAGGCATGCCTCCAGTTGTGGTAAGTTACATTGCGGTAATTCTTCTTAACGCTTAGCAACCAGCGGCACAAGACGCTGTAATCTATGTGGAACCGCTCCACGAAGTCGAGGTCCAAGAACATACGGAGACAAGCCCGGAGGGTGTCGTCATCCGCCATATCGATGTCATCGAAAGCGAGCTCGTGAAGACTATAGTGGGCAGATGAGGGTATCCTTAACGTCTGTGAAAATATAATGCAAGATTAAAAATGCTGCGTGAAGATTTTGTTTTTGATAAAGAGGAACTTAATTTAACGGATGTATTGTATATTGTTTTGTCACTTAAAGTAAAAATTAAATATGATTGAGTATGAGTTTGGATTAAATATGATTTCATGTAAATCGAACCGCGTACGCGGTAGGACGAAGTCATTTGTACCAAACGCAGAATGAAATATAATGACTAAATTAGCTTACAAGAGGAACCATATTATTTTTTAACACCAGTATTTGAACAGCAAGTATCAGTCAGTTTAAATTCGCCAATTTATCAACAATAAGGGATAAGTATAACTTTTGTACACCCACATTTCACCAATACTGTTATTAAGTCCCATATAATAGGTGTTGAGCCTATTACCATCTACCGGGCACAATTCGGAACTCCGGGCTGCTATTGAGAATTATGTATAAATAAATTCGTCCAGATTTCCATTTCTCCATTCACACGATTACAAAGCATATGCAACTGTCATTTAATAAACACAGTTTTCATTAAAACTGTAAATATCATCAACATTCACTCGCATGGCAAATTAAACCCATTATCAATAAATATTAAGTAAATTATGTGAATATTGCAATGCAATATTAAATGCTTCACGTGAGATTGCCAGGAATTTAATTAAGCGCATTCAGCCTTTAGGTTCGAATTAAAATGGCCGAAACAATGTGGCTGTGTTCAATTACGAGTTTCAAGCTACGTTTACAGGATACCTGTGGTTTTAAATACTTCGGGCGATTGCATCGTTAAGTTATTTAAGGAAAAATCAAACTGCATTCTTATTAACTCAATTCTTTCAATGGGATACTCACATTGTGTTGCAAATCATTCTTTCGGAAAAATATGGTAGGCATAGGATAAAAATATTTAATTTTAAATTTACAAAATAGACACAAGATATTTTAGATAATTAGTAACTACATGATGCATACAGCTTTTTTAAAATAAATATTTATTAGTAATTAGCGTGCGAGAGGCAGAAACCCAGGAGGAACTTGCGAACAATCATGAACCAAGTTTCTAACAAAACCGTTACCGTAAACACGTTCTTCCAATTACACTTTCAGTTTGTTAATTACATGACTGCCTGCCGAGACGTTATGCTCAGAGCTACCAACTTTACAACAACAACATGCAGAAACAAACGACACACATCGAACACTAACGCAATAATCTATTCGACGATCTTTCAAAGCCAATTTTGGACTCTGTTGTTATAGAGCGTAGATCTAAAATTCGAAGGGGATGTTAAATAGATTACTGGATAATGCTCGTTTTGGGTTGTGAACTCACCCGTAGCCGTTGAGCGTCGTCTAATGATGCGGACGCGTGGTAACTTAGTACCTGCAATTATACAAATAACATATTCAGTTTAAATGAACCCTGTGGAGACAATGGCGACTTAATTTAAGGCTTATATTAATGTAAGATATGAGATTATTTGGCTGCAGTTTGGGATTGTGCCAAATACATGTAGGCGTTTAAGTATGGCATAACGCACAATTGTTTATTGATATCCCAGCTTGTTGGCTTGGCTCCTATACATATAATTATAGTTATCTTCGGCTCAACGACAGCCTCGATATTTCTCTAGAATTGAAGGCGTAAATAAGGCCTATTTCAAGTAGATGTACAGCCGAATCTACGAATAAAACTTCGTTATGTACACGAATAATTCACTAAAAGCCAAAGAGAAGGTATTATATTTTTTTTCGGTAAAACCTATGCCATTCATGCTCATATTGATAATGACTATATTGATAGCACGATAGCACTTACAAATCATTATATAAATTACTGCTATTAATATTAACGAGACTGCAACAAAAATAACTTACATCTAACGTGACGCTCTGTTTCGCCATCGCGGTGATAGCCTTTTCGTACATGTGCGTATTGTGGATACCCATTCCGCAAAATATCGCAAACGCCTCCACAAAGTTCTCGTCATTCTTCGTGAATAGAAGCTCGTCGAATTTGTTGACTAACTGAAAGTTAAACATAACATATAATGGAGGAAGTTATTATGAGAATTGAATTACAAAACAAATTGAGAGAAGCGTTAAATCGGCAAAAAAGTGGGAACTGATCTTTTATACAAAAAGGAAGTCCTCTATCGTTGCTGAGGGACCTATCCCGTAACGTGGGAAACAGTTAGTATACATAGTTTCGTATTTAAATAATGGTATGTATACATGGGAAAAGGTTATGTCAAGGGAACAACGTGATTCTAGGTTGATATTATCCTGGTTTAAATGATATGATGCTGGATATGACGCTATGAGAATGGGTTTTATGTTAATACTAAGTAAATTCTTGGGTTTCAAAGTCTCTACTAAACAAAACAGCTGTTCATTTAACTGTAGGAAAACAAGTCACAGTCATGGTACATAATTATAATAATGATGCTCCAAGCTGATATAATTTGTTTCATCAACAAACTTTCATTAAAACTGTTATATTAACAAAATTAAGAAGACAACTGAAAGTTTTGCCGACACCCTCGAGATTTTACTATGTACTTTAAAAACTCGTTAATGTTTTAATAAAACTGTACTAGAATTTTGTGCTAATTACATAAATTACTTTCACCAAAAATACGTGTAAAAAGATCCCTTTTTTTATCAGCCATATATTTTATTTTATTTTATTTATTTATTTGCTCATGAATATTATAAATAAAGCTTTCCGTTCCGTTTCATTTGCTAAACTTTTGTAGCATTTCCCAACAAAGACTCAAAAAATATTAATGTGTACCTACAGTGTAATCTAACGCAGCTCTTTTAATTTTACACTGCTGTGCAAAGTACATTTCTGTGTACGAACAATAACATTAAAAACGAAAACATAAAAATTTTAGCAAGCGACTCAATTAGATCCCTAACAGCCTCTATAAGATAAAGATGATACTAACAAAAGGTGGAATACTGGCCCTACACAACAGTTTTAGAAACTAAATAGATTTTAACTGAGAACAAAACTTAATTTTATCTTGTATTTTAGCTACAAACTTTGACATTGAATCCATTCGTTAGATAATACAATTAAGTTCCTGGTTCAATGTCTGAAAGCTATATTTACTAACTTATTAAAGTTACTATGGACACAGAAAATATTAGTTGTTAGTTAAATTATTTACGCAATATGCAACCATTGTATTGCACAAAAAAAAATTACCACTTTTGCATTTACTAAACACAAAAAAATATATGTATAAAATTGAAAATTGACACAAAATGTTTAACTAGCAGGGCTTAAAAATATAAGACAAGCCATTGCAGTTATAACTCATTTCGATTGTAAATACTTATATTTAAAAAAGCAATGTCGCATTGCGGAAAATTTTAATGTGTTTCTACAGATTCGCATTAACCCTGCAATAAACAGGGTTTTATTATCCGCAGTCGTATATCCAGTATTTTTTAATATTTGGTTTCTTCACAAAATAAAGTACAATTTAAAAAAAAAATGGCAATAATTTTTTTTGTGTGGCGTCTTACACTATCTCGTCATTATTAAGTCCCACGCGTATTTATTCGAAGATAATGTAAGCAGGGGAGTCGCGTTAATCTAAAATCCAACTGAAAGGAACTCTGTATACAAAGTTAATTAGTAAAATCCTCGTCGCTAAGTTTTACCCTTGTCTCTGTTATTCGAATATGTAAAAATTCAATTCTGTAGTGTCGCATACGTCCGCAATGCGCTACTGTTTTTAAAACAATTGTTACTTTCCTTTTTGAATTTTTCATTAATTCTACGTGACCAAGTTTCTGAACAGCACGTCTGTCGCATAACTCCGGTCAGTTTTTTGGAACCGTTTGGCTATTTTTATGGATCGAATTACCATAATTTTGCACGTTTTGGCAAACTTCTAGATAATTAGGGTAATATTTAAAGCTTCCTTTAAGAATTTTCAGAGTTAATCTGAGCGACTGGCGTAAAATAATAAAAAGTTTCTGTTAAATTTCCCAGCTTACCTGAATGACTCCGATAATCCTCCCCTCGGAATTCTTAATGGCCATGCAAAGTATTGTGTTGTGTTTAAATCCGGTGCCTTCGTCGACTGACGGATCAAAACGGGGATCTAAATAGGCATCCGCAATGTTCACCGTCTGAAAATATACAGAAAATGTTATCTTTGCCAACACGATGTGAACAGACTAAAATGTTCCCGCAAGCTCTCACTTAACCTTTTTAAGAATGAATACGCTCGCAACATACAAGAGAATACGTACTAAACTTCAGTGCGAGACAATTTTAATGAACCAATATGAATTACTTGAAAAGCACTTAAGAAAACTTGGAGATTGCTGCATATTTTAAGCCGTTAACAATAAATTCCTTTGAAGCGAGTAAAATTTTTAGGTTTTGAGAAAAACTGTGTATTCAACTTAGGTAAATTAAATTGTAAAATAATATGAGAGTATAAAAAACAGAAATCTCATGGCTTCCAACAAGTTATGAACATATAAACATTCAAAAATATCGAGATATTTTATAACCTAGATTATTTTGAAAAAAATACACTCAGCATTTCAAACTATAAGTTCATTAGCTCTAACATTATCTTGGCCCCTCTTAATTCTTATCAGAGTTATTAAGCTGACTTGACTCCGTGGCTAACAACCACTGCCATGAGACTTGGAGTTTCTAAGATCGTTAGGTAGAGAGCTCTAAGCTAGTCGTATCCACTTTAAACTGCAATAAAGGCCTTTGCTACACAGAGGCAAAACAGCAACATCGTCAGACAAAAAAAAGTGAATTTAACATTATTTTGTCAACTATACAATAGCTGATACTTTATTCCGAATACGTGTCCCCGTTTTTGGACAGAAATATCCCATCCCTTTCCTACCCCTGGTGGTAGTGAAAGGACTTAAATACTACGTTAGAGCTGCGGGGTCCTTCTCTGCTAATAAAAAATCAATGTGATTACCAATATGTCTTATGGATTTATCTACATTTTTCATGGGGTTTCATACAGCTCTTTACCGGTTGATGTTAAAGCAGTGCGGCCCTAGCCTTTCTTTTATACGAAATGTATAGAGAATTATAATATGACAACATAATTATATAGTGACCTTTTGCAGGGAAAGGTTTGCCACAGAAAACAACACACGTCCCACGCTAGTTGTAAAAGTCAGCTGACGGAAACTTTGACGAGCCATTCTCAGCAAATGTTGTAATTACATTTTATCTTTAGGAATAAAATGAAGAAAAGAAACCACTACTACATTTAATAAGGCTTGCTCATGCAGACTGCCCGGCGGATGTTTCAATGCATAGGATTCCATGCAGTCTTTGTCAACCCATAATATTTAAAATACTTCATTATAGCATATACTAAAAATTTCAATGATCATGATCTTACCTCTCCGGTAGTGGCCACATATCCTGTAATGCCAATGTTGATAGGGAACCGGCTTTCATAAGGTGAGGTCCTTGGTGTACCCGGGTCTGTGTCATCACCGGCCTCCAGGTCAAATACTCGGGAGAAACTGCCCTTTGACGCCTCGTGGACTAATAGTACCTGGAAATAAAAAGGTTTCGGTTATTTTTATCGTAATTAAAAACTTTTTATACGGTCAATGTCAATAGTTGGAATGCAGTTTTTCATATTGATTTTATTAAAAATGAAAAAAAAAGTTTGTCAGCATTCTTTTTTTTTTGGGAATTGTCATTCAGTGAAAACTTTTGTGAATTCCGTTTGATTTCCTCCATTAATATTGTCGGAGATCCACAAACCTAACGGCCGTGACTGATGGCAAAGATTAATCAACCGAATTCGAATTACGATCTTCAGTAAAACCTGACTTATTTCTATTCAACCAAGACAGCTATTTAGTTCATTACAAAGTTTCTTTTCTACTTCATTAAAGACGAAGAAAATTGTATAATTACATGTTAATACGACAAAGAGAATTTTGATTGTATGCAGTGGCTTCATTAATTTAATATGGACAATCGTAGTCGAAACGGCTTGCAGTCGAGCATTTCAATATGTTAAGCAGATTAAATATTGCAGGCACCTACTCCTCTCAGCACTCCTTTATTTAAATGTAAATTAGGTTTACATAATTTGGGACTACAAACTATGAACTCAGCATAACTGCAATGAGAGAATCTCAAACAGACTACAAGTTCTCTCGTTATAAGTATGAATTCTTGCATTCAATTAAAAAGTACAATTTGAATACAGTTTTAAATAAAGCCGAGACGAAACGAATGGTAATTTTTTACTGCTCTGCCGTAAGTTAGAGAGTTTACAGAGAAGTCCAAACTTTAGGTACGTAGATTTCATACAAATAAGGACGAGTAAAGCAGAGTGGATGTCGAAGATTAGAATAGTTCTTACATACTGATAGAGATAGTGACTTCCTTCTTGTCGAGATTCATCACGAACGTAGACTCGTTCCGAGGGTATTGTACCAATACAACATGAAAGTGTCTGGCTGTGAACGACCGGTACGCACGAGGCGTAGGAATAGCCACACAAGTGCAATAAGCACGGCTCCTATGACCGGACGGCCCGATAGATCCGGCCGCGTTATGTGTTATTACTTCTCTAACTGTCCATTAATGCTATATCATAGCTTTACGACCAGTAAGATGACCATAAAATGCGTAGTCTTTAAGTCAAACGAGATTAGAAACTTGCTATATAAAATAGTCACAATAAACTTTACACATGGTATTCGCCTATAATGAAATGTTAATCGATTAGTTATTTACTTTGCTTCAAAATTGTTTACAGATGAGGTTAGATAAATATTTTAATGGGCATTTAACATGAGCGAAGCACAAAGTAACCAAAGCGATATTAAACTTCAATATTGTCTTGTAAACAGCGGTAATTGGGAGGCCAAAACAAAATTCGTTTCGGCCAAGCTTACACTGGCCAGCCGTTCGATTTAAAATTATTTTTGGGACTCGATTTGAATGTAAATTTTATTGTGGACTATATCGTGGGAAATTGACTATGGTAATATTGCCGAACAAAGCACACCTGTTCAATGAACATTCAATTATGTTTCCAAAACACGTACAGTGACTCGTTGATAAGGATTAGTTCAATGTTAATATGTTACCATGTTACAGCAAAACCGGGTGAATCTTAGTAATTAGATATCACTGCCGTAATACTGTTTAGACTTAATAGCTTAAGCTAACGCAGCTTCTCATTACTTTAATGAATTTCTACTGTCTCGAGATTTCTCCTTGATTTACTGGGATTACTATAGTCATATAATTATACAAGTATAATACAGAAAGGCACGCCCGCTGCAATGCGCTTTGTTGTTCCTTACTTACTCAGTTAAGCTCTCTCTGACACTGGGGCTCAGTTGCACAGATGGAGGCTAAATGCCGCAAATGTTGTTTAGGATTTGAAGTTGGCACAAATTAATGAAGTTAAGAAGTTAATAAATTCAGCCCACGCATCTGTCACATGAGTTTTTGTTTTTCAACGATTTTCAATAACGCGAGGAGCAAGCGAACAATTCGCCACTAAAACTAATTACGACTCATATCCGCAAATGCCTGAACACATTATTTTCATCGAGGTGAAATTTCTATCAACGCCTTACGCGTCCGATGTTCGGCTTCTACTTTCACAAGAACAAACCCCAAGTTCCATTAAAAGACTCCGCGTTATTGCTGCTCATTGTTCGCTCATAATTGAGTTTTCCTTGGAAACGATCCAATAAAGTATTGCCTATGGGACAGTGGGTTGTCGCAAAATATGAACGGACGCACGTCACCGGCCCTCCGATCATCTGTGATTATCTGGCTAAGTTAATTCGAGATACGGCGTTGTGTAATCAATGCTTATTTTTGTAGCAATTCTTGTTCAAGGTTCTCGGAGCAAATTTTATTCTGTACCCAAAATTGATTTTGGTTCTTGTTACTTTATTTGAATGAGGTTCTTTACAGAATTACACTCTCAACCTCAAGTAATACAAGAAAATAAGGTACATAAGCTAAGTAACATTGCTTTTAGAATATAGACATTACGAGGTGATCAATTCACACGTACGGCTACATTTTAAAGCCACCACAAAAACGTTAATTTGAGTGGTGTAAACGTGTCGTATTAACGTGATATCTACGTGTCTGAAACCTTTTCATAGTAATCCCAAGGGTGGGGATTTTGCTGGCAAGCTTATCGCTTTCCATTCTCATTAGGGCTCATGACACGATTCTATCTTGATCCTGTTGAACCGACTCTAGTTTAATTTATCCTAGAGGTTATTTCTCTCACAATTATGGAGAATATTTATAAGCGGTACGATCTTAGTGTGTGTGTAAATTTTGTGTGTGTTATCTAAGCACTATCAGTCAGTATTCCGTGAAATCAAATAATCTCAAAAGATAAATAGAAAATTACTTATATAGCCACTTGAAGCACTTGACATACTAATTTGTTTAAATATTATCACAGCTCAAAATTTGCGGCTTTTGTTGTTATTAAATAATCCATGTAAAGAACTTTTTCCAATAAATGTTATCAGTGACAATGTTCCTATTTGGCCAAAATGAAAACCTAATCCATCTGTCGGGTCCATAAGCCTTTAATACACTTCAAATCCTGTGGGTACAAGTTTGTTTTTATATCCATATATTGAAAAATGAGAGTCATCTTTCCCAATAAAAATGAAAGTTGGCAGACATCTTTTTTTTTCTAATATTTCAAGCTAATCGAGGCTTTCTTATTATTTGAGTGATGATATCAATCCATCAGTTCTTATAAGACACGGTTCTTATAAGAATGGAATAAAACGCGTGTTTTTTTTGAAATATTATTTGTAGAGGGGCAACATTTTCGACAAAGAGGTAAATTTATGTTATGGAACGAGAACAGAAACGTAATATATACATCGCTGTTTATCTCGCATATTTATATAGCAAATAATAAAATATATTGTTAATCATCTAAAACTACTTAAAAAATTCTGCGGATTTTCAATAACCCAATTTTCACTTTGAAACAGCGGGTTTTTCAGATTAAACCCTGTAATGCCCTGAACGGATCTAAGTTGTTGGTATGCTCAAAGGACAGAAAATTCCTATGAATACTATTTAATGATTATGCGCGGAATGTTTTTAGGTCGCACACAGCAAGCAAGACGATTCTTGTTTACAAAAATATCAATAAATAATTTATTTTTTATGTACTTTTTTTTTATTGATTCGTATTCAATATCAGTTGTATAGTCGCCCCTTAAATATGATTCGGGTACAGATGAACAGCTTGTATGACTTCAATACCATATACGACTTCTTTTTAATATTATGTATTGATAATCTCTTTGATACTTCTGTAGAAGTTAATTCCTAAAAGATTTTCCATAAAACATTTTCAATATGATACACAATTCTCGACAAATACACCTTATGATACTAGTGTGTTCGCACGGAAAGTATAGGCATAATGTACGTTCAACATTCAGGTACACTCGGAATACAGTCACGACACACTGAAAGTGTTCCGGTACAATGTATGCGCTCGTAAGCGAGTCTTCACAGTTTGTACAGTCACGAGAAAAAATATCTACACGTCACATCCGGAAGATTTATATATAGGTATATATTAATATTCATAGGGAATGGCGATTGCCGAACAAGGTCTTAAAATAAAGAATATGATAACTAAAAACCATTACTATTCGAACCACAGATTATTATAATAAAAAACAATCATTACTTCCAAAGTTTTTGTATGTATTACTATATGGAAAGTTAACACAGACTCAAAAAGAAGACCCTACTACTCTAAAAGAATATATATACAGATACGCCATGAGAAATATTTACAGAAAATCTCTTTTGAATTTCAGTGTAAGTGTATGAATATTTTCCGTCATTGTTTGTACTCTATGCGGGCCGCATTTGTCTAGTATCTCGCCTGATGTACATCATGATCTCACTCTTTTACCAGTGACTGTACACAACGAGCATTACAAAGTGTGGGAGTGATAAACGACATTCCATTATGCTCCCCCGCCTTGCGATCTAAGTATATATCAAAGTATTTTGAAAGGGAGAAACATACAAAACGCATATGTTTGTTCGTGATTCTATATTTTAGGGACTATTTTAGGATGTAGAAAAACTCATGAATGTCGTTTCTTACCGACTACAAACCACAAAATCCTAACTTTTACCGGGGTGGCAAGATCGGATGCTGGAGCGTCAACATTTCGTGTTTTTGTCATCTGTTTCATCATGAACGTAGTGCCAGACTCCTACCGATTAAAACCACAGGGTCCTCTACTAGCCGGGGTTGCAATCACAGCAAATACTAACAAGTCTCAAGCTTCTGTCAAACAAGGTCTGGGTATAAGAGAGGATTTTATAAAACCTTTGTATATATACAAGATTGAAAGAATGACTGACAGACATTGTTGTTTTACTGCGTTGTCTATATTTTTACGATAATATATGTACCATAGTTTCCCAAGTTGGGTTCCACTGGCGTAAGTCCAATACACTGATACATTGTTCAATAAACCGAGCACGCCTAAACGAATGCCAGCCAACAACTCTTAAGGGATAAGTGCCAGAACCGTTTAAACATAAACATTAGTGTCTTATTTTGTATATGGAAAACATGAAGAGACATTTGTGACTACTTTATGTAAAAGGTTTTTTGTTCGGTTGATATTTTTCGACCGTCAGCTTAAGTATGAATAATTCTAGTAAGTTTATAGCTCTTCTTAACTAAGTAAACGACTACACTTGTTTCATGTTCGTATGGTTGTTGTTTGTAAGCAAAAATTCGTTTCATTAAGTATAGGAGATGGGAGCCTACATTTTAACCAACATACATTTATTGATAACAACCCTAATGGACAAGCATTGCAGATTTCATTTAATTTATAAAACATAAACATAATTATAAAAACAGATCAAATTTCTTAAATTAAATCGTTCGGTTTAAACCCAAAATATTCAACTTATAACATTTTATTTCCTACTCGTCCCATGTCGTGAATACTTTTAATATATCCCAAAGTACAAATAAAACTATATAATAAGGGACCCAATTTCAGGTTAGTACGCAATAAAAACTTAGTTAACCGTTAACTAAAGTAACTATCCACACAATTATTGTGTTGAGCGTAAAATTTAACATTTGGGAACTAGGACTGCCTAACATAACTTTACTGTTATGGCCAAAGTAAAACCACAATACAGTTACTCAAGCCTTTGAACTTTAAGAGCGAAAACTTCTGGCCAATTTAATAGGGTATCTTCGTCTTTCTATAAAAGGTTTTATCCTTGATATAAAATAAGTACACTGCGTTAGAAGCAAGACTAAGTTATATCTACAATATTATTTTTAGTATATTCTAAACCTGAGACATGAGTAAATATTTTCAACTAAAGAAACTGTAAATAAAAAAATCAAAAATTTCTTATAAACAAAGTTACAATCATGCACAGCTGGAAGTCCACGTACTGTTTCAAATTGTAGAATAATTAAAAAAATATTTGGTGTACAAATTATTACAATCGTTACTGATTCTGAACAAAATAGGGTTTTTTAAGTTTGGTATATAACTAAATAATGTTGTATTTACAAACGGGTAAGCACTGCTAGTGAGGCAAATCAACTGTCAAAACTCCATAACCGATCTACAGTTTCAATGGTTATATGTTGAGCTTTTAAACAAATTCACGCAATGTGGTTGGGCATCTGAGGAACTAATGGCGCTACTTTGGCTAGTGACAAAGCAAGGGCATTGGCTAAAATCATTTTGACATAATTGCTAATTTCATAATAACATGTTTTGATTGATTGTAAGAAGTAGGAACACGCGTAGGTCCTGACATCAGTTTTATCTCCGAGTTGCCTTCCCCATTGAACTTTCAAGGATGAAAAGTCAAAACGTATTCTGGATATAAAGTGTACGATCTATCCCAAAAAACAATTTAACAGCTAGTAATTATTTTTTCGTTAATTCTTCTTCTCATTGTGTAATTGATAAAAACGAAGTGTCAGAGTTTAAACTATCCGTTGTCTCTGACATAACTTAAAACACAATCAAGCAAATCTCTCAGGTGTGCTGGTTTCCTCACGATGTTTTTGTTCACCGTTTGAAGCAAGTGATCATTAATAACTAATCATTACCTACAAACATAAGTTCAAAAAGTCTGCGGCCTTAGGTTCGAAGTTACGATTTTTGACTTATACCACTAGGCTAGATCACTACTTAAATTTCGATAAATAAAAATATCAAAATACTTTCGAACACAGACACGTGTGACGTTACGTTAGAGCAGTATAGCCTAGAGATATGACCGTTGGACTGGCAAGTCAAAGGTCGCAAGTTCGAATCTAAGGCACACATCACTGACTTTTCGAATCATGTGCGTTTTAGTTAGTTTTTTAGTTAATGATCACTTGATTAGTGATAATTACCTATATCACTTGCTTGTTCTTCTTGCTCTGACACCAGGTTGTTTCTTAACCACACGATGAGAGAGAGACTGTGACGTTTACTACAAGAGTTAGAAACACTGTCTCAGGCAATGCGGTCAAAATGTAATAAACACTACATCACTTGAGTTTCAGTGCTATGCGGCACTGTGTTGTTCAGGATCGTTACTAGGCTGCAGTGAGCTTGCGGGAGATAATATAGTCGATATTTATTCATGTAACTGGCCAACCACGCCGCAGTATCCGATCAAGTAAAAGGGGACACACATAATAACAACACCACAATTATTAAGAAATAAAACAAAAATTATTCGCGAGTAAAATTCTTCTGCTGGTTGAGGAAATACAATCATGAACCACCTACACAATATTTCGTTCGACAATTAGTTAAATCTCCTTATTTACGAATTTTAATCACGCATCTGAAAAAAATACGGATGTAAACCTTGCCTTGTCATAAGCGAAGCATACATTACGCACACACACACGCAACGTACTGGCGCCGAGTGGATGAGTTTTAAGTATTTGTATAAGTTTAGCTCGTGTACGACAAGCAAAATTGGATGACTAGGCATGCTTCTCACATGTCGTACGCAACGTTCCTTCCGTATTTTGGTAAGGTCCGTGGCTTTTAATTATAAACTTTACATCAACTTCCGACATGACGGCGGTAGGTAAGTAATGAGCTTCCAGCCTAGAAGGATTAGAATACCAATCTGAAATTAGACTTAAGGTAAGTCATGGTTCAATTTTCTCAACAGTGCATTTATGTTACAAGTGGTCGATTAGGTATATTTTTGTGTGGGAATCGAGTCGATACTTTGCCATTCGCCACTGACTAGCAATGCAACTGAACAATCGAACAATTAAAGTTACAATATTAAATGGAAAAAGAATACGGTCGCGAACAGGATTCGAACCTGCGCCTCCCGGATAAATACTCCAGGCGTATTTCTTTTTCCATTTAATATTGTAACTTTAGAGTTCGCTAAGCATGCGTTAATGCTTTTCAAAGATTTATCTTGAATCGAACAATTGTTAAGTTGGATGTAGATACAGGTAAAAGGTAAAAAGAAGACAATTTTTAAGATTGTACTTATTTATGTTTGTACACACAAAAGCATAGGTATTTAGAATATAATGTACAAAGGTACTGTTTATTTATTTAAGAAATATCTACCAGCAGACCTGCATGAGGAGAATTTGAAACAAGAAACGTAGACGGCGGCAGCATGTGAATAAGTATGAATCATACAATACGCAAACAGAAAGAACTAATTACTTACATAAAATAAACATACATATATAAAATAAGAAATTTTTAACATACACAAAATTATTATAAAATTATTGTAAACCAAAACAATTATGAAGCTTAGGAAAAAGCACGTGTGCCAAATCACATTTCTTGAAAATTGAAATGTTTTTACTCTCTATCTTACTTTGGATATTGTATTTTTATGGATAATGCAAATTATACTAAGTTTGATTTTCAATTTAAAACGGAATTAGGCACTAACTGAATTGGTAAAGTACTAGTGAATTAATTGTGGTGACCGTAGCAAAATTTTATAACTGCATTGTACCTACAGGAAAACGCTGCTTTCTCTACGTTTTTAAAATCTTCAGCGTAAACATGTGTAATTTGACAAATTCAATTTTATAAATCAAAGGGTTTTTTTTACAATTTCACATACAGTAATCATTAAGATGGTAATGAGAGATAACTCTCAATTTGTATTCAACTGTTTGCGCCGATGACTACGATATCGCCTGGCGCCACCTAGCGGCGACATTTCAATCATCATTAGATAGACGATTAAATATAGCTTAGAGTATTAATATGGCAAGGAATAGTGCTTGTCAAAGTGTGTGTCATAACAAACTTAAACTGGGAAAAGTACTAATGTAAGTATTAATACTCTCACAGTTACAAGTCACAGTGACTTTAAAAGATATAAATTTTGTAATACGAAATCGCTAGTCATAGCTACGTACTTCAATCATCAATATATCTGCAAACATAAGTATGGCAATTCCTATCTATGAATTCTATGATACAGAATTCATCATCGGGGATCTTCCAGGCCCTTGTACTATGTGCTTGACTGGTTTCGCAGGCACTGACAGGCCGATGTGGTGTTTTCTGTACGAATGATTTTATTATTATTGCAAAAGTATGATTAATTAATTTATAGTACATACATTTTACATTGCAACTTCACAGGAAAGTAAAGCCATCAATATTGGTTTTTCTAAATATAAATAATAATCACATTAATTTAACTTCAAAATATGGATATTGGTTCAAGATTCATGTGATATTGGTACCTTAATTGGTTGGTGGCCGTATAAATTGCGCGTGCCAATATAAGTTACTAGCGCTCTATATCTTATTTATACTCTAAGCTATATCTTCAGTTTACTGGCGACAGACAGGCGGAAGAGTTATGGTGTCCGCGCATAAATCTACCATACTAAATTGACATAACAGTTTTCTAAGTTTTAAAGCGCTCGCCATAATTTTCGTCATTATCGCTCCAGTAAACGCCTAGTACACTCAGCGCTAAATACTTTCACAGAATGTAAACGAATTGAGAGTGTATATTGCAAGTGAGGTATTTTACAGAATACCTAATATATTTTACAAGAATGTACTTCAGTGGATGAAAGGTCACACACAAGAGACAAGCTGTAGCGTGATGGAGCTTCATTTCTACACACATTCGTCCCACCCTCGAAAAATCTAATGTTGCTATTTCCCATAATAAAATGAAACCACATGCCACCTTTTTAATGGAGCAATAAAGCACCAGCTGGAATCTTTGGAGTCGGTAGAGCGGCGCGCTAAGAGGCTGTTTGGTGATGACCAACTGGTCACCAAAAAGCTGCTTAGCCACGAGCAGCGCCGTAAAATAGTATATCTGTCTATATTTTATGATAATTATATTAATTAATGTTCTTGTTCTAAAAATATCTGTACTTACTAATGTTTTCGGTGGGGGGGGGGGTAAGATCTTTCCTTACTTTCGTCTGCTTCTTAATACTTGAACGGCCCCTAAACAGCAATACAGTCGGTGCAGTTTCGATGCGTGTTAATCGACTTTTGGCGCTGACTGTACATACACTAAATAAGCTTACCTAATTACTTATTTTTAACATAATTTTCGACCCATCAAGTACCTACTTAATATTTATCTCGCACCCAACATTTATGATAATGTGTCATAGGTAAGGATGGTCCAATAAACATCACACTTAGTTTTACAGCCATATTGGTGAGCAACGCACCTGTGATATTATTATATTTAAACGTATAATTTCGGCTGTTAAGCTCTCTAAAATTGGGTATGATTAAAGGTCCTACAATAATTAGTAAAGCTGTTATTATAAAACCAACAGATAGTTTTTATCCGTTTCCAACGGATTTAAAATTCATCCTAAATATAAATATATATTATTTAATTTTTCATAAATGGACCTTTAGGGATCTCTATGAATCCTTATCGCTTACACATAACCTCTTAAAAGAACCTTCACCGATAAAATAGGAAGTAATATTTTTGCAAAATCTACAGGATATAATAGATATATCTATTCCGGTCCAATAAAACCTTGCTATCTACGCCATTACGTCACAAATACATATATAAGTACTTGTAAGACCTTACGCATTTACATATGGATCATAAAACAACAATTGATGGTCACAGCCGTGCGCAATATATAAACAGGACAACAAAACAGTTTAATGTAATAAATGCCTTGTCACTCAGAATCAAAAGTGAGTGATCACTGTACAGTAAAAGCATAAGATAAATTTACAGGCAGCTGATTTTGTCATTATCTTGTAGAGTTATCTCTTTTTCCCTTCGTACAAAATACGAAACGTATCCTACTACATATTATAACTTTATAAATGTGAAAGTATGGATGTTTGATATCATGCACGCAAAAACTACCAAGGAATTTGGATGAAAGATACATACTTTAAGGTCAATATAAATAAACATTACTTGGCTTAGCTATGTTCCCGTCTCTATTTACACGAATGCCCAAAAATAGAGTGTTATGTTTTAAGGATCATGTATGTTTGTGAGTTTCTTTATTCCACCATAACTTCTAAATGCCCGAACCGATTTAGTAAATGGGATATTGTCAGAATCCTTGCATTTTACCGGATAACAGTAGGTTAAAAAAAATGTTATATAGTAGCTGTGGTACATATAAAAATACTAAATAATAAAATAAAATGAACTCTAAAAACATGATCTTCCTTTTTCGGGCAGTCGTTTAAAAATCACGTCTGCCATGTGTGAATAAGAAGTGATAAAAAAAAAACAAGGTACCTATTTGAAGAATTTTACGCGCAGTCGGGTACAACACTGTGAAATATTTTCTTATAGGTCCACTCATCCACGTTATCATTTTGTTAGTACATTTATTTTGACCTAAGTCTTAGAATAGGACCAAAAAAATTTTTTTGAAATCATTTATTTCAAATTCTGCTCCGTGCCTCGGAGAGCACGTTAGGCCATCGGTCCCGGTTGTCAAATTAAGATCTATGGCAGTCGTTACGGGTAGTAATAGCCCTGAAAGTCTGACAACCAGTCATACCACGATAATATTGATGTCGCTAGCTATACCTAAAGCTCAACTATAAATTGTACGAATATTAAAATAATAAGTTCATGAATTATTCCGTCGTTTGTAGCCGTTTGTAGCCCTTTGTACAGGCTGTGGGTCAGACCAGTCAGGGTTAGACTGGTACAGCCGTCAACGGTACAATGAATAATGGACTATAAATATCACAACATTGTGCTAGTGGCATAATTATGTTTTATTATTTAAATTTAAAAGTTTGAAATAAAGACAGCATATATTAATTCTGTGCTTTTAATGTAAAGTGTGTTTTAGTATGAAATAAAGAGGCTTCGGTTGATACGTCATAAAAATATAAGGTTCTACGATTAATTAGTTAACTGCTTTTTCAGGGGTAATTAGTCTAATATATTTATTTACACTAAAAATAAAACAGTTTTTTTTGTTTTTGTTAGTGGATCATGAACAGAAACACAAAAATTGCTCATCTAACGGCGAAAATTGAAGAAAAAACTACTAAGAGAAATTTATTTCATTACCTAATTCTTACCATTTACGCTTTTAAAAAGTGAATGTAGAGCCTTTTAATTGATTTTTTATACATGTTAAGGCCATGTAACGCCTATAATAATTATTATTCTATATATATATTTCTAAGGAAACATTGAAAAATAGACACGAGCGGGACTCGGGCCAGCGACCCTTACCATACCGTATCATAGCTCTCCCACTGAACTACCGTGTCGTGCTCCCATCTATATATTTTTCAATGTTTCCTTTGAAAATGATAATTAGTGTAGAACCTTATACATAAGGTAAGTACTAACTCACGATGACGGAATATAATCACTTTCCCTTCCTCAAAATTGCAATTGTGGGCAGAAGAAGTAAAATGAAACTGGCTGGTAAACGATCTTTATCATTACTTCCTAAAAACAGTAAAGCGAAGTTTATTATTCATTTCGATGAGTAGATCCCTTCTCGGGTTTAAGACCACTAAACTTCGAGTAAGGGCAGGCATTAACATTCTCACTTTCTCAAATTATAATCGTTGATATAATTTAAACTAATTAAATTCTAAACACAATGGGACAATAAAGGGACTTTGAATTTAATGACGTCATAAAGCAATTTTCACCTCAACTGAATAACAAATAAATTATAAAATAACGAATGCGACCTGCATTTAAAGGTTAGAACGGATTAAGTTGTCGTTAATTTACAATTAAAGAGAGACTGTAACGCATACCGAGAACTATTTTAAAATTCCATGCGGCTTTTTATTAAGCAGTCAAAATGAAGACGAAGGATAGGGAGCAATGATGGCTGTTCCACTGACTAAGCTCATATAATTAAGAAACAATGTATGAACCACGGAAGAAACGCGGGGACTTTTCAGATTCTGCTGCGAAAATATAAAACAACTCACCGCAACGCAGTTCTCGCTATCTCTACATGTTTAAGACGTAAAACAGTTGAACAATGGGGTTACTCTTATAACTAATACCACTTCCAATGCAATTCCAATATTAAATAGACGCCTTTTAAAATAACGCGTAACTTAACTACATTACAGATGCCTCAAATTTACCGCATGTTGTCGTCATAATATCCCGAATGCATAATATTTTTTTAGACATTTTGGCATTTAAAAGTACGAACTGGCTATTACTATTTACAATGTCAATCGAGAGAATATTTTCAAGAGTAAGCCCACTGATCTTGACACATCTCCATGAGGAAATTAACGAACGAATACCAACTTCTTCTGCCCTAGTAGGTAAATAGACACTGCTAAATTTGTTCCTGACACTGATGTACAAATGGACGTACAGTTATTTTAATATCCCGGAAGATTCTCCACAATGCCAATTGGAACAAAATAGTAGCAAGAACTATCTCAATAAACAGGTGTAAACGAATGCATGCAAATTCCATTCTACAGTAGCCTTTTCATGATGATAAAAAAATTGTATTTATCGAAATTAACTAATATGACTCGCGCATCATATTTGTTTTTTATTCAATAAGACCTATACCGTAAGTCAAATATAGTTAAGTAAACAAAAAGATGAAGTCAGGCACTGCTACCACAGTGTCTGAAAACCCGTCTCTTTAACCAGTGTGTTCTGCCTACCATGACATATGGTGCCGAGAGGTGGACGCTCACGCAGGAGACTGTGTACAGACTAATATTTGCACAGAAAGCCCTGGAGCGTTCTAAGCTCGGCATAAAACTGATATATCGAGTTCCAATCGTCGAGATTCGAAGACGCACAAATGTCTTTGACGTCGGCAAACGAGTGATGGAACTGAAATGGAGTTGGGCAGGACACTTGGCAAGGTGTAATAATGACAGGTGGAGCAAAGCTGTGACCGAGTGGTGTCCAAGAACAGGATGTAGAAGTGTTTGTCACCCGGTTGCAAGATGGACGGATGATATTACTGCTATCGCTGGAAAAACCTGGATGAGACTAGCACAAGACCGTGGAGATTGGCACAAGCAGAGAGAGGCCTATTCCCTGCAGTGGGTGAAGTCGGGCTGAAAACATAAACATCTGTTATCCTACCCTCTTTCTATAAATTTCACGATTTAGATGTTTTTGTATATAAGCTTGTATGTGTTGGTTGTGTGTGTGTGTGTGTGAATTATTTGCGGTCGCTTTCGATGTTCGTATTTTCACCCCTTCCTAGCTGTGCTAGCGACACCCTTGCGTCTCTATAGTAATGCCCTAAAGTTTTAACCGCGACAAAATATGTAATTTACCTTTAATCAAGTAAGAAAACAGGGTCTATCAGTAGTACCACACGTGGTTTAAGGGAATTACATGAATCAGTTTACACTTTGTAAAGCTACATAACACACTGACATGCTACAGGGAATACAAAATAGAAACAAGAACGTATTATGAAGAAATTATGTCATATTCAAAGGGCTCAAATAATATTCATTCGATGTATTACGTCACAATGTGAACATAACGGCACATTGTTCCATCATAAATTGATAACATTATAAGGCGTGTTCACCCGCGCCTATTCACGATAACAATAGTAAAGCCTCCTTTGATATATAGAAATTGATTTACTAAACAAAGACAATAGTCTTGAACAATTGATATGAGCCAGTTTTAGTGGGTTTCCCAGTATGTTACACTATTCAATATAACAAATATCTTGTATGCCTTCTTAGGTATGGTTTATTAACCGTAGACCTATCGGTTCGGTATACCTGAATTATGTAATCGTATCCTCTTATGTATCGAAACTATTGTACAATCTTCAATACTAACAAAACTTCAATAAATTCAGAAGAACCTAGGTAACTGAATGTATCGGAAAAGTTTTTTAATTTGGCTAGTACTTCTAACCTAAGTTCGTCCAATAGTCTTAAACCTTAAAAGAAACAGAATCGATTGGCATAAAAGTATGTGGAAATTGTGAATCTTCTTTCCGTCTATATTGTTTTCCAAATGTCCCAGAATAAATTGGCATACGAGAATGTGTTTTTTTTAAATCTAAAATTGATCTACGTTTTGCCACCAACTAGCCTGATGATAAGCGATGATGTGGCTGAGGATGGAGCACGTATATCCAAAATAAAACTATTCACTCTTAAGTAGAGTGATTATTAAAGATCACTTCAGATACCTGAGATACAGGTTTATCCTAGTTCAGGTATAATCCTATTATTATATACCTTTATATTATTAAGAAAAAACTGTAAACATGTATGTGCACTAATTATTTCAATAAACAATTTCAATTCAATTCAATTCAATATAAATTATAATAAAACAACTTTTTAATCGGATTTGGGGAGAACGATAGTTGGGGAGTTGATGCAATTGCCCAGACGCGTCTTCCACATCGGTTGCAACGGACTACATCCCGAAACACGACTAGGTCGCTTCACGGCACGGCTTCGTCTGGTGGTTGGTAACCAGCCACGACCGAAGCCTTCCACCAGAAAAAGAAAAATTGCCCATTTCTTTGCTTACTATAATTTGATTCCAAAAATCCAGGAAATCCAAGATATTTTTTCAGTTAAGTTCCGTCCCTTACCGCGTTGTCTCAAAAATCCATTCTGTATGTAGAACTCCGTGTCAGTCGTAGTTGGTAACTCTAATTTTCTACACGAAAATCTTGATAAAATTTTCCCGAATTTGGGGACAAATTAGAGGACTCTACAGTTGTTAATACAGACAACGAGGCATTAATAAATAATCACTGGGCAGTCTATTCATAACTTGAAAATTATTACGGCTTTTATCTTCAATATGTTTTTGATATGATCAATGTGGCTCAAACCATTTATTTCGTCGACTTAGAAACCGTACACAAAGTTCTTCATTATACTTAAAAAGCAGTTTATATTTGTGTAGAAACGTAAATAGGTCGATAGAGCCTGAACAAATAAAGTAAAGTATTTTATTTCTTACTGGAAAAGTTGGAGAAGTACCAAGATATTATTTTTTTATTCCTTACGGCCGTAACGTATACCTTCCACAGTTTTTTCTTTCGCGGCCGCTTTTGTTTATACAAACTTTATTGCGTTTATGGTAAGATTTATAATTATAAACCTTCAAATGCCAAACAGTAGACAAAATAGAACATTAATAAATTTAAAGTTACAATATTAAATGGAAAAAGAATACGGTCTAAGATGGCTTAGTGGTCAGAGCGCCTGGAATATTTACCCGGGAGGCGCAGGTTCGAATCCTGTTCGCGACCGTATTCTTTTTCCATTTAATATTGTAACTTTAGAGTTCGCTAAGCATGCGTTAATGCTTTTCAAAGATTTATCTTGAATTAATAAATTTGTTATGTCCCTGATATAACATATGAGAGAATAACTTAAAACCTGACTTTAGTAACCGTACTAAACTGTTATATGTTTTATTGAGAATCTTACCTTCGTCGGAACAAAGTTTAAAATAAAAAAACAAACTCGAAGGACAAACTGCGGACCAAATATAGATTTCGTTTTGTGATAAGTGGGATTTGATTTAGATACAAACTGCAATATGGATTTATTTAAACTGTGTGTTTTCAGTGCAGGTAGTAGAAAAAACAGGACTGTTTTATACAATAGAACTGCCTCGTTGGTTTAGTGGTCGCAGGTGCGACTGCTAAGAAAGATGCCTTGGGTTCGATTCTCAGTTCGGGCAGAGTGTTATTTGGTTTTTCTGTCAGGAAATATTCAGTGGATATTGAAGTTTGAAATTGTGGGAATAGGCTAACCACCACGGAACCACCATGAACATGGGACTTAATAACAACATTGGTGAGGTGTATAATTGTGTAGGCCTGCCTACCCCATCGGGGAATGCAAGCGAGATGCCATGTTATGTTATATTTTATACGCTCAGTAACGTACACGAATATATGAATATCGACTTAGCAACAGCAATTTTAGTAGGGCTTCATCAAAGGTCACTGACTTTTAAAGTTCATAACGAATATTGTTCCCTTACGATTAAAAATTAATTCACTCCACTCAAAGCATTTTGAATTAAATTGAAATTGATATTAAAAGTGGGCCAGCCCAAATTGTTCGTTGATTGAATGAATCAATTTATCAAAACTTATTTCGATATCGAAATTCGATTTCAATCATGAAATAAAGAGCGCTATGTAAATAATAAATACCACCACTGAGAAATTTGTGAAAATAGCTATCTACAAAAGGATAATTTAAATTTAATATATTTCAAGAAATAATGAAAATACAGGACGTCTTTGAGGGTTTTTGAAGCAATAGAGAGCACAGTTTCTATCAATATAGACACTTTTTAATCGTTCATTCTGTTCAGTACAAGCCTTGATATATTTTATTTCCCTTCATTAAACAAACATGTAAATAGTTGCGTTAAGCTGGGGTCGCATACCGGCTCGCTTTACCCGAGTTAGAATGGATTACCAACTTTTTCGGGATTCCGAGATACCTTTCCCAAGTTTCCATTTGGACTAACAAGATAAACAACATTTTGTCAGTTTCATCATGTATTATACGCTACATTACCTGTAGGTTTGGCCCGTGTGAGCACAACTTTCAACTCTCTTGATGCAGCAACAAATTTGAAAGGAGAACTAAAGAGTCATAGGGAAGGGGCGAGCAGCTTCGCCTTCTACAAAATCGATGATATAAACCAAGCAAAAATGTCTACTGAAGATCGCAACTAATGAAGATAAAGTGAGGTCGGCAGTTGTAAAAATTACTATCATTTTTCGGTAGGCATTAAGTAAAAAGAGGGTAAGTTTACAATGTCCCTAATATAGTCGACATTACAAATGGGTGACACTATTACATAGTGGTAGAGAGATACCAATGTAAAAAGTATTATTAAAATGATTTATGTATTTCAACATACCTGTACTCGTTGGCATTGGATGAGGCTTTGTGTGTGCGTAAGTATCCTTAAAACCATGTGCTCTATAGTACTTTGTTCTTCAAACACCATCCTGGCGAGGTCCAAGAGGACCTGATTCCTCTTAACCTCCAACTGGGATCTCTCGTAAAGCTGGGCGTTCCGAAGGCCAATGCCGCAGAACTGAAGATACGATGCGAACACTTTCTCATCGTTAGGGGTAAAAGGTCCGTCGCTCTGTTTGTTTATAACCTGGAAGATATTTAACTGTTAGTGAACTCAAAGTTTACAAAAGAACAGATTGTTGTTGCTTTAAAATACAATAAAATACTAATATATTTTTCAATCACGTGGCAAAACAAAGAAAGCTAATTCAATATTTCTCCACGAACTTTATGTAAAAGTCGAGACAGATTTATGGCATATTCAAAAATAATAAAAGAATTCGTCAAATACAAAAGAAAAACATTAGAAAAGCTTTTCCAATATTTCTTTTCCTCGTTAATGAAAGGCAAATTTATGTGCAAAATGTTGTTTGATTAAAAAATTATCATTATTCGTATTTGAATATTCATTCTGAAGTGACGTTCAAATTCGCTTTGCCTTCGGAGGACATTGTTAACAGGCAGATGCCATAAGATAATACAAAGTTTTGCTAACATTTGCCGAGCAATTTCAATTCAGGTCGGAATATTTATAGCTTAACATGCTCAGGTGTCGGAAACTTTTTTGATTTCATCTTTGCTAAGCTCTCATTCGACCGTTTCCCAGATGTTTTTGAAACAACATTGAAATGTAAACAGGCCGAAATTTACTTTGTATTAAACTTTTGGTAAACAGGATTTATTTGAATAATGGCATAATAACTTCTTGTTTTTTTAATAATAAAAGCGATGTAATCAAAGTGTGATAAAGATATTCATAGAAACCGGCTACATACCTGAGCAACACCAATGACCTCTCCATTGATATCCTTAATTGGCATGCAGAGAAGTGACCTCGTTTTGTAGCCCGTCTGTTGGTCAATGTCGTGGTTAAACCTCTCGTCCTGCAACAATAAAAAAATACATAAATAATATTTTCACAATAAATCCTACTAATATTATAAATGTTAAACTTTGGATGTTAGTTACTCAATCACGCGATAACAGCTGAATGGATGAAATTGGGCATAGAGATAGATTTGACCAAGGAAAAGGACATAGATATGGTATACTCTTTATTCCGCAAAAATGCAGATTGCCAGCAGGGATTTAGGGCGTTCTGCGAGTGAAACCGCGAAGCGCGGCTAGTTAAGTAATATCTCCACAATTAATCCTATTATTTCTTCTATATCTAAGAATCAGTTTCCTGTTACACTAACGGACCACATAGGATGGCATTCGCATGACTACAATTTTCACTGAGCAAGTATTTAATTGAACTATTATTACTTGTCTGAATGGGACTAGTTCTAAATGAAATCACATAATAGGAACTGGGCCGAGTAATCGGACTCCCGGTAGTGACCGCAACCGCAGCCGTCGTCCACAGCGGAGGCGCCTCTCAATACCCTCAATATCATTGATTCTTCTGCAATATACTCCTTTGTACAGTTGCTACGGAAATAACTACGACGTATGACATTTTCATTTGAATGTTTTAATTTCCATGTTGTATTTCAAATTAACACTTAATAAAAGGTTTGTAGATCATTTCTAGAAAATAAAACTTTAAATTATTGAACTGGTGTAACCGTAGAAATATATTATAATATATAAGTTATTGGATTTGAATCAATTGCAATTGCATCTGATTACACCGGAAAAAAACTTCAAAAAAGCAAAAAAAAACAAGGCAGGTGAACTAGAATATAATATGCATAATATTAATGATAATTTTGTTAGAATATTTAATAAATGAAAAATTATGTACGTATTAACAACATATGGAATCTTAGCAGAACTTGTATTACTCGAAAGCATTCAGGCGTTGAAGCAATAAATCTGTAATCCTAGAACTTATCGGTAAAATTACGTTAACGTCATCATGAACGTTGATTCGCGGGTGATCGATAGATTCGTATAATTTATTTGAACTAACAACGTAAATCTGTCGACATTGAAGAATGCGATTTGAGGAATCCATTGTATCGTCCAATTTACAACTCAACTGACACGATACCCCGAACCGGTGCTATAATGCGGTGCGAACACGCACATTTGTGGGACTGCATCCTAACGTACGGAGTCAAGCCAATGGTAAAGGGAGTTCTGCTGCGAGCCACCGTTCATTACACACGCCTGTCAGCCAGCCAGATTGGACTTAAACCATCCATTGAGCTTAAATATCAAAGTTTCGGTAAAGCCGCACAAATATTTTGGAGTTTAAGGCCGTTTGTCAAATGTCTGACCGGTATAAATCTGTCAGCGAAATTCGAAATTGAAGCAATAAAACCTTTTGGCAACATAAATTCTCGAAATGCATATTAATAGCTACTGATATAAATCTTTCATCTATAATATGGATTTAAGCACATAAATATAATTGAAATCTACAGAATTGTTAAGAGAATAAGTAAACTTGGATTCGGTAGTAAATGTAAATGCTACTCAAATACGTTTGTAGTCAATTGTCGTCACACTGCTGGCAATTTAGACGAAACTAGAGGAGTAGGAAAGCAAGCATATGCTTGAGATAACCACTTATCACAACTAAGAAGTTAGAACATCTATTTAAACAAGCAATGGAGATTAAACCTTTGTACATAATTTTTTGTTTTTGTTTTAAATCAAATATATGTGTCTCATCATAGATTTGCAATTAAACGTTCTAACAGAACCTAATGCAAACGATTTCGAAAACAGCAAACCTTCAGTAAAATTGCGCATTATAGTCGCTGGATTAGTCATAATGAGAATGTAATGTTTAGCGATACCGAAGCAGTGACTAAGACAAATTGCGACATTCGTGTAGCAATTCCGGCGCCCATTACTACGGAGAGACATTACAACTAGGACATTCGGCAATCTAATATTGATTCTGATGCACGTGTATCGTTAAATCTGTGACGTTTTGTATCGAGCTAATTAAATGCGACAGTTTGACAAGTGTATTAAACCGCCACCAAAACATTAAGATCGATAAAATATTACGTGGTAAATTAAACATTCTGTCAAATTAGAGACTGAGTTATATTATTGTGGTATTCATTTTCTTATGGAATATTTGGCACAGGATCAAAATTCTTCCGCACAATCAACTTCACTAAAGCCAGAGGCTATCATAGCGCAGCATGACCGAGTGTAGAATTGCTAAAATAAAAAACACGCTCTTACCAACTGGATAGCTTTAAACTAAATGCACAAAATTCAATTCGGTAACGAGTTTTACCGTGGAAGAATTTTATATCTTCGTGAGGAATTAAAGAGTCCCAACGGGATCTTTTAGTCCAAATAAGAGCTTACAGAAATCAAAACCTGACATCAAAATGAAACGTCCCAGATAGAAGTTCCATTTACAATTCTGATCTTGCACGGATCGTAAAAGTAATAGGTACCAATTGGACGTTCAGGAATGCTAAATTCTTTCAAGCGACTGACTGTGACAGCGTTAATATTGAGCATCAGTAAAATGAAAGCTCTTTGATACATTTTTATCGCATATTCTGTTTGTGCGTGACAAAATATTCATCTTTAATTTCGCGACACACGACATGTTCAATCACATATTCAAAGATATTCATCTTTATTGATATAATCTTTACAAGGATCTTCAGTTACAACGTGAATCTGTATAATGTTATTCGTTTTCTTTACATATCAACAGGAACGTAAGGAGAACTCAATGTATCGAATTAGAGAATCTCTGAACGAAAACGAATCCTTACAAAATCATAACAAACACGATCATGTAACTTCTCGGAAAGGTAATCAATCATATCATTTGATATATCCAAGACATTTTCCACCTTTAATTCAGTCTGCACACTTCGTTTTCTTTCATTAAAACAAGTCGAAAACTTTGAAGCCAATATAAAAACCCGCACAAAAGGATAGAACTTTTTATTACTCCATGTAACAGATTCGTGGCCGGCTTACCGTAAAAGTGCTAATGTTAGGCTTTTCTACTAAAGGTCCATTATCCTCTTTGAAAGTAACACGATTCGCACCGCTACCATTGTCTACAAACTACTTTGAAACAACTTGGCAAATAATAGGAGTAACATTTTTGCTTGGCCAAACATATTGTGCAGAATCTTTTCAAGTAAAACGAATTTTTTAACGAATATAATTTACGTTTCTGTTCTATTAAATGTTCGAATAGTGTTCTTTTTTGTTTTTGTAAGCATATACAAGTACCTTTTTCATATTTAAATAATGTCGTCTACACGTAAAAATGTTTTTATAAGTACCTAAGTAATAAATATTTTGGGCCTCTTATGATCCTACCACTGCCAAACTACTAACGAGTAGTTTTAAGGGTTCATTCCGAAAAGGTGGATCATATACCAAAAAAATATAATGTTCATTATAAATAATCTAAAATGAAAAATAAATTTTTGTAGTGCCCATTCAAATTAAAAGGGTTAGACCTGCTCAAAACACGAACACGTAGATAAACTACCGAGTTAACTTTCCTCTCGCGAGAGCAATTGAAACTCCCATAAACGAACACTTAACGTATAAAATAGATTATATTTCATTTTCATAACTGCACTGTTAAACTGGTAGGCATTTCTATGTTGGAATATTAACGTTCGGAAATAAATACGTATTACTGCGGAGCGTAAAAGGTAACTTCCTTGTAACCTTCAAGACTTAATACAATATTGTTATGATAATTTATGTTTTCTTAAATGGCGCCTACCCAATAAACATATAAGATGATCTTTAGAACTGAGCAGTGGATAAAAGTAACAAGTCTAGTTTGTTCAATTAACTTGAAGCAGAACTTGTTTTGCTTTGTTAAAAAAGAATTTATGAGCAGTTACCTATTTTTTTTATAATAAAATTCACAAGACACAATAAGGCAAAAAGGCAACGTGTTCCACACCATATCTAATTTTCAAAATTGTGACGCTTTTGAAGCCGCACCAAGGGCCTGTTTAATTACGTAACGAAGACGGGTGTCAAGTAACGAAGAAACCAAGACGACGTTTAATTATCATGAAATTAATTTACTTCAAGGTGACACTGAGCATGAGTGGTCCTTGTTAATTCAAATTGTAAAATCAAAGGTAAATGAAATAATCCCAACCAAATTTTAAGCAAGGTTAAGTCATTGGAATGGTTCAATTTATCAAATAGTGCGACATATGAAAGGGAGAGAGACAAAATATTAGGTGCTCCTTATAAAGCAATCACACAATGAAACGGAGCGTGAAATAGAAAAAGGGGCTACGTTGACACTAAATGACAATTTTCCAGTCAACTAGACGAACATGGCCGCACTTTGTCAACAGATAACGAAGTTTGTCTACAGAGTATTATGACAATCGAATTACTAGGGCAAAATAAATGTAGTGTACTGTACTGTAGCCATATTGTACACTATCTGTTAAGTGCGAGCTTTCAAAAGAATTTGTATGCAAATCGTTTTCATAAACAGTAGATACGTGAGCACGCATGAACTGCCAATCTTGGCAAGGTCAGGGGTTTGGAGGCGGGCCAGGATGAGGGGTCAGAGTCATTCCGTAGAAAACATCGAGTTAACACAGAGAATTAATCCGCAAAAGGATTGACCTTCAAGGGAACAACAGGCAGAAAGAATAGGTGTAAAAAGGAAAACACAAAATATCTAAAAGGAAAGTTCCTCTTTGCTGAATGCTAACATTGAGTGTAAGTTGCGCTGAACATAAATAAGTCAGCTTAGAACGCATAAAATTATGCCTCTACTCATTTCTTCATCACCATGCATTAGTCACCCCTACCACCTAAAACATTATTAAAACTATTTTGCCTGTCACGCTCTCTTTTATTAATACACCCACTTATTTATTTATTAGCATCAGCTGATGAATAAACTAGATATTGTTTTTGGAAGCTTGTTTATTCGAGTCCGTTGCGTAAATCCAGCTGTGTCGGCATCAGCGAATTCATGAAGTGACTAAAGAGGGATAGCATTTTTAAGCGCGCAATTTATCCAGCAGTGGGTCGTGTTGGTGGGAATAATTTATGTGCACTCGTACTTTTCTGATGAATCTCAGCTCGGTTGCGTGCCCGCTCTACGGATTACGTGAATCGTGGAATTGCTTTACAGGGAGATACAAATTTGGACGCTTATAATAAAGCCATCCTTACATTTTTACGTGGTGGCCTAGATCCATACTAATATTATAAATGCAAAAGTAACTTTGTTTCACGACTAAACGGCTGAACGGATCGTAATGAAATTTGGCAAAGAGATAGATTGGACCTTGGAGAAAGACATAGATTACCTTTTGTTAGGCAGACGAAGTCACGGGCACCAGCTAGTTTTATATAATCTCATATTCTGTTGACGGGTTATCTTCAAACGGCAAAAGAAAATTCGAAAATACAGAAAGCAAATAAATATTCGGGCTCCCGAAGTCAGTAGTCAGTTTACATATTCAGCCATATTGCCTAACCTTGCGAGATCTGAAACATCCTTACGATAACAAAAGGCTCTGCTACTATTCTCTCATCCGAAATTACGAATTCACAAATAAAATCCTGTGAGAGAAACCGAACAACAAAAACCGCTTACATAAGTAAAATCACCTCCGCAGAGATTCCTCGAAAGCCTTGATGAATGAGATACGCTTGATCTTTGCTAGACACTATGAAAAATTGACGTCGATGAATAAAACTCACGCTTGACACAGACCAACGCTCGTCGAACAAACCCCATCTTCGACCAAGATCGTCACAATGGACATTTGTTACCATAAATCAGCCATGTCCAACGAAGATATATACTTGAATTAAGTGATTGTCAATAGATAAGAAACAATCGATGACAGATATACGTAGAGAATATTAATAGAACTACACAAATATTAAACTGGAGGCCATTTATCATGTCAGATTATCTTTTCGTTTAAATTGAATTAAATGCAGTATGAATAATTTCGAGTAAATGCATAAATATTTATAAAAACGTATTAGAATGGTCTAAATCCTTGCTGCTTCTAACTATTGATAAATTGTGATGAATTTTATTTAGATACATTAATCAAATAAATTAATGTCATTTAAAAGTGACCCTTCAATAGGGGTATTAACCTAAAATGCTATATTTCGTATTGATTGTTTAATATAGGATTATGCACATGATTGACGAATAAGTAAACGCAGTATATAGGTATTCGTAGTTATTCGTAGAAAAGAGTTTTCTAAAACAAGCGCTAAAGTGTAGCTGAATCAAAGCTCGGAAGCACGAAGCGGCTGTTCGCGGAGGACCGCGCTTCTTCGTGCTATCGCTTTACTGCGCCTTTATTTGTTTCTATGGTTTTGCTGACTATTTATTGTTCATTTGGCACTCTCTGATGCGCTGCGATGCAATTCGCTAAATTGTTACCTTTAACGACAACAATTTTTATTTATTTTTTGTTTTCGGGGGGATACCTTCAAAAGGCGCCCGGTCTTTGGGGATAAAACCGGGGAGGGTGGGATTTTTTCTTCACTAAAACCAACCCGGCACCATGGTAAGGCGGCAGTGTCATATTGTTTGCCGAATAACATAAACAAAATATTCATCTGCCTATTTATTAGAAATGCGTCTATTAATACCATTATCCTTATGATTATAGCCCAACTTTGACAGCGGCAATCGGTTGGTATTTACTAACTCAGGGCGCGGACACATTTGCGACATTAAACCTTCGGAGTATAAATCAAAAAGAAACGCCATCTTCAAAGTTGAACTAGGAAGCTGTAGGCTTCATTGCTTTTTATTGCTCTATTTTGTATTAAAATGTTAAATGTACCGTATATTTGTGTGATATATTGCACACATATAAATACAACTGTTTGGAATATCAATGCGGCCATTATCATACGTAGGCCAAACATTTTAGCTGTCGATTCTCCTGTCCACATAAATATATTTAATAGAGTTATCTGAACTAAAATTAGAGCAATGCTATATTTTACTAACAGCTTATATAAGAACGAGACTGAACGAATTATAGTCCGTAAAATATAGCATGATTAGAATGGCAGATGTCAACAAAAGTGACAACTACAATGCGAAAGAACTTTGTAGTAACGTCATATCGAATGATTTAAAATAACACATGAAAAATTATTCGTAACTAGCGTGTTAACATTTTTCTAAGTACAGTGTACCACATGTAAATCAGCATAATATATAAAATCAGCTATAAAACTAAAAAAAAACATACTATAAAATAGTTCCAAAAATTAACATAATTATCTATGACGTCTTTACAAGGTTACATCTTGTTGCAAAAATGATGGGGTTGGGACCAATTTTTATAGAATTTTTTATTTAATCGATTTACATTTCGCATGAATAAAAAAATCTTTATTTTGTTATTGTTCATGAAAAGAGTAAGTATTTCCTTTCCAAGAATAAAACCTCGTCTTCTTAAATACAGATTAGCAATGAGCGCATTGACGAGGCATATTACTGGTCTGTTTAGCGATTCTGATTTTAATGATGAACACCCACTACTCCGGGCCCTGAAAAATTATCTGTAGGTCATACAAATATTTGCTTCGGGTGAGAATCAAACCCGTGACACGCAGGGCAGCAGTCAGGCTCTCGACCGCTGCACCAACCGCGCCGCGGAGACGTTTTTATAGATTTTGTCGCGTAGCGACCATATCACCCAATCGTTTAATTTTATTTGCCCGAATTAAAACCAATATTTACATATTGTAAAATATTGACTTAATAGGTATATATTCATTTTTTAATTTACTTATATTGATTTGATCAGTACTTTCTTTATTTATAGGTATCGATTTGATCAGAATTTTCTCAGCACTAGTCACATTGGTTTGGCAGCTGTCATTCTAATCAAGCTATATTTTATGGACTTTAAGGGACGTCAGTCAACAACCGAACATTCATAGTACCCACTCTTTTAAGCGATCACAAAAAATGAGAAACGTCAACTTACAATGTATAGAAAAATTCGTTTGACGTTTTAAGAGACGTTACTGGCAGATTAATATTTTATTCACTAGAATCAATACCATTATTCGTTAATGTAACTTACCAGTAAGTATTTCTCGCGTAGTTTGTCATTATATGTTACGCTTACTCGAAAATTATTCATACTTTAACGGAAATTAGTTGGTATGGCTGAGATTCAAGGTCGCAAACAATTGAATACATAAACGAAAGGAACCAATATATATGCAGAAATATGGGACTGTGGTCGTATTTTGTTAGCTATGACTAACTTCAAAGAACGTGGAGCGTGAAAACATTTTTGACCAAAAAGAGGATTAATCCTTCGCTGTGATTTTATTAAAGATAAATTCTATATATTAAGCATGACCAGTGGGCTTACTCTTGTAAATAATTCCGCTCGATTGACATTGGAAATATGTCAGTTCTTACTTTTAAATAACAAAATATTTAAACAATAATTATAGATTCCGGATATTATGAAGATAACATGCTTTAAAATTGAGGCGACTGCAATGTAGGTAAATTTATTTAAAAATTACGCTTTGTTTTAAGGCGTCAATTTAATATTGGAATTGGATTGGAATTGGTTTCAAGAGTAACCCCAAAGGTCTCATGTAATAATTATGAGTATTTACTTAATGTTTTAAAATTTTATTTAATGGCATTTGCGCACACTTCATCTATGATTGGCAGCTAGGAAACAATGGTAAAAGATAATTCGTTAACTGTAGTTTTCCTCTCGAGATTAAATTACATTTATAAAATCTGATCTCTGAGGCGATACTAACTTTTTTCACGGTTCATGTATGTATATTGGTGAGTTTATATTTCCAGCGTAATTCCTAAATGCCTGAACTGGTTCAGATGTATAGAGTATCGTTAGAATCCTTGCATTTTCCAGAGTAACAAGGGCTATTTAAAATAGTAATATAGTAGCTGCGTTACAAAAAAAGGTATAAAATAAATAATGAGCAACGAAAAGCACGCCTGCCATGTGTGAACAAGGAACCTACCCACTGAAAAATTTTCATCACAATCGGGAGACCCAGAAAATGTTCCACGAAACATTACTTTTTTCGGGCAGTCGTGTAAATTTGTATGAAGAAATAGAAAATGAATATGGAGCTACGTGCAGTCGTGGACTATCAAATCTTTTGAAGTTTCTATGCATGTTTCATATCAGGAATGTATAGAGGGCATTAATATTAAATCGACACGAAGAAAATGTACTTACGTGTCTGCGACCACATAAATTCGAGTTAATAGATACGAATGATTTCATTTTATTCGACAATTTCTGAGAGCACTTCCGCTAAATTACCCAAACGTGGAGAACGTTCACAAATAATAATCGTCGCGAGCCAAAAATCATAGAAAAAATCTCAATGAAAACACCCATACTTAAATGATATCTATAACATTCCCAATTAAAATGGTTATCTGAAAGTTAATCAATTTGTTATTGCTGAAATAAAAATATCTAATTCTTATTTCACCAATGCTGTTATAAAGTCTCATGTAATAGGTGGTGGGCCTATTGCCATCTACCGAGCACAGTTCTTAACTCCGGGCTGATACTGAGAATTTCCTAACAGATTAACAGTAACAGTTTGCTCGACCCAGGAATCTAACCCGAGACCTCATGCTCTGCAGTCGCGCTTGGGACCACTAGACCAACGAGGCAGTACTCATTATTAACTCTGTTGGTGTATCCATCAAAATACTCGCAGTCAAAACAGTTTGGTAGAAATTTCGTAGTGTTTAAGGCAAAACACCGCAAACAATTACCTACCATCGGGCAAGGTAAAGTTTTGACAGGTGGGAGACTGAAATTGATCTATGAGAGCGGTACTACAGACGCTCACTTAATTTATACTGCGCTAAAAATACAAGTGGAGAAATATCTATTGTTATATTTTATGAAAGCTGCCTCCTTAGACTAAAGCCAATTTACTGTGTTTAAGATCTTCTCCAACGTACCTATAGCAGTATTCAATAATGTAGTAAATGAAAAGTCAGGCGAGGGGCTCTTGGCTAAATAACAGCCGCACAGATAGCTATATATCATAGATATCGATAGATCGATCGATCGAGGTTAAGCTGCGCCAGCCGCGGTCGGTCTGTGGATGGGTGACCATCATTTCATACCGAGACCTCTTCGTGCCTCGGAGAGCACGTTAAGGCGTCGGTCCCATTTGTCAAATTAAAATCTATGACAGCCGTTACGGGTAGAGGCCTGAAAGTCGGACAACCAGTCATACCACGAGATATCGTGTTACCTAGTAACTGGGTTGTGGAGGTCAGGCAATCGCTCCATGTAAAATACTGGTATTAAGCTGCATCTTGTTTGACTGGAAGCCGACCCCAATGTAATTGGAAAAAGGCAAGGCAAATATAGTAAATAAAAAGGCTGGATAAATTATAGGTACATTGGGTTCTGAGAAATTAAACTGTCTTAATAACTCGCCTCAATTAGCCATTACGTGTTTTTTTTTATAAATCTGCATTTAATCGTCTCTTTATAAGCCCCACACGATCTTATCCAATTAAATGTTAATTGGTTCAAGATGATCCTCATTAAATTAAAAGCCATGATAAATATATGGTAATTTAGTTAAGAAATTCTAGATAATTATTTAAAGAAGCTAATGGCATAGATTATGGTCCGAGATAATTTTAAAGCTTCCCACCCATCTACACAAATTGAAGTCGTCAAACATTTTGATTAATTATATTAAAATAAATGGAAGTTTCAAATGAGTGTAAATATGGATGCCATTTGGGGTAAATCATATTAGTATCAGCAATCAGCATTTAGGTGATGTTATTTTAATAGCTATTTTTAAAAGCGTCAAGGGACATCAGGCAGAAGGTTGTCGCTTTTCATAAAACCAATAAGCATGATGGACTCGTATTCAACTAATGAGCAACCTGTGCGCTGAAATTGAAGCACAAGGATGTTCCAAAAAATGTATCTCCATGAAAACAGAAAATTCATAAAAACGAAATGTATGAAACGTTTTAAACTAGCTGTGCTCGATAGTCCGTCCGCGTAGAATTCTGACAATAGCATAAATAACTTAATAAAAAAAAATTGCAATAAAAAATTCACAGACCTTTTTTTTATCACTATGGATCTACGTTTGGCCACCAATTCACCTGATGGTAAGCGACGGTGCGGCCGAGGATGGAGCACATAGATCCAGAAGAAATCTATTCACTCGTTAAGTAGAGTGGATAGATTTGGGGAGAACGATAGTTGGGGAGTTGATGCAATTGCCCAGACCCACACCGGTTGCACCGGACTACATCCCGAAACACGACCAGGTCGCTTCACGGTATGGCTTCGTCCGGTGGGTGGTAACCAGCCACGACCGAAGCCTCCCACCAGAGTTGTGTTGCCTGTTTTGCACGACCCAGGGGCCACGTGTAGGGATTCCATTTTAAGGGTCCACTCCTACGGACGCGGGCAACTCAACCCCCAAAAAAAATTTCGCCTTTTAATATTTTATTATAGTAGTTAAGTCAAAAACAAAACATTTATTCCAATAAGACCATATAAAGGTACTTTTGAAAATCAATATAATTCTAGTAGTCCAGGTGCGAAGTTACTATACTGTACATTACGCGCAGGTTTTTCCTTTGAATACTAGAATAAAATAATAAAAATTTGATACTAGAGGAAACAATGTATGCTTGCCAACGGAAAACCTTTCTTTCCAAATGATAACAGAACGTAGTTCTTTTTTACACATCAAAGAGGTTCCCGTTGAACGCGTCTGAACGTCAGTCAACAATGTGTCAGGTTTTAAAATTGCAAGTATGAAAGTTTGCTCGGCGTACCGAGGACGTTGGACCAGCATCACATAAAAACTGTATTCAAACTATGAATTTTCGGGGAATTTAGGATGAATATTTTATAACCTAGTAAATCTTCCAACAAATCAAGTTTTATATCATAGGAAACTTTTAAATGTTACTTTATTTCGGGATATCTACAAACACTGTCAAAAATCAAAGCATGACGCCATTCCTGAACGTAGGCAGAGGTGTATATAATTGTCAGCTACTGGGATTTCCGAACGGAAAAATCGTTTCCGAAAATTAAAGCTAAACTACACTCCTCTCAGCACTACACACGACAATCAGACGACTCCCCGATTCTCACAATGTTTTTTTTTTGTCCTCATAAACTTAATTGATGCTGATCGGGTACACCATGGCTTTAAATCATTAAAACCATCTCTTATATATGTAAATTTTTAACATACATCTTGTTCCTAGCGCAAATACAGACTTTGCTCATAAAAAACTCCTACAAAAGCGCGTTTTGAAATTTAATCATGCGTCAAGGATTCTTTGAAAGGTACTAAAAGGTATACTTTTTACCTTCACCTCAAACGTTTTGCTAAAGATGCGTTAGCACCGCGAACATTCGTAAGCTTGCGTTCTCGGGCTTGTATTTTTTTTTTGTGGGTCTTCCTTTCGTTTGTATTCAAATGTTCGTTGCATATTCACAAAAAAATCGTGCTCGCTAGTAGTCTTTGTAATGCTCGTATCGACCGTAGCCACTGCACGAATGCTCGCAGCTAAATGATCGATACGTATAGACGCACCCTAACATAGATCTTTTGAGAGTAAGAGGTTACCTAAAAGCTTAGTGGTACCGTGAATGGATTGTATACAAATTGTGGAAGGAGGGTGTTCAAACTAAAATCCTTTTATCCAAAACATGAGTGACGGATGAAATGGGTTTACTTTACGTTTACCTTAAGTGTCAAGGATCATTTTGACTTCCAAATACCTGGAAACATTTTGAATGTTTGCTTGTGAATAACAAGATGAATCGAAGTCCGAAGCTATCGGATAAACTAGGAATAAAAATTGTAAGGAATTATGTAAAAGAGGTTTAAGAATCACGCATGAAAATCATTATAAAAGGAATATATTTTGTTAATAACGCTTTTAGTTGCACTTCAAAATGTGTTCAAAGTTCGAATCTCAAACACGCCTTTAATTGGACCAATGCTACCAAAGATGACACGATGCCTTATAATAAACCCCACTTACCATTACTACTAAGAGTAGACTAATGAATCGGCTTAAAAGAAAAGCCATGTAAAGTTAGCAAAAACCAGAGATAAAAATGGCACATTTACTTCAACGAAAGCATTTGACGGATCCCAGTCTTGAGCAAGAAATACAAATGTTCTTAGATAAATGGCCAGGTGATAAAACACAGGCCTAATGTCAGTCTGGTGAAATGTATTCGACTGTAGTTTATATTCGAATGTCACGAACAAGTAACCTAAGAAATGCGTCGTTTCCCTTGCTAAAACCTGGCTTCTGCTGCAGTTTTATATGTACGCGTATTCATCAATGAGGTTTAATATTAGAAATCTCAAAGAATCTGTTTTGTGTTGACGCCTGATCTACTATTTTTACAAATTTGTCAGGGCATGCGTCCTACCCAGATTACCTTAGTTTTGGAAGTCCCTACTACCTATCTCGATTACCTTAGTTTTGTAAGAAAGTAATAATCTATTGCTAATATAAATTTGGTAGGTTATGCTTCTAATGGAGGTCAAGTTAAATTTGAAAGAAACTGGCGTCCATTCCGACGTAGCACACTATACTAAAATTATATCATTACTGCCTTTTACTAACAATCACTATAAGGGTGCGGGATAAAATTAGAGGCGTAAAATTCATATCATGTCAACCTACCCATACAATTTTAGTTTGACGTTTTTAATTATAGTGGCAACCAAAAAAGATTTGTGAGTTTAGTTTGACGTACCTAAAGAATTTGACGTCTCTTAATTCATCCCATCTCGCTCAGGTAGTAACTTTCTATTTAAAAGCCAGCAATGCTCTAATTTAGTTTGGGTGGGCTACACCAGTATTGACGCCATTAACTACGCGTGCGACCGCGCCTGAAACTAATATTTTTATTCTTATTTACAAAGACTTCCGTTTGATAAAATATAAATGTGGAGTAATTTATAAAATACGCTTTTTTGCGAGGTTATGCCATGAATTTAGAGCTAAACAGGGCTAAATCCGGTCCACACAAAAGTTTACCCGAGCAAAGTTTTCGTGGGTCATTGGTGTACATTGCAAACAGTTTGCTTTATAGAGCAACTCCGAAAGCCCTGCGACTGTCATTGTTTAATGACCAGTCGTAAAGGGATATTACTGTTACATTTTTTGTTTCGCGTTCATATTTTTCATGAGACCAGTGGGCCTTGCGTGAATATACCTACGTTTCTTTTAGTTATATCCTTTTAAAACAAGTCATTTATTTTTAAAAGTTGATATGTTTTGGTACAAGCAGCTCGTTTACAAGTCCGAAAAGAAAATATCAAAGAAAAATCTTGTCAAAGCAATTTCAATAAAAGTATCGACAGTTTTCGAATCTGTGTCTATCAAAAGAGACATTCAATTATATCTCAAACACCAAGGCCTAGCAAGAACCTTTTGATATTTTGGAAGAAAAAATAATTTATATTAATATTCCTGACTGACTACAGATGAAATCATAAACGGATGATTGAAATAAGAATGTTTATATAAAAAAGTATAAAAGCTAACAGTAACAAACAGTATAAAAGCTTTAAGTTGTATACAAGTTTCTCTTGTAACCGTTCCTGTTATAACCGACTTAAAAAAAAAAGAACCCGTATGGTATACCTCCGATTTTCTCAAAAACTCCTAATCCGATTTGAATTTTATTACTATAGTATTCAGATAGAATCCAGCCCCTGTTTTAACAAAGTTTTAACTAGTAGATAGACTTTTTACCATTTCAAAAATGTCCCGCTGGAGTTCAGTCACTATTTAATGTAGGGCAACATGGCATTTCGGCTCCGATGACGGTAACCCAATTAAAAGTATGACGGCTGAATTCTTCGAGGACATAAAAAAGCCAAAAATGCAAATGTATGATGAAGTAGAATTGCTATTTTGGTCCATGTCTCCAAACATTCTTCAAATTGCGAGTCTTCATCACCGTGGTTATTTTAAGAATCGAGTGGGACGGCAAAATTAGGTAGCTTTAAACCCAGGCCGTGTTTACCTCTTTTCAGAATACGTCGTAAGGCATAGGCTGTTCGCAAGAAAACTCCCCTTCGTGAAAATTTTCCTAATTATGTAAGTGTTCGTTAGGTAAAGTAGTCAGGGATTTCCATTTGGAAATCCGTAGCATTTTCCTTTAATCCAATTTCTTTGCCTTTCGTATTTGATATTCGATTTCTTTGGCCCCGTTGTAAAAGTGGAATTAAAGAAGAAAAAAAGATTTCTGATTTCTGGCATAATTTTCAACAACGTTTCACTTAGCGATGATGATTATTAAATATTTTTATTTTTATTCCAGACAAATAAAATAGTTTAAAAAAATTCCGCTTCATAAAGAGGCGGCTCATAAAAACTGACATTGAGTATTACGAGTACTGAGAGACATTTCAATGGCACAAAATTATTTATGAGACTTTGTATTAAAATATAATTCGGATTACATTTTTTTTTATATAAAGCTAGCTTCTTCCTACTCCGAGGATTCCAAGTTCCTACGATCCTAATTATCTTTGAAACCGTTTACATCCTACAAATATTATAAATGCGAGAGTTTGTGAGGATGGATGGATGGATGTTTGTTACTCTTACGCGCAATAACTACAGAACGGATTTGGATTTGCGGCACATTAATTGTTTATAATCTGGATTAACATATAGGATATATTTTTATTCCGACTGGACCCAATTCTGGAGTCGTCGCAGACGAAAACGCTGGTAAAAGCTAGTAAATATATAATTCATAAATACGGAAACGCTACTCAATTTGATGTAGCCCTCAAATTTAGTACTGTCATTTTCACTTCGCTTTGAAATGATTGAGACAACGCGAGGATTGAGGCCTACTTAAAATTCAGTGCGTTAGACCTTTAGAAATAACCGTCCATATATTTTTCACGTACCTTATACGCATCAGGTATATTGACGGGCTCGCCGCTTTCGGCAACATAGCCGACGATGCCGCTGCCCCACGGTATTCTGATCTCATCCAACTGCTCCATCTGCTCCGGCGTAGACTTGGAGCAGACATCGAACAACTTCGACACCAAACACCTGGAAAAACAACATCAGTCAATGACAAGAATTTTGATTAAAGTAGGGATTATGTATGTATATGTATTCTAGGTGATAGGCCGAGTTGATCAATTGATTGATAAGTATTTTGCTTCAGTGACTGATTGGGGGTCTTGTCTAGCACGACTTCTTTATTAAAGAACTTCAACGAAAACATAAATGATGAAGGTAAATAGGTATATGGTTTCAAATATAGTACAGACTGAATAAAACTCTACATGGTCAGATTTTGTGAAACGAAATAAACGCGAGTTGAACATCGCAATATCAAATTCTATAGAAGTGCAAATAATTTCGCGTTCCATTTGATCCGAAAAGCTCTATTCACGTTTGAATAAAAACAATAAACGTCAATTTTTCGTCGCCCGTATAGGATTTATTAGCATTTAGCCGGATTTGAAAACGGTTAGTTAGATGGAAAATGTTGATAATTTTGCTGAAAACCTGATCAGAAATGAAACGGATTCACCGTTTCAAGTTACGATATGTTGGTATGCATGTTTTAAATTTTAACGTTTTAAATAAATGAAGTAGTGAACGATAACGTGTAGGTAGACTGACGGAGGAGAATGAAACAAAAACATATTGCGCCGTCCCCGAATAACTTGCGATCGAGGCAGGAAGTAGATGATGCAAATTAAACTAATCGGACCGAAAATAAATAAGTATATAAACAATAGTTTCACAATGAACTAACCAGTTTTCATTACTATCAACGGTACACAAACAAGACAAGCATACGACAGCCATAATCGAATTCCCTGTGCCTCCGAGGGAATTTTCCAATCGGCAAATAGAAGAAGAATCCGTTTAATAAAACCTCGAGAGCCATGTGTGTCGCTGGCGCATGTGGTCGCCTACGTACGTACAAGTGAAATGGGATACACGTGACATTTAAAACTATTACACTGTTCTAATTGAAGATCAATTTGCATAGGTACGACTATCTTGTCGAGTGTCGTTGTTGGTAATTGTATGATATACCTCCAGTTTAAACCTTTTACCATTAATTTAATTATTGTGATATATGAACCAGCCCATAATCTAAACTTTAATTTTTGTGACCTATCACAATATTCCTCTTCAAAATAGCTGATAATTTATCGAAGCATGCGTGTAGACAGCTGAAATGACCTCTTTACTCTACATACGAACCAACTTAAGCCCATACATCATACATATGTCTCACAATGACATTACGTCAGCACAATCTTGGACTCCCCAGGAAGCCTCCTCTTTAAGAGCACACTCAAACTCAATAAACCCTCAGACGAGAGGCTTAAGTGGCGACTACACACGTAACTTAATTTTCGTTCAGTCAAATTGAATAATTGGATAAGGTTTATAAGAGCAACACGTTGACGGCTTTCGAGTACTTTCATGTGGAGTAAGTTTATTTTACAAAGTTAAAAGGGATAATGCCTTTCGAATATTTTAGGACATTGACATATAGATATATAGTTAATATATGAACTATATGTATTAAGATACCGTTTTTCCTCTTTCCCTTTTATTTTCGTTAACGCTAGTGTTAACTTCTCTATCACTATCTATCCTATGTTAGAATACCAGCATATTGTACCTTAACAGTGTATAAAAGTAGACCTCGTTACCTCCTTTTGGCAACAATAACATTTGGCCGCCTCGAACTACCATCAAATAAAACCAATATGCTTCAACAGGTTTAATATTTTTAATGGAAATACTAGTGTATAGGTTTTAAATCCAGTAATGAAATAGTCAATACGAATTAAAAATATGTTTTGTGCGGCAAAGCAAATGTTTGTTAAGCACATCCTACGACACTAAACTAAAAAGTTATAAAGCTTAAATAATAAATGACACCCCAAGGTACCTACTTACGATGTATGCAAAGTAATATTTATGTTCACCCACTGTAGATGCGATAAAAGAGGCAATAACTTAAGTAGGCCAATAATAAAATCCTTGTAACGATGACAAATATGAGGTACAGACGGGAAAGGTTATAAGGTCATTTTTTCTTCCGTCAATCAAGTTAGTTCGTCATGGACTGGAATAAGTCCATGATAGATTGACTTGATTAGCGATGGTCGTCATACAGATCAATTAAATGTTAAGGATAAATTTAAACCACGAATAACATTTTTATTATTTACAATTATCAGCCTACCCTTCTCCCTAAGATGGTGTACAGTCCAACCGGTTAGGGACTAGTGTTTTACATAGAGTGACTGTCCTGATCTCCACAACTCAGACAGTAACATGTAATTCGGGGTTTGAGAGTTTTTAATATAAGTATGTATCGGTATTATGTACAATTCTCATTATATTATTAACAAACTAGCTTCTACCCATGACTTCATCGGTGTAGAGTTCAGAATTGGGTCCAGCCAAGATAAAAAAAGTATTCTATGTGTTAATCCAGGTTATTAACAACATATGTGCCAAATTTCATCCAAATCCGTTCAGTAGCGTGAAAGAGTAAATAACAAACATCCATCCATCTATCCTAAAACACTGTCGCAATTTGTATTTTTATCTAATTCTTAGTTCAATAGAATGTATTTGACTATTATCCCTTAAAAGGACTTCCTGATTTCCGTGTGTAGAACCCGTGACCTACACGTGACCATGACCCTTAGCCCTGGGGACGTTGGCAACTGTTTCAACCTACCCACGAGCCTAGGGAAGTTTTAAGTGTCAGTCTTCATTTATTATTCAAGCAGTGCGATGTTAGGGATTACATAAAGTTTTGTCGCATACCTACTGGTTTCTATGAAGAAGACTAAACTATGCCAATGAACGCTGTATTTATTTAATATCAAAATGTTTATATTAGACCACTGAGATGACGGCTAATAGAGATTTGAGATAGAAGAAATGCTGCGCTGATGCCAAATAAATTGGGATAAGGGCATCAAGGGATAAGGGTGATAAAATGTATTTAAAATATTTTTAATAATACAGGGTAAGTATGGTTATTACAAAAATATTGACAACAAAGATGGCGCTGAATTTTGTTTTCTCGCTAAGTTATTACGTGGAGACAGATGTTGTGTTATAAAGCTTCTTGAAATAACTCCAAAGTAAATGGTTTGTATTTCTTTGGGACGATCAAATACATTAATTCTGGTGTTGCTATATTACATATTTTATTGGCTACAAGGACAAGTCTGTAGGAGAAAATATCATAACACAAAATATTGCCTTCTATTCTGTAAACGAAAATGAATTGCGCAGAAACATTATTAATAGAATAAAATAATAACAATTGTTTTTATAGATTATAAATACAAACGTCCATCCAATCTGTTACGCAAACCCCCTTAACGGCTAAACGGATTTGGGTGAAGTATGTTTGATTAACCGTATGAATGATTGTATGCTGCTTCTTTGCGGACTTCCTACAGTTGTAGATGATAATAATGGACAATATAAAGTAAATCATTATGATGTGGATATAAAAAATTACATCAGTCGACGCCTCTGCTTTAAACAAATCTAACACTAGGCTGGCCCGAAGAATACGAAAGATAAAACACCTGTTTGTGGATCTAAATAGATTACCTTAAAATAATAAATGTACATAACAACAATAAACTCTTTTAAACTTGAACTCTTTAACTTTAAAATGAAAACCTATAGCTAGCTAATAACAAATAAGTGTAAACATTAGTTTCTCCTTTCGTTTAAACCATTTCTCCCTTTACATCGATCTCTGCCAACTCCGACCTTGACAATGTCCGCTGTAATTTGTATCGCGTCTGTGCGTTAACATACTGCGACCGTTTAACATATTCGCCAAAGGTCAGTACAGCCATAAATAATACGAATATGCAGTACAACAGATATAATATTCTTGAATAACAAAACAAGGATAATGGTATTTTGTCTATCTACACAGTTTTGGGTATTATTAAGAAGAGGAGTGTTTTAATACAAATCATGTGTTAATAATTATAACATTAAGAATCGAAAAGGGCAGATGGCACTCCGGTTTATGATAATCTCGCAATATTCATAAACAAACTGACTTTCTTAATTCATTTAGCTTTAACTAAGCCGCTCGAGACCGATAACAGTGGGGTAAATAATCGTATATTTATTATAAGCGCCTTTGAAAGGTTAAACCCCTTTTTAAATTATACCTGTCACTGTCATTTAAATGTCAATGGAAAGAGATGACAATTGACAACAGACTTTAGGAAAAATATCGGCGTCCTGTTTAAATATTGTATGCACGATACCGAATAAACAATTAATTATTTACAATATCAAATAGAATTTAATCGATACTATAAAAAACGTATTCAGAATTCTTGTAGTGTGTAAATCTTTTTAAACGCAGCTATAAATCAGTGTAAGCGGACAAGTAATCACGTATTTCAATCAAGATAAGATAAGCAAGACGGAAGTCGTTTTACATATCGTAATGTATCGTTGTTTGACGAGTTGTGTTATGTTCCACATTTCCGATCTTGCGTCATCATTGTCGTTTATATTTCCACACAATTAACCATTGGTTTACGAGTGAACCGACGAGAGGTGGGCGGAATCAAATGATTCTTATATAGATATTATATAGAAAACTTCTACGAGTACTTTAGAATTTCCGAGAAAAAATATAGGTATTGCACCATATTGTTTTACGGTGATTGTTGTTTTGATGTTGTGAGTGATTTGTTGTTAAAGTTTCTGTTTATCCCAATTTATATTTTAGTGAGAGACACTGAAAAAAAAAGTTCAAATCCTGTCGTAAAGTTGATTTATTATTTCTTTTTCATATTTCTTTCACAGATAAAAATAAAAAACATGTACTTATCTCAAATGAATGAAAATAATTTACCGTTTAATTGTAAATTTACTCTGCTGATTGGGTGTTAATTCTCCGACATTTTTAACAGAAGCGTGGACATAATAAAACAACCGTCATGTCGACATAATTTGCTGAATTTAGGCCAATAAATGAACGATCATTAAGTGCTTCGGCACACCATTAATTAATTAGTTCCAACAACGATTAGATACAACCACATATTGGTGAAAGCATTCGCACGAAAAGCAATTGCCAAATAAGCTTGAAAGCACTTTATTCATAATGCGTAGGTATACGACGTAAATATAAATAACCGTATTGCGTATTGGATTGAAGCCAAAAGCTGTATAACCATGGACACTAAACTTTGCAGGGGGATTTGTTCGCTTCTAAATATTCCATGAGATTAGTTGAAGGGTACCAAACCTGCGCAGAACGAGAACTCTTGATTATTTCAAACAAGAATCTTCCACACAATGAAAGTGAAAATGTTCAATCGAATTTTACGTAACCGAAGTTAATTTCCGCCTACGATTGAGTGATTCGGAAAATTATTGGTACCTACAACATTACGATTTGATGTTTATATTGTGATTTACTTTTATTTAGCTTTTACTATACCTTCAATACTGAGCCCATATGTCTACTAAAGTAATTAATCTATATTATCATAAATTGACGTCAACGTAATGACACTCTGTTTGCTAAAAGAAAACAGCTAGTTAACAAAGGTTATTCCAAGATGTCTCCAATACGTTTTTAAACTAATGAATACCTACTGTGAATTGAGATTTTAACTAACAATATAGTCGAAATCTCATTTCAGTGTATTCATTGTTAATTTCACAATGTTTACTGAGAAGAACATAATATACTTATAGTATAATACGTTAACAGTAAACAGATCGGTTTTCCTACAGCCCTTCACTTTGAACCACAGAAACTTATTTCAACGCGGTTGTTTTTTTTTACATCTACTGCGGTTGACTGCTTTATAGGTATATCTTTTGTCCGCAGATTTTAGATATAATAGAATATTCTAGCTATTTAGTTACAATAGTAGTGGGTATTTATCTTTATTTACAAAACAGAGATGAACATTTTGCTCATAATTTTCAACTTAAAATATCAGACCAAACTCAAGTACCACTACCAAGTAAAGGATTTATTTGACTACCCACGTATAATTTCGTTAAGTTGTTTAAAATCAATATACACCAGTACTACCACGAAATATTTTAAGACAAAGCATAGTATCTATATCTTAAACTCAAAGTACATAAATATTCATGTAGTTTGAGTCCAGCAACCGAAGCTCTCCCTCCCTCTCTCATTCAGATACTTCCCATACCCGCATTTTAAGTTATCTTAAATATACACCGCCAGGCATTGGCTGAATGAGCTCTAATATGCCAATGCTACAAAAATTTGTTCGATTTTCATGTCTTTGCCAGACGCTTCAAAGTAACGATAAGTAATTGGACTTAATTTACTACTTTTGAGCAACGTGCAACGTGGCAAAGATCTGGTTCACCTAAAATGTGTAGGAGGAAATTCTAACAGTCACATGCAAATCTCACTTTTAATCAGTGGGCCACTGCGGGCATATATAACGTCCTAATTTATTTGGTAATTTCCTTTGTAAGGGTTTATTATGTAAGTCAAATATATTCACTTAAGCTAAGAATTAAATAGGTATAACAAATTATTTGTAATTAACATAGTACTAGCAAGGTGAACACTGCTCCTTGAACAGCGAGAATTAAGAAAAAAATAAAATTGATGTAAAAATTTGAATTATGGCTTAAATGAATCCTTATCACTTACACATTGATCCCTTAAAAGGAAATTACCTAATAAATTAGGACCTTATATAAGAGTAGAGCTTGGGCTATATGAATTATAGTGTCCTTTTCTAAAATATGTTAAGAATTATTCTAAAATGTTTAAAAGGGTTTGCACAATTGCTAAACCAAAATAACGATTTTTCAAAATGATCCTTTTAAAATTTTCAAGGGCGTTTCTCTACCTGTTCCTGGATGCCAACGTTTTAAAGCGGTCTAAAACTCACATTAGACATATATTTTGCAGCACAAATGTTTACCGAAATGCCTCAACAATCAACGCGGAATGTTCAAACAAACCAAACGTTAAATCTCAGCTGTCAAAATAAATTGCACGCTAGCATCTCCGAGGGTCTATGAAAACAAAGGCTCCTAGCGGCCTGTCGCGTGACGTCGAGTTATATCAGGGCTGTTAAATCCGTCCTCCGGCAACACACTAGGGAGTCAACCAACCACTTCGTTTAAGGACCGACAAGGAACAAATGTAATCAAGATTGTAACTGCAGTGCAGATATGACGGCAAATATTCATTGGTTTTGTGGCGTTTGAGATTTTTAACTGTTTTCATCGCAGGTTTTTCAGATACCCAAAACTAAAAACTGACGCACTTCTTTGTTCCATTAAAAATGGTTACTTTTAATTTTTCTTTTTCTTAAGTTGATGGATTAATTTCTGACTTGTCTTATCAGGTCAGTATATATTTGGAGTCATCTACTCGTAGAATGTTGCAATATACAAACATTTATCTAGAAAGTAACGTAAATTGTTCTTTTAAAACATTGCAATATCACTGCATGACTGACTAATACCCGACAAATTAAAGTCTGTCTGACCGCATAACGGTTTGGTAACCCTAATAGCGTCCTAAGCGTAGCTTCGTCATCGCTTAAGTTAACAGTTACTTGTGCAACATGTGTACGTGTATATTGAGCGTGTAACGTCGGCACGTGGATTAAAGGATCGGGTCTGGCTGGACATGGAAGACGAAATTAGTCTGTAGTCAAGACTATTATAGATAAGAACGACAACAACAGAAGACAAGTATAGATAATATATTTAAAATCCTGTGGTAGTTGACATTTTGTAAAGTGTAGTGGTTACGTAAAAATCTTAACCGTAAAAGTGGCAATGGACTCTTTTAACGGAATTCTTAAGAATGCCATTCTGGACTCTTACCGGCTACATCTACACTGAATTTCCGAGAACCTTTATTGGACCTCAGGGACTCACAGCTGTATTTGACTCAATCCCGGCAAAATAATCTACTTCACCGCTTTCTGTTCTCCTTAAATGTTTGATTTGAGCTTTATAACCTTGCATTAACATAACAGATGGCGGCTTCTTAGTAGAAATAGTATCATCAATTATTATTGGGATATTTTGGCCTAAAACATTTGTCAAAAAAGCTTTATTATCTGATTAATTTTACAATGCAAATGAACATAATGTTTCTGTTTTAATTTGTACCTTGTGATATGCTAATAGGCCCATGTTATTTGAGCTGCGGGGGACTTTGCTTCTGGGTAGAACATGGTAAGTAATTTGCTCTAGACTTTGTAATTTTAATGAATACCACGATCTTTAATTAAAACTTTGTACGTTACTTATTTGTCGGCGTTCACAATTAGTAGGCTGGGTAGTTCATTTTTAATGGGACTTCACTAGGCGAGTTGTTGTGTTGGTCGTCAAAATACATTTTACGGCAGAAAACTAAGTTTTAAAAGCCTTCTTTACGTCACGACATCTTATTTCAAGGAATTAACTTTTCACACGTTTCCGTTATTCTCGATCCTTCGGTTTATTTTTTATGTACATTGTCAAACGAAGTAAGGTTTCATTTCGGTAAAACGTCTTCGTAAATTAACCAATACTGAAGATTGTTTTAGTAACTTTTCATTATATCCCGGTTTTTTTTTTCCTCACTGCTAATAAGAAAGTAAGTTATGAAGCTAAGGTTGGAATAAACGCCTATAACTATAATTGGGATTATAAATTGAAAGCGCAAAGGTATTATTTTACTTTTAAGTACCGCATGTTCACTGCACTGCGCTATAGCCGTGCAAACACAACACTAATGAGATAAATACACGAGAGCATACGAAATAACAAAATAAAAAGTGCTACTAGTAAAAGAATAATGCTGCAGTGTAACTAAAAAGGTACTATTTTATGCTATAAAAGAAGTGACTACTGAAACGACTGTGAACGATGTATGGAAGAAAAAGACATGCTGTGCAACCCCAAATTAAATGTATTAATAAAAAAGTCGGGATACGGACAGGGGATGATGGGGTCACTTTCTAGTTGGATTCTTTGCGTCATTTTCGTGGCGTTAATTTTTTATTATTTTTTATTATATCGAATAATTTGTTATACAATGAACTTGCATCATAATCATATCATATCATATGATAAGAATAATAATGTGAACATCAATTAAAACATGGCTTTTATAGGCACGTTGTACCAGTACTAATTCACGGATTCGAGGTAATTCACATAAACGCAGCCTCCCATGGGGGTTTGATTTATCTTCCCAATAAATAGCCACGGCCATTTCGTATATCTGCTACCACTGGTATAACTGTCTTAGAATGAATAGATGACCGATATAAATAAGACTCTATTAGACGTGTATAAAAGTGCAGGAAGAATTTGATATATCTACACAACACAAGTCGCGTCAGTTTAATTGGCAGGGCATTAGTAATACGAATCTAAGAAGTGCAAATTCAAATCCGGCTTTCAGTTTTATTTTTCTATTCTCTAAAATCAAATCCATAGATACTGCTTACGAGACTAGGTAGGTAAATTAAGACATAGGTATTGTGAATCGGCTAGATTCCACATTAGCAAAATTTGGATAAAGTTATAAAACGAATATAGACATAATTTTCAAATAGTAACTCAGTTACAATAATTGTCGTGGGGAGGTTAAAACCCGGTAGTGGCGAAACCTAAACCCGGCAACTTTATGATCCATATACCTACTGAAAACCAAAGGCTTCTGCAGGAAACACTATGAGGAAACTGAAATAATCTATGTTCGTACTATTTATCCCTATAAGAAAATCCTTTGTGATTAAATGTGACCGTTAAGTACAGGTTCATAAGCCGATGATATGGATAATACAGCTGATATTGCAAAAACCCTGGAAAAGGTTATAAGCAATTGTTATCGTCTATTAAAATTCATCCTATGACATCACATAGTTTTTAAAAATCAAACAAATTGTGACATAAAGTATAAAATATCTACAATAGATACTAGAAACAAATTTGGTTATAGATCTGAACAGCGAACTGTAGTTTATAACAAGGGACAGTTTATAACGAAGTTGTGGACCAGTCCAAACTAACAAACGAAGTTTTTCCGCGATGGCTAAGCTTTTTAAATTGATGCATAATTTTATTTGAATAAAAATTCAGGAAAAAATATTAAAAGCTAAAAACGCTTATAGCGTTCAAATGATAACTTCACATTCGATAAAAAAGTATTGGTTTTCTTTCAAATTCGTATTGTTGAAGAATAAAGAGAAGAGAACATGGGGAACATCTCATGTAAAAGTAAAGAAATATTGTCAATCGACACATCCAGTCAAGTAACCTCGAGCGTTTAGCGAACAAAGGTTCAGTGGGTAAAGTACATAGGTACAATGTTTTCTTTTTCATATTTCAGAGAAACAGCAGAATCATTAAACACAATGTTGTAAATTGTTTTCCCTGTCAGATAATGCGATAAATCAAATTTATTTTCCTGGTATTTATTATGTTTTTATACATTTCTTGGACTGTACCCACGAACGAAATAAATAATTTTCCCTACAACTATTTCAATTCAGGAAATATTGCAGCTTCCAAAAAATTAAAGATTATAAAAATCTGTGAAAACCACAGCGGTCGCTAATAGCAAAGCGCCTTTGCGCCGCAAATTTCAAAATGAATTTCCATGTGAAATCCATTTTAGAGAAATCTCAAAGGGGTTAGAGCCGTTGAAACTCAGAGAAAAAATTATACGAATGTACAGACCGGGAAAAGAGTGAAAATATTTTATGAACGCTTTTGTACTCAGAGGCCGTATGAGAAAGGTATATGCACCACGTACGAAGCCTTTTTTTCTTTTAACGCCCACCATACACCTAAACGTGGATGAGAACATAAAAATAAGAGTTCGCGTTAGTAATAAAATACTACCGGATGAGCTCAGCAGGTTTTTTATGATACTTCCAATGTTTCAACCGAATCACCTTAAAGCCATCAATGAATAATAGAGAATTCAGTTCTGAAACAATAAAATCTTCCTTACATCTGTATGTCTTTTGTTTAAATAATAAAAGTTTCCCAAATCCATACAATGAGAATACATTTAGTTTAGTTTAGTTTATTTATTCAGAAAAAAAAACAAATTACAAGAATCAAAAGAAAAACAGTTTAGCTAGTAAAAAGTGATAACGACAGAAAAGGAGTATCGTTGGTACCTGTACTAATGAAAATCATTGTATCACAGGCACCAGCGCCTTCCATAAAAATTTTAGATAGTAAAACAGTTTCGAAGGACGTTCTATAGGTAGGATGTTAACTGTTCAAAGAGTTAGGTAAGTATAATAACTAAACAAGACAGGAAATGAAATCTAAAATAAAACTAAGTAACAATTTAAAAAAACTAAAATTATGTTAAGTTAGGCAGTAAATAACAAATTAAACAATATTTATAAAAATTCCACTTACTTATACATTTAAAAAATTTATGTGGTTCGTGGGTGAGTGTATTTGTGAAGTTAGTGACTAGTGTGAGAATGTATGTATGTAATGTGTAATGTATGTTAGCGTCGTGTGTAATGGGCAGACCTCAATTTAGCGAGAAGGTTTGAGAAGGTCTTCAGTCTCCTGGTAACTTAACTTTTGTAATCGGTTTTGTATTTCTCTTTTGCATTTGTTTTTCGTAAGATTATGTACATATGTCATTTTATTGATACGGTTGTAGAGGCGAGAGCTTAAAATATAAAAATGTCTACTAGCTAGAGCAGTTCTATGCGGCTGTATATCACATATTATATCCTTCCGGCGCTTGTTGTTGGGCCTGTATGATATTGTAGCATGTTTACGCATGACTGTCCTTAGCACAAAGAGCTGTCTAACTGTGAGTACAGAGAACTCTTGATACAAGGTAATTGTCGGGTATCTAATAGGCTTCTTTAGAAGCACTTTTAGCACTGCTCTTTGTGCTCTCTCCACTCGTAGAATGCATGTAGCAAATGTACCACCCCAAGCCGGTATGCAGTACATAAGTATTGATTGTGCTAAGGAGAAATATACAAGTTTTAGCGTCTCTAGGTCAGCTACCGATCTAAGTTTTTTAAAAACGTAGAGGAGTTTTCTTGTGCGAGAAACCAAATTACTTATATGTTTGTACCAGCTGAGACGAGAGTCGATTTGCACTCCTAGATACTTAATGTCAGATGTGCGTAGGAGAGGTAGGCAGTCGCAATTGGGCCTGGAGCGAGGGCAGGTGTGAGCCTTTATGATAAGATTTTCTGGTGGTTGGTACGCAGAACAAGGGGAAAATGCAATAAATTTGGTTTTACTTATATTAAGTGTTAGAAGGTTGGCATTCAGCCAGGAGGTTACAGTGGAGAGTGCTCTTTCTATTTCATTACAGGCCAGCTGCCAGTCTTTGGCATGCACAATCAAAGCCGTGTCATCTGCATAGGTAATTATTTTGCAGTTATTAATTGACAGTTCACACAAGCTATTGATGTAGACTAAGAATAAGGTAGGCCCAAGGACACTGCCCTGCGGCACTCCATATGTTAGAAAAATATCATCGCTGATGTGATTTCTAACTTTCACACACTGACTACGTTGAACGAGGTAACTACGAAAAAGCTCTAATACTGTGCCTCTGACACCCATTGCGTTCAGCTTGCTTAGAAGAATGGGAATAGAGACTGTATCGAAAGCTTTTGACAGGTCCAAAAATATTGCTATTGTCTTCAGTTTATTTGACTGTCCTGTTGGTCTAGTGGTTAGTAGCCCTGACTGCTATGCCGGAGGTCGTGGGTTCGATTCCCACCCAGGACAAATGTTTGTGTGATGAGCACGATCATTTGTTCTGTGTCTGGGTGTAATTTATCTATAATATGTATGCATTTAGAAATATATAAGTATGTTTATCAGTTGTCTAGTACTCATAACACAAGCTCTGCTTAGCTTGAGACTAGACGGCGTTGTGTGATAGTTGTGGAATATTATTATATTATTATTATTATTATCTATAGATTGAACCACCGTTGTTGTCAAATCGATTACAGCATCTTCAGTCGATTAGCCCTTAATGAATCCGTATTGGTTTTTCGAGATGATATTGTGTTTGTTTAGATAAGTGGTTAGTTGTTTATTTATCAATTTCTCAAAAACCTTAGACATTGTTGTGAGTACTGAAATTGGCCTATAGTTTCCGACACAGTCTCTTTCGCCAGTCTTAAAAATTGGGAGAACAATGGCCTTCTTAAAGACCCTAGGGAAGGTCCCAGTAGTTATTGAGAGGTTAAATATGTGTTTTATAGCTGGAATTAAGATATGTCTGGCTGATTTCAGTAGCGATGCTGGTATGCCATCCCAGCCGACTGCACAGTTGTTTTTTAGACTGAGAATAACGGAATCTAATTCTTGATCAGTGACCTCAAAGATACCCATCGAGAAACACGGGCTTTTCATGGTATGTGACGTGTTCACGGCAGACGCAAGGTCATTTGAGTTTTGTCCAATATTTGGGATATTGTCAGCTAATGTTTTCCCATTACTTGCAAAGTATTCGTTAACTTTGTTTAAAGAGTCTTTGGGGTTATCGCACGAAACCAGTAAGTCATTTGGTAAGATCTTTTGTTGCCTTGTATTAGTGATACTTTTGATGGCATTCCAAGTCGCCCTCGAGTTATACTTGGCCTCCTGAAGTAAACTTTGATCATGTATGGCACATTAGTTATACATAATCTATTGTAGTCATGTTTGTTATAAACTTTGTCAATATGTTAAGTGCATTCGTTGGTGGGAGCCACGTCCAATACAAACTAGTACAAAATTACGTTAACTCCCAGACCAATATGGCTTATGCAAGTTGTTTCCATTTGACACCGCTATGCGCGGTCACGATATTAATTTAACTTTCAGACAGTTTGCAATTCCTCACGAAGCTTAGTCTTACTTCTAGAAAACTGCAAGAACAAGCGAATTTAAATTTTATGTTTAGAAGCAATGTGCGTTGTCTTGGAAAAAATTAGAAAACTTTTAACATTTATCTTATAAAATCAAAGAAGCATGATATTATTGAAAAGTTTAAAAGTTATTTTATGCAATGAAATACAATTTTCGAGTTATATTATATTTTTAATGGCTCAAAGGCATAATGGTCGTAAGTAACGATGATATTAGAATTTCAAAGTCGCAATCGCTATATTCACGAGAATTATAGGTAACTAGCTGGTGCCTGTAAAGGTAAGCCTATTTCCTTCTCCATGGTGAAATCTATCTCTATACAAAATTTCATCTAAATCCGTTCAATTTTTTTGCGTGTTAGAGTCACAAACTCATAAAAACTTTGTCAATTTATAATATTAGTAGGATGCCACAAGCACAAAGGTATTTTGAATCGTCTGTTAGTCCTATAATAACTTTTGACATATAACAGCTCCACGTCACTGACTTCACTAACATTCTATTCATGAACTTTGTAGTCTTCATTAGCATAATCATTATTATCTGAATATAAACCCGCTATAAAGTTAACAATCCCTGCACATTGTGCTCTCACCAGTCCAGTGTCATTCGAAGGTTCAATAACTGAAGGTCATTGACGGCAGACAACGTGCTATTAATTTTTGTAATTAAGTTTGACCCATCAGACACTGAAATTCACTTTGACGTCTAGACGTAATTATCAGTAAGTAGTTTCCTTGCAATTTCATTACTTCAATAAAGAAAGCTATTAAAATTGAAAATATATTATTATATCATCTGCTAATATTCGAGTAATGGAGATGAACAGAACATAAAATATAAATTAGCTACAAATCTCTTTGCAGAAATAGTGTAGGCACAGGACGTAGGTACATACAAGTAATCTGACTGATACCAAAGTAAGACTAAGTAGAATGAGTTCCTCACGTACGCAAACTTTTATATTAATTTTATTTCAACAGAAGATGAAAAGCTTTTTTTAATTCAAGATATGTCTTTGAAAAAGCATTAACGCATGCTTAGCGAACTCTAAAGTTACAATATTAAATACAATATTAAAGTCGAGATGGCTTAGTGGTCAGAGCGCCTGGAGTATCTATCCGGGAGGCGCAGGTTCGAATCCTGTTCGCGACCGTATTCTTTTTCCATTTAATATTGTAGCTTTTTTTAACTCCACTACGTACACTTTAAATAAGTACACTACATAAATATTAATAATCTAAATGTACAGCTTCAAATGAAAGCAAATTATTTACGTATTTATATTATAACACACACTGACACGAATTTAAAAATATATTGTTACAAGTCTGAGTACCTATGTAGTTTGTGTGCTCCGTATGTTAATTTGAAGAATACTGCAGGATTGTCTAGACATTAAACTAAAGGTATTTTTATAAGTTGATAATTAAATAAAAACATTATACATAGAGACTTTACCCATATATTCATAATTAGAAATTGTTTCATTAGCTATGAATCAATAGCCTCATAAAAGTCTACACAGAAGATAAAACAGATCAGGCAGATGGAAATACAGCTGTCGTGTATATAGAAAGCCGCGCCGACATCAAATTTTATATATTACTGTCCGTGACAGACGTATGATTCCTCGTCCATAGTAAGCTCTTTCCTTGTCACTGGCCTTGTTTTTCATATAAAGAAAAAGAGACGGATATAGTGATGTGTAGCAACTTGAAATGTCTATAGAATTACACAGGCGTCCATCTCAGCGCTGCAGTAACAGAAACCCGTTCTTGAAGCTATAAATTTTGATTACGAACGGGCGAGTTGCATTCAAGTGCAAATTCTGATTTCGATTTTGTACGTCTTATTGAAAATGTTTTAGTGATTGTTGTGGTGCGCTTTTCTAATTAGTGGCGTTCCAATTAATAGATAATTGAATATTTTACTCGTTTCATTTTGAAGTCAGTTAATTTCATGTGCCAAGCGAGACTGATAAATGGAAACTAAAATTATTGCGGTTAAACAGCCACCTTCAGGATCGTAGGACCGTAAATTACTTAGAACTTGAGTCTAATGCTGGACTCTTTGATCCAAAGTTTATTAACATCCAAAGTTTATTAACGGTGTGTTTCTACAGTCAGATGATTTGAACTACCACCACAAACGGCCGCACTTTGTGCAACTTGGTTGTTGCTCAAGCAAAGTTAGTTCAAACTTGAAGTTTCTGAAGCGACGAAGCTGCGTGGGAAGCCCAAGAGACCTATAGTTTATTCAAAATGCCAAGCATTCGTTCCCACTGGCTATTCCCGCCTGTCTAAGTGGTCAGGTGGCGACTGGTCTCAACTTTTTGATCCGTAAACGTCGATCATCCCTAGAGACACAAAAGTATTTGTAGGAAAATAGATAAACCAATGTAACGACATATTTCTACATTTAGGTTGCAATCTTAGATGAGATGACGTCCATTTAATATTAAAAACGAACTCATATAATAATATAGCTCAACGACGGCTTCGTTACTACTACTTTAACTATATAAAATACTAGTAAAAAAGAAGAACCCATATTAAAAGTTTCAAAAATGCTCATATTTTATTAAAAACATGATCTCTTATTTGAGAATATGTTTATAGTGCATAAAATACATGCTTATTGAAAGCAAGATCGACAATCGATATTTGAAATTTATAATGTGTAGCTACATTAACTAAATGAAAATATTGGCGACCGGAAACGGGGCCAAATTAAACAAAATAAAGTTAAAAAAAATATATATATATTAAAAACAATATTAACTAGACCATCTAGAATAAATAATTCTTGTTAGACTTGCATCATTTTGTTGAGCGCACATTCAAACAATTCGAAGTAAGATATGTGTGAGGGCTTGTGTCGGGAAACTCTTTAATGAATAAGTCCTTTTTTGGTGTATAATATATTTGGAACTTCACAAAAGATTTTAAAGGTATGAAAATCTTTAAACAATAAAATAATCAAATTATTAGATGTCCGTTTCCACCGAAGTTAGGTAAGGAAAAGGCGCATACGACACTCGGTTACGTGGGAAGCGCGGTGTTATATTCGATCGGTCACGTTTGTCGGCGTGGATGCTATGCTTGCAGATTGACCGCGTAACACCTCCCCTGTCAGATGAGCAACTATTTGGTGACCTTGACGCCAAAAGTTGCGGTTCTTCTCTCATCTTCTGATAATTCAATACTTGGAGTTGTAATATTAATCTTGGCAGCTCGACGGCGACGAATTATATATACAATACTGAGTGCACCTGCACTTAATAGTAAAAGTATGTAGAATGGAATTGTGGTATGGTAGATTCCTATTGCGTCCGATGATTCAACTCGTATTTCTTCTTGCATGGAGATTTGATTCTGGATTTTACGAAGACTTCCCAGATCTGTCGTCTTCAACGTAAAGCTTCGTGTCTTTGCCAATATCTCATAGTGGGGTAGAGCCATGAGTTCTAATGGTTGTCCGGCCAATTTGTTATCCAAATTTATTATACTTAGTTCTGGGGTTTTAATCTTGCAACCCTGAGGGACCGTTACCAAAAAGCTTCCTTGTAACATCTCATATCTTTCTTTGCTGCAGGATAATTTAACTTTAGTACTGTTGGGGAATGTTATGATGTAGTGATGGTTGTCTAACTCAATCAGAGCCTCCTTGGTCAGAAAGATAGGCGTGGTTTTGCACGTTCCATCTATCTCCTGAGATTGTATGAGTTTTTGAATACAGTCTGGTCTTGACGTAACTTGGTGAACAATCTTCTGCTCGCATATATGCCATGAGTTGACCTTCGGGCATTCAGCCTCTATATACACAAATTCCTGAGAATTGGATGCTATATAAGGTGCAGTTGGTACTATAATTACGCTATTTTTATTCGGAACCGGACACAATTCATATAACTGATAATCCGTACTAAATGTAATAGGAAACTTTATGACTACTACAACTTTGGACTCGGTAAAAAATGAAGATAAGCTAAGAATCTCGTAATAATTTCTGATATCTATGTCAATTATTTGTTCGGATCTATAAATGTGTTGTAATTGGTTTATCATATTTTTTAAATCTTTAACAGAAAGTACTGAATGATGAACTGATTTATTTCTACTAAAACCTAATACATTTTCTATTTTATTAATCTCACTCAGAAGTTCTTGTACATTTTCGTTTAATATAGCGAAAAGTTGCACAAGATGAGCGTAGTGAATGATTCGCTCATTATCATTATTAGTCATATTCATGACATAAGAAAGAGCTTTTTCTAATTTTATCTGATTTATCGTAAGATTGCGGAGGACCTGATTCTGCTGTATCGTCATTTCTTTATTTAAAGTAATATATTTGTTAAATGATTGCGACAAAAGCTGATCATTTTTATTTAAAATATGTAATGCATTTTCAAATTTCAGAGCGTCTTCATTGTCTAGATTACCCGAAATACTTTTGATAATTGTGCCTAATGGATTAATCAAACCTCTTTTAATTCTAGACGGCCTAAATGTATCTAGCTGCACTAAAACTTTATCTAACTTTGCATATAAATGCTTAATTTGATAGTTAAAGAGGGTACTGTCCTTGTGTGATAGTTTATATGTAGTATCGGCAAGTTGAGATTTGATGGTGTTCACATGTGACTCGACTTCTTCAAGGTTAATGTCTTGTAAGAATATGTGGTAGTGAGATATAATTTTGGTAGCGCCGAGATTAAATGGCAGTATACCCGGTCCATTATCTAAATTATCAAGGTGTATGTCTTGGCCACCAACTAGGAAAACCGGCAGCGATATTAAGTACCTGAAACAATGAACAATGTCATTTTTTTGGTGGTCTTTTTAAGCGTGATTTTGCCACTGGGCCCCGACTTTTTGCAGTATATATATGTATAGGTAAGTTCTTAACTACTTTGTCCTGAATAAAACGAGGTGCTAATTTTTGTCTACTTGCCATTGGATTGCGTACATGTATCACTTGATTTGGTTCGCAATTTAAGACAGATTCCCTATCAGCGTTACGTCGCGTCATTATAGCTTCGCGATCGGATAATGCTGAATCATGAATTATTTTATAAACTGTTTCCATTCGACCACGGTGTTCTTCAATATAGGTTTGAAGATATCGGTCCGTCATATTTAAATCAATAGGATTCCTAGGATCGAAATGTCCAGAAATTACGTCGAATGGTCTACACTTAGTCAAACTATGAATAGAACTATTATAAGCGATTAGCGCGTACGGTATCAGATTTCGGGTGGGTTCATTCCTGTACTGACTTTTATATAATCGTAAGTGTTCCAATAGCGTACTGTGGAAACGTTCAACGAGACCGTTTTCGTTGGGTGCATATGCACTAGTCATATGATGTTGTATATTATGCAAACGAAGAAATTCTGATATCATCTGATTACTAAATTCGGTACCTTGATCTGTAGTTAAATTTAAAGGAAAACCGTGATGAGTACTGTATATTAAAAGGGCTTTTAATATATTGGGTGCCGTACAATCGGGTAAAAGGTATGCTTGAGCGTATTTGGAAAATGAATCTATGATAGTTAAGTATTTGTCATGGTCAACAGTCAGAACGTCCGCATGTGCTAGTTCAAACGGTTTAGTCGGTGGTGGTACAATTCTGAATTGTGGGCGCAATGGATTACGGTCATATTTCGCGCATCTGCATATACTACATTCGTTTATAAATTTTGTAATATCCGCTTTCATTTTTGGCCAAAAATAACGTTCGGATAGAGAAAGATAAGTTTCAGTGATTCCGCGATGATTGGTCTTGCCTTCATGATATTTTTTTATTATCTCTAATTGGTATGAATGATTAATAACATTAAATACTTCATGTTTGACTAAAACTAAGTCCATGGATGAATTTTCAAAAGTTTGTTGCAAGATCGGTATGATACTTAACATTTTATCGACAGGGTTTACAAGAATGGCTGTTCTAGTTTTAGGATCAACGTGAGACTTTATGACGTTTATAATACTACCTTCTAAACCAAGTTCGTTAATTTCTACAGAAGTTTTCTGAATAGATTGAAATGGTTCAGTTACTGTTGGTCTAGTTCTGGGATTTCCATTTATTATATTAATGACTAACTGCCTCCTAAATTTATTTAAAGGTTTATCTGATATTGGAATTTCCAGAACAGGGTTTTCTAAACTAGTGTGTATGGTTTCGGTGAGTGGTGAGGCTGTAAGTACCTGATCTGAGGAGTCATGCAATTCTCTATTATAATTTGAATGAGCGGAAAGCGTGGATGATGATTGATGAGTTGGGTGACATAATTCTCTGTTCGTGGGTGCATCAGCAGTGAGAGTTGATGACGAATGTTGAGTAGGAATGTGTAATTCTGTACTCACGGGTGAAGCGGCAGTGAGAGTAGATGAAGAATGTATTGGACTATCACTAACAGCTGTCAATGTAGAGGATGTATCAGAATGATTAACGAACAAAGACATGGTTTCAATTTGGTTAATTTGAATACGTGACAGAGCATCTGCGTTGGTGTTGATTTTACCCTTTTTATGAACAACTGCATAATCATATTCCGCTAACTTAAGTCTCCACCTAGTAAGACGCGAACCAGGTTCCTTAAGATTCATAAGCCAGATTAAAGGCTTGTGGTCCGTTATTATTTTAAATTCTCTGCCGAAAAGGTAAGGCCTAAAATATTTAATGGCCCAGACTATTGCGAGCAGCTCCTTCTCGATCGTGGAGTAATTCATTTCGCTACTATTTAAAGTCCTAGACGCGTATGCAACGGGTTTGTCTGAACCGATAGGACCCTGAGATAGTATGGCTCCCAGAGCGACGTTCGATGCATCGGTGGTTAGAATAAACTCTTTTTTGAAATCTGGGTATATTAGAATAGGATCATTTGTAAGGAGAGTTTTACAGTGTTCAAAACAGCTTATATACTCTGGAGTTAAATTAATTTTGGCGCCTTTTTTAAGACATGAAGTGAAAGGTTTAGTAATTCGTGCGAAATCCGGTATAAAACGCCTATAATACCCAAGTAGACCCAAGAATGCTTTAATTTGTTTAGGGGTTTTCGGAATTGGGTATTTCAGGATGGCTGAAATTTTATCAGGGTTTGGCTTAACACCGTCGGTAGTAATAATATGACCAAGATAGGGCGTTTCGTGCTTGAGAAATACCGACTTATCCATTTAAATTTTTAAATTTGAATTTCTAAGACGTTCAAAAATGGCGCGCAAATTGACTATGTGTTCTTGCAAGGATGTTGAAAATACTAAAATGTCATCCATATAAGTCGTACAATTTGGCAGTCCGCGAAGTACATTGTCCATTACTCGTTGGAATGTAGCCGGAGCGTTTTTTAAGCCCATGGGCATTCTCACGTATTCAAAATGCCCTTGCTCCACACTAAATGCTGTTTTCGGTATATCAGATGGATGAAGCTGAATTTGGAGAAATCCAGATTTTAAATCTAATGTTGAAAAGTACAAACATCTACCTAACTTATCTAAAATGTCATTAATGTTGGGGATCGGATACTTATCGTTAATAGTTTTTGCGTTGAGGTGTCGAAAGTCAATAACTAAACGCCACTTAACCTTACCAGATGCGTCATTCTTCTTAGGTACTATCCATATTGGAGCGTTCCAAGGTGATGCGGATGGCTGAATAATGCCTTGGTGTAACATGGACTTTATTTGACTTTGTACTTCTTCTCTATGTACATAAGGGTATCTGTAACTTTTACTGTATACCGGCCTATCATCGAAGGTTCTGATATGATGTTTGATTTCGTTGGTAAAGGTCAGTGGTTCATCATCAAGGTAAAATACGTCGGCATATTCCTTGCAAAGGTTAGTTAAATTGACTATCTCTTCTGCGTTTAAATGGTCTATACGCAAATGCGATAAGACTTCTCGTGTTCGCGCGTCGGTGCCGGAGGCGGTGTCAGTTACCCGAGTTATTGGTATTGTTTGTTCATTGAAAATTTGTGCACAGATAGGTTTTGCTGTAAAAATTACTATATCATTATCCGATGGGTTTGAAATTTGTACAATAGTATGATTATTTTCGGCGGATGATATGCATTCACTAATGTAACATCCAGAAATGGATTGTTCTTCAATATAAATGTCTCCTTGCGCAATATCAGTGGGCAGCTTAATAAATTGAGTAGTTTGAGCAGGTATGGTAATTTGGTGAGTTGTAGTTGAAGAGTTTACACATTCGGGATTATATAAAATAATAGGGATTTTAGTGAATTTAGTCTCTAAAGTGTGCGCAGAAAGGTCGATTTTTGCGTTCCATTTTTTCAACTGTTCGCAACCTATCAAGCCATCAAAGAAATTATGAAATTTATATAGGAATAATTTTATCGGAATACGGTCATTAAATTCGTTGAAACAAGGAACAGTTAGCGAGTAATAGTTTTGGGTAGTGACGTGCGTATTTGTGACTAAGAATGGTTCATAGTCAAGTGGGATATGGGAATAAAAATTTTCGTAAGCTCCCGGACTAATAAAAGATTCATTTGCTCCTGTATCGATTAAAAGTTTTAGTGGTGGTTCATATATTTGAATATAAGGCAAATGGCGTTTACTATGCAAATTCAATTCTATTCGGGGGCATTTTTGTCCGTAGCTAGGTAAAAATTTTGTCCTTCAGAATCCTTGCCTAAATTTTGATTAACAAGGTCAAAGGCAGGATTAAAATGACTAAGGTAGTCTGTATCAGTAACAGGCGTATCCTGGCCACAAATAAGAATATGGTTCTGGGCATTACATTCATGGTCACAAACATTTTCATTTAAAAATTCGTTATAATTCGCTTCTTTAATCGGTGGAAAGTTTTTCGGTGCAAAGTTACGACCATTGTAATTGATAGGTGGAAGAGTACGCGCAACTGGATGACTTATACCACTCATAGGTTTTGGGTTATTATTTTGAGGTACTTGACGTGGTGGGATTCTAAATCCAGTTGACATATTGGTAGGTGGATCTCTAAACATCTGTTGAGTCTTTGTAGGTCTCGGATATGGTTGTCTATACTGCTCAAGCGGAGAGGATTGTGTGTATAATTGTGGTGGATATTGATATCCAGAAGGCCGAATTTGGGGTCTCATATATGCCTGGGATGTTAAACTATGATTAGGAGTAGTAGAACTGGCAAAATTTTGCCGTGCACGGTCAGTTATAGGAGCGGCTTCGTAAAAATTATGGAAGTATTTTTTTGTCGGTAATACTTTATTTCTTTTTTGCAAATATAATACATTTAATTCCTCTTGAGCGAATTCGAGAGCGCTTTCAAGAGTAGGAGGTCTCATACACCTTATTCTAGAACCCAGTGGTTCCTCTAAACCTCTCATAAAAGTCTGCAATGCCAAGTTTTTGTAAAGAGTTCGTTTTGCTTCTACAGTCGTTTTTATAGATTCATGTAATTCGACATAAGTAATAATCGTGCATAATAAATGCTGAACTTTTTCATAATACACTTGTATCGTATCAGTGCCCTGAACTAAGAGAGAAAGATCAGTATACAATGAAGACTCATCTCTGTGATCTGAAAAGCTATTAATTAAGGTGGTCCTTATACCATGCCAGTCACTAGGAATTCCGTTAGTGGCCAAAGTACGAGCAGCAGAACCAGTAATCTTGTTCAAAATTCCGTTGATTAGTGATAAGTTTGAAAGCTGACGACCTGGTTCTGGACTGATATAAGCGAGCACTAACTGGTCACACAAATTCAAAAATCTAGTTAAAACGTTAGGATTTCCGTTAAATTCGGGAACTAATCTAAGTGATTTATAAATCTGATCTGACAAATCTATCTGATTTCTATCAGGCGTGGAACTGCCACTTGGTTCCATAATTTCTAAATTATCTATATTATCTTCTAAATTACGATGGGCGTCGTTTCGCTCGATTCGAAACTGTAATCGCCTACTAGGACTAAGGTTCCTATTACTACGTGGGTGAAAAATCTTGAATAATTATAGTACACTGCTTTAAATATATAACAACCAATTAAAAGGATTCATGCACTTACATAAGTAACATTGCTGGCGAGCGTCGATTGATCGATATTTGGATGTCCTGAGCTCGTGGCAGCAGCTTCTCCGACAGATCCCAATAGGTTCTTCGCCCAGACCGTCGACGCGGCGATATCCTGATTTTTAGGCAATGCGCACGACGAATTCCTAAGTCCAAGACGAGTTCCGACTGCGCCAGATATGTGTGAGGGCTTGTGTCGGGAAACTCTTCAATGAATAAGTCCTTTTTTGGTGTATAATATATTTGGAACTTCACAAAAGATTTTAAAGGTATGAAAATCTTTAAACAATAAAATAATCAAATTATTAGATGTCCGTTTCCACCGAAGTTAGGTAAGGAAAAGGCGCATACGACACTCGGTTACGTGGGAAGCGCGGTGTTATATTCGATCGGTCACGTTTGTCGGCGTGGATGCTATGCTTGCAGATTGACCGCGTAACAAGTATCTAAATATTTATGTAGGCACTGCGCAAAGAAACAACAAATCCTACAAACTTATTAAATGTACACTAGTTCCTTTCTTTACTGACCTGCCACTCTGTGGGTTGGGTGACGCCCTCTCTCCTTGCACCAGGAACAGTGACCCCCGGTCAGCATCCAATAGTATTGACACGTTCTGAAGGATCTTGTGACACAGCACCCGAACTTCTAGCTCGTTGCAGATGTCTTTCACCTACGACAAAAAAGAAAGAAAGCTTATATAAGTAATGTTTTTGTAGGAGATAGGATCAGAGGCCTATTAGGCGTGGTTGAACTCTGACATCGTCGGTTCGTCTTAAACCATAGAATAAGAAGATTACTGAGTGAAACGTCTCATTCCCCAAATAAATACTAGCCCAGGCGGGTCATGAAAACAACTAACTATATAATTTTTGTATAAAAACTTTCGTGAGACATATTCATATCAATTAATGTTCACCGGTTACTACTCACGTGCATTTTTCGGGATTGCCCGACTAGTTTCGAACTCGAACGGAGCCCTTAGTCATGAGCTGAACCCGCGGCGATGTCGCGAGTCAAGCTGTTTGACTCAATCCCGAAAAATGCACGTGAGTAGTAACCGGTGAACATTAATTGATATAACTATATAATATTAATGAGGGGAATGCCAACATTTACTAGTCTTAACACTAGCGGTCTACAGATAAATTAACTCCCCTTTGGGAGATCCATCGATTTTTAGACATGTGAAACCACATTTCAACAAATAAATAATTGTAAATTCTCTTTCATCAGTGAAATATCATTCATGGGTTCTGTATCGGACTGCTACCGATTAAGATCCACAGAATACTCAATAAAAAAAAAATACGGAGTCCGGGGAACGCAGCTGCACTCGCCGCAACCCCGGCAGGAGAGGCATCGTCCTGCAGAAATTTGTGATGGCTGTTGACTACTGTGATGGAGAGTTATAGAAGAAGCCTAATTGTTTTTAGGAACCGAATATTAAAAGATGAACATAAACGAAAAAGGAAAACAGAAGAGACTATTCTATAATAGATTGGATGAGGTTAGTCTTACGCCACATGCTATAATTTCAATCTCTACTGCTAATACAATAAACTTTCCCTTAGATCCGCAGCAGGATAAAACTCAAATAAACCGGCGGAAACTAGTTTAAAGACCAAACCAAGTTTCATATCAATGAATAAAAGAACACGAACTGCCAGAACTTGAAACATAAAATTTTGGAATACAAGCGCTGCAAAAGTCAGTTCTAAACTTTATCTAGAACATTAGAACGGGAGACATCAGTCTTTCGTAATAAAGTGCGGAAAGTAGAAAATGTTCTGAAGGCTAAGTTTCTACCTTAATTCGCTTTATCTGACTTTAAATTACCATCGAAGTAACGCCTAATACATTGTTAACAATTGAATTGTAGCGAAATGTAAGTTTAATTTCATCGTATTTTGGTCTCTTTCAAACTCCCATATACGCCAGTTCGAGTCAGTTCAGTTGATAACCAGAGATGCTAATCATAGCTCGTTGTTAGCTGAGGCCGGTAAACTATCGTAAAGTTGATCAACGCTTGCCGGGATTAGTTGCTATTCCAGGTCAGAAACCAATGGGCAGCATGAATAACTAACATTAAGCTAGGTCTTCGGAAAAATATGAAGTTGATAGTTCAGTCACTGACCCGTAGCGCCGTACTGTTTGCATGCTGCAATCTCCGATCGGGGTAAAAGTTCCCTAAGGGAGATACGTCAAATAATGCAAGTAGTACATAAAATGACCATTCATGTCACATTATTCTTTGAGAAACTAAGCAATTAGTATTATTCACATGCTGATATGTTATTTATGAATTTACAGAACTTGGATACGAAGCTATATAAACTAAAAAAAGTGAATTTAATTAATCAAAATGCGGGTTATTGTACTACACAACACTATTATTTTAGTAGTATGCCTAGTGATATGACCGTTGGATTGACAAGTCAAAGGATGCAACCTCGCAAGTTTGAATCTAAGGCTTGCAACACTGTCTTTTCAAAGTGCGTATTATAAATTAATTATCACTTGCTTAAAACGGTGAAGAAAAACGTCGTGAGGAAACCAGCACACCAGAGAGATATTCTCGATGGTGTGTTAAGTCATTACAGAGACCTACGGGTGGCTTAAACTCTGATACTGGGTTGTTCATCAAGCACACGATAAAAAGAAGCAAGAAACTGTAAGAATAAATCATCGTACATAAACGGCACAACACCATTCAATTAATTATAAGTATACATTGAGATTTGACATCAATGACCGGACAAAGAGCGCTAGTAGTAAGTAAAAAACGTATTAAACTTAATGTCACTTTCGTACAAAACACTCGATATTCCAAGTTTCCAAATTCAAGACCCCTCCGATTATTACATGCCACAAAAGGGATAAGTCCGTCTAAGGACTGTCTGACCGACGTCACGATGCAATGTAGGGGTGTCAACAAACCCTGTCCACCTACGTACATCCCCTTCTCGAAGGCTACGTTATAACTCGACGTCGAATATTATTTCCGTACTAATTTCCGTCATGTATTTCTGCCAGCGCCGTCTATTTACTAAATCCACAAATACATTTTGCAAATACGTTTCGTTTATCGTGAATATTATTTTGATAAATAATGTGTGATGTGCGTCAAAAACAATAAGTATTGTGGCACGATTGTGGCCCCATTGATTATTGCCAATAAATGTTTGATGGTAACCCAGTCTTATTAACTTAACCTTGAATTAGTTAAGTAATTAAATTCTGAAACCTGTACAGAACATAGACTCCTGAAAATAAATCCGCTCGATTGACATTGGCAATATGTCAATTGGTACTTTTGAATGCGAAATGGCGTAAATAATTGAAAAAACTGTGATGTAGGTAAATTTATTTTAACACTAGCTGTGTACTGCGAACGTTGTTCTACCATTATAAAATTTCTGAATAGGGCCACCCTTATCATCTAGGAATATAAAAAAATAGCCTACGACCTATTCTCAAACCTACTACAGATCGGTCAAGCCATTTCGGAGGACTTCGATAACAAACACTGTGACACAAGATTTTTATATATTAGAAGAAGATTACGTATTAAGGAATTGATTTTACATTAGAATTGGATTGGGATTGAATTTAATTTCAAGAGTACCCTGCGGTCACCTTTTGTCTGGAATCCAATGGTTTACCCATATTGCAATATTGTACATTTTATAATATAATATTAATAACGATACCGAGCCACACACTGCGCAAAGAAATATAACCTTGACACGGATCGGCTACACAGAAAACGGCATAAATTTTCCTCTACAACATAACTCATAGATGAAATCATAAAATAAGAAATGCGTTCTTTTAGAACGTTTGTAATTTCATACTGGTTAAAGAAACCTTCTTAATCTATCGCTAATTATAGTTAATTTGTGTCGTATTTGACGCTCTAGTAATCCGAATCTGTCAACCAAACATAGAATTAACTATAAATTAGTTATAACTGAGCCGGAATGGTAAGATCTGAATGGAGTATATATGCAGAGCGTAGACGAGGAAAGTTTATTATTTCTTAGTAAATAGTCCATTATTGGCAGAACAAACGGGCAAATGTAACAACATATCTAATAACATTAAACTGTCCAATCTCCGTCAGAACAGAAAAGTACAAGGACTAGTTTAGATTCAGAATCTATCAAGGCTGTATCTATTTATAACTGGACTTAGTTATTAGTCCACACTTGCTTTCTAAAACACTAGGATTTCATACATAACTCAACTTTAACTGCCCCAAAGATAGAAAAAAACTGAAGAGTACAAAGTTAAATGCACCAGGTAACTGAATCAAAACTATAAAGTACATACACACACATACCAAGTTAAAAGAACATTGAGTCGATGAGCCAACGATGAAAGATTACGCGAGTAACTACTTATCTATAGCCAGATAAACGGCTCTTTAGTAGACGTCAGCCATCAATGAATGCGCTATGAATATTCACGGTCGCCCACGCACACACGCGTAGTCACACAGAGGTGTTTATCTAGCCGTCCACTCAACAAACTGTTCCTAAATGTACGACATCAATGGAACGTAAATCGCAATAGAACTGTTTAATTTTTTAAGGAATACAGAAAATACCATTCCTTAAGGTGAAGTTAAGCTGCGAGTCGACAAGATTATGAAAATCGTTGTTTTTTTATTGAGAGTATACAAAGTATTTATGACGTCAAAGAAACCTGTGAAAATCAGAATCAATATATTCAGGCCCAATTTCCATATAATTCTAGATTTTATAGAGGCTCTGACACACATAACATAGACATAAAACATATTATTCTTTAAAATACTGGACGGGCTACCACGAATCTATGACGAATAAATAAAAAGTGTCCTGAGAATCAGACGGCTTAGTTTAGCAATAGTTGCGGTTCCCGTAAAAATATAGTTCATAGTTGATAGAAGTATCTTTAGTACCGATTGAGTTACGTTTTAATTAAAAGGTCACATGTTTAAGAACCATCAGAGCTCGGGTACATGTGAACCGCCGATGCGTATGGCGCCCGTAGTCCGTTTATCAAATGCGAGCGAAGGCAGTCCAGTCAAGACACAGAAACAAAGTTACTGGAAGTGAAGTACGACCGCTTTTACGAAAACCAGACGTGGTCTGCATAATTCAGGTATCGGTCGCCCGCGCAATACTGTCAACTTGATTGACGAAAGAAAGGTACGTGATCATTTTATTTGTGAAAACCACGATAAGGTGACAAGACAGCGTGGCGGGGAAGGTGTAATCTCAAGTGGATGCGATAACAAAACGAATCTCAATAATAATATATGCTCTTGAGACATGATTTTGCGCATTTCAAGTGTTTTTGCAGATTATAATTAAATAAACAATAACAATAAAATGGCGAGCTGAACTATCATTAACTGAGTCACTCTTTTCTCTTCCATCGCAGATTCTGCTAATATAATTTAAATTCTGAAAATGACTTTGATATTACATGGAATATGGCGTTTCCACTGAGCTATGGGTCAAGCAGTGTTTACATGTAATTATCAGACCGGCCCGCTATATTATCAGAGTTGACCTCTGTGCTTGTCAGAGGCGAGCCGACAGAGGCCTAATTTAGATACACATGTAAAACGACAGCCGATTGTGTTTCGTAAATTGACTTTTAATTGACGTCATGGCGGCTTAATGGTATCCTGAAATTTTGCCTATACATTAAAAACTCTTTTTAGTATAGTCTGCATCAGTACCTAATCAGTCCGCAAAGTATAGTGACATTGAAAATGTTTAAAATTATCGGCTCATTCGTTAAAAATGGAGTTTATATTAATTAACTTAGGGTACATTTTCAATTGCTTTCAGTAGATACCGTTTTCAATTAAAATTGCACTTTAATTCAATTAGTATAAGGTTTAATTCTACACAAACACAGATTTTTCGACTTCCTTTAACTTACACTATATACCTTTGATGCTTAGTATCTATACAATATGTTTGAGATAAATAATAAAACTATAATCGTAGGTATCAGGATTCGAGATTTATACCGTGATACACAGTTATACGCCCACATTTCACCAATGCTATCAATAAGCACCATGTAATAGGTGGTGAGATCTGTACATATACATATATAGGTATATATTCGTATGTAACAAATGTAGGTAATTAGGTATCTACACTACATAGTATGAACGTCGTCGGGGCTACAATTCAAAGAATAAATTATCACTAATAGAAAAACATTATAAAAAACAGTCGAGAAAAGTAAGCGATTAGCATAACATAAGCCTTTGAGTAATTAATCAACTTGTTGTGAAGGCAGTTTAATTTATAAATTACTTGAAGCGTTAGTCTGAAATAACAAGAGAATTTGTTTTTCATCTTGAAATGGAGCTAAGAAAAAGTGAAATTCAAAGACATAAATCTATTTGTATGAAGCCTCCTTTTAAAATGAAATTAACTTTCTCTACAGATTGCTATGTAAACATAAAAAAATACTCAAATACAAATTAGAAAGATATCTGTTAAAGTGGCCTTTTCTTCTAATTTGTTTATGGTGAGAGATTATTTAAGATGAAGATTGTTTGAGCCGTGAAATTTGAGAAAAGTAGTTTATATTATTAATCTTTTGATCAACTTCGAAATCGCATTTGCGAGTTGAGAGTTGTGCTTTGCTTTCGAATTTCAATTTTTAGGAAAAACTATACTGTGTAAAATGAAAACTAAATCATGAATATGTCAGAAACTTACTATCTTTTACTCTAGTGAAATACAAATTATTGTCTCATTTCCTTTTCCTACTAGACAGAAAAGCAAAAAATCTAGGTTATTGTTGTTACTTTTTGCCCCGGACAAAATTTCCCATTAAACGCGTTTTACTAATACAGATGAATATTTTACACGCATTAACGCATGAAGGATACGTTCGTGAGCAGGATTCGAACCTGCGCCTTCCAGATAAATATTCGAATTTTACTAACGAAACACTACTCAAATACTGAAATTAGGGTATTAAAATTACACGGATCGTATTTGCATGTTTGCTATTACTGTAAATTAAAACCTATTTAGTTATGCCCACGTTAAATGTTAAGCCTGCCAGTTCATTACTTATTTCGAGTGGATGGGCGAACAAAAGCTTTGTCTACAAACTGCATACATGAGTAGTCTGCAGTGAAAATGAGTTTTTCATTAAATCCCGCGCTTGTATGTTCACTTACTTATATCGCTTGCGTCACTATTTTAAGTGGTAGATTTTAGTAGCTTCAATTTATTTAACTAATTTTAAACATAAATATGGAATAACTTCGAAAATTCTACAGGTTTTTTAATATTATCAAAAGAAAATGTTTTACTTAAAAATGGTTATTGTTATGTTGGTATAACTGACCCATAGTGACAGTACGCTCGTGGTAACATTTATTCTTGATCACTGTAAAACAGCATGTAGATGGTCACGGCTGTGACCCCCGAAGGGGTAGGCGGGGTATACAGTTGTAGACCCACATCTCACCAATGAGAACCATTAAATGCCGTAAGAACACTATGTTGTTTTCAAGTACTTAAAAAAATATTTAATAGCCCGACATGCACGTAAGACATACGAAACGCCTTCAGTTCTAACATACATACATCTATCTAGTTCAGTAACTATACTAAACAATCAACTAAATGCAATGATATAGTAATAAATAATCCATAAGTCTCCAGACTTATGAAAATACAAGGATTTCAATTTGAAATGCAAGTGCTCGTAAATTATTATCTGAAATGATTCGTCCGTTATGCCAGCTGAAGCTTGAAGAACTAATAAGATCAAGACAGTGACATTTAAATTACTTTAAAACTTAAAGAAAATATTTTAAGTTTTGTTAAACTTAAATGAATATTACAATATACGAGTAGATGTAATCAGAACTTTATGACTGGGCTGTACATTATGCTTAAAGCATCTTATCGTTTTAGATATTTTATGTTCTTTGTATTATTATAAGTAGAACTTTGAAATCACTTGTCGGTAATTTTATCATATGCAGAGTGATTCATGACTATGGTGGACTAACCTGAAACCATTAGAGACTAGCTTCTGCCCCCGACTTCGTCTGCGTGGACGTCAGAATTGGATCCAGCCGAGATAAAAAGTATCCTATGTCTTAATGCAGGTTATAAACTATCTGTGTACCAAATATCATCCAAATCCATTCAGTAGTTATTGCTTAAAAGAGTCATAAACATCCATCCATCCATCCTCACAAACTTTCGTATTTATAATATTAGTAGAATATGAAAATTCGTTCCAAGAGAGAAATTGATCAAAGAATGTCATATCGATACGAATCCACGCAAACATTTATATTTTTAGTAATATCTTAGGTTTGCGCGATCTTTTATATTTTTTATACACGTGCACGTGCTAAGTACCTTTGGTTTAGCTCTGTTCCCGTCTCTATCTTGCACTTGTAGTTTGACAGTTGTGTGACAGTGACAGAAATAATGTTTATTTAAGTAACAGAAATAAGTTGGTTCTTGAAGTGTGTCTAATTCAAATATATCTAAGTACTCACTAATTCAAATATAAGTTCCTTTTCATCCAGCTGTCGTAGCTCGTGCCTCGACCTCCGCTGCGGCCGCGAAGGTGTTGCATGAGGAGGCTGGTCTCCAAGGAAGGTGGGTGTGCCGTCGACAGTCGTAACCAACGGCTTCAGAAGACCGCCGCGCTCAAACTCGTGCGCTGAGATCTTCCTGTCAAATCATAAGTCTATTTAGTTGTTGGCAATTTATAATTATATTTTTATAAATAAGTATTTTTAACACGCTTTTATTGGCTTGGTATGTGTCTACGTATCTATGTAACGGAATCTTTGAACGTGATTTTCACCCACTTTAAAACGTCGGATGGAATTGAAACTTATCAATTGCACATCTATCAAGGACCGATGACAATACAATAATTTAATAAATTTGTCCGATGATCCTGATCAGGATCTTCAGGATTGACGATTTCAGGACTAAAAAAGCAATAATAAAAAATAAATAATTAAAAAAGAGTTTGAATCGCGACATCGCCGCGGGCTCAGCTCATGAATAAGGGCTCCGTTCGAGTTCGAAACTAGAATCCTTCCCGAAGACTGCGCGTGAGTAATAACCATTAAACAATAGTTAATATGAATGTGTCTCAAGAAAGCTATTATATAAAAAATACTCTAAAAAACACGCTTTTGTATAGTAATATCTTAGGTTTGCGCGATCACTACACATTATAATAAAACAACTTTTAACCGGATTAATCGCGTGTATTATTGGTTTTTTTGTTTTTCCTGACGTTTCGAACACTTTGCAGCGTTCGTGGTCGCAGGAGGACTGCAAAGTGTTCGAAACGTCAGGAAAAACAAAAAAAACAATAATACACGCGATTAATCCGGTTAAAAGTTGTTTTATTATAACACGCTTTTGTAACTAGTCAAACTAAAAAGATGAAAAAAAAATCTCAATGTTGAAAGAAAATTTGTGTGATTAAGAAAAAAAAACATTTTATCGTAAAAAAGCGTGGGGTGCTTCATAAGATATTTTATAATGACTTTAATTTTACCAATATCTGTCAACAAAATATTTACACCAATTGACATCTAGCACCGAAGAGAGCACCGTAGATAAAATGATTTTTTTTCTTAATTACTCTCAATATTTTTAATTATTGAAAATAATTTTAAGCTATTTAGTTCGGCTAGTTACAAAAGTGTGTTTATTTTTTTGTTTTATACAAGTTGTCTTTTACATCCGCGGTGAAAAGGGGTGGTCTATTCTCCTCACATGCTAAGCTAATGCGGATAATCGCTCAACTACACAGGGGCGACGCGACTTTGCGACAAAATGTAGCAAAATCTATTCATAATAAATTTTAGGTGAAGTGCAACGCGTGCGAAGTTGCTACAGGTTGCTACTTTGTGCTTTGTGCTGTGACTTTGTATTGCTTCCGTAACTTTAGATAAATCGCAAGAGTCGTAAAGCGTCATGACGCCAGTCAATAGCGTCTGTTTGGGAAAACCTTAATTTGTGACAACCATAAGGAAATAAATCGCAGTAGTCGGTTTTACCTATAATTTTTATATGCAGTGAATTGCAGCGTCGTTTTTCTAAAACTGACTAGCTTTCCAAGAAAGCTTGCTGTGTTTACATTTAATTTAAATCGTCATTTGATGATCTCATACCTCATACCTTTAAACACAGTAAAACGCCCAACATATTTACGACATTGACATATTATTTACCTCGTGTCGGCTCCATACATAAATACATTATATTTCCGTCTTCTTTTTAATAATGTACGTACCTACCTACAATCCGACATACGCTTACAATAAAAAATTCCCAGAACGGGGTGAAAATATCTTTTTAAATAAACATTTCACGACTTCCGGAAAATTTTGGAGAAGGTACGGGTAAAACTTTATCATAGTACACGCTACCCTTAACCCATTTATTCAAGAATTACTTCTGAGGTCACAAATCCTTGCAATACTTTCTCCAAGTAAAAAAAATGCAATATATATTCCTTCTCATAACAATACGAGATCTAAATATCTATAATCCAACGAAGGTATGTAAGAGATTTAAGTAATAGGTACCAAAAGGTTAATACAAAAACTGACTCGTGAAAAGACCGTGGACTACAAGTAGATCTTACTTAGGTACGTACGTACGTATTTATGTACAAGCGTTACTTATAATTTTAGTATTGAAATAACGAATAGCGTCTAGATCAGTTCAGCAATTAGTAAACTGGACAGTTGCCAAACGGATTTAGCAGATATGCCATGAAACTGGACAAAATAGCGTCTGATAATCTATTTTGGACAAACCCTTGAGTTATATCACAACCTTTCTAATGATATAGCTAGATTCAGTTATATTGCAAAGAAACTTAGATATTAGATAATCCCACGCAATTATCTCACTCTTTGATCTCACTATTTAAATATTGTTATTTATTTGTTTCGTGATGTGGTTGTTTATATTAATTCATAATGAGTATGTACTACGAGTATGTAGGTACAATCAATATAAGTAAGGGCCTACGCAGACTAGCTACTATTCTCGCATCAACGCTCGCCGCGCACGGACGTGTTACTCCGCGTAATTCGCTCGTGTTGTGTCAGTGATCGTTGTCGCTACGCTCTGCCGTAGCATTCTCCGTAGCTGCTCGCTAGCTACGCCACTACAATTCAAAAGTTGCCTCTTTCGAGGCGGCGGCTGATATCTGTCTTTTTCAAAGTACAGTCAAAACGTGTGTTGTGTAAATTCCCCTTCTGGGAAAATCCACAGTTTCGTGGTTCTCGGTGGAAACCTCACGGTGTCAACGAAACCGAGAGGGTGTAGACCCGATACACCCAGCTGAAGCCCCTTCAGGGTTAAGCTACAAATCGGACGGGAGCTAGAACAACCGGCCTTGGGGGATCTCCTAGTCGACTCTAGCTCTGGTTTCCCTTACAGCAACACACCTAGTGTCGGTCGGGTGTGTCTACACCCTTCGCACTAGACTGGTTCAGGGCCCCGTACGCACATTAAGACTGGCGACGGGTAAAAAGCAAGCTTAGGGCTCACCATTAGGTCACTCACCTCCCTGCCTATACCCGGCGGGGAGGGTTACGCATCCCCGGGCTATCCTCCCGGGGAGTTAGGCCTGTTAGGCGAAAATTAGAGTTATAGTGATATAGTTAAATTAATTTCTTTTTAATATGGACGCGCTTCTCGCGTTCGTTAAAATTATAGTCAGGGACCCCGACATTCAACGTCGGTACGGTACCCAAATTGCCGACCTGCAGCATGTCAACCCCGCAATAATTTGCGCAGATAGCCCTCTCTCTCCGCCGCCCGCTAAAATAGGTATACCATGCCTCGCATCCTTGCCCATCATCGACCCTCTCGTAGAGGCTCCCTCTACTTCGGCCATCGCGCCTCCTACGACCGCCGTCACTGTCTCGGAAGACATGGACGTGTGCGTCAACCCCTCTCCCTGTCTCTCGGATGCCACTGCCTCCGACTCCGAGACTAGCTCGTCCTCTCCCTCCTCCTCCTCCTCCGAAGACGACTACATCCAGGTCGGCAAAGGAGGCAAGAGGAAGAAGGGGAAAACTTCCGCCCCGGCCAGCAAGGCCAAAAAACCTGTAGCGCCCCCCGCCCCGTCCCCCGCCCCCTCCCCCGCCCCCGCGACTACCGCCACCCCCGCCCCCCCCTCCCCCGCGACTATCGCACCCCTCTCCCCCGCCCCCTCTCAGACCAACCCCCCCCTCAGCCCCTCCGGCGCCACTTCGAGCTCTAAGAAGCTTAAATCCCCTCCCCCGCTCTACATTCATGACAAGTCCAAATGGACTGCCATCTCAAAGATGTGTGTTGATCGCAGGATCAACTACACCAGTGCCTGTGCTACTCAGCAAGGCATTAAAGTCAAAGTCCCCTCCACAACCGATTATAGGGAACTCACCAAGGCCCTTAAGGCCAGGGACGTGTCGTTTCACACGTACTCTCTCCCCGAGGAGAAATCTACCAGGGTCGTCATAAGACGCATCCCGAAAGAAATCCCAACAGAGGACATCCTCAGCGACCTTCAGTCGCAGAGAGTCCCAGTATCCCAGGTGCACCGGATGCACCGACCCAGAGGTGGGGCCGCCTACGACATGGTGCTAGTCGTATGCGATCCTACCGAAGGACACCACCCTATCTTCCAGGTCAAAGCGATCTGTAGCCTTTCCGGCATCATTATAGAGAAGCCTTATAAAACAGGCGTAATAGGGCAATGTCACCGTTGCCAATTATACGGTCACGCTCAGACCAACTGTTTCGCCACACCTAGATGCGTCAAGTGTCTAGGTGACCACGGCACCGTAGACTGTCCCCGACCCAAAGATCGCGCACTCTGCACCGACCCTCCCAGTTGTGTGCTCTGCGGCGAAGCCGGTCACCCCGCAAACTATCGCGGCTGCCCTAAGGCACCGAAATCAACCTCGCCCAAGCTCGTGAAGCGGGCCAACGCCCGTCAACAAAGGGAAAGCCCTTCGGTGGCGATCCCCTCTTCTCAACTCCCCGCCCGCCTCAGCCCTCAGAGACCCAGTCCGTGGGCTCCCCTCAACAACCTCCAGCAACAACGAGCTTTCCCAGCTCTCAAAACCACCTCTACGCCCACGATCGCAGCCCTAATGGCCTCGCCCATACCTGCGCCCCCCTCTCTATCGCCTCCGACTAACGCGTCCGTACCGGCTAACGCCGCCGCCTCTCTACCGGTCGTAAACGACGACCTCGCGTTTGACCCCGCGGTCGTCATCCTCAGCACATTCAGCGTATTCTCTTCGGATAACGCTCACGCTATGGCCAGGGACATCATCGCCTGCAAAGGCGACCCTATGAAGCTACTCATGGTGTACAACACCTTTCCCAAGATTACGCAAGCCCTGCGCAATCTAGCTCACAATAAATAAAATTAAAAATCTTTAATGGATAATAGGAACCTATGTAGAACCAAACCGCGCTCCCTAAAAATAGGTTTCTTCAACGCTAACGGCATCACCAAACAACGCGACGAAATAACCACGTTCCTCCGCGACCACCAATTAGACGTTCTCCTCGTACAGGAAACGTTCTTAAAACCTCACCGTCGGGACCCGAATATCGCCAACTACCGTATAGTTAGGAACGATAGAACTAGATGTCACATGGGCGGCACCCTTATTTATTACCGCAAAACGCTCCACTGCATCCCGTTAGACCCACCTCCTCTCTCACTTTTCGAGGTATCGATCTGTCGGCTAGCCATGACCGGTCACCAACCCATCACTATCGTCTCTTCCTACATCCCTCCCGCCGCCACCGATGTGGGGGAAAAACGCGAAATCCTATCCCACGACCTTACTGCCCTCCTCGGCTTGAGTGACTCCGTTATCATAGCGGGCGATCTCAATGCCAAACATCCCGCTTGGAACAGTAATACGACGACCGCGAGAGGCAGGCAACTGTTCGGCCTGTGTGCCACTCTCAACTTCGACATTATTGCTCCGATGCATCCCACCCACTATCCGCACAACACCGCGCACCTTCCCGATATTCTCGATGTGGCGCTTCTAAAGAACGTAAACCTTCGTTTACAGTCTATAGAGACGCTACACGAGCTCAACTCCGACCATCGTCCCGTGATCATGGCACTGGCACCTCGCTCGGGGCCCTCTGATCCCTCCCGACCCCCTCCCACCCAAACGATCACGGACTGGAAGAAAGTAAGCGAAAGCCTACAATCGACCAGCTCCCCTCAGTTAGACTCTATTCCCGACGTCATCGCCTCGGTCACTGACACTACGAATGCGATCGATTCGTTCACCGGTCACGTACAATCCGTTTTGAACAGTTGTTCACGGGAAGTTCCATTGATGGACAACCATCACTGGAAACTACCGGCGGACGTACGCGAATTGGTAACGGAAAAGAACGCATCCGTACGTGCCTACAGCGCGTTTCCCTGTGACGCGAACAAAGCTCACATGCGCTATTTGCAGCGTGCTGTAAAGAAACGCATCGATGAGCAGCGTAACGCGCACTGGGATAAGACGCTGAGCGACTTAGAGCCCACTCACCAAGCATTCTGGCAGCTTCAAAGGAGACTCCAATCCGATGGAGTGGCCACCATGCCCCCTCTCATCCGCCCCGATAAGAGCATAGCCTTCGACGACATCGAAAAGGCCGAGTGCCTGGCCGACAGTCTAGAAGCGCAATGCACTCCTAGCACCCAACCGGTCGACCGAGCGCACCTCCTCAAGGTAGACGCAGAAGTAGAACGCAGAGCCTCACTCCCGCCGTTCGAAGACCCCGACGACCCCCTGCCCCCCGTCACTCCCGACGAGGTGCAAGAGGTCATTAAAAATCTCAAACCCCGCAAAGCCCCCGGCATAGACGGCATCACTAACAAAGTAATGAAACTCCTCCCCGCCCCTTTCATTATACTCATGACCGCCATCTTCAATGGCGCCATGAGTCACAACGTCTTCCCTCAATCGTGGAAAGAAGCCACCGTCATAGGTATCCCTAAGCCGGGAAAACCCGCGAACGAACCCACCAGCTACCGACCGATCAGCCTCCTCAACGTACTCTGTAAAATCTACGAGAAGCTTATTTATAAGCGACTCAAGGACTTTGCCGATGCGAAGAGCCTCATCCCCAACGAACAGTTCGGTTTTCGTACCCAACACTCGTGCGTACAACAGGTCCACCGCATCGTCGAGCACATAAGCGCCGGTTTTCAGCGCGGCACGATGACAGGCGCGCTCTTTTTCGACATAGCGAAGGCTTTCGACAAAGTCTGGCACAACGGCTTATTATACAAGCTGTACCAACTCGGCGTGCCCGACCGTCTCGTGCTCATCCTACGGGACTTTCTCTCGAATCGCACTTTCCGCTATCGCATAGAGGGCGCACTATCCGCCCCCCACTCTATACGCGCCGGGGTCCCCCAGGGCTCCGTGCTCTCGCCCCTCCTGTTCACGCTCTTCACTAGCGACATCCCCAAAAATAGACAGGCAAAGTTAGCTCTCTTCGCAGACGACACTGCCATTTTCTACTCCGGTATCGTGCGCGACCGTATAGCTAGCACTCTCCAAACTTCCGCCAACGTACTAGGCGCTTGGTTCAGGAAATGGAGAATAGAAGTTAACCCCGATAAGAGTCAAGCCGTACTCTTCGCGAAAAAGCGTAGGATCAGACCCCCCGACCCAAAACCGATAACCATGTTCGGCAAGCCGATCCCTTGGGAGAAGCAAGCCAAGTACTTAGGAGTCATCCTAGATAGACACTTGACCTTCGGTGAGCACATAAGGACGGTGCGCTCGCGCGCCGCCTTCGCTCTGGGTAGGCTTCACTTCATCATGAACGCACGCAGCAGATTGTCCCTTAAGTGCAAACTGCGCATTTACACCACGTGCATACGCCCCATCATGACCTACGCCTGCGTAGTGTTCCCACACGCGAAATCGTACCGCCTCCATAAGATGCAGACCCTCCAAAACCGTGCCTTACGTAAGGTCACGGGAGCCCCCCTCTACGTTAGAAACGAAAACCTCCATCTCGACCTCAAGATTCCCACTATCCAACAGTTTATAAAACGCATTTGCAAGCGTTATTTCGAGTCTGCTGAAAAGCACCCCAACCCTCTTATCGCGGCTGCCGCCCGATACACCCCCTCCCAGATAAGTAGAATTCGCCGTCCTAGGCATTCACTTCTGTACCCCGATGACGCTATAACCCTGCTCCAAGAGAGCCGTAGGGCCACCAGCACAGTACACAAACACAGACCGCCGTCATTTAGGCCTCGCCGCCGAGGCCCGTCGCGACGTCCCCGTAATGCACCTAATGCATCACCTCCCCGACCCTTGCTCGTGCCAGCCCGCGTAGCCGCTGAGCCTGTAGCTTTAAATTCCCCTGATAATAATAATTCTTGTTCGATCCAGCCAGTCCCTAGCTGTCCTCCCTCAAGCGACGCCCTAAGCCGAGGCTCGTACCCCGCAGGGGGTGCCCTTAGCGTGGTCGCTTTAGATTTAGTTTAATTCGTAAGCCCCTGGCTGGAGGCCTTAATAATAGTTTATTATTAGGGCATCCACAGGAAAGCCCGGTTAAGCAGCCGACAACCTCCTAGGTTGACCTGCGAGATGCCACTACCAAAAAAAAAAAAAAAAAGACTAGCTACTTTTAACATCGCATTTCGAGAATTTTGTTTGGTCGTGGTAGCCAAATCGCGCGTTTAAGCGTTCAGTCGCTGTATCGAGCTTCCGAAAAGCGTCTAAAATTGCTGATCACCCATATTAAAAGTAGCAAGCCTGCGGAGATTTCAAAGATTTTTGGGAACATTATGTTTTTACCGCGAACGGCAAACTTACTTTTTATACCTTACTTGCGGTACGATTTCTTTTTGGAAAATTTAAATTTTGTTTCTTCAGATGTCCCATGTTTATAAAGATGCATCCACACCATGAAGAAATTATAAAGATCCACACCAAAGTTACATTTCGTGGATTAAAGTTTGCGTGGTCAACAATGGATATCAAAAAATATATTTAAGTTGCCCTATTTTACTAAGAAACGTTGTCCAACTTTTAAAAACAATAAACATGTGTAATTTATGTTATTGGCAAGATTCAACAAAAAGCAACAAGTGGTAACAAAAATTATACAAAGTTACTTTAATATTATTGATGTAAACACTAGACCTAGTCCACTAATGTAATTGTCCCTGTTTAAGTTGCCGAAGAGCAATTAAAAAAATATATGTTCTGCAAAAAGTTGCTCTACAAAAATTTACTTATATATAACTAAATGTCACTAAAGTTACATTGGTAGAATCCACCTTTAGAGTTTCGGATAAAATATATTTTATATTCTAAGGTTATCCATAAAACCCTTTTATCAGGCGAATATCCTTAAACTCAGTTGCTACCGACCCACATTATATGGCTGCGGAAACTTGTTTGAATGGACGTCCAATTTCCAACTTTCAAGATAATGAAGGAAAAAAACTTTAAGTTTGTTCTCCAAGATTTTTCGCGTAATCATAGTTGTTTTAAAAAGACAATCTTCTTTGCTTAATTTTGCATCGTATTTCTAGAGAAATGGAACCACTTTTATATCGCATGTGTAGCGGACGCCGAGCCTGCAAGATTAGTTTAAGTTAATAATCTAAGTGATAATCAAACTCGTAATATGTAAGAATTATTAACTTACCTTCCAGAAGCATGAGGGCGCCACTTGTATAAAGCCCATATGTTAAAGTACTGCGAAACTTTACTGTAGCGAGAGCCAAATCGATATTTCTCTATTTTTAGGATCTAAACATAGGTTTTATCAATATAGTTTAGTGTATTTAGACAAACCTAAGTGAGAACTACCAATGTAAAATAGTTAGAACATTGTAACGAGTGTAATAACATGGATATCGAACCAAACAAATTCCCCATACAACGAACACTTTAGAGCCGTGTGCAAATTTGAAACAACCGGATTGGTCGAGCCCAAGTAGTTTAGTACCGTGTACGCACTACCAATGGTTGCGGACCTCTATAAAAGGAGGGTGAAAATCCATGTTAATTCATTCGATCCTCGGCATCCAAAGCAAGAACAAGGAACTGGAAGAAATAGGAATTATAATTAGGGAAGATAAATAAACATACAGGTTGTGAAGAAACCACGTTTTTCATTTATACAGTCCACTACAGTCTGGTCCTTCGAGCCGGATCCGACGAAGGAAGAATCCACGGCTTGGAAGAAGAAGCAAGTCCGAACCGGTGACAACCTACCTGCATATCTCCGCCGAACAATCTACCAAGTTACTGTGCGCCGTCAACCGAACGCGATGGTCGTCACCCGTAGTCAAAGTGACTTGGCAGAATTGGAAGAACAGAGGCGGGCCCTTGAACGAAGGGAAGGAGAATTGTTGGTGTCAGTGCGTCGCCGGGAAGCAGAACGAATTGAACAAGAGCGGCTGAGACGACTATCTCTTGACCCACCGGCATCACCTCAGGTTGAGAGTATGGTCGGGCCGACTACCGCCGCGGACCTCGCTACCGCAGGACCGTCGTCAGAACAACGGCAAATGAGATCGCCGCCGCGATCAGTAAGGTCGACCACAAGCGTGACTACGCGGCTACGACTGGCCGAACTTGAAGCAGCAGAGAAACTAGCGGCCATTCGACGAAAGGAGCTGTCGCTAGAAGCAGATCTAGTGAAGAAGAGATTGGCTGCCGAGGTCTCCGTGATTCAAGATGACCAGGAAAGCATCCATGAAGATCTACTTCAAGAGGAACAACAGCACCAGAAGGTGGATCAGTGGCTACGCACCAACCCCCTCAGTACACGGGGGGAGGGGGGAGGAAACGCAGAAGCTAAAGAAGATCCGAAGCAGAAACGCTTTGAAATCAGAAGAAGATCGCTGACGCCGACAAGAACCAGAAACGGCATTGACCAACTGGCTGCAACCCTAGAGAAGATGGCCAGACCACGTCTTCGGCACACCGACTTGCCGGTTTTCTCCGGTACCGTCAGCGAGTGGCTACCATTCAAGGCATCCTACTACGACACGACTAACATGTATAACGTGTCACCAGCAGAGAATCTCCAGCGACTAAGAAGTTGCCTCAGAGGCGAAGCACGAGATGCAGTGGCGGCTCTTTTGCATGCGGCCATAGAACCGGACGCTGTCATGAAGACATTAGAGCAGTGCTTTGGCCGACCGGAAGTGATAATAGACAAAGCACTGGAAGACTTGAAGAAGATGCCGAAACCGAGTGCCTCAGCTAGCGACCTGAATAACTTCGCAATCAAGATCCAGAACACAATCTGCGTGCTGAAAACAATCGACCGAAGGGGATACCTCTACAATCCCTTGCTGACAAGAGAAATACTAGAAAAATTAAGTCCCCATCTCCGATCCCGATGGTGCGACTTCGCCTGTGACAACGAAGGGACAACAGAGCCAGAAATCGTCACGTTATCTCATTTCTTGATGCGTGAAGCAGACAGGGCGCTGCGATACACATACACCCCGCCAACAAGCACCACGATGACAAGCCAGAAGAAAGAAATCAAGCCCGCCATAACTCTGAAACGGAAGCCCAACACAGTGTACGCCATGGTCGAAGAAAACGAAGAAGACCAGTGCCCCAGCTGCAAGCAGAGTCACGTGTTGACACAGTGCCCGAAATATAAGGCAATGACCGTGGACCAACGCTGGGAGTTAGTGAAAGAGCAGAAGATATGCTTTAAGTGCGCCCAGAAGAAACACAGGCGCATCATGTGTAAGGCGAAGCCGTGCGGTGTGAATCAGTGCCGCCGGCCTCACCACGCCACATTGCATCAAGAAAGAAGAGAGTCGCCCGAAGAAAAGTCAGCGACTGAAAATAAGTCTGATGAACCAACAAAAGGAGAAGCGGTCATGACAGTGGCTACCCGAACAGCCACCGGCCCGAAGGCAGTCCTACTCAAGATGTGCCCCGTGATCATCGCAGGTCCACGAGGAGAGGTGCAGACACACGCGCTCTTTGACGAGGGAGCCACCATCACCCTTATTGATGAACACCTGGCTGAGAGCATTGGGGTAAAAGGGATGTCACAACCACTACACATTCACGGCGTCAACATGTCTTCACGAGAACAAGACAGCAAGATCGTCACAGTGCAAGTGAGAGGGATCAGCAAGGACAGCGCACCGCATAAGCTTCAGGCGAGAACCATGAAAGACCTGAAGCTGCACCAGCAGTCAATTCCAGACACTGTACTGGAGTATGAACACTTGCGCAACCTTCCAAGGAAAGAGGTGTGTTACGAGCCAACGCGCCCCGGACTCCTAGTGGGGACAGACCACTGGGAGTGTATCGTATCAAGAGAACTCAGAGTCGGCGGCCCTAATCAGCCCGCTGCTTCACGCACACAGCTCGGCTGGGTAGTGCACGGCACTGCACCACGAAGCGTCATCATGAATGAAGACAACGTATTACATCTATACGAAAGCGAAAGACGAAAACACGACAACCAGCGGCTTCATGACTTAGTGGAAGCTCACTTCAAGATCGAAGCGCTGAGCATCGCACGAGAGCCACGCGTTAGTGACACTGACCAACGCGCGGTGGCCATCGTTGAAAGAACGACGAAAAAGATCGACGGTGGCTACGAAGTCGGACTGCCATGGCGACACGATGACGTCACCATGCCACCGAGCTACGGCGCAGCACTTCGCCGATTACGAAAGATCGAGCAGAAAATGGACGCCTCACCTGACTTCGCTGACCAGTATAGCGCTCAGATAAACAACCTACTGGAGAAGGGATATGCTGTACCATGCGACGGCACAGAACAAACAAGCGACGTCTGCTGGTACTTGCCCCACTTTGCCGTGCAGAACCCGAATAAGCCAGGGAAGCAGAGATTGGTGTTCGACGCAGCGGCAAGGAGTCACGGCGTGAGTCTGAACGACAAACTACTGGAGGGCCCGGATCTTTTGCTATCGCTACCGGGAATTATATTCCGCTTCAGGGAAAAGGCGATAGCCATCACCGCGGACATTCAAGAAATGTTCCTACGCATTAAAATCAGAACCGAGGACCAGCCGGCGCAGCAATTCCTGTGGAGAGGCAGCGACCGATCAAATTCTCCGCGCCGCTACAAGATGAAGAGCATGATTTTCGGCGCAGCCAGCTCGCCATATATGGCTCATTATGTCCGCAATCACAATGCGGACATACACGGACAAGAATACCCACGTGCATTAGACGCAATAAAAAACAGCCACTATATGGATGATCTGGTGGCGAGTTACGACAACCAAAACGAAGCCCTGAAGACAATAGAAGAAGTCAGGCAGGTGCACGCGGTCGCAGGGTTTACGCTGCGTGAATGGAATTCGAATGACGACACAGTGCTGCGGGATGTACCTAAGGAACTGCATGCCACCAAACTTACACAGTTGGGAGGAGGGAAGCCCACGAATAAAATACTCGGGCTGTACTGGAGTCCCGAACGAGACGAACTCGGATTCAATACCTCAATGAACCGAGTTCCCACTCCGGTACGGCAAAGAACGCGCACACCAACAAAGAGGGAAGCACTCAGCGCGGTGATGTCCATCTACGACCCATTAGGACTGCTGAGCCACTTCACGATAAGGGCGAAAATTGTGTTACAAAGTCTGTGGCGCCTTCAGATAACGTGGGACGAGCCGATACCAGAAGATGAGAATGAACTTTTTGCGGCTTGGCTCGCTCAGCTCACCGACATCGCCCAACTCCGCCTACCTAGAAGATACATGTCAATGAAATACGAGGACATAGAGCTGCATGTCCTGTGCGACGCGAGTGAACAAGCCTACGCCGCTGTAGCATACTGGAGAATACAAAACTGCGACGGTACCGTGAGCATCGTATTGGTGGTTGCCAAAGCTAAGGTGGCACCACGACGAACGCAAACTATTCCTAGGCTGGAACTACAAGCGGCAGTCATAGGGGCCAGGCTTGCTGACACCGTCAGAAAGGAACACCGTATTGAGGTCAGCAGAACAGTATACTGGACGGACTCCTCCACTGTCGTGCATTGGATAAAGAACGACATGCGACGATACACGCCATTCGTCGCGCACCGGCTGGGAGAAATCGCCGAGCTCACCTCCAAAGAAGAATGGCGTTGGCTACCAACCGAGCACAATGTAGCTGACGATGCCACCCGGCTCACTAACACGCCAATCAGCGCGACCGATAGATGGTTCCAGGGGCCTAGTTTCTTACACCTACTTGAGGAGCAATGGCCTGGGAAAGCGACGCCCGCCGAGGACGACGAACAAGAAGTCCTGCACATCGTCGAGGGTCCACGAGACAGCTGGCTGCCCGACCCCACCCGCTTCTCTAAGTACGAAACGCTAGTAAGGACCACGGCGAGAACACTAGCGTTCATCGACATGTGTCGACGCGCCGCCACGAGACTGGAACTCAGACACATTCAGCGCGCCGAGCAAGAGCTCCTGCAGCGAGCACAACAGGAAAGCTTCGGCGAAGAAATAAAGCGGGTGCAGTCGGCTCGACCCCTTCCTAGGACGAGCAGGCTCTACCCACTGGATCCAGTCTTCGAAGATGGCCTCCTGCGGGTACGAGGTCGTATTGAAGCATCCAACGCACCTCAAGAGACGAAACGACCGATTATTTTGGATGGCCGTCACCAAATAACGAAGCTACTGGTACTACGTGAACACTGCGCTGCAGGCCACGCCAACCGTGAACGCGTGACCAACGACCTACGTCAACGATACTGGGTCATACATCTGCGACCCACCGTACGCACAATCGAAAGAAACTGTGCTTATTGCAAGAGATTAAAGGGAACGCCACAGACGCCGGCCACGGGAGACCTGCCGCACGCCCGCCTGGATTCTTTCCACCGGCCGTTCACCAATAGCGGTGTGGATTATTTTGGACCAATGATGGTCAAGATAGGCCGCCGCCGTGAGAAAAGGTGGGGGGCACTGTTTACGTGTCTCACGACCCGCGCCATACATATCGAGCTAGTCGCATCACTCTCGACGGACTCTGCAATAATGGCATTAAGGAGGATGGCTGCGCGCAGGGGATGGCCACAACTCATGTATTCGGATAACGCGACCAATTTCCACGGAGCTGATCAAGAACTTCGCACCGCCTACGCCGAATGGCTGCCTGCCCTAGACAACGAAGGGCTGCAGCATCGAATGGAATGGCGCTTTATACCTCCTGGCGCGCCCAATCAAGGCGGCGCATGGGAAAGGATGGTGCGCTCCGTGAAGACGGCCCTCAAGGTGACCCTGAGAGAGAAGGCGCCTCCAGAAGAAGTCCTCAACACCCTCCTAGTTGAGGCAGAATTCTCCGTGAACGCGCGACCACTAACCCACGTCAGCGTGGACCCAAACGACCCCGAAGCCTTGACCCCTAACCACTTCCTGTTGGGGTCTTCGAACGGCCTACCTGCAACGGGACCATGCGAAGAGGACGATCGACGGACGTGGCGAGCTAGTCAAGCGCTCGCCGACCACTTCTGGCGGCGCTGGCTACGAGAGTATCTGCCCACATTAGTACCCCGCGGCGAGTCACGGAACAACGCGCGGCCACTACAAATTGGCGACGTGGTCCTGATAGTCGACAACACGTTGCCCCGGAACACATGGCCGATGGGGATAGTGGAGCATGCATACCCTGCAACTGACGGCAGCGTTCTTGTAGCTGAAGTTCGGACCAAAACCGGAACCTTCCGACGCCCGGTGAGCAGGCTCGTCGTCCTGCTGAAGAAAGAAGAGGCTACGCAAGCTGCGCCGGGGGGAGAGCTGTAGCGGACGCCGAGCCTGCAAGATTAGTTTAAGTTAATAATCTAAGTGATAATCAAACTCGTAATATGTAAGAATTATTAACTTACCTTCCAGAAGCATGAGGGCGCCACTTGTATAAAGCCCATATGTTAAAGTACTGCGAAACTTTACTGTAGCGAGAGCCAAATCGATATTTCTCTATTTTTAGGATCTAAACATAGGTTTTATCAATATAGTTTAGTGTATTTAGACAAACCTAAGTGAGAACTACCAATGTAAAATAGTTAGAACATTGTAACGAGTGTAATAACATGGATATCGAACCAAACAAATTCCCCATACAACGAACACTTTAGAGCCGTGTGCAAATTTGAAACAACCGGATTGGTCGAGCCCAAGTAGTTTAGTACCGTGTACGCACTACCAATGGTTGCGGACCTCTATAAAAGGAGGGTGAAAATCCATGTTAATTCATTCGATCCTCGGCATCCAAAGCAAGAACAAGGAACTGGAAGAAATAGGAATTATAATTAGGGAAGATAAATAAACATACAGGTTGTGAAGAAACCACGTTTTTCATTTATACAGTCCACTACAGCATGAAAATCCATAATTTGGCTTCGGAACGTAACTCTAAAGATATGATAATTTAACTTTAACAATTCATGGTTTGAACCTACACTTGTTAAAATTTATGAAACAAAACATAGGTAACATTTAAAACGGTCGCGAGCGGGATTCGAACCTGCGCCTCCCGGATAAAAACTCCAGGCGCTCTGACCACTAAGCCATCTCGACCTCTGCTCACCACCTGATATCATGCTCGCGACCGTATTCTTTTTCCATTTAATATAATAACTTTAGAGTTCGCTAAGCATGCGTTAATGCTTTTCAAAGATTTATCTTGAACTTTAGAGTTCGCTACGCATGCTTTAATGCTTTTCAAAGATTTATCTTTAACATTGAAAACGTCAATTGGAAGTCGAAAAGCTAAATTAATAACTATATAATTATAAGGTCCTAATTTATTATAGGGGTCAATGTGTAAATGATAATGGAGTAATTTAAGCCATAATTTAAATTACTCCATTTTTTTTTCGTGCTGTTTGTCATTCTAGGCACATTTTCGTCTTGCTAGTACTATGGTAGTTAGAAATAATTTGTTATATGTATTTAATTCTTGGCTTAAGTGAATATATTTGACTTATATACTAACCCTTTCAAAGGAAATTACCTAATAAATTAGGACCTTATATAGAATAATAAACGTTTGTTGAAAATATATTATCAATTCATAGATGCTACTAGACTTTTCGATATGGACTTCAATTTCAAATAAAGCTTATTTTTACCAATCTTAGATACTTACTTAAGTAATTACAGTCGACAAACAAAGTTTATGTTTTTAAGATTTGTATAATTGTTTTCCTCGGATTACGTTACTCGTAGTTGGTAAAATTCAGCATATAGAAAAAAGGCAAAATGTTAAGAAACAGTGCGTATGTTTTAAGTACCTATTCGTTTTATTTTTCTCAAATTCTTCCTTTTTTATTCTGTCAAACATTTTATTTTACCTCTAGGATAGCTATAAATGACTTTGGTAAAATCTAGCCCTAAAGAATTCTGTCAAAAATTCAAAGAAGTTTAAGTCTACTGAGACTTACCAAAGGCTAGGTTTTCCAAAGTCACATAAAGCAATCCTAGAATTAAAATTGAATTTTGTTGAAAAAGACTAACTCTTGGTCACAGTTATCTGACTTTAATAAATCTATCTTGAGAGACATACCTAGTATCACACAACGAGACTTCACTCTCACAAACATGCTATTTGTTACACGAGTCATTTCTCCCCGTTGTTTTCCAGCATAATATTTTACTTTATAAATACCTCATCACTATGCATGTAGGTTGCCGTTAGAATATCCTACTAATCTATTCCGAGGGTGGTTTAGTACTGGCAGATAAAGGCGAGATGACATAAGATTGATGAAGACTCCCGACGTGGATTTCCACGACAGGATAAAACGAATTTATTTCTGTTCTACACTGTCTTCTGTCAACGATGATCCCCGTTTCCGCTATTCTTATTTTCGCAAGTAATTTTTATATCTCAGAAATTTTTGGTGTCGCTCTGAGTTTGAATTTTATTTAAGCAAAACCAAATCAAATATTTAAGTATTCCTAATAATTTTTATTTGTTGAATCTTTCTCATGACTAACTATTTTGATTTCAATAAGTAGTTACTAGGTATCAAGTATTTACTTGAAAGATCTCTTCATATTGAAGAAAGGTAACATATGTAGGTTTGGTTAATCTGCCTGCCAGAATGTTTTTATTAAATATGTTTTAGTAGACAAAGCAACATCAAGGTCCGTCACCGCCATCACTACACAAGTTATGATTTTAAATTAATCTTGTATTAAAACCACTTTTAACCGGACTAACGCTGTTCGAAACGTCAGGAAAACAAAAACCAATAATACACGCAATTAATCCGGTTAAAAGTTGTTTTAATACAAGATCAAAATTCATCAAGAAAAAAATTTGATTCGCACTTGGCCACGTTATTTATTTACATTTATTATTTATTTTATTTGTTGACTGTTGACATTGAAAGCTTGTTTGCCTCGCCTAAACTAACGGATCGGATTTTTCCGGGCTAAGGAACTAATGGTATATTTGTTTAGGACAAGTTTACTCGAAACTGCCGCCTACGCATTCATTAATTAGACTTAGAAATCGTTTATCATGTCATCAATGTGTTTGAATTAGAAATAATTTAATTTCTGTTTTATTAATCGGAATTTATGGTTCCTGTTAATTTTTATGTTTATAATTTGTAAGATCTGCTTCGAGACTAAAATAAATAATTTTCTTTCTTTCAAACATAACATAGTACCACGCATGTATCCCAGTATAGTGTCAGTATAGTCCCATGTATAGTGTTATTGGATTTTTCTATTTCCTATAGACCGTTCGGTCGTACCTATTGTACACCTATATTTTACAAATGCTTTTAATGGGTGAGCCTATTGACATGTAGGTATGACTGGGCTCTTAATTCCAAACTCGTGGCTGCAACTAAGAATTTGGAAATAGAAAAATCCAATAACACTTCGCTCGATCCGGCAATCAAAACCAGGACCTCAAGTTCAACGTCTGACGAGACTAATGAGTTTTTTATAGTTATATTTTGATAATATAGTTTTAGTGTATTTAAATCAATGTTTAGATTTTTAATCGAAGGTCATTATTTATTGATGTAATTTTATTTATTTATTTAATTCTTTATTGTACACCAAAAAAAAATTTATTCAAGTACATAACAAAAGTACAATGGGCAGCCTTATTACACACGGCAATTTCTTCCAACATCCAAACATGGGTCCTTTATTTCCTCCATAGCATAAAAAACTACCGCTCTACTAGACCTGATTACTTTTATATCGCAAGCTACATAAAATGACTAAAACCTAATGATCAAGTTAGTATATTATATTATTTTATGATTTAAGACATTTCTTGTTCCTTCCTCTGACATGATTGATCACAAAGAAAAACCTAATACCTACGGCGAGAAAAAATCTACTAAGTCTGAACAGAGCGACAGCTAATTTGTCAAATGTCAAAATGCTCCAATAATTTCATGGCTTCGCAACCAACGCCGAGTTATTCACATAGTGGCGTAGCTAATTAACGGCTAGCCGAAGGTCCTTGCATTTATTATATAGAAGTGAATCAGGTTGTAAAGATACTTTGTATATTTTTTTAATAATATTATCATGGGTATTTATGCCTTAGCTAAAACAATTCTATTGATATTTGTTTCCGGTTCCATAAAACGCGCCATTAAATGGAGAACCATTAGCACGTGACGGAAGTCACGGAACGGACTCGTTCTATTTCTTGCGTCTCATTCTTTCACTTACCCTTATAAAGGTTATAACGGTTGAAAGTCTTTTTTTAATTAATAGAATTATTACCAAAAAAGAGAATATTTGATATGATTTCTTTATCATTCATAGATATTCTTGTTAAACTATTTCATCATCCCCCTGCCCTTATCCCAATTTATTTGGGGTCGGCGCAGCATGTATTCTTGTTCCATACATCTTTATTAGCTGTCATATCGTCAGTCACCCCTTTTCTAGTCATATCATCTTTAACACAATCCATCCATCGCTTCCTCGGTCTTCCTCTACTCTTATAGCCATCTACATTCATACTCAAAACTTTCCTTGTCACATGACCCTCATCCCTCCGCATCACATGCCCATACCATGCTAAACGATTTCTACACAACTTCTCAGTCACCGGTGCCACTTTCAGACTTCCTCTTATATATTCATTTCTAATTCTATCCATCCGCGTCACACCACACATCCTTCGTAACATTCTCATCTCAGCTGCATGTAGTTGTCTTTCATTCATTCCCTTCGTGGGCCAACATTCTGAACCATACAAGACGGCAGGTCTAATAATTGTTTTATAGATTTTCCCCTTAAGTTTAAGGGGAATTCGGGGGTCACAAATAGTTCCCGTGACCTGCCGCCATTTCATCCACCCTGTGTTAATTCTGTGCTTGACGCTCCGGTCTATTTCGCCATCGCATTGTATGATAGAACCCAGATACCGAAAGTCGGAGCAGACTGGAGAGACCGCCAAAATCACAAAACATGTACTCTGTTTTGGTTCTGCTGATTTTTAGACCAACACTCTCCAGATTATTTTGCCATTTCTCAAGTCTGCTCTGGGTCTGGGGCCCATCTTCACCGACAAGAACAATGTCGTCGGCAAACAGCATGCACCAGGGTGCCTCTTCCTGTATGTCCAACGTCAGAGCGTCCATTATCATCAGGAAGAGGTAAGGGCTTAAAGCCGACCCCTGATGCAAGCCTACAGCCACACTGAACTTGTCGGTGTTGCCAGCAGCTGACCGGACATATGTACTGGATTGATTATACATAGCACGAATTAACTCCACATACTTCGCAGGCACGCCTTTCTCTTTCAAAGTCCACCACAACACATCCCGAGGTACTCTATCATACGCCTTTTCCAGATCAATGAACACCATGTGCAAGTTCTTATGTGCACGTCTGTACTTCTCGCACAATTGGCGGAGTGCAAATATGGCGTCAGTTGTACCTCGACCTGGCATAAACCCAAACTGATTTTCGGATATCATACTCTCCTCTCGCAACCTTTTCTCTACCACTTTCTCCCATATTTTCATACTGTGTGACATAAGCTATTTGTTAAACATTCTTGTTAAACTATTTCGGAGTAATAATGTAGGACCTGACATTCCACCTATATTCATGTTTATATCTATAGGTATATCTGCCTAGCCTTTTCCCATTTATGTACATTGGGATCGGCTTCCAATCAAACCGTATGCAGCTTAATACCAGTATTTTATATGGAGCGACTGCCTATCTGACCTCCTCAACCCAGTTACTGGGTAACACGATATCTCGTGGTATGACTAGTTGTCAGACTTTAACACCTTTGACTACCCATAACGGCTGTCATAGATCTTAATTTGACAACCTTTCCTGTTTTTTCTTCTCTTTTAAAACGTATGGTAATGATTCTTATGAACCTCCCCAAGTGAATGTAAGATCACGAAATTTGAAGACTCCTTTAATGAAGTACCGTTTGTTACCATAACAGGGTATTTTACCATAAAATCAATTTATATTAAAAGAAGAACACTTGCTTATAACTATAACACTTAACATAAATTTATTACTTTTTATTACGTTAGACAACAACATCAACACAAAATACACACCTCAATAGATAACCACATTAGCATTAATCCACTAAACAAAATAAAAAATCTAAATAAATAAAAGGAAAATCATAATATTTTTATTTTTATAATTACATTCTTACCGAACGTCACTTGGTAAGACCTTGCTAATAACACCAACATTGATTTCACTCAGTAATAATATCTAAGGTTTTCGCGATGTTTTTCGCGATGTTTTAGGAAAAACAAAAACCAATAATACACGCGATTAATCCGGTTAAAAGTTGTTTTATTATAATTGATTTCACTAAATGTTATTGCTCGGTGTATTGGATCCATTTCGTTTAACTACTTGTAAAATAATATAAAGTCCATCATATTACCTGACTGGTGTGGTCGCCCCGGAGCCGGAGCCGGCGCGCGACGGCGACGCGAGCTCGGCGCTCGGCGGCGTCGCGTGCGACACCAGCCACGCGTCCACCACTTGCCGCGTCGCCTTCCTGCCGACAATTGGTGCGTTTACCTCATTTAATACTTCCAAGAATTGCAGGAATGACAGCGTTTTGTGCAAGTGATTATGTGATTTAAGTGTCGCCGACGGTTTGTCGCTCACTCTTCGTGTGCAAGTCTGCATTAAAACAGTGCGCTAAGTGTTTACGTCATGGTATAATTATAAGTTGTTAGTTTAACAAACAAGCTACACATCAAAGATATGTTTATTAGAATAATTTAACTGTCCTTAACTATAAAAAGTTAACAATTAGTCATCACTTTATCAATTAGTACGTCATTAGTTATGCCAATAAGATCCTCAACGAAATTTAAACTAAAGAGTTTTCTAATTAAGCTGATATTTTTAGTTCTAATTAATTTAAACATTTGGCACATTATTGCAATAATCACAGATCACACAAGCAGTACAATTATTATATTCCAATCCGCATAAAATGTACATCCGACGAAATAATCGTCGACACATGCATCTATCTCTACCTCACAATAATGACTAGAGAAGGACAAAAGTACGATCCTATTACACGTACACATAGTAGTACGTACACGTAGGTGATTGTAACGGAAACTTGTTGATAACAATAGTATTCATATAAACTAGTTATCTCTAGTTGACTAACTAGCATCGTTGTCAATGTTTGTTTGGGACGAGAGTTAACTCGAACTGAACTAAGTGTTAAGATTTGTATTCGAATGCGTAACAGTTTTTATTAGACCATGTTTTATCCTGTCATATTTTCTGTGAGTTTAGAATTACCTTTAACGCGAATGAAGAATAATCTGATGTTGTGTTTTAATTTAGAAACACCACTTAGGTCAGAGACCAGACCAGACCAGTAGAGAGTCATTTCAGAATGTGCAAAACATATTTCTTTAAAAATACTTATTTTTAATGACATCCTTTCGGCTCAGCTACGTACAGAATTATACGTTGTAACAATAAAAATCTATTGTTTCTGCTAATGAGCGAGGCAACAGCTGGACGGATGGATGCCGAGAATGAGCGGTACCTGAGTATGTTACTAGACTGGCTACTGATGGACAAATGGATATACCAAGACCAAAAATACTGGGTATAATGCTAATCCATATTACAAAAGCGTTTTCAAACATGAATTTTTAATATAATCCCCTTGTTTGAAACTCCGCGAAATGTCAAGCATTGACGCAATTACTTGATCTACATAAAAATTACGACAACCGGGCACGGTTCGTGTTTCTTTTGTTTTCAAAATTATAATGAGTTAACTTTAACAAAGATAAAAGCACTCCGGGATAATGAGATTAGTAGTCAGGCCTTTCAAGTATTAATGCTTTTATATTTCCATGTCGATTTAATAATGGTAGGAAATCTTTTTGGTAAAACTTATCTCATCCTTAGCTAGCCAAAGGATTGAAATTATTAGAAAATTTAGAGAGCTTAACCGTTGAAATCTAATTTAGACACGACTGTCTTTATTCACAAAGTACAGAACAGAAACAAACCGACGGAGTAGAGCTGCAGGATATTTGTGCAAATCACTTGCAAGGGAAATAGCTTTCAAATTGCCATACATTACGTTTTATGCTCTAAAAATCCTATATCACCTCTATTTACTACGAAAATCGACTGTCAGAATGGAAGCTATTTAATTTCATGTTCAAAGAAAGAAAGAAAAGGATTTATCCTGGTGGCAAAATAAATCCTTTTCATTCTACTACGCAATGACCACTTCTTAGTATCATCAACATGCCGGCCGTATGACATCTAAGTCAGATGATTCAAGCAGCGTCTAGGGAGTTTAAGCATTAAGTTTCTTACTATGCTAAGAAACTTAATGCTTAAACTCCTACTGCATTTATAACTACCAATGCACCGAACTGCGACCGAACTGAAATCCCACAAGAAGCTCTACAAACTCTAGTAGGACTTGGGAAAGCCGATACCGAAACATACAAATACTCGAGGAACTGAATATACTAAAGAAGATTTAGTAGGAAAACGAATATTTACCCTCAAAGCGAAATAATTTAAAGAAAAGGACCCAATAATGTAGTTATTTTATAACCATGATGGTGACAACAAGGATACGGACAATAAAGTAGGAAAACCAACAGCAAACTAAGCTGTACTACATACATAACATTAACAAGACGAACATATTAAACTAATAAATATTCAGCAGCTTCATTCCTTAGTGTAGAAAAGAAAGAAATAGCAGTGACATGCTCCTTCCAATTTTCCGGGCGTCGAACCAAAAGATAAATGGAAATTCTCCAATGTGACAATTTGTATACCAGTGTAGTGTTGTAGAGTACACATGGTCCGTATATTTCAAATTAAATTTAATGAGTCTACTAGACTTGGGATGCGCTAAAGTATTTTACAAGATAACACTAAAATGCTGTGTAGCCTATCGCATTATTTATTCAATAAGATTCAATAAAATTTAATTTTACATATTATCGACATTAAAGTCGCGTGCCTAAAAATTTATGGTAGATTATATTGCTCACACTTGTTTATTCTAATCGGAATGTTCTGAATAAATTTTAAGATTAATGTAAAATCGAAAGTTGAGCATTTATTAATCGAAATGTGATTGACGTCAATTTCATGAAAATTACATTTATTATTATACCTCAAAATTTGATGAAAGTTTATTGATAAAGAGCAATGCCTTCAAAAGGCTACATTAAGTAGGTTCAAACAATACGAGTAAGTATAAAACAAATCTATACAGAATTATATTAAACTAGCTGTGCCCCGCAAACGTTGTTCTGCTATATATTTTTTCTGGATAATGACACCCCAATCAATAAAGTATAAAAATAGCCTACAACCTATTCTCAGACCTACCAAACATACACAAAAAATTTCAAAAAAAACTGTCGTTCCGATTCGGAGGACTTCGATAACAAACACTGTGACACGAGATTCTTATATATTAGAAGATTAACCCAGTTTTTGCCCGACTGCCCCAAAAGGAGGGTTATGTTTTCAAACAGCTGACACACAAGTTTTTTCTTTTCGTTTAAATTCTTCTCATTATTCTTCATACTACTACATGTCAGTCATCCTACATATTCAAGCCAATTCTTTGATTTATAAAACTAATCAGTGTCTTCATCTTAAACGTTTTATGGCCCGTTCAGGAACGCAAGAAACATTGACACTATAAACTTTAATAAAAATAACTACTTCCAGAATAAGTTGGTTTATGTCTGGTTTTACTGCACTAAGTTCTGGTTGGAAACTGGTGCCACTATAATGGCCCGTAAAACTTTAATAGTAAATGTAAGGATGCTTTATATCCTATACTAGGAAAAATGAATTTTTGCTTCCGAAACTCCAAAGCTGGGTATAATTCATGATACAGTTTAAGGACTGGATGACACAAGACCAAAATTATGATATAACAGAACGGATGCGAGGAAAGAAGGAAGGCATCACTCAACAGTGCCATGAGGCACACTAAATAGAGAGTGAACCATAAGTCGTTATAAATAAATAATAATTACGCCTATTCCCTGAAAGTCAAGGTGGCCGAGTGGTTACCTACCTCTTGAGTCACAATTTGTAGGTACAAAGCGCGCATGTAACAATGTGACTTATTCAGTGTCACTTTCTTAGTTATTCTAAGACATCACAGACATCTTGAAGAAACCTGGACTTAATGGCTGAAATCGCCATCCCGCAATGAGTTACCGTGATGATCAATGTTCGTGCCTTTTCTGTATGAGATGAGGCCTGAGGCCTTGCCGTAAATGGGACTGTTATGGGCTGGTTATGTTTAACGTATATTCCCTGAAGGGTTAGAGTATTGTAGTACATCCTCCCCGAAGCAGACAACATGTCAACAATCGACATGTGTCATATGTGAGTCATTAGACAGTAAAAAGATTAGGTCAAGTAAATGGTGCTATTACTATCAAAACTTAAACTAGTTTTTGAAGATAGTTGTGCTTTATAAGCGGATTTATGATCATTACAGAATCTTAATGTTGACAATATAGAGCAGTGATAGCCTAGAGGTATGACCGTTGGACTGACAAGTCAAAGGTTGCAAGTTCGAATCCAAGGCACGCTGTCACTGACCACTGTTTTTTCGAAGTCATGTGCGTATTATAAACTAATTATCACTTGCTTAAAACGGTGAAACAAAAAAACACCGGAAGGAAACTAGCACACCTGAGAGATTTTCGATGGTGTGTACAGCCATGTCAGAGACCTGCGAGTGGTTTCAACTCTGACACTAGATTGTTCATCAACCGCTCGATAAAAAGAATGTTGAGAACTCTGATATGATTTCCGTTTTCTAAGTGGCTACTTATGCTATGGACCACCGAAACACTGCGGCTGTTGAGGAGGCTTCTTCAACAGCCGCAGTGTTTCGGTGGTCCATTCACAAACCGCACGAAAGCTGGTGCAATCCATAAAATCGGTCTCATTATTATGTTCATAACTATCTATAATATGTATGCATTTAGAAATATATAAGTATGTTTATCAGTTGTCTAGTACTCATAACACAAGCTCTGCTTAGCTTGAGACTAGACGGCGTTGTGTGGTAGTTGTGGAATATTAATATTAATATTAACTAATAGTAAAAGTATATGACTGAGAGTGATCAGTATTAATGAACTTCCTTGTACCTCCTCATGTTTCCGAATTACAGCATCCTACTGTTTGTTTTATTTATCGGAAATATATTTAACGGTTAAACCACTGATTTTATTACCGAAAAAGCAGCAACAATTTTATGATTTATGAGTTTATGAGGTTGCGTTCCGTTTAGCGTGCAAATGTTTAATTTAAGAAATATGGCGTCAATTTCATTTAATTATCTACGTGACGTCATTAGCTCGTAATAAAATAATTTATTAATATAGTCGTGTATGGGTACGACTATATTAATAAATTTACATAAAATTGCGTTGGCATTTAAAATTTTATTCAACAATCTTATTCTGTTAACAATTATCAATTGTTTATGAAGAAATGAAGTGAAGTCATATATATTAAACATTTAAGTCACACATGTACGGTTTCCGTATTGGGTTTCCGAAAACAATTCCGGAATATCATAAGCCTAGTGCAGACGTTCGTTTTATTTATAACTAACATGCTCTCGGCTCCGTCCGCGTGCATGTCGGAAAATAATATCATGTCATATACGAACAGAACGTCGTAATAATTTAAAATAATAAAAATTATTTACAAAGGGTATAAAGGTTACACTATTTGTTTCATACAGTTGGTTGCTTAATCTTTGACAATGTTAAAATATATAGCAATGTCCGGCCTCTATGAACGATAGAGTAATTATACATATTTTCTTTAAAAGGTTGACCCTTTAGTATCAATGCATTGAAAGTTTCATCTAAATCGGTCGATTCGTCAATTGTTATCCATTAAAATAACCCAATTAAAGTTTATGAAATATCATAAATATACAGAAACAGTACCTCTAGAGTTTTATTAGAGTACATAGCTGGACTCTTTTTCTACCAATAAAACAAATGTTAGAACTTGATTCCGAACGAAAATATCTACATCGCCATTTAATTTGTAAAACTAAGTATGAAGTGCGTTCAATTGGGTGCCCTACTAAGGAAATTGAATTCGGAAATCGTATCAGGTACCTACCTGTGCAACCAGGATTAAACTTCAGAATAGGTAAAATGCACCATGGACTAATTATTATAAATGCTTCATGACATGCACACACTATACGGTTTACCTATAAAATATAGAAAATTCCTAGTAAGGGGTCGAATTAAAGTCTGCTTATGTTAAGAGACTCCTACTTAGGGGATGATTTAAGTGTTGTTGGTGATAACGGGCATAAGACCTTCATCAAATACATCTATTTGTATAAACATAGTGTGAACTATACTACAGTTTTTTTTTTTTGTTAGTGCGTTGTTACCTACTAATTTAAGTTACGTAAACAGTTTACATATCGTTTCTATAACTTAGTCTTTGATTTAGATTTATTTTGCGTAATGTGTTGATATTATCTGACTTATTTGTTATTTTTAAATGTTTTTTATTGTTGTGTGCGTTAATTGGCGCGCAGATATCAAACGTTTTCTTTCTTATAATGCCTCATTTTAATGTTAAATCTTCTTAATTAAAATTCAGCGAATAAAATTATTTTCCTGCATTTTCAAATTTGCTTCTCTAGCCTAAGTAGCCAAAGTAATTAATCTACGTAACACTAATTCTAATTAAAGTCTAAATTGTTGGGCAGGCTTAATAAACCAAAAGTAAAGTGACAAAGCTAGAGGTTCCAGGCAACTGGGACATAGTAATTAACAGACCTAAACAAAACTATTAAGACTTGTGGCCTTCTGCTAATAAATTATAATTTATATAAGTGGGGACACAAACACGAATAAGCAGATGTTCGTTATTTGGTTTTAAGTTTTATCAATGAATCCCGTGGTTGTGGCGAATACATCTGGGAATAACGGAACTGCTGCGACCCTATCAGGCTTAATACTTTTTCAAAACGCATTAGTACGAATCGGGCCCAAGTTATAATAATTCATTATTTTTTATACCACAAAATGTTAAAATAACGGAATGTTGGTTAAGTTGGGTCTAATGCCTTCGACATTGTAGGTACAAGCTAGGAAATTTACTAATTAGATTTAGTATAAGAAGATAATTAACCTTCTATTACATAAGCGGTTGTGTACACGACCTTATTACTGCGAATTAATTACTGAACTGTAAATAAAAAACTATACCACGAAACAAGGCTAAGATAACAAAGAGTCGGCAACACTAAAGAAGGTAGACAAGACGGGTAAATCCAATTGTTAAACTTAGTCGCTAACGAGTGAGTCACTAACTTGATGTACGATCGCCGCCAACTATAAGTGAATGAGACAATGGACTTAAATGTAGTTGTACGATCGCTACAAATTATCTGCTAAGACTACAGTATTGTCTAAGATACCAGCATCTTCGACAAGTTGGACTGCGGATTAGTTTATTCAACCCTGATCGCGTTCTTTCACTCTGATAGTTCTATCCACTAAGACCCCTTCATTCTCTGGCTGATGTTCTCCAGTAGCCCGAAGCTTCTTCTAGTAGTTCGTACTTCGTAGCGATTAAGACAAACAGTGGAATGGCTTCATGGATTTAACAGACTATAATTTTGTCAAAGAAACTAGGTTCGGCAGTAATTGTCGTCGTTGAATTGACAACATTGGTAAAATCGCGGAAACAAAGCCATTTATATATCCAACAGTAGATCATGCTGGGATAAAATTATGAGAATTATGAATATTGATCGTCGATGCGTTTTCTAAACGAAAAGACGTTCGTCCGTTTATTAAAATCTTTGGACCAATTCTTCGAACGTAGATAATTTCAGTATGGAATTTGTCACTCACTATATGTATATTGCAGAATTATTTAAAAGAATAAGAATTATTTACAGCCACAGGCCCTCGCTCACTAATAATATTCTACGATGAAGAACATTAAAAGACTATAGGCGATCGACCTTGTCGAACCAAGTGGAGCCACAACGCATAAGCTAGTTCACATTAACGCCCAAGAATTTCTATTGTTCTATTTTTTGGTGACGATTCCATGATAACACAATGGAACAATTAAAATATCAAAACAAAACCTTAATTCAATTGTCTAAAAAACAAACAACAAAACGTTTGAATAGCATCGCATTGGGATGGGCTTTTGAAATAATTAAATTACGACAAAAGGACCCAGAAATTCTGTAAACCCCTTCTTTTAGTAATCAAAGACTTACGATTAATTAAGGGCAAATTTAATTTATTAAGGCCGTAATCTTTCTCGACAAAATTGAAGGCCGGAATAAATCCTAATTGATGTCAAAGAAGCTGAACAAAACAAAATGCGTTAATCTTGACTGGATGATATTTTCAAGGTTATAATAATAAATTGAAATGGACCATTTGAAATTACAAGAGATTGGTATCAATTGTACTGTAGACCGCCTAAATTAAAATTAGATCTGCTATCTTTTCCTTACGGTTACTAAACGGACGATGAGATTATCTATCTTAGAACGAGAGGGGTTGAATCAAGAGATGTCTAATTAGACCACTGTCTTGACGTTAATTGACATTTCTTGAAATTGTTATTTCATAATTCAACCAGCCTTGTTGTTATAGTAACTGTTCTAGTACAAGATAGCAACATCAATATAATATATTATGAAGCATTTTAATTACTCAATGGGAAACCCGCTTTTTATAGGTATTCAATTTTACCTCTCGCAGTGCAGCTTTGTCCTGTGCAATGATCAGTGAACTTTGTAAATAGCATGCATAGCGAACTCTAAACTCTTTAGACGGGTTCACTGCCTTATAACAAGAATGCCAGCAATACGAGTATGTATACGAGTTTCAGGTCCTTATGTCCTAATCATATAGCTTTGTAATTTATGTACCTACTTCTCTTGACGATAATTTGTATTACTTCGAACAATTTTATCAATTTGAATATAACTTAATTAACCCAACTTTAACAGAGGGAAACTTTCATATTTATTTAAAAGCCACAAAATGTTTTAAAGCTAAAATATTATACAAACCCATATAATTTCTCTTACATATTCGTTAAATGATTTCAATGCTAATTAAGTCTTTATTTTACCCGATGAATCAATATTAGTGACTGATTTTCAAAAGTTAATCATTTTTTATAGTGCGGAGCTACTAAACGAATTATGAGTCAACATTTAAGTCAGAGATGTCAAGCTCCCATAGTGTCCCCCTCAAAAGATACCCACTAGAATTTCTCGGTATTTGTCTTTTTCGTTGTCTCGCTCTTACTGTAAGAAAGCTGTGATTTCAGTTTCGTTTGTATGAGTACGTCATAATCGACACCATTATGTTAGGTTGGTGTAACTAAAATCGTTTTTCCACGAAACATAGCTATCAATCGTTTTGCTCTCGTTACGAAATGTTGCCGACCCAGTTGGTACATGTATCGTTACGCACGTGTCGTCAGGCTTAGTCCCATCTGTCATGGCCACCGACTAGGTGCCTGTCTACCGGATATTTTCTTGTTAACTTCGCTTTTTGGACACTAGTTTTCTAGTTTAGTTTTCTGGTTAATGAGTCACGTTTGTCGAACTGGTTTTTGCTGTATCTAGGCATGCAGTAAGGCTTTGTTTTTGTTTTTATTATATTAGAGACAGGTTTTAACCACGGTGTAATTGAAATACTTTGACAATACGTCATATATGCATAACCAGTAGTAGTTATGTAGATTTTTTCTGTAACTTTATTTACAGTTTATAAATTATCCTAATACTGGTAAATTAAACAAACAGGCCAAAGATACTCACACTGGCACACGTTACAGCCAATAACAAATTACACGAATAAGGCAAAGCTAATAAAATCCTATTTCTCTAATAATTAAATAGTTCGTTCATTATTGACACAAGTTATTGGTCCGCAAGCACCCATTGGACGTGCGGCGCGGGATTAACTGAAAGCTTTCGATGATTATCGGAGTTATGTCTGTGATGCACGTACGATGACAGAATATTAATTTTAATCCTTACATGGCGGGCGTGATTTTACAGTCGACAAAATTGAATCATGTCTCACCTACACAATGTTACAATATTTGGTTTGATATTGACAAAGTTAAATACACAATACAATACAATACAATAAAATGTTTCCGTCTCAAAATCAAACCCGAAATTGAGTTAAATTGGCTCACGATTCCATGTTGTCGACGGTACAGTGAAATACGTATTTCCGACGAAAAAAAACTCGTAATAAAAATAGATCGATTGTTTCAACAGTCAGAATGCGTGGGCCCGTCAATGACTCAACTATGAAATAGAGTAAAAATTCAAGATGATTTGTATTCATAGAAACAATTTTCGATCGTACTTTGTGGCGTTCTGCTCTCTCATTACGAATAGGAGATCGTGACAAGATGGATACGTATGTCATTAACATAATATTGAATGAATTTGAATGTTTAAGATACCGATATTTCCAGATAGTAAATTAAAATTATACGAGGGATATATCTAATTGAGTGTCGAGGTTCACCGAGACCGTCAACAAAAAATATTATAATTATAATAATAAAACAGTTGAGTACCGACGTGAAAAAAATCCCTAACACTTTTTAATCGGCATTTGTTTGCAAATGCGGATTAAAATTCTTCAGCACCACTACCTTGTTCCCGTTCAACACTAACACAACTTGTTTTTCTTCTTTTAGTTCATTGACACATAGTTTTTTTATTTTTATATTAATAATATTTTTACTTGGGTTTCAGTTAGACAGAAACGAGGAAATATGGCAGTAGTTCCGTTTATACAACTACGGGATACGAAAATCTCGAAGCCCGCTTTAATAGTAATTCGCATTGCGTCCGCCTGCAAGCGGGCTATTTGAATTAACCATTGTATACCAAATCCGTGTGACCCAACTAGTGCACATTAGGGTACAGTTGTCGACAAATAGAACAATGTAGGAAAACATAAATTATTGTGGATGGCTTTTGTTAAGCTACCAAGGAAAAATTGTTTTAGGTGAGTTATAGTACAATCAACATTAACATGATATAATCAGCCCATTACTGTCCCAATGCACGGCAAGAGCCTCTTCTCATATAGAGATGGTGATGGCGATTTCAGACTATTAGGTACAGATAGCCTAACGATGTTTTACTTCACCGTATCTATGTCTGTGATATCTTAGATTACCTAAGAAATCTACGACTACGTCATACGTACGACTGAAAAGTGACATTCGTACACGCCAAACTTGAACCCATAGCCAGCGTTCAAGAAGCGGGCCTTTAACCACAAGGCCACCACGACAATCAAAAATTTACAGTACTTCTGCGTAGGTACCTACCTAAACAGAAGTATCGGCTTTTTGAAAGAAAAAAAATCATTTTGAGGTACGCTGCTCCGGACGCTTTCTGTTAATAATTTGAAATCTACGAAAAAAATTAAAACTGCCTTCTATGTCGCTGAATGTACCGATGATTCATTACGTTCGGGGCATTCAGATATTTCAATTAGAGGATTCAAACTAGAATCAATGAACAGATTTTCACATTGCACTGCGTTCTAATATGAATTACGATTCAATTACCGAAGCATTGTTTTAGGCTAATTAATGCAGGGCGCATTTAAATTTGTAAGCGTCGACTCATTGGTTCTAGTTCAATATGTTTTGATAAAAGGTTCGTCTACACCACGAGCATTCGCGCGTTAACAATCGGCTGGAATCCTTCTTGCCATGCTTGCCGAATTAAAAAAATAACCTTTCTGAGTTGGTAGTTTTAAGTAATATAAAAATATACTTACAAAATGCTACAAAACCATACATTAATCCAATTCTTCAATTTCAAATTCTGCTCTAAAAAAAGCAACCGAATTGGACCAAGCATTAGCTAGCTGACTCGCGTACACAAAGTTTTTCTGACCAGTACGCTCCAACAAATACGAATTTTCATAAAAACACGTTCCAACACACGAACGTACGAATTATATTTGGGTCCGTATACTGCGCGACTGCTGACCATGTGGTCTCGGGTTCGATTCCTGGGTCAGGCAAAGTGTTATTGAGTTTTTCTGTTAGGAAATTCTCAGTAGCAGCAGCCTGGAGTTTGGAATTGTGCCCGGTAGATGGCAATAGACTCACCACCTATTACATGGGACTTAATAACATCGTAGGTGAAATGTGAGTGTACAACTGTGTACACCTCTGCCTACCCCTACGGGGAATACAGGCGTGATGCTATGTTACGTATATGTGTACATACCCTAATACATCATTTAACGTTTTATGAAACAAGATTAGGACCAACTATTAGGCAATCCGTGTTCCCAGTGCCAGCACTAATTGCGTTGGCACCACTAAGCTTAGTCCAGTCAGCGCCGTTTAGATCTCAACTAGATGGCAACTATGTAAATGTACTTTCTCGTATGTTACGAACAGTCTAATATTGGGTACTGGGTTTTATAACTCAGTCTTCTGGCAACTATTTTCATAGCTATGGCACAATATTCTTCTTTCTGTCCTGCCCAAGGAACTTGTGTGCGGTTTTCTCTTGCATTTTTCCCGGTCAAACGTCTCCTTATCGTTCACTTCCATTTCATCGATATCATTCTTTTAACATTATCCATCTATCTTTTCTTTGGTCAACACTCTCCTGGTCAAATATTAGAGCATATTACTATGTACTCGTGGGAATCTACTTAATACGACTAGACTAGAATCGAAACGCATCTTTTAGTCTACGGAAAATATCATGAAAAACCGCAGACGTATTATTGAATTATAACGAAAAAGGCATTCACATGAAATACAGCTGTAGGTACATTACATCAAACAACACTTTTTAATGTTATAAATGTAATGAATCCTACATACATAATTATAATAATTTGCTTATCACTGGTTTAATGCCAATTTGGGAAGAAAAATACTAAATATCTTATACAACACCGGCGCATTTTCTGTCCGACACAATTCCTTTCAGATTAGTACGTAAAAAATAGATGAAAATATTTACCTCAAGAAGTAGTCATGCACGAACTCCTGGTTCTCATCGAGCCAGGCTTCTGTGCGCGCGCATTCAGCATCATAGCAGGTAGGCGCGGGCATGCCGCCGCCCGCGCCTCCCGCCGGCTCCTCTATGCTCCGCAACTGTAGGCCTGCGGACAATACAGAAAGACCATTAGTTTTGGAACTCAAGGCACTCTATTTGAGTTTTGTAATAGTTGTACTCTTCGAAAAAATCTGTGGATCACTGAATTTTATTTTCTGCTTTTCATGATGATTCAGTTCTGTCGTTTGACTTACAGTCAAGTGGCAGATAGTTTCAACGAGAACACAACTAATCGTTTTAATCACGTTCCATAGCTTTTCTAACATAATCATTTTTGTATTAAAAAGGGCCTAAAATAATTAAATAGTTTTTATTATCAAGCAAATGAAATAGATGGTGTTAGAAAGGCATGAATCCGAGTATGGTGTTATCGCACTGTCGGCAAATATTAACGCTCCTGAAATATTCAATCGTAATAGCTACCCTCTAAATATAATACCTAACCACTACAGTCTAAAAGCCAAGAATATGTACATGAATGGCATTTCCAAACGAGGTTAATAGTATAAGCCTCTTCTGAGAAAAATATTGAAACATAATACTACAAGAGCTCACAGCTTTATCGAATCATAAACACAAAGTGAAAAATACAGCCCACAAAAGACTCTTACAGAAAACATAAAATCGGAAAATGAGGTTTTGATTACAAAACCGATTCTGGGCAACAACATTGAAAATATTGCTGAAGATGTTAAAAAAACTATGTCATAACGTACACAAAGCAGAACTAATTGGCAATCTTAGCCATTTCATTGTGCCTACGTGAAAATAAATCAAATTCGTGAATAGTACCTGGGAACTGGGTAGCTGAATAACACCATTTACACATGAAATTACAAAAGGTAATACAAAACGACATGGTAAATGTAAACAATCCAAATTAAAAAGGCACCATTAAATGTCAAACGTAAATGACATTTCATGGGGCATTGTCAATGATAACTATACAAAAAGTATGAATATTTATTGCATTTCGACCTCATCCGACTACACAGGGAAATAAGGATTATACCTATGTACTTATATGATACTTAACATGGATCCAAAGACCAAACTCCGACAAAAATGCACAGGTGTAATTTTGTTCAAAGCAACAGCGGTGTTATATATTAATGACTGAATTCAGCAACGCTAAAAAAACAGAATCAGGTATACTAACTGCCCACACTTTCAGTTCGCAGCAGGGCGAACTCACTTGAGGAAACTAAAACTTGGTTAAACGCTACTACATCCATACTAATATTTAAATGCGAAAGTAACTCTGTTTGTTTATTTGTTTGTTACCTTTACATGACTAAACGGCTGAACGGATCGTAATGAAATTTGGCAAGGAGATAGATTGTATCTTGAGGAAGGACATAGGCTACCTTGAGTGGCGCAGACCAAGTCGCGAGCACCAGCTAGTTTGCTATATATCCTTGCCAACAGGCTTAGTTTTCGTTTCTTTGTCAAGACAAATTGGTTTTGTGGTAATTACGTTACAGACAAGCCACTAATACCTAAATTAGAGTTTTTAAGAAAATAAAAAACTACAAATGCATCGCAATATTGTGCAACCATCAATGAGCAATCACTTAACAGTACCAATTCTACTTATTCGAAAATCTGTACAAGAGATGACGAAACATAAATTACTGTTTCCATTTATTTTGTATTTACTGTTTCTTCGTCAGTCTTCCTGCGTCTTCTAAATCGTACTTAAATTATTCTAAGCACACAACAAACATAAAACTTAGGATACGTTCCCAATTTGTTAGACAGTCCCAGTATTTTAGAGTAGAGCATCTGTTGCCTAGGCTCTCGCAAAAGTATCCCAATAATTAGTTTAACCGTCGCGTTCTTCGATAATAATGTTACCAATTTTTTATTCTGTGACCTTTGCTCGTTCCGTTCGGGGATCGAACGTGACACACCTACATTACTTGTGGTGGTAATACGTGCCTCAGCGTGACCATTCGCATTCACCTGTTGACTGTTCGATTAAAGTCAGAAGTAACCTTCTGCTTCTTTATTTAGTGCAACGACTATTATGAATTAAAAATAACGGTTGCGACATTGAGAAACGAAATGTGACATCCGTTTAAATGACGATTATTAAAAGTAGCTGTAACGGAACGTAATAGTTGCAATGTTGTATATGAAATGATATTATACTTAAATATAAAAGTATACCATGCGCCCTTGTCAAAAGAAAATATTCTACTAAAACCCAGCCGTGCTCTTTTATTCATATGGTTAAATGGCTTTTTCATGTCTCTTGTATGTAGTAACTGTCTCACATAAAACATTATTTTATTTAGAACGACATCCTCTACGTCACAGTACACAGAATCACAATTATTCCCCTGCCCTCAAAAAATGTCTTAACTAACCTTAAGGCCATCTAACTGGGCATCGGAGGAGGCAATATATCGTTGCAATACGTACATCCAATGAGCATCATACGTCAAACATCGCATACATAATATAGAACTACCTTGATAGCTCGAATCTTCGCGAAGTCCTACCATATTATATTAGTATTAAGAAAATATTTGTTATTCTTAGTTAACTACGACATTGTATCCTAATCGATATCAAGTATAAATAAAATTGATGTGCCTGTCTCTGAATTTCAAAATAAATGCAAAAACGTACCTATTCATACAATGCCTAATCTTTTTTTATTATAATGTTGGTCCGTCTGTTTGTCTGAAAGTTTATCTTGAATAGGCTCCGAAACGGCTCAATGGAATTAATTTTAAACTTTCACGATTAAAAAAGGAATTTTAACTAAAATTTCCGGTAGGTATGTTCCGTTTATAAATCTGGCGGATTCAGAAGTCATTACATATAATTTTTATTTTTCATGAGCCTAATACACAAGGAGAGAATAAGGTAAACATTGCATTGCTTTAATATTACTCACTTGTAGTTCTTTTGAATTAGACTCAATAAGAACATGCAGAAATTTACTGAGACTCCTGACACCTAAACTAGGACAAGACCTGTATCTTATGTGTCAGTGTTCCTCGCTTGCTAGTCACAGAGTGATGCTTAACTGTTACTACATTAAACAGAGGATTTGTAAAAAAAAAAAAAATGACAATTTGTAATTAAGGAAAAGAACTACTTTAAAATACCTTAAAATTATATTATTTAGTATATGTTTATAGGTGTGTATGTGTGTGGTGAGATGTGCATATGTAGGTATGTGGTGAGGTGTGTTTATATATATATATTTGCGTGGTGCTAGGGTGTGTATGTGTGGGTGGGTGCTTGAGTGTACGTGATAGTTGACATAGGATTTAACCAGTTATACCAGCCAGCAAATCTTCAGTTGCTTGATAAGTTAGAGATAAGAGCCAATCTCTAACTTTCATTTTACATTTAATTCTATTCAAATGAAAGATATCCAATAGCTTGTGTTTTTTGTGATTATAAATATAAAGTGCTATTTGTCCAGTCCGAAAAAAGTGGCGAGCAGAGCTACTTCCTAATATATGTCGTTAATTGTTTTCCTGAAACAGACAATAATATATTAACTACAATATCATGGCGCTGTTGTATTGTAGCTATATCAACATGTTATTTGAGCCCGCTAGATTAAACATTTGCGTTTGCCTAATTGAAATTGACACAAGGTAGCATGGATGATCTACGTCGTAATTGAAGATGGCACATATAATCGGATGGTAGGTTACAAATATTGCGTTGCTTATACCAAAACTATTGATGTTGAAAATACGCCCGTTTATTGTTATTATTCTAAATGTCCATTGACCCATTCAATAAAATCAAATAATGACGAAACGACTATTGCTTTGCATGCCATGGTTTTGATTCCCGCATGGAATAATGTTTGAACCTATGATCAACAGTTAATTGTTCCGGGTCTCATGCAAGATTTCTAATTCTCTTAAGCTTCTGTAAATACACTCACGATGTAAGACAATTTCCTGGAGTGAGGCGACATTTATAATAAAAAGATCCTATTCCGAGCTACGGTTTACAATACCTACAACTTTACATCATAAATTCAATAATATTATGAGCAAGTAAACATCTCACTTCAATTTATTTATTTTAACCAAGAAACAACATCAAAAGAAATCAAAAGAATCAATCAGATCCAGGCCTTCCTGTGCCCGGTTTGTAATTAGCTGCAATGAATAATGTTGTCATCATCATGCTTGGCTTGGCACATCGATTGGTGATCGCAATGTGTTGCTAACCGACACGAGGACGCTAATGAATAGTGTTGTCAGATTTGCGGGATCATCATCTCGATTCAGGGGTCTGCCATCAAGATCGGGACGCCGAATATCCCGAAAAAGCAATCGCTCATTTAAAACAGTTCAAACTTCAGATGTACCTATTGTTTTGTTACTGCAAACGAAGAATTTTTAAACTCTCCCACTAGCCACACTGCTGCGACGCAACTTAATGGAGACATATATTAAATAAAATAAAATATCGACTTGAGAACCTCCTCCTATCTTTCGTCGGTTGAAAAATCGCAGCTTCACATTTTTTCTGCGGATTTTGTATTGAATTTGCTACTTTTTGTCGGTCGTATCGCAAGTCAATTCACATCTACTTAGAAGAACTTATAAAGCTCCGTGGCGTGTAGACTTTTTAAATTCGTAAGTGTTATCTCATTTATAAACATCTCGCATAATAAAAACTTCAGCCTTATTTAAAACTAATTACGTAGATAATATTTTGCTTATCTCTAATATTTGAAACACGAATTTTCATAATTGCTCCATAAATACAGCGCTTGCTGCGTTCTTTGTATTATAATTAAATTACAAGTTAAACTTCTAATATACTAAACATTTTTATATTTATAATTATTTAGTGATATTCGTATTTTAATTATGTAAAAGCTTATTTCTTAATTTTCTTAAAGCACTTAAGTAACCACTGCTTCATCGGTCTAATGTAGCGCGGCTGCTGTGCGTGAGGTTCTGGGTTCGATTCCCATATCAGGCAGTTTTATTGTGATTTTCTGTTAGAACGTTTTAATATCAGTCCGGAGTTAAGTATTGTGACCAGTATAAGGCAATTGGCTCACAACGCATAGAACTTAATAGCGAAATGCCAGTGCACCACAGTAACTTGAACCTACACCTCTGCTTAAACCTTCGGGAAATATAGGTGTGTTACTAAATTACGTTTAACAGAGCATAATATCGTGGGAAAATGCTCTGCATTTTAATTAGTAAATAATAAACAACGATAATTAAATTAGGCAGATTACGCCAGATACAGGCAATTTAGATAGTCAGCCTGCACGGTGTGAATGGGTTACCGAGTTGAATTAATAGCTAATTAGCTTAGTATATAGTATGTTCAATTAAAATAATTCATAGGCGTAAAATGTATTTAATACTTAGTAATGGAAACCTTTTAATTTTAATTAGGTATGTCATATATTATTAGGACAGCTTGTTGTAGCCATACATAATAACATAATAACTAACTATACATACATAATAATGAAACATTCAAAATTAAAATTAATTCATTTAAAGAGCTCACGTGATCTTTACCAATCTATATATATGGAGTAAGAAACTGACTGGCTGACTGATTCACTGACTGACCGATTGATCAACGCTCAGCTGAAACCGCTGGGTCTAGAAGCATGACATTTTGCACAAATGTTCCTTAAATGACGTTAGTGTGCTATAAAGGGATTTTTGGAAATTCATCGCCTAAGGGGTTAAAATAGAGGATGAAAGTTTGTATGAAGCTTCTTCATTTTTGACGTTAGAATTTGTAGAAATTGTAAAAATTGATATATGAGCACATTTTTGCAGCATTTTCTAATCTCCGCAACGGCTGAACCGATTTGGACGGGGCTTCCACTGGCAGATAGCTGATTTTGTATGGAGGCTTAGGCTACTTTTATTTTAGAAAACGAATTAGGCTTGCGCCCAAAAAAATCTGTTGCGCAGACGAAGTCGCGGACACCAGCTCGTAAATTATTAACGAATTTAGATTTTTTTGTCCGTCAATTAGCCTCGAATAAGCTGTAAACGGCGTATCAAGTTTAAATAACAATGACTTAATAATTTAATTGAAACCTCTCACTGAGTATTACCTACATATTCGAAGTCCAAAAATATCTACACAGGAGCCACGTGTATACACGTGGGACCAAGGGCGAATGTTTTCCTGATAACCTTGGTTGTGTAGGTACATACGTAACTGGTACTTGTAATGTGAAGAAAAATATTTTTCAGAAATAAACTCATGATATAATACCTAGGTACATGCATATTTGAGGACCAGACGGGAGACGGCTTCTGACTAAATATCGAAATTTGCTCGCCACTTTTGGTGGGGGATGGGATAACACATAAGCAAAAAAATCTTGCACTAAAGCAACAATACCTCTCGTCATTACATTAACAGTATTAAAATACTAAACATACAATTGTGTCACACACAATTACAAATCATGTACTATCATTATAACCATACAAATAAAAGGTATAAAGTTTTGATTGAGAATCATGTGCCGGAGGCGACGGGTACGCCCGCAAAAACTACTCCAGTACTAATTCCTTCAAGAATACAAACATACATACAATCACGCCTGTTTCCCATAATATAATGATTTATTATACGAGTACCAATCCTTTTAATTAAGGTCTCGCTTAGCGAAGGACCGTGTGGTTTTTAGTCGGTAGAAGTCAGGCAGAACGTCTATAATAGATTTCCAACACAAAAAAAGTTTGTTTAAGGAATTAACGCGCAATAAATACCTTAGAATCACTTGACGTGTCGATCAGGTTGCACTCATCGTGGTCACAAGGAGTCTGCTTGTGACTACGATCAGGGAACCGAGTTGCAATGACAGTACATATAAATTTACCATATATTGCGCCGAATGCTCTAAAAAGTTACAACACTATAACACCAAAATGAAAGGTATTGCAATTGAAAGTCAGTTCCGCAATTTCCTGGGTAGTATGAGCCCCGGATCTACATTTTTCCGAACCGAGGCAGAGGCTTGATAGTGGCGCCCCCTCTACTCCAACGTTGAGATAATTATTATTTAGAAAATCTTAAAATCGTGATATTAGGATGGGTTACCCAATCAAATGATTAATAAATCGATAGAACCAAGTACAGTACGAATTAAATAAGTGTGCCCCTCTGTAGTTAGGCTTTCCGCGTGTCGCACATGCGAACTACTGTTTTGGACAAACTATGGACTACCGAGTAGGTTTGCGTAGACGACTTCAGAGCGGCACACTTATTTAATTCGTATTGTACGCTGGATGCTAGGCGTTTAGGTATTTTTTTCTTAAAACATGAATTTGGCGCCCCTTTAAGTCGGCGTCCGGAGCATCTCCCCCCTAGATCCGGAACTGGTATATAGGTAATATGATGCAACGCGATAGTTAAAAAGTTAATAATGATTTTGTTTTAGGTGGAAGGTAAGAGTCTAAAATTTTAAAGATTGATTGAATTTCTTTATCGACGATACGATAAGTTTAACACGCCACTATACCGGGATCTAACAAATCGTTACCAAAAGTATCTATGTTGCGGTGTTATCATGCCATCTACAACAATATTCAGTAGAAAATTTTGATCATTAATAAGTACAAAGTACTTTACACATAATACGCCAAGTCGTATGTAAAATTCGATATTTCGTATTTAATGTATTATCATATTGCCCAGAGGACTACTCATCTTCACGACCAAGCGTATAAATCATCGTAACACTATCGAAGTTTATGATACACAATTTAAAACCAAATCCCGGAGGACAGCGTAAAATATTTATTAAATTTCCATATACCAAACAATTTTCAAGCTTGTACACTGTGAATATTGTTAGCATATTTGTTACTGAATATATTTAAAATATAGTTTTGGACGTCGATTATAGTCCAATTAATCCCAGATTAATAACGGGTGCAGGATTATAATAAAATAGATGCGAATATAAATCCCCTATTTTTATATTCCACGTAGCAAGTACTGGTTTTGTCCTCTTTCAGTTCGAACAGATGGTACTGAATATTATCAATATTACATTAGGTTTTACATCATTAGGGACCTTCGTTTTAAGGGAGCCCCTTTTAAAATGAAGGTCTCTAATCATATGCAAGTCATAAATATTAATTTAAACGAAAATATAATATAACTTTTAACCGGATTAATCGCGTGTATAATTGTTTTATAACGATAATGTTCTATTATATGATATATATTCATTTTGTTTTTGTCTGAATGTAGGTACTTTACTGGATATAAGGAATAATTAGGTTATTTTCATTCAGATTTTAAATTTAAGCTACCTAGAGAATTTGAAACCCGCAACGCAAGAGATTGGCCAATATCTTACGAGTAGTTCAGTGTTTTAGGTCATTAGCATAGACAGCTTTATTCAAAGTTAAAGCCCCAGAATGTTATGCAATACGTAGCCATCTAACAGGCAATATAAAACTAAACTAATATAATCATTACTCTTCTTTCTTCATAAATCAATAATGAAAAATGATACGACGATGACACACACATTTTGGATGGCAAGTTTAGTTATAAGATCACATGACGGACACCCTGTAATTCATGGGGAATAAGGGTATGTATACAGACTGTTACTAAGAGCAAAAATATATAATACAATATTTAATACTCAATCAATAATAATTTTACTGTTGTAGCCTAAGTTTTGATTTAACTAAAATACATAATATTTTCATTCGTTTTTTTTTTGGTGAACGCTCTTCGCTTGACGCCTGCCCTTGGCGTCCCTTTGGTTGTCCTGAGGCGGACATGCCTTGGAGTTGCGCAAACTGCGCATAGATAATATTTATTATATTTATAAAACTTACACTTTCCACATATATAAGTACACAAACAGTTACTTTTATTAAAGTTAGTATTTATTTAAGTATTATTACATACCATTAGTTATCTACTATTACATACATACATACAATCACGCCTGTTTCCCATAGGGGTAGGCAGTCTATCGATTTCTATTTGCTACGATTCTGACACACGTCTTTCGCTTCATCTATGCTCATTTACATCTACTATTACACATTTGTTTTCATATTTGCGTGTGCTGCGCCGAGCCGTGGTCGCCCGTGACTTCACTTTTTTGCAGGACCCATCTGAAAATCAGCGCGGCCACATCATTTGGATGTGGCCGCTTATGCTGAGATAGGGACCTTTTTTGGTCTCGTGCAGGTAGCATAATGTACCATTTATAGTATGTAAGTTCTATACTTTTTATTAATATTTGTATTTTCTGTTACTCACTTGTTCCTTACTACTGTTCTCGTATAAGTTCTGCACTGAGACTAAAAATAATTTATTTCTTTCTTTCTTTCAAAAACAGTTAGGCTATTATAAACGATTAAAGATAAATCTTTGAAAAGCATTAACGCATGCTAAGCGAAATCTAAAGTTACAATATTAAATGGAAAAAGAATACGGTCACGAGCAGGATTTCGAACCTGCACCTCCCGGATTAATACTCCAGGCGCTCTGACCACTAAGCCATCTCGACCTCTGCTCACCACCGCGAATTCTTCATCCATATTTTAACACGTCTTTTGACGACGTCATTGGTGTCTATTCAGTTCCTTTACATATGACCGATATGTATACTAAATTACAACACCTAACAAGTGTATAAATAACAATAATACGCTCTCATACAAATTTTACTTACTTTAATTTTATTCTTATGTAGTTATATATAGCATCATGTAGAATGTGAGCATCATGTAGGAAGTTTTACTTATTTTATTTTTTATTTGAAATCTGGCGGTTTTGAGGTTTTTATATGGCATATGCAAATGTCCTGCTGATCTGGTATCGCCTTGCGACAGGTCGTTGAGCTCCCTATAACATGGTTGAGCTACACGATGACTGATGCATGTGTGCCGTCAGTTAGGACAGGTCAACTCGAAACTGATATAGCTCTTTCTTAAAAAGGCCATTTCAGATACCCTACATGGTTACGCTCACATAGGGATGTTTAATGATGTCTGGACTTTAAAAGAGACCTTGACCTTTGAGTTTGTTTCGGCGTTTCTTCTCAGAGGTAGTCAGATAGGAAACGCCGACGCCATCTAGATTATAAAGACATGTAAAAGAGTTTTTAAAAGACCTACTTACAGAATAAACAATTTCATTTCATTTCATTATATATAGCAGTACTTACGAGAACAAAGAAAGAAGATGATTGTGCATTAATTGTGCTTCAGAAACAATAGACAACAGCAGTGCTGACGTAATCCAACGTCCTGTATGAATCCGACATTGCTTCCACTAGGTCATAATAAATATGAGAATCTGGACGCGTTAATAAAGTATTCTTTAACATGTACATAACTATACTATGAGAATATAATTTTTCGGGTACGTATAAAAACGTGGAAATGTTGCAATAGAGCGCCTCCCATTGTACAGGGAAATGTTGAAGGAAGATCTCGGGGTAGATCGCCTAACCTATGCGCTGTTCTGATCAGATTAAGGCTGCAGTCGTTCATTCTATGAGTGCACCAGAACAGCAACAGTACGTGAGGAATGGCGCAAGGTTGTCAAGCGTGCTCCTTATCCTAAAATTACGACCAGGACCACTCTGTCAAGAGTGAACAATTACTGCATCTAGCTAAGAACAACCACCTTATGAATCTCTGAGCGAGCCTCGGCTTTGACCAGCAACATTTAAACACAGGAAAATCCAGTCCACTTTTCTCAATCTGATATACTGTAAGAATATTCCAGTAACCTTTGCAATCATGGGAATTTCTGAGCTCCAAATGGGCTTTTCAGCCTGCCAATAATGAATTGCGATGTTTTGCAAAAATAAATATTTATCATGAATCATGCCGTGATAGAGCTCATGTATTCTACGAAATCTTGGCCTGGTTTTTCAGGTCCAGTCGAGAGTCGAGAGGGTTGAGGAACTCGGTCTGTGTCTAACCAGAAATCTGCTATCTTGGATTAAGTACGGTGATCAAGGACGAGCTCACGTACAGTTCCTGGAGGAAGCGATTCCATAGTTAGACCTTTTATAGGGCTTGGTGTTAGTTAAATAATGTCCATATGTGGGAGGCATAGGTGTGACAGTCATATTTGACTAAGATTTCTTTGAGACATGGTTTAAGGATCGTTCGATAGTAATCAAACGTTTATTAGACCGAGTCAGGAACTGATTTGTAAAAACCTATTTTAGAACCGAAATAAATCAATTTTGTCATCTCGTAATGAGGGACCTGGTATTCTAAGATACAGGTTTCGACTTAGTTTAGGCTCCAGTCTCGAACAAAAGGACGTGCGATATTTAGCAAGTTTTTTTGTGGGCGACTGCTGACTAAACTTACGAGCATCTGTAAGTACATTATTTTAGCAACTAAGATTTATTTGTGGAAGTGTAATAAAGATATGATTTGATTTTGAAATAATCATCAATATTTGTCAAATATATGTAGTTCCATCAGTATTTGTTCCGTTCGATTTTGAATCAGCTCATTTTATAAACATTGACGGTATTACACTCTCAATACGTACTCAGTAGCGAAGACGGAGCTAACTTCCAAACGATCCACTTCCACACGTTCAAAGGATTACAAATTGGTTCCACAGCTTGATACTAAATCTACATTATCACTGAGATACCGCGCCATATGATACATAAACCATTCGCAATCTCAAGGCACTATAAAATTCACATTTACATAATCGTATCTTTAGTTCCAGAGATTTGATTCTTATTTCTCAATATAACCTCCCACACCAGTCTTATTTTAGGTGTAAGGGCAAAATATTATCTTCTCCAAACATAATAACAGTGTAATACAACAATAAATGTTATCTAACAAGATTGCAAATGTATTTAGCCTTTGATTTTTCATCCAACCTTTGTGTATTAAAGGAAAATAAATTACTTTTCCCGACTTTCGTATCCATCTTTGTTATGAAGTCTGTAATACGATCTAAGAGACTATTACTGAATAGAGTATCTCGGTTGGTCTTTTATTTAGACAGCTGAAAGCCTCCCATCATGGTCTTTGATCTATCGATATTGCTTTGAAGGGTTTTTTTTACTTTCATATAAATATTATTCGGTGAAAAGTTACAAAGTGACGTAAAGTAATACTTTTGTTGGATTTGTGTTACATATAATAGGCATAATTTTTTTGGTTATGTTGTGTAAACAAAATGTAGGTTACATTTAACGCATGAAGCAAATATTTTAGTTTTGATCTTTAAATAATCATACCTTATATGGAAAATCGACTGCTGATTATGAGGTCTCTGGTTCGATTCCCGGGTCAGGCAAATTGGTATTGATTTTTTCTGTTAGAAAATTTTCTGTAGCATCTGGGAGCTTGGAATTGTGCCCTGTAGATGGCAATTATATATTACATGGGTCTTAATAACAGCATTGGTGAAATGTGAGTTTACAACTGTGTACACCTCGGCCTACCCCTTCGGGGAATACAGGCGTAATGCTACGTTATGTTATATTTATATGGAAAATATGTAACTCATAAAGATAAATCTTTGAAAAGCACCAACACATGCCTGGCAAACTCTAAAGTTTCAAGATTCCTTTTCCATTTAAAATTAAACTTTATGTAACTCATATTAAACAATACATATTTATAGGCTAAAGAGCAATATTTTTCTGCCTTGCGTTATTAATCCTGGCTTCTCGAGAGCCGTCACATCGTTATAAATAATCGCAGTGTACTGGAATTAGGTATTTATGAATAAATGTATTTATGGAAAAAAGTAATACCATCATAAATCTATCTATTTATAAAACGAATCTCGGTCATTCAACCTCGACTGTAATGACCCACTTAGTGCACTTGTATCACAATGTACCATTATAATATTTATCTGTTTGTTCCGGCTAATCTGCGGAACATCGGAACCGATTTTGACCGTGCTTTCACTGGCAGATAGCTGATGTTATAAGGAGTAACTTAGGCTACTTTTATTTTTTAACCGACTTCCAAAAAAGGAGGAGGTTTCTCAATTCGACAGTATATTTTTTTTTTTTTTTTTTTTTTTTTTTTTATGTGTGTTCGGGGATAACTTCGTCGTTTATGAACCGATTTTGATAATTCTTTTTTTGTTGGAAAGAAGATATCCCAACGGTGGTACCATGGTAAGGAAACCAGGATCTGATGATGGATCCCCGAGAAATCGAGGGAAACCTTCGAAAATCGTAGGGGCGACTAGTGCATTTGTTAATTTTTTCATTAAGTATTTTAAAGCACTACTATTTAATGAAGGTCTGGAGTCGATCTGATGATGGAGCCGAAAGACGATCTAGGGAACTCTTTAACGATTTACAGCAATTACCTGGTGTTTGGGCTTGATTAATTTGTATTGATGAGAACTTTACACCTAGATAGGTTGTGACTGTCATTAGGGGTCTGATGATGAAGACGAAGGACAGTCAAGGGAACTCCTCAACGTTTTACAGTAGCTACCTTGTTTTGTATGTATGTCCGTCGATATAATTGTTTGAAAGAGTAGTCCCCAGAGGTGGTCCCATTTCAATTTAGTGAAGATCTGATGAAGATCTTCGAAGTTAGACGATGGAATTCTTCAATAAATCACAGCAAATCACTCGCAATTGCTGTAATCGCATGTTCATGTATAGTTCATGCCACTCAATACATACATAGCATCATGCCTGTATTGCCCGATGGGGTAGGCAGAAGTGTCCACTGTTGTACACAAACATTTCACCGATGCAGTTATTAAGTCCTAGCGGCTTTCGAAGGCCTACCCATATTATTAAATTACTAAATTAACTTATTTATGAAGTATACAAACTTATATATGACCTATACAATATATATATTAGACTTAAAACTAAAAAGACTAAAATAAATTAATTTTAAACAAAAAATAAAAACCGCCTTCCAAAACCTACTACACTAAAAAGTTTAAAATAATATCAAAATTTGCTTATAATAAAATAATTTTAAAATAACAATATATAATAATAATCTGTTAATTTTGGAGTCGGTGCCTGATGTATGTGGGGTTTACAACCAGATACAAACGCCGGTAACATAACCACAGCACAACGAACATAAGTGACTAACAAGAGGAAAACAATAACCCTCTCCCAGTACAGGCACCGACTCCAAAATTAACAGATTATTATTATATATTGTTATTTTAAAATTATTTTATTATAAGCAAATTTTGATATTATTTTAAACTTTTTAGTGTAGTAGGTTTTGGAAGGCGGTTTTTATTTTTTGTTTAAAATTAATTTATAGAAAATGAATTAGGGTTGCGCGCAAAGAAATCTGTTACGCAGACGAAGTCGCGGACACCAGCTAGTTTAGTATAATATTTTGCATAGATGATATAGTAACTTCATCCAAGATTCAACATGATAATCTGATTAATATAGAGCTAGTAGGTTAGTTAGCATAAGCATCTCACAATCAAGACCAAGATGATTATCTTTCAGGCATCCATCTTAAGTATACTCTTGTACGGAGCTGAAACCTGGACATCGTACGTAAAACAGGAGCGTCGACTTAACACCTTTTACATGCGTTGCCTGCGTAAAATCTTGGGCATTTCATGGCAAGACAGGGTCACAAATGAGAGGGTTCTTGAAATCGCACAGCTGCCTAGCTTGACGGCGCTTCTTAAACAGAGACGCTTGCGCGGACTAGGGCATGTGCACAGGATGGACCCCTCTCGATTACCACGACGTGTTTTGCTAGGCGCAATAGCGAATGCACCGTAACTGGGAGAAGCTCGCTGAAAAACGGACAGATTGGCGTAAACGCGTAATGGAGGGTCGCAGTTTTTGCGACGAAGCCTGGTTTGAGTCACTTGCTGACGAGAGACTGAAACGACACCAAGGCGGTTTAACACCAACTACCGCAAACTTCTCTTGTCAGACCTGTGGCAGAGTCTGCCGCTCTCGCATTAGTTTGTTCAGCCACCAAAAGCGATGTCTCGCAGTCATTGCATCATGAATCGTCTGTGATAGACGCAGAGGCCTATGAGAAGTTGGTCAGCAATCGCATAGGTACTCTATAAGATTCTCTTCTAAAATTATTAAAATAGTTTCACAATCCATAAGAAGGTGCAGATGCCTCGTCTTATATCTCATAAGTTCTATTTGACAAGAAAATTGCTGTTGAATTTCTCAAAATTTTAACATATGTTCATACGTGACAATACCAACACAAAGCAAATAAACCCCTAAAAAATAATCCAGCTCTTGCGTTTTGTGTTTAAACAAAGTGGCAAGTCGTGTTGTCACATAACTTTAAAAGCTTAAATACACCTGTAGAAATAATAAACCGCATTTTACAAGGTGGATTCTGCTTTCTATTTTTATTCTATTTGACAAAACCATTAAAATGTCAGACCCACAGCAGTAATGCTATTTAAGCATCTTCCATCGATGAAATTTAGGGAATGTCCGTAAATTTCATTGACGATTGACGATTCTGGGTTTAGCCACTGTCGCCAAATCGTGCGTTTAAAAATAGACAGCGTTCAGTCAATGTATCGGTTTCATGTTGAACCTTATTATAAAATATTACACCGACAATGCAATAAAGAACTCGAACTTCCAAAAGCTACTGAATCGTTGACCACTGATACTACAAGTAGCAAGTCTGCGGAGGCTTTTAGAAAGTACTCTGTGACTTTTATTCATTCGGAAAATGTCGTTGGTATACGTAGTTACTGTTGTACGTGCTTATTGTATTCTGCGATTGCCACTGATAGATGACTTTCATCTGTCACCGATTTTTTGACGGTCGAGTATGCAAGTAAGGGCCGATTTTTCAATCCTCAGATAAACAGACAGATAGGGTTTATTCGATAGATAGCAAAAAAGTCAGTTGTTCAATGGTCAAATAGGCTTTATTCGTCGAATAATTCACTTAACTGAGGAATAAATATATCTGACTCTTTGACGGCCAGATAACCGCTTATTCCTTAGATAACCGACGTTGATGTTACTAGTTTGAGGTTAGTTTTCGATACTGTACTTTAATTCAAATGGATATTTTCGATAGTATTGACGACATGGCAATTGAGGTAGAAGCCATCATAAATTTATATGAAAAGAAAGAATCGTAAGACCGAGGATCGATAACTTTAACGTGTGTGATTTATTTTTGTTTTATAATCATTAAAATAAAAATTATATTTGGTAATAAAAAGGCTTTGTCAAAAACATTTGTCTATTATTATTATTTTTTGCAAATATACTTGAGATAGGTAAATCTGCAGCATTCTAATTACACGAAAAACACCACAAACCCAAACTAACAACCTCGTAACGTATTAAAAGCAAAATAACTCAGAAAATAAAAGTAACACGCTGACGCTTGTTTGTTTGACATTAACACCAAACAAAGAAATAGTCCGTCCCGTTCTAACATTCGTCTATTCTGTATATTTGTTTCACCACCCTGAAGTTAGCGTTTTCACAGATGTGTTATTCGGTCAAATAGTTATTCATAGGTTAAATATGTATTGAAAAATTGACAACCACTTATCAGACGAATAAAGAGACTAATAACTTTATTCTTTAGGTAGCTATTGGTACTTTTATCCGAGGATTGAAAAATCGGCCCTAAATCGAATAACACGTCGCTATAAGTTAGACATTCATCATGCACAGAGAATTTTCATGGCGATTCATATGTAGGTACATATGTAAACATACAGTATATACATTCCCTGGGCTTTACCTCACTTTCATACTAAAGGAATTAAAACTATTTCAACCACGTAAGTACACACAACAACATAACAAACTCATGCTTCAAATTCCAACTTTGAGAACACACAACATCTGACGTCACGAAAAAACGTCAGACCATTTCAAATTAGAGAGAGACAGGATCAAAGCACATTACATGCATATATGAAATTGTTGGCCGTAGTTTCTAGTTGCCCTTAGAAGAGAAGCTGTTGTAAACATATACATAACAAGCGAGGGTTAGAATTTTCTACAGCAGTGGCATGACCATTGCACTGGCAAGTTGAAGGTTATAAGTTCGTACTGAAGGCACAAATCACAGACTTTTCGTAATTATAATTAGATAATAATTTGATATCACTAGCTTAAAACGGTGAATGAAAACATCTTGAAGAAATCAGCACAAAAAAGTGTCTATTAAAGATCTATTTACGGAAACAAGATCATTTATTATTAAGATACCTTCTTGTGCACATTGGTACAGTCGATGTCAACGATTAAAAATGTTCCAGAAATGGTTTACGAATAAAACAATAAAAATAGGTATCGTATAATATTTTCGTTACTGCCTCGTTGGTCTAGTGGTCCTAAGCGCGACTGCTGAGCATGGCGTCTTGAGTTCAATTCCCAGGTCGGGCAAAGTGTTATTGGGTTTCTCTGTTAGGAAATTCTCAGTAGCAGCCCGGAGTTTGGAATTGTGCCCGGTAGATGGCAATAGGCTCACCACCTATTACATGGGACTTAGGTAATAACAGCATTGGTGATATGTGGGTGTCCAACTGTGTACACCTCTGCATACCCCTTCGGAAAAAACAGGCGTGATGCTATGCTATGTTAATATTTTCGTGACATGTTGATAGGTTGCCGACTAAACGAACATTGATCACCACGTTTACTCACAGCGAGTTAAAAAATAGCGCTTACTCTTTTTTGATGATTGACTATACGAATAATCGCAAACTCAATGGTAACATTATCTACCTACACAATACCCGGTCTAGCGCAATGACGCGTGCGACCCAACTGCCTGAGTAAATGTTTACTGCGGAAGAGTTTCAAATAAAAATATTCATTGAATACACGCCTCAGTTATTATAAAAATCTAGATAAACATCGCAGTAATAAAATGTGATGAAAATCCGTATTCCGATATTTTCAACAAAGTACTTCATTGCTAAATAGAAACACTGTAGGTTCTGAACATTTTAATACGATGAACAGCATTAATTGTTTCAGGGTAGGCGTGGACGGCCAAATCCGAAACTATAAGGAATACCGAAAAATACTCAAAGGAATCTCGGGCCTAATTTTGTTGAAAACTAAAACCCTGAATACAAAATTATCTATCCTACAGGTGATTAAAGTCAAGGTTCCATCTGCTTTCCTGTTCCGTATAACAAATTAACAATTAATTGTATTTTAGGTCAAGATAAATAAACATTAGCTACTTCGCACGTGCTTTCACTTAGCCATGTTCCCGTCTCTATTTCCAATTCCAGTTTTAGATGATTATGGCTCCATCGTGTTATCGATGATTCTGCCAATGTCAAGGTTGTATAAAACAGGTATACATTTTTATTCTTCCACACCTCTCTCTGTCTGACAGTAGCAGGCCAGGTCCCGACAAATGATGACTAATGGTCCCGGAATTTGATTGGGCGGGTCACGTTAGCAGAATGCACCCGGATAGGTGAGCTAGCCGTTTCACAGTGGTTGCCTGAAGAAGGACGGCGTCGCCGAGGTAGGCCTAACCTTATGATAGAAAACAAATGTAAAATTCAAACAATCATTATAATTATCTCATATACATATGTAGTTAACCCAGACGACGACAACATGGCTTTACACTCTGGCTTCAACGACGCGTTGCCGTAAGCTTGTTTGCTTCATAATAATATATATGTAAGACTCAGCCACTGAATATTGGATACAGTTCACACATATATTTAATCTTGTTAGCTTATTTGTTTGTTTATGTAACACTAGAGGTTATGTGTGAAGTGTTTTGCTTGAAGATATAAGGGCGATTTTTGCACTGATAGTGAACAAAAAAGTAAATTTATATCAATGTTCAGACAAATGTACTAATTACAAGATTCACGAAGTAGTTTAACTATATAGTTAAATTTACTTTGGCGTTCCTGTTAGTGTGTGCAGTGAGTTTGGACATAGATATGAAAGAAAGAATACGCGCTCTGGTGAGTGCAAATGGTACAAGTATGATGGGCAAAATACAAAATTCTCAATATTACCTAAACTAAGTTTGTCTTCTAAACCATGGGTCATGCATGACTGACGTGAAATGGATACTCAAATTTAATTGTGAAGTGACGAATTGTAAAAATAAATTTGTTGAATGTTGAGTAACATAATAAGTATAATTAAAAATGTAATTCCTTCGATCTTTTAATTTTTGCTGTGCCAACATATGATTTATGTTTCCTAATTGTAACAACCTTCATAGGTATAATACTTGTCGAGTGCAACAAACGAATTGAGTATCGAGGTTCTCTCATGAGTTAGTATAACATAAATAACATCTACTTCTAACAACTAAGTATAAAACCTTGCCACTAGCGTGCTACGGTCACTTCATAGAAACATTAAGAGAAATTGTCCAAGATAGTCCGCGGCTGCGATTCCAAAAATTAACACAAACTAAGTTACACAAGCTAAGACAAAAGCTATTTAGAAATTTCTAAAGAAAACTACAAACTTACAAGTTAGACTGCCAAAACCCTGCGGGATGAGACTGCCAAAATTAGGTCAGTAAGGGTCAATTCACACTAGCGTCGCGTCGATCCCGTTTCGATAAATTCTTGACGAACGAAAAAATAAGTGTAAAAAACCAGAGAGTGTACCATGGTAGAAATATGGGCCTTATATTGCGGCGTCGAAAACAAAATTTAATATAAATTATGAAGATATTTTCCGTAGCACAAAGAGATTTATTTTGTGAAAGATATAATTATTTCAAAAAGTCGTGTTGGACGGTGTTCCAGACAGTTACTTCCTTTCTCATTTCGTTGGTAGTAATTTAGTGACAAACCTCATTTGAAAATTACAAGTTGTAGGTACAGGTCCTTACAAACCGTTTCAATTACAGTAGAGTTTCATAAACAACATATCAAATATTTTTATGAAGCTGTAATTAATGGTAAGTTTATTTTTTGTTGGGCATATTAATATAGCATAGTAATATATTTTAGAAATTGTCTGTTTCTTTGGTTGTATCTCATTTGATACAAATAAGACAAATCAAAGATGAAGCTTAAACCCAACCTATACGTACAGCAAAAAATAAGTACATTGAAAAAAACAATGCAGTTTTTGTAATAGAATCGTTCACATTCCCACATTAGTCTTTCAAACATTCCTTCAATTAACCCACGAGAACAATAAACACTAACTAGAAGTGTCAGTTTTCATAGCATCGTTCCCTTATCAGATCTTATACACATACGGACTTGACATAAATACTGTTATGGCAAGTACACATATTCCTGCAAGACAAAATTTGTATGGTGAGGAGATTCTAACGTACTCCGTACCGTCTACATATTCATAGCTCGCGCCTCGCGGCTCGGCTCGCGAACAAATCCTTGCGGTTGTTCTGTTATCGTGTGGTTGCGAAATAAACTAGTATCAGAGTTTAAACTACTCTTAAGCCTCTCACATAGCTTTATAAACAAGAACAACATCTCTCGGTGCTGGTTTTCAACATTTTGAGTGATAATTAATTTCCAACGCACTTGACTTTGAAAACTTTGTGAACTGAAGCGCCTTTAAGCGACGGGCGATAACGCGGCGATCTTCATCTTTATTATTGTAACCATACCATATCTACTGGTAATTTTTCATAATAATAGCCTTATCACGATATGTGTCAAGAAAATATACCTAGAGAAAATGTGTTTCATTTTCATATGTAGAAGAAGGTTTTCGTGATAAAAAATGTTCGCTTAGTCGGTTGTATTTTTAAGATTTGAACGGTCACTGATACAACGAAATATCAACTTTTAACCGGATTAATCGATTGGTTATGTTTTTCCTGACGTTTCGAACACTTTGCAGCGTTCGTGGTCGCAGGAGGACTAACTAATCCGGTTAAAAGTTGTTTTATTATAATGTGTAGTGATCGCGAAAACCTAACATATAACGAATTTTTTTTTTTTTAAATGTGGATTATTGCGCTTAATTATTATTTTTTGTCATCGTGTCAATTTATATTTTAGACATCTACCAGACGAATTTCTCGTAATTTTATAAACTTTTTGATCGCAAATATATAACTATCAATTCCAATAAAGGTTTTAGAATTAAATTCTAATGAGATAAAAGTTGGAAACAACTTACTGAGTTAGCCTGAAACTTGCTCCAGAAAGTTGTGCCACATTAGGTAGATTGAAATGCTATGAACTGAATAAACTTTTAAACTTCAACTTTGATTTGTGACTAGATAAACTTTCATGTGTATTCTACAATATTTTTTGTAGTAAAATTATAGTTTTAAATTGCTTCAAGAGTCTACCTTAGCCGTTATGTCACAGATTAATATTACTACGTGAGTAATGTATACAAAATCATGTAAAACAACTAGACGAAGAAACGTCCCAGACATATATAATTAATTAACTAACAGCTCGCTAATGACTTGTACACGTAAAATTTAATACACCGTAACTTCCAAAGTACTAGCAGTTGTAAACTAACTTATGTAATACCTGTTACCACATATTACCTATTATCGCGATCCAGAACTTTGATATTACACAGGCTTCCTAATGCTTAATCTACACAAATTTATTGATGTGAAACTTAACCCGGGATAAACAAGTTCCACTTAATTAAACACAACATTTACATCTTATCAACATGGAAAAACAGATTCTTGGCCTTAGTGGTCATAGTAAGCTAATTAAAACGTTATATAAAAATAATACATATATCATCGGTATTTCTATGGAAACCACAAAGTACCCGATACGCATGATCGACATCACAGCCAAAGTAGTTGAAACGTTATTACATTTGCGTTCGGCGTCGTTACCAAAGCGTAAACTGTGATAAATTTATCGATTCGTAAAAAGGGAACATCGGCTGATAACCCCGTGCCAAAATATATGGCATCGTAAAGCGAGGCTTGTTTTTATTCATCATAAAACGGCTTTCAATAGAGGAAATTAAGTTGACCGTAAAATACGTATCTCGAGCGATGTACAAAATGTTCCCACACGAGCATTTTTTAAGTCTGCTTTAGTTGGTGTGAAAGAGAAAATAACATCGTAAAAATATAGGAGTCGGGTGTTAAACAATGTGTCGTTAACAAAGTTAGCAACAATGTTCGTTTAAATCAATGGTTCAAGCAAGTATCATGTGTTTCGTGTTAACGCCAATAACCACTTTGTATGCGGCGTTGGTCACTGTGGCCATATTAGTGCTAAGTTAGAGCAGCATTTTCGTTAGCAGGCGATATGTTGCATAACTGCCTACAATAGCTATCATTCCGAGTGTGTGGCACAGCTATAAGTATACATATACCACCATTGTTGTTATGAGTATGCTGAACGGATTTCGTTCGTACGTAATATTACGCGTAAGCCTGTTATGGACTAAGCGACTGATTCAGTCTTATTACAAAAAACTAAATAAAACTTGGTTTAAACCTGTACTATGAAGTCCAGGCTTATCTGCAGAACCATGGTTTAAATTTGTCCTTATTACAAAACCTAAAAAAACCGTGGATTTCTTAGTACCGTCATTTGAACCATTGACTATGTATTATCCACAGATTAATACAAATATCATTCGTTCACTATGATATCATTCTATTGCAACGTTCCGTTTGCCCAGAAAAGAAAATGTTTTAATAATACGCTAATGATTAAATGATGTTTAGGAGTGTTGAAAATATTGAAACTTTGTTATTTTGCAAGGATGGATTTAAACTTTCGTTATTTCGTCGACAGCGGTTTTTTTTTAGGTTTAGGAACATTAATTAATTTCGTATTAATTACTAATAATATAACTTGTAACGAAACGTAACATTCTCGCGCGATATATGAAACCATAACATTAAACAAAACCATCGCAAGTTGAACAAAGTTCATTTAGCTTTGGAATTTTTATGCTATCGAAGTCTCTAAAAAGAACAATTGCCTCTTTGTTAATAATATTACCTTCTTTAGTAATTTTAATATTATATTGTGATGGACCAAAAAACGATCTGTGAATTGGAATACCGAGGAAAAAGTAAGTAAGTAAACATAAATTACTTCGATGAACTTGAAATCAGTCTGTAATAATGCATAACGTTTATTAAACCTATACTTTTGCCTGAAATCTTCATCGGATAATTACATGAAGGGAATTTGAATTCGAACACGATTTTTGTTGTGTCGGCGTGGTGTTTCCAACAACTCAGCGGCTTTAAAATCCTCAATATCAATTAATTCAACCATATTAATATCTATTTTCGGGTAAAAACAACACAACATAATGAAAAAAATGCTATTACTTAAAAGAGAAACTCACAAATATGATTTAGACCATCGTTAAACTAGGGGGTGCCGAGGTTTAGCGTTAGACCACGATATGGTCTATGGTTTATCGCAAAACCACGATTTGTAATATCATTTTTGTTTAAACCATGCTTTATAGAGATTTAAACCTGGGTTTTTAGTTAAACCACTTTTTGTAATTAGACGGATTAGGTTTAAATCATATAACTGCGTTTACACTTATCAGAATATGTTCAGTCAAGTGCCTATTGGCTCTTACCAAAAAAGCAACCAATTTAATCTTCGAGATGTGAGATGTGACGGATTGTTTCTTTTTTTACCGGGGAACCTTTCTCCTTTTAGAGAAGACTGTTACCGTTGACATCTGTGGTGGGTGCCATACGAATATCCATTATAGAGTATTCAGAAGTCCGAAAGTTAATACCGAAACTGGTAACTGAGTAACAGGTCAGATAGCGGTGGCTTCGTGTAGTATTAAATAATTGCATTTTAATAATCTATATACTTTAAATTAAACGCGAAAACGTCAGTGGTGTCATGGCGTCCATTGTGACGTCACGCCTCGGTAAATATTGCATTGTGTCTATGCTGAACGAAAAAAGTCAACAAACTAATACATACTTCGTGTGTTAAAAATGAATTCCAACTTTCATCGAAACGCATTTTTACAACAAAGGTTCAAGGAACACGTACGGCGGTGATTGACAACCATTTATTCTTTGATTATTTAATACTTTCACTGTCCATTGTGTGACTGCCAGGAGTAATATTAAGCCAAAGCACGTGCTGCGTAATGTTTTATTTTTGTTTTTTTGTTTTATTTTTGCTTCTGTATCATCATATATCTTCAAACAGTAACAACCCATCTTTTTAGTCTCTCATCCTATAATTTTACGACACTGACTATATGATAAGCATGAAATAAAAAGCATCTTACATTTTACGTTACCAACTTCATTGTAAAATTCAACACCGCGTCTCTATCCAGACTTCACAAGTAACACACAGAGATGTTTTTTATCAAGAGCGGTGCTATCTTAACCGTGGTCGTAATTCAAACTTAAGGGTGTTCGGAGTCCCGCAGTAATTTAATACTGTGTGAGTGCACTGTAAAATGAAGTTTATTTTACTTGAGTGCAATGGGAACGTTGAAAGTGTGGATGTGGCTTGCGTACCAAATAAAATTTGTTATAACATTTGGAAGCTCCCGAGGAAAATTCCTTAATAAAAGTTTATTAACTAATACGATACGGCGGAATACTGAAAATGTATTTCAGGGAAATAGTTTCTATTAAAGATTCGTAAACGATTATTGGGTTTGGATAATTTTCAGAATTCTAGTACCTACTACTGAAGGTTATTCTCTAACAATGGACTGCGATAAGCTGAGATGATTATTAGTACAGGGCAGGATAGTATGACCGTTGGACTGGCAAGTCCAATGTTTTTAAATCAAATATGCAAGCCTGTTTTTTTTTTCGAAATATTCGTCCACGTTTGGCGACCAACTCGCCTGATGGTAAACAATGGTGTGGCCGAGGATGGAGATCTCGAAGAAATCTATTCTCTCTAAGTAGTAAGCGTGGTGACTAGCCGCGGTCGAAGCCTCCCACCAGAGTTGTGTTGCCTGTTTTGTACAACCCAAGGGCCACATGTAGGGTTTCCATTTTAAGGGTGCACTCCAACGGACGCGGGTAACTCAGTCCCCAAAATGTTGCAGGTTAGTCGTGATAAATACAGCACTGTCAATGCTTTTTTAATACAGTCCCTCAAACCCCCAAATCCTAAATTAAATATTCGGTATTCTTTGACAAAACCACCCACCCTATACAAAGTCTTAACGAATGTTTTAGTGAGGTTTCAGCTTTAAATAAATATAAAGCATTTGTAATGCTTTTTATTTTTATCAATTGACAATGAAATAAAAATAGAAGTCTAATTTGAGAGTACCTTAACCATAAGCCAAGGTACACTTAAAAGATTTCCTGTCATACATACATAATATTAAGTCCCACGTTAGACTGAAGAAAACCAAAAGATATTTTAGCTTCAGTCGCAGTTGTTCACAGAAACCGTTAAATATCGCGTTAGCAACCAATATCGAGTTGCGATCACTTCTTAGAAGTGTCCGCATTGTTCAAACAGTTTATAATAACAATGACTAATTAATTAATGTTATGTCTGGGAGTGATCATGTTTTGCGAATTTAATGTGATACTATCGGGTAATTTATTGTGTGGTCGTCAGTTTTGGCCTCAAATATATACGACCGCTTAGTGTTGAGACTTAAAGTCTGGCCCTTAGTATAGTTAGTTATATTTGACTATTAGCGACGAGTCTCCTCTCTAGCCATAGTATACCAAAATGATATTAGAGATATTCATTGATACTTTCTTAACCTTAGTAACTATTCTGGTAAAAGTAAATTACTTTTCTTTTGGTATAGAAAGTATCTTGTTATTTTACGGGTCGTGCTAGCCCTATGGTACATTTCGTATTGACTGCCTCGTTGGTCTAGTGGTCGCAAGCGCGGCTGCTGAGCGTGAGGTCCTAGGTTGGATTCCCAGATCGGGCAAAATGTTATTGAATTTTTCTGTTAGGAAATTCTCAGTAGCAGCCCGAAGTCAGGAAGTTGGTGGTGTGACACCCCCGTGCTTCGTCCTGCGCCTAATCTCTCTCCGGTCGTGTCGGATTTCCGTCCCATCGGAATATGAGAGTGAAGGAAGAGGGAGTGCACCTGTGTTTGCGCATACACTTGTGCACTATAATATCTTCTGCGTACTTGGTTAATCTCCGTAGAGATAGGCCGCCGTGACCGAAATACGTTCGGAAGGAGTATATATATACATTTCGTAATAAATAACAAACAAATAAACATATTTTGGGTTTTATAATATTAGTACGGATGCGTTTTAGCCGTAAGGTAATAATATTGTAACAATGAACTAGTTTTATATTATTGTATTACGGTCGGTGATCGTCCAACCATTGCGCATGAGCTATCCAATTAAAACGCTACATTTGACGATTATAATAGGGGTCATTAGTATCACCAAGCTTGGCAGATGGATTAGCGTGCGCAGTATCTCTGTAACCATTATCAGACATGAGTTTCTGGTGCAAATCCTCTGGGCATAATCCTTTAAGCACCAGTTATAACAGCAGTGTCACACAAAGCCCGAAGGGATCGGTTGGCGGGATCCACAGTATGATAGTAGAAGTGTAGCTACCCATGTGAGAAAAATGAAAACGTTTTTCTAATACGATGGCTTGTCGAATGTCCGAAAAAAAAAAACTAGTTTATATGGAGATTACAATACCAGCCCACAGAAAAATCCAAAAAATTTTTTTAGTTTATTAGAGAAAAACACAGTAAGAATTAATTAATTTTAAGCTCTAATTCTAGCTTCATACAATGTAGTGTTAATCTTACAATCTCGACGAATTCCCGCGGTTTCTTCAGATAAGGATTTAAAATGACAATTTGCCCTGAAAATAGACTAAGTAATCCGACAAAACCTTTTTAGTCCCCACGTTCCCTTTTATACGAAAATAGACTCAAGCTTTGCGAAACAGACAATTTTCGACTCACAAAAACTTGATCCCAAATACTTCAGCGAATTGAGAAGTAATTTGATTACAGAGCCAGTAACAGAAAGCTACAGATATAAAAATCCGCTTTAAAAAGTCCCTCGGCACATCAATCTGGAAAACAAGCTAAAATACTTCGAGCTTTTCATTCTACTACTACATTGGTGTATAGGTATTGAAGAGGTAGAATTCCAGATTGCCACACGTTTTCTTGAATTCAAATTACGGTCCGACTTTGTCGGAAATCCAGCGGACCGCACCGGGACATTCGTTCTTCAAGTTAAATTGCTTTGTGGCTACGTAACTGTCCTACCCAGGTGACGGACACTCGTATCAACCCTATTCGCTACCCATTATTGCTTCCCAATTCCATTAATTCCATTAATGAGTCGCACAGCCTTAATAACTCTCGAGTAGGTACTCTAATTAACTCCAGCTTTGTTAGGAAGTTGGACTGCTTGTAGCATTCGATATTCGTTAGTCAGCAAAAGCCAGAAAACCTCTATGATAACCACAACGAACTTTGTACGTACACCATTAACAGAATACAAAAACGTTATGTTTATTCTTCGTAAAACTGTAATATATTTTAATGTAACGAATTAAAAAAATAAAATGTTAACGTAGCCGATTCGGAAACTAACTAGATTTATAGTAGTGAGCTCAAAATTATAGCTCAAAATACGGCTGCTTACAGAAGTAATAAACTATAAGTTATATCATTCGTTTTCGAGTTATACAAAGAAATGTAGCACAGTTGCCGTCAAACGCAATAAACTACTTGTTTATATATGTATAAGAAGACAAAGTAAGAATCCAGACACAAACTGCATAAGGATTGAAGTGCACATGATTCTCTTTGCAACCGCGTCACATCCTTTGGAAGCAAGAACAAAGATTCGAGCTAACGTTATCCTTACATACGCTTGTTAAACGTATACGTACAATTGGAAAATTCTCCTAATAATTTAACCCTATACTTCTAGCAACAAAACTTCAAAATAAAACTGAGGAAATGTTCATCGTTCCTGTTCCACTTGAATGGAAAACGTGTACGCCTGGAATACAAATAAAGAACAAAAGGTACGGCTATTTTTGGAAAAATAAGGACGAACTAGAAAAAAGGGGACGGGGTGAAATTAAAAGATAAAAACACGAGCCGTTGCGTACATATAAAAGGACAGAAACAACCCAAACAGAGGGTTGAAAAAAGTTAAACGACGCCTTTTTATCACAACTCTAAATTTAACAAGATGGAACAAATCTTAACAGGATCTCTCAACATGTGGGAAAGGAAACAAAAGAAAATCGGATGGAAAATTATAAATCAACTCGCAATCAATAAATATTTCCAATTCTGGAAATCTGACCGCTCGAAACTACAGTGGGCAATATACTGTTCCGATTATCTATTCCGTTTTACAACCCTGGAAACTCGACTTACGGATTATCAGGAACAGATCTCTTTCGTATCAATCAGCTCAGGCTAATGCATTATATCTCAGTGTGTCATGCCGCATATTTTACACCTTCCATTTCCGACAGTTTCGTAACTGGATTCGCTCCATCAAAACGATTCAGCAGCGTCCTTCTGTCTGTTAATAACAATACATTACAAAATCCATCGTATAACCGAATTCACCAACATCATGGTGGAAAAAATTGTAATTATGACTGATTTGTAATACAAATGGTGTCAAAATTTGTTTTTTCGACGGTTATAAGTAAGTCATCGCCTATGAAAAAATTCCAATTAGCAATAACACCGAATGACAGTGGCTTCTTGAATTTCTGAAATTAACCCAAAAGATGCGTTACAACACTCAATTCCGAATGTCTAAAATACTAGGTGTAGGTGTGCCTGTTCTACTGCTTAGAAGGGACCACAGTAAATGGTAGTCAATAATAACCACCACGCTGCGCAGAAAGTGGTGATTGCAGTAAAAAAGAACAATACCGCTTGTCTATTTAAGAGATCGAAAACATTAATATTACGCCTATATTTTCAAAGGACGTTTTTAATTAATAAAACATAACTTTTTTTCTTTTTCGTCATCTGCCAGCTCATTAGCATCGACAGTGGTTCTTGTTCTTAATTAAATTGTGCCTCGGTTTTCACGAAATAATATCACAAGTAAATCAGTGCCATTTCTTTGCCGTAATTTAAATACATCGCATTTTAAATTACCTACTTAATGTTGAAGCTTTTAAATTAATCGTTATTTATCCAAAAATGACGTCAATGGAGGCTCATTATTAATAGAAATACTCAAAAAACCTATTCGTATATACAAAAAAACTTCGAAGCATAAACAGCAAAAAAACTGCTGTAAAAGTAAAATCGTAATATGGAATTAACATATTATTCACGAGTAGGTATGGTGTGAGCATTCGTGAAAACATCATCGTCAATAGATTGTTCCTCGTTTATGTAAATATGACGAGGCCGGGCCTTATAAACAGTTGATCATAAATTTTATACGTCCATTGTTATCTTAGTAGACATCTCAGCAACAATCTTAAAAGGATCCGCTAACAATAGAAAGTATAATACAAGCAGCCATCTGTCTTCAAATGTCAACGTTAGATAAAGGATCTTAGGTCAGAAGTTGGGAATCTAAATCTTTCTTTGTTGACATCACAAATTAGGAGTTATTTGTGGGAGAATATGGTAATTAGCTTAGAAATTGTGGAGACTGCACAGAAGATAAAAGTACGAAGACATGAACCGATTAATTTACATTCCACAAATAAGCTATAAATTCCAGCAAAGTTTATAAATTTCGTTTGGAAACCATAATACCGACATAATATGAAGAACAACCAAGAAAGCGAATGTAAATAAATAAATTCTTGATCTTTATTTCCAAGCCATTATATTTGAATGTAAATAAACTTGGCTGGGGAGTAAATATTTTAATAGTAAACCCACATTAAAGACTTACAAAAAGGGGTAGGCAGAAGTGTACACAGTTGTACGCCCACATTTCACTAATACGGTTATTAACTGCCATGAAATACGTGGTTAGTATATTGCCATATACCGGGCATAATTCCAAACTCTGGTCTGCTACTGAGAAATTCCTTACAGAAAAACCTAATAACATTGTCCGACCTGGGAATCGAACCCATCGAACTCAGGACCTCATGCTCAGCAGCTTAGCTTGGGACCACTAGGCCAACGGCTCAAAAAGCTCCTCCAACAACAACAACATTTTGTAGAGCTGAACTAACTAAAAACATACCTACCTATTTATATAAAGAAATTGCATTTTAACAATTGAAAATTAAATCTTATTAGACTGAAATACTTTCATCATCTCAATTTGTTGTATTTTTCTTCCATACATGTCTATCAGTCATCTTGCATTAAGTCCCCTTTAAAGCTCCATAAATACTCCTAGCAAAAAAACCATTAATGTCACATCAGCCCACCCCCTTCTATCCTGAAAGCTACTTTTTCATTGTGAAGGCTGAAGTTCCGACATGATTAATGATGCACTATTTACAGTACATCAAACACGATGCTTGCTTGCTCTCATACACTTATGGTTAATCAACAAAAACCCATGAGAAAAAAAAATGGACGTATAGCTATTTGCAAATTTAGTGTCTTCATTTTAATAACAATAATTAACTGCTCGTGCTACGTTCAAGATTGCTAACCAGTTACAAATTAACAATTAACGTCATATAATCTATTAAATATGTAAAATTTATAGAAGTTTTGAACATTTGACTTTGTAAGACTACAAAATGTTTAACCTTTCAACATTGTTTTATTATTATTTATCAGTCTATATCAATTCTACTTTGAAATAACCAAGCACTTTAAACGCTTCAAATTAATTATTTTGAAATAAAATATATTAAGTTTTGCGCAACCTACGCACATGGGCTAAAAAAAGCGAAAGAACATAGATATTTGTGGAACAGGTTTATTTAAATTCGCTTGAAAAAATCTTTCTATATAAATGGTTCGGCAGGTTTGTGATTGCATACCTCCTACTCGTGTTTGCCATTCATTCGTTTGCCTTATTTGCTATTTAAATAAACATGCAATTAATGCGCGGACTTCCATGTCAAATTTAATTAAAATAAATAGTTGTTTTCATTTAAACTTGATGCTATTCATTAAAAGTATTGAGTGAATAATTATTAATTACTAGTTCAATAGGTGCTGCAACAGTGGCAAACATTTTATGTTTATTTAACTATGGCTTTAAAAATTACAGTGTATGGGTAAGCTGAGATAGAGTTAGGAGTAGACTTCTCCCTAGAACCTATCATTGCATACGAGCTATTTCTAGACCAGGCACAACTTCAATAGTGAAGCAAATAGGTGAATGCTACAAAAATTGACACCAACAAGAAGTAGATATTATTATACAATACTAGCTGTGCCCTTTTAACGTTGTTCTGCCATATACTTATTCTGGATAGGGCCACCCTTATCACCAAGGGGTATAAAAAATAGCCTACCATCTATTCTCAGACCTACCAAATATACACAAAAAAATCATATAAATCGGTCAAGCCGTTTCGGAGGAGTTCGATAACAAACACTTTGACACGAGATTTTTATATATTAGATTTATAAGAATAGCCTCTTCCTTAACCAACAATAATACTTAAAATTATATATACAAATTGATTACAATTGATGTGAGATTAAAATAAGTAAATATGGTTACAGCGACGAGGAGCAAAATCAATAGACGTGATTCTCTCAATCAATAACGCCATAACCTATTAGCTGAAACCACGTTTCCATAAAACAAGAGCTAATAATAACTACTACTTTTTATTAAGAACATTAGCAACAACGTTAATGGTTCACTACTAACTTATAATCATTAAAGTTATTGTCACACACGTTAAGCAGTGATAGCCTAGTGGTATGGACGTTGGACTAAGAAGTCAAAGGTCACAAGTTCGAATCCAAGACTGAATCCAAGACTGACTTTTCGAACTCATATGCGTATTATAAATTAACTAGCTTCTGCCCGCGACTTCGTCCACGTGAACCTTAAAATCGAGTCCGTCAACCGGGCTAAAAAGTATGCTATGTGTAAATCCAGTTTATAAACTATCTGTATGCAAAATTTCGTTCAAATCCGTTCCGTAGTTATTGCATGAAAGAGTAACATCATCGCTTAACATCATGGGAGATGGCGGTCAAACACAAGCCTATAACTAATAAAAAAAAAAACTTCTATCCATCCCTACATCCAAACATCCAAAAAACACAAACTTTCACATTTATTTTATTAGTAGGATTATCACTTACTTAAAAGGGTGAAGGAAAACATTGTGATGAAACCAGCATACTTGAGAGATTTTCTTGATAGTGTGTAAAGCCATGTTAGAGACCTACCAACCATACGATAAAAAGAAGAAGACAGTCACGTTACAAATAATCTAAGTGATTGTTTGAATTCGGAGACTATAAGTAATGACATTCTCAAAGAATAGCGAAACTCTCCTTGTCTAAAATTAGCCTTAAACTTAATAAAAACAAAAGTATTCGGTTTTCTTGTTCACGTTTCAATGTTTAATAGAACTAAAATATTGACTATCAAATTAGTTTAGGTATAATATTATTATTCTCGTCGTGTGAATGAATGTCGTGGACGGACCACTATAGACTATTAACTATATACGCCGAGAATAAAAGCAATTATCACATAGCCACTAATAACATTGTCGTCTGACTTACACAAACATATTTAACTGTAGTGTAGCAAGTACTCGTTTTACATTAGGATAGGTACATAAAATGTTCCAATGGTCTTATCAGAGTCATTGACCTTACGTTTTAATGACAATAATATCACCATACGAGGTCTTATTTAGTTAGTATAACAATATACTATACGAGGTAAAAACAAACAACCTGTACAGAATTTTGCTAAGTTTGTGAATGAAAATGATATGACATTATAAACGTTTGTGAACTGGCAATTAGACCTTTCTATTAGTTGTCAACTTAAAAGGATTTAGCAAAACTAAACATTTTTTCGGCTTACCATCAGGCGAGTTGTTGGCTAAAGGTAGAACCAGTTTCGAGAAAAAAAAACATGCGTAGGTTAGGTTTAAAAAATATATTGCCCTAAAATTCAGATAAAATTTGTTGCCTGCTCACAGACAATTTATTCTAGGTTTCATTCAACAAAAATAGAAATAAATAAGGTACCAATAAAAAGATTATGGATACGAAATGTCTCCTTTCAAGTCAAAACACAGCAACCTGTACACGTAGAAGGCCGGACATTGTCATAAGATGCTTTTTATCTAATGAAAATATCTTATGTAATGGATTACCTGAGTGCATCCGCGGGGAAATCCTATTGTATAATTAAAGTACACGCTGACGGCATCAAATACACAATCATTACGATAATTTGCCGACACAGAGTAAAAAACCAAATACGTAGTTTTAACGTTAAAAGAGGCCCATGTACACAAAAGTACGCTACACAGCTGTTTAAGGCTGCGTAATAATGTAACCTTGGCCTTAGCATGTAGAATGGAAGATTCCTTTCAGCGGATAACTTTGCAGTATAAATTATTTAATAGAGTTACTGACCACGCCGATGACAGACATGTTCAATCCGATTACGTAATGTCGTTACGATATCATTTTAAATTGCATATTTATGTTGATTGACGTTTATTCACGATACAATCAACTTGAATGCATACTAAATGTATTTCAATTTTAAATTATTTTGTAGGCTCTCTTTGCACTTTGGTCATAGTTTCTGTGATACAGTGCTGAACATTAGTACGGTGAACTACATGTCAATGGTAAGTTGGTAACTTTGAACCACAAAAACCATCCATACTACTACGACATAAAGGCGCTATTAATGTCAAATTGTTATCTTGGAAGTGCGCTGCAGTACACTCAGTACTTATAGTCATCGACGTTGCATCAATAATAAAAAACATAACAAAACCAGCCCATAACTGTCCTCAAGGCAAGGGCCTCATTTCATACAGAGAAGGCCCGAGCTTTGATAACCACGCTAGCTCACTGCGGATTGGCGATTTCAGACCTTTAAGTCCAGGTTTTCTCACGATATTTTCTATCACCGTGTTTCTGTGATGACTTAGATCAACTAAGAATGTTTATATGACATTGAAAAAGTCACATCGGTACATGCCAATTTTGACCCCACAAACTGTAGCTCAGAAAAAGGCCCTTTAATGTGTTGATTTTTGAGAAATCTTTTTCCTAGTGCAAATAAGCATAGGACTATGAATCTGTATAATGATAAACGAACGTCGAGGTTAAGCAATGCTTGGCGCGGTCACTCTATCCGTAGAGGCAGTAACCGGGCCGCCCGAGCGAGTGTCATCTTCAATACTCTCTCTGCCCCTTTTAAATTCACTTGACCACTTTTGTACTGTCGATAACGAAGGTGCAGAATCTTGGTAAACAGCCACCATCTCTTCGTGAATAGTTTTTTGACTTTTTCCTTGTTTGGTAAGGAATTTAATCACAGCGCGGTGCTCGATTTTCTTCGACATTGTCACGTTAGCCATTCCAGTTGTCGTTGACTAAGAGTAACTAGCAAACTAATGATCAGAACTATATGAAATTTCATATTTATACCCTAAGATAATGTCATTACTTAATTAATTAGTCAAATTACCCACATCATTATTAAATCACCCCCATACCGAGAATTGGGACTTAATAACAGCATTGGTGAAATGTAGATATACAACTATGTACACCTATGCCTAAATACAGGCGTTATGCTATGTTATGTTATGTTTTACGCGGCATCGCCATCGGTGATATGTAGGTACATGAGCAAAAACACACTACTATCGAACCTTTTTGGGAATACAGGCGTGATGCAAACATTCTACCATCTACATAAATACGTACTTTTCTTGTGGTGCAGACATGATCCGTGGAGGCGGCACATGCTCGCCGTTTGCCCCATGCGGGCGCTACCTCGCTCCAATCGCCATCTTCGCGCCAGCTGACGCAGCCACCAACTCTCTACATCTCCATCATTATCAACACTCCATTAACACTTCACTCGTACACTATACATCACACCTTACATATTTCGTACACCTAAAAAAACCGCAGTTGATTTACTATACTGGCTGGTTTTATATAAAAAAGATACTGTGGAAATCCCGTTAATTACCTACTATATTAAAAAAGTGATCTCAGGTGACCTTCTTGGACACGTGATAATGAAATAATCTGGTATATAATCAATCAGGTTTGAGTGCTTGTTGAATAATTCGATATCAGAAAATCTTTTGCATCGATAAATATGCCGATAGCGAAGATAGTTGTCATTTAAGACATTAAGATAAAATGCAGGTTATTTAATTTATATGACAATAACATGACGTCATTGTGTTATAAGCCGTTTTAATCAGGCATAATCCAGCTTATTATTTATTCACTCCGTGCTGAATCTACTTAACAAACTCGTTTATAAAACCAGCATTTATTAAGAAATCCTACGTAATTCACGAAGATTTTTAAATATGTAAATGATTAAATGAAACCTGCTCCATTGGAATAGGTCAAAATAACATACATAAACTGGGGACCTAATCCGAGAAAGTTTCAGAACGCTCGTATTTTTAATTAACTAAGTTACCTTACAGTACGATTCCTATTATACACGAATCTCTTTGAAAGCAAAATATTTGAATAGATGGAAACCCCAACAAAACGTACCTACAGAGATTGTTAGCCTACACACCAACGTAAGTACGTAAAGTATATGAAAACAACAAAGGCATCAGTTATGCAGATTTTAATCTCCTTAAGAGCAGGAGCGAGGTACGGCGGAACGTATCGTCTTTAAGTTTAAAGTTACTAAGCTAGTGTACTAAACACCTATTAACATGGCGCTCCCCTCATTAGGATACATTTGAAGATTACATAGGTAATTAATGTAAATATCTGAATAAAGTCAATTTTGGCTTCTAAAGCAACAACGTTTTGTAAGTGTCAAAGGTGTTAGTGTGAAATTTCTACCTACTGTACGTTCTGATACTAATAGTCTTTAAAGTCATATATATACAAATCATCGACTTCTTCCAATCTTATGGTTGATGAGCAAATTAATATCGGAATTTGAACCGCCCTGACATAGCTTTACCGTCGAGAACATCTCTATGGTTTCCCTCGCGATATTTTACTGTTATCCACATGATTACAAAAAACCAGTGGTGTGTCTGACCGATTACATGTCAGAACCCTAAGCTCTTAACAATGTACGAGTAACAGCAGCCTGAATCGCATAAAAAAAAAACAACATCCTACGGAAAAACTGTCCTACGATACAAAACAGGTGTGAAGTAGTGACAGAGACAAAATACACATCATAAGTAAACCTGAAGGTGGAATGTTTCTACAAATGCTTGAATAACATCGAAAAGAGAGAGTGTATCCCGAAAACAAATGACAGCACAAAACAACAGTTGTCATTGATTAATCGTTCATTCTCGAGTCGAATGGAATGTCATTCATGAATGGAGGTAGTAGTTGTAAATCATTGTCGATTGATCCCGCCCCCGCTTGCCCCTGAGCCAGTGAACCGACACAGGACAATCAAACTATATGGGGGAAAGTTTTGTCTGTTTGCAAGGTTTTGTATAAAAGTAGCTTTTCTATTGATTTGAAACAAAGTTTATCTCTTAGGTGGTGGCTGAAACTTTAATTAGTTTTTGTACGTGTTTTCTACTGAACTGATAATCTGATTACTATGAAACTTTAATTATATCATAGCTTGATTTCTTGATAGTATGTTATCGCTTCGTTTTTGTTTTAAGCATATTAAAATTAAAATGGACTCTGACCGGAGAACTTCGTCTACAATTCGATTATATTAAACAGCTATAATAGCAACAATGATGACCAAAGGCGTAACTTCTAACATTTCACTCCAAGGAAACACAATTATACATTTGGGAGTAATAAACTTAACAATTAAATACGGGTTGCAAAGATTAAGATTATCTTACTCTCGGAGATAAGACGTTTAAGTATTTATTCATGAAAATATCAGAAAGCCTTTTGCGAGTTGTTGACTTCGTTAAAAGTTTGCAAAACAAGATTATTAAATTATTAGCCGCAAATAATCTGTGCTCTATGAAGTTGAAAAGGGAAAATTAATCAATCTGCCTAGCCTTTTCCCAATTACATTGGGGTCGGCTTCCAGCCAAACCGGATGCAGCTTCATAATAGTATTTTACGACAATGGCAAAACAACGTCTATGGCAAAAATAATAAAAGCCATTTATTTTATTTAGAAGAAATCTATCGTCTATACTTATATTATAAAGCGGATGAGTTATTTGTTTGTTTGAATGCGCTAATCTCTGGAACTATTAAACGTATTAAAAAAAATATTTTTGAATTTGATCTAGTTTCATGAGGAATAGTATCTTACATTCGACTACACCTCTCAGCTAACCTTAAATATTGTAAGTTGTTAAGTTCGAAGAAAAAGCGCTGCCGAACCTCTTTTACCGCGTGTTCTGGCGTAATAGGTAGTATACGTAAATATTATGTTCTACAAAAATGTTGACAATTAGTATCTCTAAAAAGAGTACGGGATGCTATAAGTCTATTTCTTATACATAAGCCACAATAAGGTATTTTGTGGCAAAAAATTATAAAGTGATTTGAAAGTTTGAGCTCCATAAATATGGCACGGCTCTACAGCTTGTATTATATGTGGAAAGTGGTACTTGTTTGTGCACTAACATTACTTTATCATTCGTCAGCCATCATAACTATGATTTCATGTACGGATGCAATTAAATTCAGCGTTACGTGGAACTAGCCAGTTAAACACGTCAGGACTAATAAACATTGACGTGTTTTATTGGCGATGCGCCAAAAACTTCTGATTTCCACAAAATGGACAAAATATTGAGTTGGTGATTGATATGTCTGTTTTCATGATATCCTTAATTGGAAAGTTCGGAACAGAAAAGAGGCCACGAGCCATCAAAGTTTTTACTACACTTTAGCAAACGAATTAATCTGGCCATTCCACAAGTTTTTGCAGCACACAGATTAATCATGAGACATCGCAGCAACTCAGTCAGACTTTAAATTTACTTTCATCCAATTCCAGACGTTGTCAAATAAATCTACCTAAGACCTCGATTACGACGCAAAATTGTTCCACATTTGTTAATGAAGAGAAATACTCCGGCTTTACAATTTTCTGGTAACCACTAAGGACTGTTTTGTTATTTCCCAACATCTCTCTTTGGTATTCAAAACCCTTACGAGTATAATAAAGCTATCTGTTATGGAAGGCTTTAATAAATCTTGGCTAATTATGAAAATTTATTTATAGCGTGACATTAATTGCTCGGACTTGACATAATTTGTTATCAGTCTTGATTTATTCGAATTTATTCGCCAGGGAACCTTATTACGAAAGGTATGTAGACTAAACTACCAAATCGGCATATACATCCAAATAAAAATAAATGTCTTTGAGTAAGATAAAAGTATATATATGTCGGAGATGGCAACACTGTTTTGAATTCTTGGTGTGGTAGCGCTGGGCGCTACGGGCGGTCGGCGACTATGGCGAGTGAAGGAACGGTCTCTTGCGAGCCGCCGTGGCGAACAGACCTCTACACCCTGACTTATCTAGACCTCTGATTTCTTGATATTTGAATACCTAAATTGTACATTGTAATATAAAGTGACTCACTACTAATCACTAACCTAAAGTAAATGTGCTCTCAGTCGCGGAGTGCCTTAATGTTGGTTTTATTGACGATTACCTTTGAAATCCGACAGAGACCTCTGATCCTAGTCTTCTAACCATTCTCCGTCATATATAATAGTAACCCGATGAACGTGTTTAAAAAGAATTTCTCATTTAATTAACACCTGAGCTCTGTAATTTAAACTTTAATCTAGTTCTTAATTGCCGTGGGTGGGCAATCAGTAAAGCATTGAATTACATGAATAGTTTGAGTTTGTGAGTATTTACTTCACCACTTACTAGTTTTAAAGCTCGTTTAATGCGAATTTCATCCTTAAATGATACCAGGATTGCAGTAAAATACAGGGGGGTTGAAATATCTGAGCAATCCGTAACAGTAGCTAAGTCTATGTTATAGTGTCCGGATATCGCGAAGGCACCGGCCACTGCAAACTGCGATATAAACGTCGTCAGGTTAGGGATTATGTATTCAAAATACGGCTTACAGTCAGCACTTTGCGAAAACCCTACAATAAATGTATAATTTATTTCTATTTTTATAAAATACTAATACCGTTACAGTCAGCTCTTTGTGAAAAACCTAGAATAAATGTATAATTCAGGGATTTCTATTTTTATAAAATACCAACACCGCTTACCGGACTTTATACCTACACTATATCCGCGAGGGTTTAAAAAACAAAGCATGTAGAGCTTTATTACCGGTCCTTTTTCGAATATTCATAAAGCATAACGCACTTGTAAATGCACCTGTGGTTCCGGTCTAGACTTTCGTTATAATAAATTATCGAGTAGTGTACATGTTAAAGGAAGCGCATACCAAAATAGCGATGAAGTACTGCCATCTGTGTGTGGCACCTGTACCTGTGTGTTATTCCATGTACACCCGGCTACATCAATAAGTGACCAATACCCCCACTATACATTAATGGTAACGAGTCTGTAGTACGTACATGATACCTATTAGACATTATATTTTCCATCTTTTTCCCTTTTGGATTCGTATATTATTAAATTACTTTCTCTTATACGTTCACGGTTACCTATTGACAGACCGCAGTTTTGTACTTAAGCAGAAATGATTACAGCACTGCCCGACCACTACGTAATTTGTTCACATCATTTCATTCAGGAAGACATGGAGATGCAGTTTATGTTTTCATTATTATATCCATAAACAAATTTACGCTTTCGTTCATGTAATGTTGTACCTAACATTTATATACAAATCGAGTATTTCTTCATTCTATTATATTATTACACTAGCTGTAAAACATACGATACATATATCATTTTTATAACCAAAGATATAGGTATCTGCTGCTATGCTGTATAGTCCCTGTCCAATACCATATAGACCCACTCAGTTACTATGACGTTTTACACTAAAACTGCACTAAGTTTTATATGTATAAATTATATTATATACATGTCGCAGATAGATTGTAGAATCAGCTGTTTTACAAAACTGCTAGCTGATTTACAAAACTGTTGTTATCAAAAACAGCTGAACGACGTTTAGCGGTTTTATATAATTACTGAAATATAACACGCAGAATTGTATGAACGTTTTGCGTTTATCAATGCAGCGGGTGAACAATCATAGATTACGTAAAACAGTGTGAAATGAACTGTCAGATTGTTGATTTTAGTTCGAAATTTTGTCGCATATCGCTCTGTGTGTCTTAACAACAATAACATAACTTTATTTTACTTCTAAGTCAGTAGCAAAAAGAAAGATAAAAATTTAGAATGACGTAAATACTAAACCACTATAATAGTCGACAATATCGGGATTATGAAAGAAAATAAATTAAATTTATCTATGAGCGAGCGAAGCAAGCTCGGGAGTTTCGTGTACCCCGACACGGACAGGTTAGGTTCTTCGTATTTAGGTTTTTTCTGACCTTACAGACACAAAAATAAGAGCCCCGCGAAGTGGGGCTCCGTCGACCCAGGCACGGAAAGACAACAGAATACAGTATCTTTTTTGTATTTGAGTGGTGACTATCCATTTAATATACCTATACATTAAACAAATCTGTCCCACTGTAGATATGTCATTCTGCATTACGTCTAAACGTGGGTAGCAGTTTTGTTAAACGTATCGCAATGGCAATCCAGCTAGACGTTGTTTAACTGTTTTATAAAACAGTACTGGTTTGTAAATCAGCTAGCATTTTTGTAAAACAGCGGATTTTAATATCCATTTCCGACATACATATAAAATACCCCACATTGCTCTATTGCGATGTTTGAACCGTCACGAAAGGGCAACGTCAATTAATCTAGTTATATACCGTATCAGTTTGTAAGTGATACTGTTGGGATAATGGGCCTGTTAAATTCGACCCACTATTTACCTTGTTACGGTTCTCGAACACGTGTAGCAATAATTGAAATTCCATATTTGTCCACTAATAGCATACTACGATCATTAATTGGTTTGTTTTCCAAACTTGAGATTATTTAAAAAGATGATTATGGGTCCATTTTTGACAGCTTTATCATACAAAACCTGTCAACATTCATATTTTCCTGAGATAAAAATCATGTGACCCATGTTGAATCGTATCAATAAAAATATTTAAACGATGAAAAAAAGGAGGAGGTTATGAATTTGACGTTATATATATATACTTTTTTTTTACAGACACGGCCGATTTTGATGTGTTCTTTTTTATTGGATAGACGATACTTCCATGTTGGTCTTATATAAATTCAATTTCTCCTAAGGGTGTAAAATAGGAAAAATAGGGAATTAATGATTGTCCACTTGTCAACCTATACGTATACTGTTGAAAATTTTCATAGATTATGTTTTTGATGACACTACAACATAATGGAAACCTGGAGTTAATTTGATGATGGAGACGAAAGATAGTCGAGGGAACTTCTCAACCATTTTCAGCAACTACTTCGTGTTTGGGTTGACTTATTTCATTTATCTTGACGAGAACTTTTGACCTAGCTCTGTTTTGTTGATTAAAGCTACATAAAAAAACTTATTTTTATTCACAAAAAAGTTTACCGCCGAAAAAGGAAACTGAAAAGTGATAAATAACTGAGTGTAACTAATTTTCAGTCGGCGCCAAACGAAACAATCAACGATGATCATTAAATTAAAATTATAATGAAATTGGCGCCGACTCAAAATTAGTTACACTAAGGGCTGATTTTTCAATCCTCGGATAAAAGTACCAATAACTACCTAAAGAATAAAGTTATTAGTCTCTTTATTCGTCTGATAAGTGGGTGTAAATTTTTTAATACATATTTAACATAAGAATAACTATCTGACCGAATAACCATCTGTGAAAATGCTAAAACTTCAGGGAGGTGAAACAAATATACAGAATAGACGAATGTTAGAACGGGACGGACTATTTCTTTGTTTGATGTCGATGTCAAACAAACAAGCGTCAGCGTGTTACTTTTATTTTCTGAGTTTTTTTGCTTTTATTACGTTACGAGGTTATTAGTTTGGGTGTGTGGTGTTTTTCGTGCAATTAGAATGCTGCAGATCATTAGTGACTTATCTCAAGTAAATTTTCAAAAAACTATTATTAAAGTCTTTATATTATCAAGTATAATTTTTATTTTTATTAAATGACCCTCGGTCTTACGCTTCTTTCTTTGCATATAAATTTATAATGGCTTCTTCCTTAAAAAAAATCGAAAATATCCATTTGAATTATAAAGTACAGATTATAAATAAAGTACAGTATCGAAAACTAACCTCAAACCAGTAACATCAACGTCGGTTGTCTAAGGAATAAGCGGTTATCTGGCCGTCAACGAGTCAAATATATTTATTCCTCAGATAAGTGAATTATTCGACGAATAAAGCCTATTTGACCATTGAACAACTGACTTTTTGCTATCTATCGAATAAACCCTATCTGTCTGTTTATCTGAGGATTGAAAAATCGGCCCTTAGTTATTTTTCACTTTTTGTGAAATCTTAACAGCCTATGTTAACTTCCCATACACTTTCCCGGGTAACATAGATTTCTTAGGATATCTTTCTAAATAGGTTTAGGTGTTCAGAAGTTATCGTGGAATAGAAAAAGGAAAGACAATTTTTTTTTTTTTATATAAAAATAATTCGGTCATTGGGAGACCGTAGTAGTGTACGGACTGGTATAATACACTACTACGGTCTCCCAATGACCGAATTATTTTTACTATTATAGTTTGTCTGCTTTTACATAAAACCAATCATCACTGGAAATAAATTTTACAAGTATAATAATAATTCATGGAATTCAACAACCTCCTAATTATGAAATCTCAAAAGCCTTCAAAATCTTCAAAATAAATTCACAGAATCGTTGAAAATCCAAAAGATTTTGTACAAGAATTTATTGTCGGACTAACCCTATGAAAATCATGCATAATTCAGAAATCGGAGCCGAAACCAGATTCTTATGCATGAGCAGATTGCACATCCCCGAACACGTTCTTTTGCGTTTGAAAATATCTCGAAAGATATCCAGGAATTTATTCTACAAAACAATCTTAACTAACCATTGATATATGGTTTTTTATATATCAATGTAACTAACATTATAAATCCGAAAGGGTGTTTGTTTGTGTGTTAGTCTTTCATATACCTATACGAGTGAAGGGTTGGACGTGATTTTTGGAACAAAGAGTTTCAAAAATCACGTCCAACCCTTCACTCGTTCCTTCAGCCGTTCACTCTTGTCTTTCTTTTTATACGGACTAATCTTTTTTGGCCAAGATACATAAACATAAGCACGTGCTTTGGGTTAGCTACGTTTCCGTCTCTATCTAGCACTTGTAGTTTGACAGTTGTGTGACATTGGGAGGAATAAATAATGCTAAGCCAAAACACGTGCTATGTGCGTGTAATGTTTATATTATATTATGCTTTTGAGTTGCGTCGTTTTGTGTTCTAGAAAGATAATATCAGGCGGTAAGTATTTCTCAAATTAGCTCATCCTGTCGGTAAAAGGTGATACCAATCTGCCGAAGATATCCAACTCAAAAAAGCATTATTTAAAAGGCGCGGATATTAAAGTAGTAAGAAAACACTTTTAATGTATTGAACATACGTAGGTACCTAATAACAGGCAACTCCCTTATTTTATAACAAGTCAATATAATTTGAAAGTACATAAAGAATATTTGAAATAGCAATTTTGATGTAATGATTGCGCTAGGTCTCAATTAGTGTTTGACAAAGGTCTTCTGAGAACTTTATTATATATTCACCATGCCTTTTCAAAGCGAAAAACTAAAACAATACTAATACTACCAAAAACATTAACAACACAAAAAAGCCACGATTACAATACTAAAATTCTGTCACGCTGTTGCATTAAAAACACACCTTGCAAATGATCAACAAACCAAATTATTTATCTAACTTATCAAGGCTTCTGATAAGCACGTACATTTCAGGCAGCGTATCATCGGCGGCGGTAGCAATATGCAGTCTTGCCTCTAGAAGACAAGGGAACGCAATCTGTAAGGTCAGAGATGAATACTAAGCGAACGTTATGTATTCATCCGAGAAAAATCGCGGTCGAGAGACCCGCCTGAATGTAATATCGAAAATATGATATGACACTTATTTGGGACCACTTGGTTGTAAAACCTCTAGTATGTGGTATAAGGTTGGAGAGTGGGGAGTCAAATGTAGGATAATTGAGGAGTATTTTTTGCTGCTCTTGGGCTGATATGCCTTATAAAGATAAAAGTACCTAAAAAAAGTTTCATGTTGTTCCGTGCGTCCACTACACCAATGAGTCTATAAATCATTTAACCGTTACTAAAACAAAAATAGTCTTTTGTGAAGTCGGTTAAAAGAAATAGAAGTACCGAACGATCTGCAAGACTCTCTAATGTTGGATATGTGACTGTTTTTGTATGGATACATTGAGACCACGTGACCGACATAAAAATAACAAAAACCTAATATCTGTTTACTCTTATGTATGTGCTTCATAGTGATTATTTCGCAAAACAAGTATCTTCATATAACGGCAGAGGCCCGCTGTCGAAGATAATATAATAATTATAAAGTAAGTATACGGGTGTGTTGAGTTTACCAAATACGCATTAACAAAACAATATCAATGTTGTTAGTTTTTCCCTACAAACAAACAGACAAATACAGAGAAAACCGATTTTTAGTTTGCATTTTACAATATTACAGTTAAATTTGAAAATTATTACACTTAGTAAAACTGCTGACCGTGTGCCCTGAGTTCGACTCCCGCGTCGGGCGGTCCAGTGGCGATAGGTTCACCACTTAGGGACTTAATACGTAATGCCTACCCCCTTTGTGAATACACGAGTGATGCTACGTTAAGTCTTTTATTAAAATAACGTCCTGTGGAAGGAGTGTTTACGTTCCTAATAAGAATAAACAACATTTTCATGATAAATAACAAAGAGAACCTCAAGAAGCTACCGTGGAGGAACTAATATCCGTTCGAGTAAACTTGAAGGATGCTAAAAATATATATAGATAACACAAGTATCGTATTTGTATTATTATATTTACAATCAAAATTACTTTGTGCAATTTCAAGATATGTCTTTGCAAAAGCATTAACGCATGCTTAGCGAACTCTAAAGTTACAATATTAAATGGAAAAATAATACGGTCGCGAACAGGATTCGAACCTGCGCCTCCCGGATAGATACTCCAGGCGCTCTGATCACTAAGCCATCTCGACCTCTGCTCACCACCGCGAATTCTTCTTCCATACCTTAACACGTCTTATGGCGACGTCATTGCAATCAATTCAGTACCTATACAAGTGACCGACACGACTAACTTTGCAGTTAATACAATGTCGTAAAGAATGCAATTACCTTAATAATTCAAGATATGTCTTTGGAAAAGCATTAACGCATGCTTAGCGAACTCTAAAGTTACAATATTAAATGGAAAGTTAGTCGTGTCGGTTCGGTCACTTGTATAGGTACTGAATTGATTGCAATGACGTCGCCATAAGACGTGTTAAGGTATGGAAGAAGAATATGCGGTGGTGAGCAGAGGTCGAGATGGCTTAGTGGTCAGAGCGCCTGGAGTATCTATCCGGGAGGCGCAGGTTCGAATCCTGTTCGCGACCGTATTCTTTTTCCATTTAATATTGTAACTTTGTGTAATTTTATTGCAAAATATGGATGGAAACTGAAAACCGTTAGATTTAACCATGTTTATTTTCAGCAGTTACGTCACAACATTAGTGTTATGATTTTGATGATTCCAATACAGTTCGGAAATCACTGCGATTTATAGTCGCATTCATTTGCAGTAGGTATAACGTGATCGATCATCTTCGGATATTTTTTTTATTTAATCAGAACTTATTAGACATGTCCTCTCGTCTGTCGACACAGCCATATTAAAAAAACAACTCTATCCAACCGAAATATTTAAAGTATTTTATTTTGACAAAAGAGTCGAGTAAAACGTTTGGATATAATAATATAAAACTTGAGATACCTACGTCCATGAAGTACGCAAAAAAAAAACTAACCCAAACATGTTTTTAAAAACAGCTATATACCTAAAATTATCTTTCCGTCATGTTTTGGCTTCCAAGTTTTACAAAATTCTGCATATTAATGTGTTACTTATTTCTTGCTTCTCGAAATATTTAACAAATTTTTTATCCTATGATAGGTTTAAAAACTATTTTATACCCGTTTTATGACTGAACTTAAATGTTTAATATTTAACTAGGTTTAAACATAGTTTTTTGTCAAATTCTGAAACGCTACATAAAAGTTTTTTTAGAAATGTAGTGAAATTCTGCATTTACTCGAAACACAGACAGTGACGGCAAATTGCGTTCCGTAGTAAATCCCCGGAAGATACCACTCCTAGCGCCGAGAACCATAAATTTTGCAAGCGAAAACATTAAAATCTCGTTAAAATGCTTTCCAGTATTGGCAACAGCACAAGTAGTTACAGCCAGTAGCCATATAAGTCAGTTGGAAATACCGGAAATATAAATTCGAAAGAAAAAGGAGTAATTTTGTTTTAATAGCCAAGGCACGTAGATTTTATTGTGTTTGAGAATAAGAGGGGGACATGAAAAGTTCGGGAAAATGTCCGAGCTTTGTGCTTCCAAGATTTGATTAGAGCTGTGGTTACGTCTGGTCGTCGTTAGGTTTGCGGTTAATGAAACGTAATCGAGACGCTAGAGGTGGACATGGCACACGGGGTCATTTCAGACAACGCAACAAGTGAGTTCACTCGACAAGTGGACAAACAAAACTTAGGTGTAACACGACATTCTGTACAACGAAATAGATGACATTCGGTTATCGAACACGTTTAGAGTATAGATTAAAGATGATTGAGTTATAAATGAAATAGGTTGCCCTAGTGGTTTATGAGAACAATACGTGAGTAGTAAGTAATAATTTATCAACATTTTAAACCGATAACAAGCACAGAATAAAAAAACTTAATATTAACCAACCAGAATTATAAACTAGTGGATACTTACATTTTTTTATTAATTTCATCTTCACCAGACAAGGTTTGAAAAACAACTGACCGAAATACGAGTCACCGTGGATCGATCATTTTAATTTTATAATGGTCAAATGAAATATCAAGTAATGAGGTCTGACTACCCCCACAGGTATACCGATGAGACATAAAATTATACCCAATGACGGAGTAAAAGTTAATTACGAAATGGAAATTATTATGTTCATTGTTGACCTAAATAAATTAAAAATAATCGACTAGGGACCTGAAGCATGTAATGAACACGATACTTAAAAGCGTTTGCGCAGTTACACCGAGTTACACCGAATTTTTCAGTAATTTATTTCTATAAATATGAACATTAAATAATTTATTTGTTAATTGAGGTGAATGAACGTAGATACCTAAAGCGTAAACAACGATCGATAAAAAATGTTTATATGATGGACAAAAATCAAATGACTCATACAAACACGATTCCAGTTTTTGTTTAGGCGCCTGCCTTGTGGAAAAATCATTTACATCGCTTAACCAGACATCAATATAAGAGACGAATTTAATTCCTCATTTTCCTTGACACTGAACTTCCTTGAAGATATAAATCGAAGGGTGTCATTGTCTACACACAATACCTTGAAACAATAAGCAATGATTACCGTTTTGAGCATACATCGAAATTGTGTTCGCGAACATTCTTAGATATCCATATCAACTATGGTAATGGCCATGCGTCTAATTTAAAGTGAAATTAAAACCAATAAGTATAAAGTTCGTTTGAACAATGTTAATAATAGAATATTAACTATACAAATTCCTGCAGACCATAGATTCTGATAAAGATTAACTTAGGTACTGAAGAAGCAAAGAAATTCACATTAATATTTTAGGTACAATTTCATAGTTTAAGTGGTCTAGTGGTCCCAAACGGGACCGCTCATCATGAGGTCTCAGGTTCGATTCCCGGGTCGGGCAATGTTATTCAGTTTTTCTGTCAGGAAATTCTCAAGAGTTTGTAATTCTGCCCGGTAAATGGCAATAGGGTCACCACCTATTACGTACATGGGACTTAATAACAGCATTGGTGAAATGTCGGTGTACAACTGCGTACACCTCTGCATACCCCTTCGGGGAATACAGGCGTGATGCTATGTTATGTTTAATTAATAACAAATCAGTAGGTAAGTCGTAACACAAACAAACCTAGAAATACAGGTACATACTTTTTATGATAAACAAGGTCAATCATAATATATTACTTTTGACAAAGCCCGGCTTTCACTGAGGCAAGATGTCAAACTTTTTGTTACAATGATTAATAGGAACAAGTTTATTTTGAAAGTCATTGAACTACCGCGTCATGTATGGTACTCTTACATAGAAAATACGTTTGAATTCAGTCCTAATTTTAATAATAAATAATCGTTGCTTGAAAGATTAAGTGTTGTAAATGTGACAGGGACTCCACCACCATCTTTATAAATGCGGAAAACCATCGTCATCGTTTAAAGCCGGATTTTAATCAATACTTACAAATCTAATAGTAAGCCAATTTTAGCTTAATAGCAATTTCAAATATTCCGAGTTTATTGTCCACATCCAAAAGGTTTTACTTTGCAAGAATTTGTAAGGAAAATCAACAATTTTTAAGCAGATACTGGGCCTTTCCTAAGATGCCTATTAAATCGTTTTTACATCGATATGAGGAAAAAATTTGTTTGCTTATTAATATCAAAAGGGAATGAAAAAAAAAAACATCAGCTGTTTATTACTAAATGATCTTCGATTCCAGGTAGACATAAAACCTAATGCATAACAAGGATAAAGGCGACAACGACGAAGACTGGGTCAAATGACCGTAAGCAGAGGAAACCTATACTCAGCTGCAAATGAATGTGGGCTGAATAACACCAGCCCGTGTTGACCACATATTTTTGTACACCTTTATTGAGGAAATAAAAAGTTTGACTTTAATTTTGTGTTGTGTGACTCTATATTGTTTTAAATGTTTATAAACAGTAATACGGCAAAACAACACCATATTAAGTAAAAGGATTAATGATCACAGTATAGAGTAAATTTTACTTAATGTTTTTAACAAAGTCCCCCAAAAACTGAATTTTTACCAAAGCCACACGAGTATAACACCGTCGTAGAGATACATTTCGTTTCTTGCCAGAAATTGCAATTCCTGGCAACCGGATTTGTTTGAATAACGCTTTGCACGATGCCAAAGATGGCGACACATCGTTGGTGAAAATATTACGACTCCACTTTGTGGGAATCACGGCCATCAATAATTAGGAAAACGCAAGGAGGACGTATGGAAAAAGGTGTAGCAAAAGGTAAAATCCCACCGTAATCGAATAAAATTACACCTACATTAGTATTGCAAGTGGGGGCTGTTAATGAATTTAATAGGACTATCATCATATCACAATTAACTTCTAAGTTCACCATTCCATTCTCGAAAGCAAATGGCTCGGAACTGCAACTAAGCACTTACTTTGCAATCTTTAAACCCGACATTGTTATGGGGCCAACCGTTGCAGCTGGAATTCTACCTATCCTGTAATGAATAGAGCAATACTACGGTAGTGGTCTGCCGTTAGCCTGGCTTTTACTTTAAAGCGTGGTTTGCGGAGGCGTCTTGGCTATAAGTGCTAGCATACAAGTAGAAATAATACCTTATAAAAGAGAATGGACAACAGCTATCTGATAATTAGGAAGATATCTTTGCAGAATATCTTACATAAATCTCTATCTAATCCATCTAAAAGGGTGCCGATGACTTCATCACGAAAATAAAGATTATTTCAGGGCTAAGCGTGATAATCAAACTACATTCAGTTTTATGTAGCTCCCAAATTTTGAAATGTGTCTGTCACTTCAAGGCGAAGCAATAGCGTCAGTATTTTAGAACTAGGTACTTGAAATTGACTAGCGTTTCATTATTTGACCAAAACCTTAAATAAAATGGCTTTAAGTTCTACTTAAACGAATTACAACTATAAACTAAACGAGCTTGGCTTGAAGATTTATCTAAATGTGAATTTGCAGGCGATGCTCCTCTTATGGTACTTCTCTTAGTTAGCGAGCAGTCGAGTTAAACGTCGCGTCGATCGGCCAGTCGGGACGCACCGGAATGCCGCCACAAGGTCGAGTACGTTCATCGGCCGTAGCTCGTCCGAGATTTACGCTACACATCATTGGACTTTACACAGTATACATAGGTATAACGTAAATGGAGCTTAAATTATCTACACTAATATGATGAGCCTGAGGAGCATAAACAACTCTAACACTAAATCGGCTCTTAACAACACGAAAGAAGAAGACTAATATTGTAAATCCAAAAGTGTTTTTATTCTCTATTTGTGTGTTTTACACCTTAACTATTGGGGCCGATTTCAACGAATTTGACACAGACCTTAAACACGACCCGTTGTAGAACCTAGAATAGGATTAGCTTCTTTTGCCAGCGAGAGCTGTTAAGGATTAGAAAGTATCAGAAGATACCGTTAAAATCAATTTTATACTATTTATAGGCGGTCGAGTAAAATTTGAGAAACTCGCCGCCCTCGTACAAAGCAGCGATCGGAAAATTGTGTTAATAATTCTCCCATAACAATCAATACTATTAATACCTTGTAACCATAGTATAACCAGCTTCAAGTTTTGCTTACTATCAACTTCAGATGTATGCTAGCTTCTAGTTTGAAACTAGTACTAAGTAATAATCGTAAACAATCATTAATAAGCTAACTTCATCCCAAAAGACAGTACCAATTTCTCTTGTCTTGTGTACTTATAACTGCAATCTATATTGCAGTTTTCCAACAAAATGGCATAATGTGCTTAACATTTTACTTGGATATGAAAAACAATAGTCTTAAGCAACAATATAATTTTTATGACCACTTTGCCTGACGCAGCTGAATTACAAGCAAGATAATAATGACCATTAAAACACAGTACAAAGCTAAGGAAAAATAAACTATCATTATGACATTGTTAACTGTAGTTTGTGATGCGGAAAGTATGGTTAATATAATCTACTGCTATGTTAATACAGTTGTTATGAAACGGGCTATTGAACTCATTGCTTGTTGTAAAACCTTTTGTCAAGTATCAGTGTTCTTTATTTAAGACTCGATATAATTGATAAAAATATGTTACAATATAGTACAATGTATTACTAAACTAAATATAATAATGGCATTCATTTAGATGTAATCGGCCAAAACTAAAATTAGAGCATTACTGTCTTTTACTAACACTTACTCAATGAGCAAGACGGGAGGAATTACGAAACGTCAAATCAGAATTTAGGCGCATCAAACTAAAATCTTGGAATATTTTTAGTAGGCACATTTTGGTGGCCACTAAAATCAGAGACGTAAACCTAAAAATTGAGGAAAATTTTAGATTCGCATGACTAAATATGCCTTCCTGCTCTTATATTGCCGATCTGTTAGTAAGAAACTGCAACGCTCCTATTTTAGTTAATTTGGCTACAGCAGAATGATGGCAATGAGTGGAAAATTATTTACTAATTAAAAAACCGTGACCGTAAACACATTTACGTACTCTTGTTAGTATTTCTTTCCTTACTGTGGGACAATCTCAATTACATTTAAGTATTCCAAAAAAAAACTGATACTATCAATTAATCCATTGTGGATTTTTATTATGGTTTTTTCCGGTCCGATTCAGTGATACCTACTCGGTAAAAAACGTAAAAAAAGTAAAAAACAACAAACAATGCCGTTTGTTTTTACAGTTGTTCAAACAAGGTTTAAAACGAACATACCATCGCGATTCTCTATTGTATGAAACTCATTTCAATGACCTGAACGAACATTAGTTAAAGCATTCGCTTAAATATTAAATATTTTATTTATCCCTGAACAACAATATAATAGTGTCTTTATTATGACGAAATCTTTAAAACTCGATTCATACATCATTAAATGCGAGTAATGTTTTAGTGCGATTAAGTCCCGTATACCAGTTTTCTTTTTTGTAATGCAGTTCCATCGACTTTATTTGAAATCGAATATTCAATGGAGTCTATTCAAGCGATATCTCATGATTATGAACATTCTGGTAGAGGTTTATGAGGATAATAGAACAATCACCACTTCATTGGTTCAAAGTACATTATACATTAAACACGCGATGAAACAAAGGATTTTATAAAACAACATTGAATAAATGCAAAGCGCCAATAAAATTCGCTGGAATAATCTTTACAATGAATTTTTTTAAGACAAAAATTTATAATACAAAAAATTCTTGAAGCTTATCAAATAAATTTCCGGGTAAACTTGTTTTTGAAAACTTGCAAGAATAAATAAGCTTTATTCGTGTAATAATAAAAATTGCCGTCAGCACTCCTATAACAAACTTAGTTACGATATGTTATTGCTATGACGGCTCATCGAACGAAAATATTACTGTGAAATGTTGTGTCGTCAATATCAAATTAAAACTACCATTGCAAAAAACCCATGTAGGTAAACTGTTCCAAAAGAAAACTTTCACAGATGAAGGAGCCGCCAGTTTTACTGATTTTAGAACGCATGTGTCTAAAATTACCGTTCCCACTGAACATTGGGAAAACTGTAATCTAAGTGATCGTTATCAATCGAACTTTCTAACCCTTAATAGCAGAATCCATTCCAGACGAGGCCAAGCAAAACTTTTACCCATTTAGCGCCAACTTTGAAAATAGATCCTTCATCATTGATCATTTTTGATCAAACCATTATACAAGAATTTTATGCACCTACCAACCTCCTTTCAAAACAAATGTCAAATTACGACACACGAAAGGTACGAATGATCGATCTCTTACTGATACAAGTTTTATCTCCGACTATCGGTAACAGATAAAACCGCACTTCATATCAAATCATTATTGTGCCATTTTATATCTATTCCATTATTATTACAGTTCGTAGACAAGGTTAGTGCCTGTTCACTGTTTTATTATTTGCCTTAAAGCTTTTTTACACCTTGTTTCTAAAGGTATCAATTTTACTGATTTCAATTCAGTTAATTTATGAAGCAATTATGTGCACTTTCTAAGCATTCATGGACTGCAATCTTGACCTCATTAAAATGAGTTAGTTCACCTACACCAACGACAAAGGTAATCAGAAAATAAAAATAAAATGAAAAATAAATACTATACCAAAACATTTTCTAACGAGTGGGCAATTCATCAAGTACTTCCAGGGCGTATGCGGAGCCGGTTTTTTCTTCTTACAGCCCCTATGCGAGTGGGGATGGTGGCACCGCTCAGCGGGCTTCCCGTGCTTCGTGAACATTCCGAGTATACCCTGACGCTTCCATAGACTGTCACATCACTGGCACCACTGGCAATATCACTGACCACACTGGGTTTAGCCGTCGACAAGCACTCTCGCTGCCAATCACTCACTAACACCAATCACAAAAACAACCACTAAATCAAGGTCATCCGTAGCCATCACCGTCCGAGTGAAAGACTACATGGGCGAGGCCCCGCGCAAATGTAACTGAAAAGAAAAAAAAAAGAAAAAATGTAGTTTTTACCCCTCCCCTAGGCAGGAAAACAAAAATAAATAAGGTCATGAAATTACATGTTCTCTTGTATAAAATGGGACCGAGTCATATAGAGTTCCTCCATCTAAGTGCTACATAATGTACGGTTGTTTCCTCTGTGGCTCTCGTCAAGAAAGAGCGAAACAAAAAAGCTATTTGAGCAGCTAGTCAGCGCGTTTTTGTGCCGTTATATATGAAAGTGGAAGTCTGCGTCAATGTTGTTTGATCATTAAGTCGCAAGGAATAGTTTGATCCATACCACAGAAATCTATAAGCCGCCAAATATATAGGTGTTCGTAGAACTGTTAGTAAAATCGAAATCGTGGACATTACGTGTACCAATAGACAGGTTAAACGCGTCAATTAAATTTAAGATTTAACAATTTGTTCGACTGAGTAATAAAAATCAATTCACGCGTGTGAAACAAGACATGCTATAAGGGTTCGGATTCGTGGACGCATGGCAAAGGAACCTATTTCTAAAGAGCCTTTTTTATTTCGCTTGTGTCACAGATGTCTCAAACAAAAATCGCGAAAATGTTACGTGCCTATTGTTTTATTCATGATGCGTTTTTGCTTCTAGCCTTCTACTCAGTGTTTTGAGTTTTGTTATAACCGGTATCTTTTCCAAATACCTTCCGAGTGCGAAACTTCAAATTTATGTCAATTATTGCGTATCTACAAGTAACTTTGGTTTTCATCTGTTTGATATAATTGTTTCGCTAATCTTGAATCTCGTTCCAAAAACGTTACTACGAAAATAATAACAGTACCTATTTTCAATTTTTGATCAAGCGATCGGCACCTGTTATTGTTAAATAAATTAAGTTTTATTGCAATTTGAACGGAACAAATAAACATATTATAATAAAGTTAAGGTTATCTTCGGTTTCGAAACATTACTACAACACACAGATGTACAATCTTACTTTAATAGGAATAAGGACACCATCTACGCGTAATAAACAATAAGTATTTTATTTCACTCCTAAGATGTCTTAGGCCGTGTTTGGCTTGGCATTATTCCTGTCATACAGCTGTCAAAACTATCAAACTACCAAGCACAAGATATAGACGGGAACACAGCTAAGCTGAAGCACGTGTCAAGTAGTGTTTATTTGTCTAGGCCATAGTATGAGATGCCAGTCGTAGATGGTTTGCAAACAAAACGAAATTAATTAAAAAATTGAAAAGCACGGCTGCCATTTTTTTTTAATCCTTCTAGCCTATGTTACTACAAAAGTAAGGATTCTAACAATACTCCATACATCGAAATCGGTCCAGGCATTTAGAAGGTATGGTGGAATATAGAAACTTACAAACGCACATACATACATGAAACATTTTGGTAGTATCAATTAATGTTCACCGGATACTACTCACGTGCATTTTTCGGGATTGCCCGACTAGTTTCTTTTTATTTTGGTAGTAGTGTAAAAATAGAGAGAGAACTAATCAAATCTGTCTGTCATCATACCTAAAGGCTCGTTGATCAATGGAATCATTTGTTGGGCATTTAGCGTATGTCCATCGGCCACGGAAGGTCAAAGCGCGCTCTCACACACACACACACACATACATACACATCAATCAACATATGCATACAGAAGCGCGTATCTAAACAAGGACAACCTTATCGCTCTTCCGTTTACTTTATAAAAGCAACGTGTGTATTGAAGATGATATTCTAAATACGAGAAAATATACAATATGCTGCATTGTGCATCAATTATGTCAACATTTAAACTTGCGTTTTTTTTTTATCTTGTGTATGTTTATAATTATGTATCTACTGATACACATGCAAAATAACTCTAGTAATATTTATGTGGATAGAAAAAATTTACCGATAGCGGGGTTGGATCCGACCCCTCATGTATCGGTACTCTACTTGGAGTCTTTGACTGCACCGAGACTTTGGCTTGGAGTAATGTTCAATCCCGGCTCGCGGCCCTATTTTTCTATCCACAAAAAAAAAACTAATTGTTTATAAGTAACAATTAGTATTATATTTAAAGTATCATAATTCTCACAATTAATAAATGAAATTCATTAAAAAAATTAAATACATCCAAATCAGTCCGGGCATTTAGAAGTTCTGGTGGAATAAAGAACCTTACAAACATACATACATGATCCCAACACTCCTTTTATGGGCATTCTGTAAAAAAAATATGATTTCGATATCTTTCATAGTCCTTTTAATATCCGTATTTCAAAGATTAGAAGGTAGATTGAAAGGAATTTATAGGCATATTGGTATCCACTTTCTTTGTTACCGTGTTGCTAGTCAAAGGGTTTAGTGTTCGCCTATTTCATAGAACGACATGTTATGCACCAGCAAAGAATCGTTGAGGTATGCGTTCTACGAACTCGTTTCCATTTTAGGAAGACTCCACGTCATCGCGCCCCGAGTGCTAGTGTGGTCAGTTTTTGTTCCGACCCTAGTTAGACTTAAGATGAAGTTTCAGCTTAATGAACAAAGTTATCTATCTCCCTGCAATAAAGAAAGATGAATAGCTGGATTTAAGAACAGACTACTCAACAACTCCGCATTCTGTTATAAGAAAAAAATAAAACAATAAAAAAAGTTCATGTACTCTACACGAAAAGCGAAGAATACGGATCCTTTGTGTACTTAATATTTCTCCCAAGATAGCTATTAAATTATTTCCAAGGAAAACGTTTAGTAGACACCAGACAAAGAAGTTTGTCGAAAACTCAATAATAGTATTAAAAACGAAGAGAATACAAAAGGTTATGATGAAAAGACTGGGCGAAGATGCACTCTATCTATCTATCTGACAAATAAATAAAACATACGAGGTAGTCGATCATCTATCAACATTCCTCCTCATATATCTATCGATTTAGATTCTCCTTAAAATGGCCTCGATATGGCAACAGTTAACGTAAGTCAGTGCGCACACTCGGATGACTCACCGCAAACCAAATATGGAACTTGACCAAGACCCTTAGGCGTAGTTGCATCGAGAAACGGAGCCGGATTCACCATATTACTCGGGACTATGATTATTTTCTATTCAAGTTCATGTTGAACATTTCTTTGTTCGAATATCGTTGTTTCTAGTGTGCTCACGGTATGGGGAGTAATGTACCTAACCTCACTAGCAAGTGTTTATGACAAATGCAGAATATTTATGTCGGTATTACACAAAAGCTGTTTTTAGCTTTTTGGTTGAACGAGACTGCCGAATCGCCAGATGACCAGCTTATGAACGGCTTAAATAAGGGACTTACCTAAAAACAAGGTCACATTAATTAGTTAGGTACATGCTTAAGAAACAACTCAACAAAGACAAGTACGAGACATCTGTTTAATAACTTTACTCAGTTGACAATTTACACAAAATACAATAAACAGCTGATAATACTCTGCGGTTCATCTGAAGATTAACATAAAACCTTCATTCACACCGAAAACTCTAACATTTTCTTTCCAACAATTTTCGTATTACGTGAAAACATCGGCGACGGTTTCGACGTAAAAGTCGTTTTGACTCAACGACAGATGTTTTGACTGCAATAACGGTGCTCATCGCGAGCAAGCTGACCGTCGGGTGGTAGGGGGTGGGGGTTAGGGTGGATGTTCATTCATCTGAGGCGTGACGTCACGCGCGAGGTCGTGCCCTCGCGTGCCCACTGTCAGGAGAATAAAAGACGAAAAAAACTCACTCAATATCAACATGACCTTTAACAACACTTTAACATTTCAGAAAGGTATCAAATTAATGCCAATCTAGCGTAAACCGACACTAGTTATTACTTTAACTTCGTAGACACTGATTGATTATACGCTTCGGTAATTAGATGGGCACCTCTACTTATTAAGGCGAGGAATTTTTAGGACACCAATTACTCTTGTTAACATGAATCACAAACCAGTCCCACATTCTGACTTTGGGACTTGACAATTTATTTCACTTAAAATAAATATCATGAGATTTTAAAAAGCTGTTTAAAACATATTGGACTGTGTGAACTAGAAACGTGGCGAGCTCGAGGATTTTATTACGCTAATGCATTTATAATGTCCTTTGAATGCAGCTGTCGTCTGTAGAGACAAAAGCTTCAAAGTCAGCTGTTCTGAGAATTTACAATATGATACATTTCAAAATGAAATTTAAGCAAATATGGAATTTACGTGCACGAATCACGGAATTGAGCAAGTTTTATAGTCAATAGAAATTTTTATAATTTTTTTTTTTCATGTTGAGGTCATGTAATGCCCTATATTAAATGCTATTTTCCTAAGGAAACATTGAAAAATAATAAACTTGCACGGGGCTTTAGTAGTTACTCTGTAAAATGATTGCTAAATAAATATCGCCAGACATCTCCTTAAGACAAATACCAGGAAGCTTGAAATTTAATAGTATCGAACAACGACACGGTCAGTGGGAGAGTGATGACACGGAATGTCAAGAGGCGCGGGTTCAAACCCCGTTCGTGTCTATTATTTTTGATAGTTTTCTTATAAAAATTGCAATTAATATAGGCATTACATGGCCGTAACATGTAGGTATAAACAATATCATTGTATAAAAAATTATATTGTTTATAAAACTTGCTCAATTCCGTGATTATAGAAATATTCCTTCTAAATGGCATATTAAGTAGTTTTTGTTTTATCGAAAATCTATCTACGTTTAGCCACCAACTCGCCTCATGGTAAGCGACGGTGTGGCCGAGGATGGAGCACGAATGGACGAAAACATAAAACATCGTCGGTCGCTATTGACAATCATAAAGCGCGAGCGTTGCTTCCGAGGAGCCGGTTCTCAGTTTTGATGTCCACGACGAGATACAGCGTCTGACTGTAAACCCAACCGGTTTGCACAGCAATAAAGTAGTGCTATAGCGTTACTAACATAATGTTTTAGTGAGGGCGTATCGATTGCATTAATGAGATGTGGGCGCACGTGGGGTCCGTGTGTAGAATTGTATATGCGATTGCAAACGGCCGGGTTATCGTTATAAGGACACTTTATAGCCCCTTTATGATTTAGGAACAATAGTAAGCGATCTTTTGTAACGCTTTATGGACCCTATTACTGATTGGGTGGTAAAATAGTATAAATGCTTTACAGTTTTGGACTGTGATATTTTTTTAGACATGACTCATAATATCTGAGTTAGAGGAAAAAGAGTTGAGGCTGGATTAGGATTCGAGACGTAGGGTTTAACCCGACAGAGTGTTGATAGGACCGCTGTCCTTACTGATCCCACAGGAGATTTAGCGTCGCAGGTAAATAGGGCTGTCAAGGATACAAATCCCTGCCTTGTGAGGAGAATCCATATTCCTAAATGGTTTACGTTATCTTGGTCGTGGATAACTAGAAAATGTATTTGTCAAAAGATACGCCTGATATAAAGGGACATATATTTTTTCTTCACTGAGGTTTTAATTTAATTCAAACCTACAACCTGTACAATACACATACAACTTGGTGGGTACTTAGAGAAGAATAAATAAGAAATGTGGAATTGCCAGGTTAAACATTTAACAAGTAACTTTTGTTCGGTTCGGTGTAATCGAGCAGCAATCAAAGTTGGGAAAAAAACACTTTAGGCTAGCGAGAAGCTTAAACTTTTTATCCATTAATAATGAACAAAAATTTTGCTTTTACGCAGCTCTTGCTAGCCAGAATTATAAAAAAAGAGAAATTGACACTACATTTTTAACACAGTTCACAAAGTTACAATTTTGTTAAAGGGTATTTTTCCTTATATTAAGTTTTTCGAGATAAGAAACTTGTATAACGAAGTAATACATAATATATTTACGGTCTGAGACTAAGGCAATCTTCTTTTACACGTTATCAAAGCAAAAGTATGAATTTTATATTACCAAATACGAAAAGCTTTGAATGAAAAACGCAAGACAGAACTACTGTTACTCTATTTCATATTAGAAGGTACTCATTGTGTTCACATCATCGTGAACAGTCATGATTCGATCACAATGGTGATTTTATTCTGGTGATATCAATGCTCAGAGGTGCTAAAAATGCTGCTATCTTCTTGACATATATGTCTCGTGTCACGACATCTATTGGAGTATTAGGCCAACTCTTCGCAGAAAATTTGACGCTCAAACAGATGTTCAGATAAAGCCCAAAACCTTTTCTCAAACCTCCACCGTCATTTACATTTTAACCCAATATTACGAAGCATAAAATAATAAATAATAACAAAAGCCAATCAGCTAGCGATACGTCACGGCTGCCGCCGATAAGAGATGACTTGGAAGATGACGGAGGAGGCTTGTCAGATAACATGAGGTCAGACATCCAACAAACTGTTCCATTGTACAATAACGACGCCTGTATTCGTGAATATGATTTACCTACTCATGTAGACTTTTAATAACCTCTTTCTTCCACATATTAATATGTCCTCGAGACTTCATTTATGGGATACCGATAAGAACACCTTATGATGGACTTGGATCTTGTAATTGAAAATACGATAACAAAATTGATGCTTGCATAGATGGCAAATTGGAGATATACGATTAAAAGTGTGTGTTGTAAAAACTGACCAAATAATAAAACTATTATAATGAGGTCATCAATTAATACTGTCGGTTATTTTAACCTGTATTTAATATTATTCAAACTGTGGTATTCGATGAAAAACTGTATTAATATTAAACATAGCCAACCATATTATTATTTGAACATAACCGTGTCCAACGTTTAAAGAAGTGAATATGGAGAATTGTTCAAGAATAAAATAATAATTAAACTCAATATCTCTAATCAAACGAATGATCAGAAAGCCACTTACACTTGATCCGATTGATAAAAACGCATATAATTGCTCTACCACTTGTAAACTATTAGAAATATGTTGTTCAGTACATATGTTTTCTTAGATCTCGAGAAACTCGATAGCGGAAAGGCCGAGACAACTTTATATCCACCGGATCACATGGAAGATTTTATGGCGGTCGCTTTGAGCTCCATCTGAGGCTATACCTCCATTACGATATTTGGGTAAAGCTAAAGGAAAAATTGCGAATGGAAGTAGACCGTAACCGAACTGACCATAAACAGAAAGGGAAACAGGTAAATGGCAAGATAGTTTTTTTTTTACAAATAATACAAGTTTTTTTGTCAATGAATGTCACCATATGTTTACAACGAATATTCCAAGCATGTTTTAAGTTTCTAGACACAAGTTGAAAGATATCTTGAGATCATAATATGATGCCAAGTCTGGATGATGGATTATTTTGTTTCTGATAAATTCCCATATAGTGATAATTTCATAATCTAGTGCATTGACTAAGATAAGTGGAATGCATAATTATAAATCACTTCAAGAAACTTCTTTTTGAAGTAGATTCATTTCACAAGAAAGCTTCCAAGATTCTTGATGTTTCCTTGCCTACATCGCTTTATTTGGCCGTTGACACGAAATAGAGTAACATAGTAGTTTTCAAAGCAACAATAATTACTATTCCAGACGAGACGTCTTCGAGAACGACGAAGGTTATTCACCCGTTAAAGAATTAATGGCACGACTTACTAATGCCTTAGTGGTACTTAATCTTGGTTTCCTCAAGGGGATTCGCGTAAACAATATTAAAATATTCACTTTCGTTATAATTGGATTTTTAAAAGCATCCTGACAACGACAGCTGATTTAGCGATGCAGTATTTTGTCCGATTTATGATCGGGAAAATAATGCATATAAATATGTTTTCCAATAACTTGATGACACGTAGTGCAATACAATGGTTTGGCACCGTATCAATGTGTTTTCCAAGCCAAACTATCTCTTTGCTATCTCATAGACATGCTACATATATGACCTAATACTTTAAGACATTCGAAAAATATGAACAAATGTGCTTAAAATCGTATATTAATAATGCAAGAACATTCCGTTTCCACTTCAACTGAATCAGGTAGCTTCGAAGAAAATTGCTTTATAACTCCATTATCATTGTAAATTAATCCGTCGCCGCGTAATATTTTCCCGTTGCGGTGGCAAAACCGTGGCTACCCAGCACGTGTTTCGTGTTGGTTTATGTGTGTGTGCAACATACATTATTTATTGCGTATCTGAGTAGTCGAGCGGACGGGGGGCGGGGCGCCGCACGCGAACTGATAATAATTATTAGTCTGAAGCAATTAAGAGGCGCCAGATATACGCCATGGATGAGATAGCGGCAGACTTTATTATAGACTGAGGAGGCCGGTAGACCCACCTCGACAGTTTTGTAGGAAAGAAGTAGAATTTCCTTACGGATATGAAAATTTTGATAAATTTAGTATTGAGATCTGTAATTTTGATATAGGTTAAAGGTTTTGATTTCGCCATAAATATTTATATTCAAAAACACATTTATATTTACATAAAGAACAGTCATGATCAAAATGAATATGTATACGTAATTTACTTCATTCACTTCATTCGATAGAGTTTTATCATTTCATGTCCAATCCGATACTTTCATTTCGTATCGTGGAAATGTTCGATGCCTATAACTATCGATTACCAGTTCCTCAATTCCTCATGGGAATGTATCGAAACTGATCCAAACATCGATGGAAACACGTACCACGTACTACACATTAAGATCTGTATCACAATACTTCATAGTTACGCGCAATATATCCTTAAGGGATCGGATATAACAGGAAGTTTCCAAGTATGGGTACCCACTTGTTAAAGTTAAATAATAACTAGCTGTGCCCGCAGCTCTATTGACGTTTAAAGCTGTTGGTTTTCAGAGATGAATTCTCTATTCTGCCGCCAGAGTATTTAGATCTATACAAAATTTCAACCAAGTCCAGACGTTAAGGCGGGATTAAGTAACAAACAAATGCACCTGTAACAGAGAGGCCTTCCAAAAAGGGTAGCTAGCTATGTTTTGGAAGGGTAGAGATTTTATAATCATATTTTCTTTTAACAGTTTTCAAAAAAGTAGTCTTTGTTAATGACAGGGCACAAACTAGGCAAGCCTGCACTTTGATTACCAATTATCATGTTCTAATCTTTAAAACCTTTACTCTCGAGCAATAATAGAATAAAAATCAATACTATTACTATATAAGGTCCTAATTTATTAGGTAATTTCCTTTTAAGGGGTCAATGTGTAAGTGATAAGGATTCATTTAAGCCATAATTGAAATTTTTACATCAATTAAATTTTTTTCTCAATGTTCACCGTTCACGGAGCAGTTTTCGTCTTGCTAGTACTATCTTAATTACAAATAATTTGTTATATCCATTTAATTCTTAGCATAAGTGAATGTATTTGACTTATATATTAATCATTTCAAAGGAAATTACCTAATAAATTAGGACCTTATATATTATACAGTTCAATTTTAAACGTGTGCCATTTCTTCCAGATTCATCAGTCCAAGTGCTTACGAGACTACTGTTTCACGAATAAGTAAACAATTTTCTCATTGTGGAAAATTTACTACTAAGTATTGTGAACATCTATCTATACGGGTTTGCGTGACTCTGAACATTACTTGTGTTCTTGGTATGTATGAATACAATTTGCGTTTTTCTGTATAATTAAATAGAAAACGCTTTGAACAACACAACGTGCTTGTTCTAACGAAGGGAAAGTTACAAAGTTGTATTATGATCATGATCATATATTTTCATCTTCATTGAGTCGTGTGGTTTATTGCTTTGAATATCATCTCAATGTTTTTGGAGGCGACTTGGGAAATCACACATACATGTATGTGTATTATAATAAAATATAGGTGGAAAAAATACTACCTTCAATAAATTCGGAAACTATTTGTGCTAAACAGAATGTTATCATTCCACGTGTTTCTTGTTTTGTAATACCTCCTAATGAGATAACAGTTCTACAGATACTGGTAATAACTCAGATCATGATGTTTTACTAACATTTTCATATGCATATAAAACTATTTTATTTTTTTATTTTAATTAGTAAGATATATAAAAGTATAAAAAATTGGATAACATCAATGTATGCTTTATAATTTGAAATGTAATAATGCAATAACAATGACTATGATATGTAACTATGGGGTTATGAATAAAGAATTGTATTAAATTGTATTGTATAAATACAAAAAATATTACCAAGAACCCTGCAAATGTTCGAAATGCCAGGAAAAACCAAAATCAATACACGCGATTAATCTGGTAAAAAGTTGTTTATTATAAAGTGTAGTAAAAAAAAACATAGCGAAGCCCAATGTGGCATTTCAGTCCAAATTACATTTGAAATTTACTTTCTTAAAATAAAAGAGTCAAATCCTCAAGTTGTGTTGATCGTCGCTTGCTTAACCGAAGCAATATTCCTTTAGGTCGCGATTAAACAAATAATCGACGCGTTCAAACGTTACACAGCCATCAAAAATCACTTAGGGCCAATAGAAAGATCATCAAGGCCACATTTGCCTTGAGACGCGCGAATAATACCTTTATCAATATTTACGAAGATGTTCATAGTAATAAAACTTAATTGTTCAGTCAATTAAACCGGAGTCCAAGCCAAATTGTCAATTATCATTTGCGTTACATTGTCTTGAATGGTTCTGTAACTCACGCGGGGCCTATCCGTCCTTAATTGCTGCTCAACTAAAATTCCTATTGGAGTTTCCATTATGACCGTTCATAGTGTCATATTGTTTGAATGGAAGCACTTATTAATGGTCTTTGTAGTAATTTGTCTTACTGTTGGTTCCATGCAATATGGCGTGTCATCCGCATATTAATCTTAACGGTAAAATTAGGCATGGTCTTAACTTTTCTCTCTTCCGTCTTCCTGTTCTTTGTTCTTTCTTTCTTTTTGTTCATTTGGAGCCCTTTCTTCGTCTATAACATCTAGTTTTGGAGACTAATCTCTTCAACCATATCGTCCAACAATTCTTTATCAATTAAGTGGAATACTTCCAATCCATTAGTATATTATCTGACTAGGCAGATACGATTTTATAGGATATAAAGATAAGTCAATTCTTCACACCGAATACGGCCGTAAAATCGTAAATTTTATCAACTTAAAAATTTATTGCAACTTCACTGTCTACATTGACCATTCATTTCCTCGTTTGTGACTACTATAAAAATGCTCCAATATTAATCTTTTAATATTAACTCCAAGTACGCCACTATCCATGCACAATTCTTCACAACCGAAAGAGCGTCGTAAAATCATAAATTTTATCAGTCTCAGTACTAGTTTGTGATTACAATAAAAATGCTCCGATCGTAATATTTTAATACAAACTCCAAGTAGGGCAATATCTATGCATAATGCTTGTCTTATGTAAACTACAGGTCTCATCGATAGCAATTGATTGGTTTGCAGTACAATTCTAAACAGAGGCAGATCCGATTTGGGATTACAATAGCTCCCTGAACACTCAGTAACAGGCACAACCAACAATGTAGACCTAATGAAATAGAGGACATTACAGGTAATTCTATTTACGAACATTCCTATGAAATACAATAATATATTCTCCATTATAATAATACGATCATTCATTTCGTCGTAATATCGTCTAGATATAGAACTGCGAACAATATTCGTGATTACGGATCTCCTAGCCCGACTTCTGATTAATCCTCATTGATATGAAAATGGATCAAGAGACGAATCGAAATTCTCGTAATGTGCCAAATTAGTGAGCATGGAGATAAGGGAACAACCCGTATTTTATCTCGGCGCCGGCATGTGTTTAACTTATGAATAATTCAACGAATTAATACGTTAAGGTTACAGTTTTAAATATATTGTAGTCTCGTAAGATCTAACCCCAAATATGTTTAACTTAAGTAACTATCATGCTATAGTTTAGTTATAAAGTTAAATAAACTTATAAAATACTTATAATGCTATCGCAACTAGATCGCATGCAAAAATAAAATCGTTTAACTATATAACGCCAGTTTAGCAAGATAGTGGGATAATTCTGTTTAGTGGCTAAGACCATACAGGTAATGTGGGCATGGACATTAGCGGTCAACAACTGAATCCAAAATGGAAGCCGTTTCGGTAATAGTCAGGTTGCGTAAGGCTAATTCATTATTGATAGGCCTAACATACAAGTTTGTAGACTATAAAGGGTACATTAATAATATGTGCCTAAATATTTTAGGAGAATAATTTTATCTAGGTCTTCTCACTAAAGTTTCTGACATTTTATGTCTCACTAATAATCGTCGAGTGAGTACTTGTAGCACCGTAGTTAGGGCCTGGCCACGGTTGGTTGCCAGGGGCGCAATTCTCTGGGGAAGAGCTGGCGTCATTTAGTTCTGTGAAGTATGTTAGGGACGCCAAAATCTAATCTTGCCCCGGGCACTGATGACTCTAGTATGATACTACACGCATTGACTTTTAGATGAATCACCTCGTATTCTAATCTAAATAGTCTTAGACACATATATGTAAATTTACGATCAATAGATTTATAGATAAAATCAAATTCTACAACTGAGGTGATATATTAAATACAGAACACGACTTCACTAGTAGTTGCCAGTAAATTTGATTAAGATTGCTCTGAAATAGTCAAAATTATCGATAATTTACTCCTTTGTAAGATGATGTAATATTTGGTACGCACTTGGAATTTCAATTAATAATGAAACTCACATAAATCTAAGCAATTATGAACAGTAATGTATCTTCAAATATGGGGAGAGATGTATTTTCGCTATCGGCAAATTGTGATAGCGTTAAGTTAGTTTGAAGCAGTTTAGTGTCGGTTCTATTAAGGAGATGCCATAAACATTTTGTAAAGCATCATGAGATTTCTGTATAGGTACGCTATAATAACGAGAATCAGGCAAATAGGTATATAATATACACTTTCTTATCTAACAAGGTATTCAACGAGCGAAGTATTCATCTCTATCTCGGGACTATCAAAAAACTAATATGAACTGGACATGATTAATAGTTTAACGATTAACCAAAAGTTATACTTACACAAATACATTTCTAACTAAAGGGAAATTTAAGGTCCGATAGCAAATGCTAAATGATAGCAACACCAATCAAAACATGAAAAAAAAAAAAACTAACAATAAACAACTAGGTACATTACAATCTTATACATTCAATCCCAATATTGCACCTTAACATTTACCTACCATAACACTTCATTGAGAAGCATAGACAATATCTTTGACACGGATGACCTCTAAGGGTGGGAGTGGGAGGGTCCATCCAAGACGTATATACGACACTGAGTCATGCGTGTGTGCGTGTGATGCGTATGTGTGACGTTGTGTAATGTACAATGTACATTGATAAACCGCAAAACACTACGCGTTAGAATGGAATTGTTTGGGTTGGTATATACGTACCTACACTATTAGCATAATATTTAGATAATGTAATGAACAGCGTCACCCGCTTCTACGATAATATGTCATGTTCTAGTGTATAGTATTTATTGTATGTAAAAAACCGAAGCGTAGCTACCTATGCTTCTTTTTAACTTTCAACCACTCAAAATAAGTGAAATTTCTAAAGGTAGCCAAGTAACTTTGTTGACGCTCGTCATATTCATGTTGGGTAAGAGGGTAAGTAGATACTTAACAATTTAAAAAATATACTAGTGATGTAGCGTTTGTTTGGCACTCGGTATAACCGACATTCGTCTGCATAATAACGCATCTTGGTATTCCGCCGAAGCATTACTAAAATATACGTAATGTTATAAATCTTTGTGGAAATAAAAATACGATCGTGAGCAGGATTTGAACCTGCGCCTCCCGGATAAACTTCAGGCGCTCTGACCGTTAAGCCATCTCGACCTCTGCTCACCACCGCGAATCTTCTTCCATATCGTAATACGTCTTTTGGTGACGTCATTCGTCGTCGTCATCACAGGAATGTAAAAAAAATTATAACATTAGAGTTCGCTATGCATGCGTTAATGATTTTCGAAGATTTATCTACATATATACGTAATTATTTTAATATCAATGTAAACAGATAATTTTATATAGGTATTTGACTTCATAGAATTTCTACTTTATAGAAACTTAATTTTAAAACTCCATCGAAGTAGGTAGGAAAAACTACAAAACCACTGAACCTGTATTATATAACTATTAGTTACATTTTAACACAATATTCTATCAAATTATTATGGAAAATAGAATTGTTGACGTGGATATTTATATAAAATATAAAAGTAAGGTAGAGCGGTAGAGTCGGCAGGAAACACGATTACATATCATTTGTTCCATGAATTCGAGGAAACTACTTCTTTGAAAGAAATCTTTTCGTGTACCTATCTAACATAATCCTATTAGGTTTTGTATTTCATAAAAAGAAATGTAAGATGTTTTGAGTACTAGTACTCCTATTAAAAAACTAATTTCTCAAAGTAGGTTTTACGCACTAAGATTTATTTTTACTTCTTAATCCCTTGATAAACAAGGCTATTCATTATAACATTGGACTTTACGAAATACTTTTACTACAGTAGCATATTGATGAACCTCTGTGAAGATACGATACTAAAACTCATTTCGTGGAACCCAGCTAATAAATAAATTCAGTAGATATGGTACGGCTAAAAGTCAAAGTGCGGTTACAACAAGTAGTTTAGCCAAAAATGGCTACAACTACCTGTACGGCCGGTTGCAGTCGATGAAACTAAGATCTATTCAGTTTCAATAAAAAATAAATACTTAATAGGTATCTAATTTTGTATCAAAAGCTATTTCTACAACAAAATCCCAAGCAATATTCAAGAATTGAGTCTCAACAAATTTAAGTCATATGTGAAGCAGACTCTTTGCAAAAAGGGTTACTATAAAATCAAAGACTACGTAGAAGATAAAAATGCTTGGGATTGTGCCGCTCGCTCTAATGTTTAGACACTCATTAATAATTGCTGTATTTTTTGTATTTTTTTTACTACTGTTGACATTGTAATGTTTAATTAATTTATTTTATGATATTTTAATGAATTTATTATATTAAGATTATTCTTTTTGACATTGATTCTTGTCATTTTTTGATAATATTGTTATTCTATTAGACACTATTTGCAATGTGAATGTGAGTACGATGTGGGCCAGAAATTCATTCATACATGAACCTCATAGACTGTCTGGCGGTTTTGAGTCGTTTTATGTGATCTACGCAAATGTCCTCCTGATCTGGTATCGTCTTGTGACGGGTCGTTGAGCTCCCTTAGTTATGGTTGAGCTACACGATGACTGATGCATACGTGCCGTCAGACAGGACAGGTCACCTCGAAGCTGCTATGGCTCTTTCCTCAAAAGGCCATTCCAGACGATCCCTGCATCGTTACACTCACATAGATATAGTATTATGTCTGGACTTTAAAAGAGACGTAGACCTCTGAGTTTGTTTCGGCGTTTCTTCTCAGAGACAGTCAGATAGGAAACGCCGGCGCCATCTAGTTTAAAAAATGACTTGTAAAAGTGTCTTCAACAGATCTATTTACAGAAATAAAATCATTTATCATTTATCATTTATGGCTAGAGTGCAGCAAAACGTGAGCATAGCATTTAAATCTTAAAAAATGTTGCCGGTTTTGCACCTAGTTGTAGCCGGCTAAACCTAACCGCACTTTGGCTTTTAGGTGTAACAGACATACTAAACAATATAAATAATGATATGCAAAAATTATTAACAATATTCGTCCTAGTTTCTCTACATTTTTCGATTTCGAGGAGAACTCAAAAACAAATTTTCGAAAGGAGCCAAGTCGCTAAAACCTGTTCAGCATTTTTATTTTGACAGAGTCTCATGGACAACTTCAAATCCAAATGAATAAAAATATTTAATTTTGAGTTTTATTTTAAAAACTTACCTACATAATATTGTGTAGCTACCTATTTATTGTTAATACGCGGTGACTTTTGCAACTACGACGAAATCCGTCAGGATCGTTTTAAATTGGTTTGACAAAACTATCCTTTGCACCTACACATCGTATGAATTTATCTAAAAGATGTTACTTCCTAATTTAATAGAAACGTATTGAAATTGATACCAGTACTACAAACCAAACACGATCATAACCATGTTTTTTATTTACATACAATACAAACTGAATGTTTAAAAAAAAGAAGCCACACCGCCCTAAAATGAAAACCTACTGCTGCGTATCATTGTGCGCAAATCGTAAAAAGTCGAATAAGGCAAAAGGGTTATATTACGTTGATGCTCGTAAACGTTGGCTTTACAACTGTCACAATGAATTAAAGAAATCGCTTTACACCCTACACGCTTTCCTGGCAAAATTGTTGCATTGAAGTGGTACAGTCTAGGAACCAAAATCGAGATCCACCTTAATATAGTAGCAAATGGCCTTCTAAATCTTACTTCTATATTGAAACTAGTTTAACATATTTCAACAGACAATAAAGTCGATTTGATGTAGCAAACTTAATTAAAATTAGAAAATTTATATATTTTACTAATAGTATGTTTATGAGTACTGTACTTCATATTGTACTGTAATTATTACTATATTTAACACCTTTATAACATATGGAGTGCAATAAAGTATTGAGTATTGAGTGACATGGGACAAAACTTTCCGTCAAATTCAAATTAAGAAACGTAAATTTTCCATACTATTTAAGTTTGTCATTTTTAAATTTTAGGGTCCATCTAAAAATGTTAAAAAATATTAGTCTCACGTGTCTTAATTCGTCTCGTCTCACTCTTAAAGTAGCTGTTGTGTTATAGTTTACTTTGGCGACATCAGAATCGACGTCAATGAGAGTCTGAAGAAAGCCTATCATCGTTATTGCTAAATTATATTATGTATTTCTCTTATTCAAGAAAAAGCTACCAAATAAACTGAAAGAGACTTTAACTAGGTACCTAACTACTTATCTACTTTGACGATGTGAAAGAACATAATATTGTGTGGTTAGGTCATGATTCTATTTCCACGACCGTACCTACAAGGAATTGCTTACGGACCAAAAAATTAAGCAAATTACTGAACATTATAGTAATTACACTAATTACGCGTGTTATCTTGCTGAACCACGTGGAGAAACGGTTGCTCTGTTTGAAGAGGCCCATAGACCTCTATGTACAAAGGAAATTCTTAAACAACCCTTCAAGTAATTAAACATGTACCTATTGGTAATTTAAGATTAATCTTGTTTGTAAAGGACCAGCTGCTACGTTATGTTTTAAGTCTTTGTTTATTATTGCTCATATTGTTTAGGGAAAACCCTTCTTTATACGGATTTTACGTCAATAGGCAAAGCAATTATTTTTTTCAAAGTACATAATGTAATTTTTACTAACGCAAAACGTACGATATGTAGATATGACTTAAGTACCTAGTTATTTAATAATAATAAAATGTAGAAGGCAACAATTCAATCAACCGAATTGACACAACATTAATAACAATAACCGAACGTTGTCGAAGAAGTGTGTTAAAAAGATAAACGTCCATACCGTGTCAAGTCTCGCTTGACCAAACAACTATGAATCATGTATCATTTGTGATAGAGGGGCAGCGTAACTCAACTACAAGCGGAATCTAACTCATAACATTAACTCCTTATTCCTTTACTCGATTCTAATTACTGTTCCTTCAACTAATACCTTGTACGCAGACAGTGTTTGCAATTATGCATAAAGGTTCACGTAATAAATGCTTTATTATGTGTGTGCTAAAATGCACGCAGTGAACGCCAACACTATAGACTAATGTGTATGTTTGTGTGCACACATACTGCTACATACTCGCACACCACATGTATGTGCGTTGATATGAATGTCGCTTGTTTTTTTTATCACAAACAAACTTGCGGAATTTTGTTTGTGTACAGTGTGGACCAATTACCAGCATATCAATATCAAACCCCCTATTTGACTGACACAATTGCTATTTAACATATTTATACAGTTTAGAATGATTAAACTCAACCAAGCTAGTATCGTAAATCAACCGGGGTCATACTTACAGATAACGTTTGTCAGATACAACTGTGGAGGTTAACAACAAAAATCCATCAACAAAAACACAAGAGACGTGATGCAGGCGTGCTGCATACACAGCGGACGTTAACCCGGCTCCGGCGGGCTGCGTTTCGAAAACTTCGCCGTCAAGCGTTTAGAGAATATTCAAAAATAGACCGACCGACTCGTATAAACACGCAACAATGATCGCTCGCACGTTCTACTTTACGTCGCGACTCGAAATTCGAAACGAAAGTGATCCGCGGCCATCGGATCCGTCCGGAATCGCTTTGAAAAGTTTCCAGTGCACAAAGTTATTGGGATCGCGAACTAGGGCTCTACGCGATAAGAGCGCGGCAGCCCCGTGGCGCTCAGAAGTGAACTGGCGCCGCCGAGCGACCGCGCTCCGCCGTCCGCCGCGCCTCGCACCGACACAGGAACACCCACACCGACGCTGCTCCACACATACGTCGACGCATCATAAACACAGGCTCACTACTTGTACAGCTCACACACACTCAATCCGAAACTGATAAACAGCATAAAACACAACATCACTCTGCAACTGCACATATAAACGTACGTTTTCCTGATCTTGTGTGTTTGACACTGAGCAAAAACATTCGATATCGAATAGAAATCATCTAATAAATGTGATGAAAAGTCATTAGCGGGTGACTAATCTGAATAGTACAAACTCAAAGATAATGATGTAGCGATAGGTATGTAAAATAAAAACAGGTTTTCACTAACGATTGAATGGTGAGTGTTTAGCAAAAAAACTTGTATATAATCGCGCTGTGCACAACGGCACATTCAACACAAACGGAGCAGGAAAACACGAACAATAAACAGAGAGGTCGAATAGCGATTGACGAGACGCAATACGCACTCACTCTTTAACATACAAGTAGGTACGTGAGCCTTGTATCGTATGGAGACAGTTATCAACAGTAGACGCGGTAGGAGACGAGCACGGGGACTAATGAATGAAGTCCGGAGATGCTGCTGCAATCAACGATACGCAAGCCTTTTATCTAAGAGACGATTCCCAGCTACTCGCTTCTACTACAGTATTTTGGAATATAACAACTAGGTATTAAACAAGATAACCATGACTGAAAATGCTTAATAACATTACTAAATTATGTATTCACCTCTTGTCCGGACACCAGGTTAACTGCGTAATAACTCACAAAATTCAGATAAGAATAATATCAGTGATTAAGATTACGACTGAAAGGAATGGTGTAATTTTATTACATGTTATGATACCATTCATAATGAATACAAACCTCTCATTAACAATTAAAATGTAGAGCGCATGACAATTGTTAGTGATGTTTTGCATGATCATATGCAATAATGAATTATAATCAGAAATAATACTCACGAAAATAGAATCCATCTGTTTGGTCGCATGTACGGAAATTACCTGGAATAAATAAAATGGTATCAACTCCTTAAATTCGTTTTAAATAATTGTACTACAGAATTTGTACAATACCCCAAAATTTGATTGTAGTCCATGACATGAGATATAGTTTGTTTTCTATATTCGAAACTTTTCAACGAAAGCCATTTTTAAGTTCAATTCATTTACGTCAGTGGGTTCAACGTGTGAGATACCAATGTTTTTATTTTTCTATTATTCTTCACAAATTTATGAATTTTGGCAAGAATTGGTGTTTGATAGTTATCTAGTCTTCGACTATTCTGGTTGGAATTCTAATAATTTTTTTCGGATACCTTTTAAGCTACAGTATGTTGTTGAATCAAAACTATTGAAGATTGTCCCAATGTTTACGTATATTATTGATGGAAAGAATTTGAACCATCATCTATATAATAACTAACACGGCATTGCTTGAAACACTCCTATTTACGACATTGCCTTCAGAAATCCAATTTCAGCAATCTTGAAATTCTATTTGTGTGTTCGGCACACATCTTCAGATAAAAAATTACTCGCAATTGATTTAAGTATGTGTCTATGCTCATTTTATGTTCCTTTGCATCTTGGTTTGTCAAAAAAGGTAAAAATTTATGTCATCGTCTTAATAATCCTTAACGATATCGAAATAGAATATAGAGTCCTTAAAATTGCAATAACACGAGATTGAATAACCGCAACCGCTGATTCTTAAATTAATAATAAAATTGGTACAAAAATAAGAATTTTAAGGCCCATTTTTACCCGACTGACCCAGAAGGAGGGTTATGTTTTTCGAGTGTATGTAGATAACATAACATACATAGATATGTATGTCTATTTCCTTGGCACGGTTTACAACCTAAACGGCTTGTTCGATTTTAACATACAAGGTTTTAATTAGATTCGTCTCAATTACAGAAGTGTCATAAGCTATAACAATATATAAATATGGCGTCTAGAAACAACTACTAAAGAGGGGGGGATTAAAACATTCCTTAAAAAGCTAGTAAATAGTCGATTTCTAAATATATACATTATACCACATTTATGCTACTATTTTGACATAAACTATAAGAAAATACGTTCATTACGTTGAAACTAAAAAGTGTAAAACAACTTTTACCCGGATTAATCGCGACCGAATTCGACCACGAACGCTGCAAACTGTTCGAAACGTCAGGAAAAACAAAAAACCAATAATACACGCGATTAATCAGGTTAAAAGTTGTTTTATTATAATGTGTAGTGATCGCGCAAACCTAAGATATTACTATAAAAAGTGTAAAATAAACTACATGTTATATTTTTTGGCAAAGTATATTCGTTTCTCTGTTTTCATCTTGTTTCCCTCTTTTAAGTGCAGTACGGTTTTTTTGTTCAATAATAATTTATTATTTCCAGTCATTTTTTAAATTTTGTGCTAGTCACTTTTTAAGGCAGATAATGCAAGCTCTATTTTATTGTGTCATACAACAGTCACAAAAGGTAATTTCTTTGTAAATTCGTAGATAACTTAATACAACGCAATAGAAAAAAAGTTAGCTCACTAATCTTCAAACTACTTATTATTCACTTGATGTGCTATCATTGGCATTGAATCGTTGAAAAAACGTGACACGCGAAAGGGAAAGTTGTAATAAATGAAGGTGCCTAATAATAATTGTGTCGAATTTCTTCAGAAGTTCGTAACTTGTTTATTAAAGGTTGCCAAGTACTAATAAAAGGACAGTTGGACTTTGATTGTTGACGCTACACGTGACTAATAAACAACATCGGAATTTTTAAAAAGTTTTGAAAGACTTTAAATTAAAGGATTAATTAATTTTGTTTGTGAGATTTCACGTCGTTTCGTATCGAGTCACTGAGTCGACTGATTAAGTAAATAAGTGAAATATCAGATTGTATTTTAGTTTTGTTAATTATGAATAGAATATATATTTTTGTATAAAAACTTTCGTGAGGCATATTCACATCAATTAATGTTCACCGGTTACTACTCACGTGCATTTTTCGGGATTGCCCGACTAGTTTCGAACTCGAGCCCATAGTCATGAGCTGGCCCGTGGCGATGTCGTGACTCGCGTGAATAGTAACCAGTGAACATTAATTGATGAGAATAAAGATTTGTTTGCTTAGAATGCATTTTGAGATGTTACAGATTTTGTGAAGCCAACATTGTCCCTTATGAAATGCGAAAATTTGTTACATTAACTAAAACATATGTTAAAAGTGAATAAAAATGGAATCAACTTAATATCATATTGCGTAAGTCGTAAGATTCAGGAGAAGAATTTCCAAACGGAAAAAAAACAAATCAAATCAAATCATTTATTTGCGAATATGGGTACAATAAATATTGGTGGTACAATTTATAAAATGATCTCCATATTCTACCTGTAGGCATGCAAATAGGATAAAATTACATAAAATAAAATTAAATTAAAATTTATATTCACACAACAATGGGTACAAGTCAAGATAAAGTCAACTCTACTTTATATTAATATTATCATCTAGGTATTCCTTAACACTATAATATGCTTTTTTTATAAGAAACTTATGAATTATTCTTTTAAATATGTGAATATTACACACTTGTCTTACATCATGTATGATGTGATGTTCTTCTAGTCATTCTCAAATCTTTAAACTTTTCTCCAACCGCCTTGGATTGGTTTAATTCCTATCTAAGAGATCGCTCTCAGAGCGTTCATCTTGGCGAGTCCTTTTTAGATTGGTGTGACCTTACTGCGGGTGTTCCTCAGGGTGGCGTTCTCTCTCCTCTCCTGTTTTCTATTTTCATAAACTCTATCACTAGAGTAATTTCTTCCAATTTCCATCTCTACGCAGATGATCTGCAGCTTTACCGACATTTTCTAAGATCTGACGCTGAACTTACTGTTGAGGCAATGAATAGCGATCTGGATAAGATTGGGAAATGGGCCAGTTCGTTTGGGCTTCAAATAAATCCAAAGAAATCGCAGGCCATGGTTATTGGCGGCAGAACTATGTGTTACAGAATTAATCTAGCGTCACTCACACCACTATGCCTCAATGGTGTACAAATAGATTACACGAATACGGCTAAAAATCTGGGGGTGATCCTCGACTCGAATCTTGTCGTGGAACGCCCATGTTGCTGAAGTGAGCCGAAAAGTGCACTATACCTTCCACTCGCTGAGATGCCTCCAGAGCTTCTTGCCCTTGAGAACCAAAATATCTCTAGCTCAAACTCTTATCCAGCCCATTGTTGACTACGCTGATGCCTGTTACCTGGATGCCACTGAGGAGCTTTTAAATAAACTTGAGCGACTGCAAAATTTATGTATTCGTTTTGTTTTGAACTTGAGGAAGTATGACCATGTGTCTCATTTTCGCACGATTCTCAAGTGGCTCCCAATCCGCTTTCGCAGAAACACTCGGATATTATGTCTCCTTTTTAATATTCTACACAATCCTAATGCTCCTTCGTACCTGCGGGAACGCTTTTCCTACACTCGTCCTACCGACGCACCCTGCAGGTCGCACCTTAAAACCCTCCTTAAATTCCCGTCCCACAGTACTGATTACTACTCCTATTCCTTTACCGTTCACGCGGTTCGCTTGTGGAACTCGCTCCCAACTGATATACGAGACTGTAGTACTATATCCTTATTTAAAAAACGGTTAAAAGAACACTATGTCTCTTTATCGACGTAGTTGCATTTATATTTTTATGTTTAAGTTTCTATTCATATATATTATATTAATATTATGTATTATATTCATATATATGTAGGTATAAATATTTAAGTTTATTTTTATATGTATTTTAGATGTAGATATATATTACACTATCAATACTTTAATTTACTTCTTTACACACTCAAGTCTACTTTCTTTTTCCATCTCTCCTCTCGCAGGGCTGCTGGAAGAGATATCTGAAGAAATAAGCAGTGCCTTTGTGTTAATTTTTCTTATTTCACCTTATTTAATTATATATCAAGTGTGTACATAAATCGTTAAATAAATATGGTAATTTATTATATACCCTTGGTGCCATGCAACATATACTTTTGTTTAGGAGGGATGTCCTATTACGCATGATTCTAATTTTGTTTTGGTGGCGGTTGGTGCACAATGGTTCAAACAAATGCATATTCCTTTTTACAAAAACTGCTACTTCCAAGACATATAAACTAGGTAACGTGAGTAATTGTAAGGATTGAAAATGTGGCTTACAGCTATCGGTTCTTTTTAATCTACATATTGCTCTGATACATTGCTTTTGGGCTTTAAATGCAGTTTCCCAATCGGTAGAGTTCCCCCAGAATAATATACCATAAAGTAGTGTTAAAAGAAGCATTGTTCAACCCGCCTACGGTTTCTTAATGACGATTTCGGTGGGATTCATTTAATTCGGGAATCCTCACGTACCTTCAGCGTAAGTTAATGGTGTGTATGAGATTAACTAAGAACCTGCAACCAACGCACAGTGGACTTAAATTCTTGTGATTACTCGAAGTGTGAAATCACCGACGCCGTCTCACACATCACCAATATTAACTCCGTAACCCGTGATAATAATGGAATATACGTTTACGTGTCTGCTCCCTTGCAATTCAATTACAGCTAAATTTAATTTAGAAGGATCTCGTATAGGCACTCTGTCTCACAGGTATAAGACCAACGACATTATCTCAATCAATTTCGGAATTCAAAGAAAATATGTATTGCTTTGGTATTAAATTTAATTTCGAAGCTCCCGGGATCAATGGTTACTTCCATTGTATTCCAAAAATTTGAAAACGGTTATCTGAAATTATAGATATTATTATTTTGTTAATGGAATGATCAGCTGTAATTTGGGTAAATATCAAGTTAGTATAGTATTAGTATTAGAGTTAATCTATATGTCGCAGATGGATTGTAGAATCCGATGTTTTACAAAACTGCTAGCTGATTTACAAAACAGTACTGTTTTAAAAAACAGCTGAACGACGTTCAGCTGGATTGCCATTGCGATACGTTTAACAAAACAGCTACCCACCTTTAGACGTAATGCAGACTGACATATCTACTGTGGGACAGGTTTATTTATTGTATAGGTATATTAAAAAATAGTCACCACTCAAGTAAAAAAAAAAACAGTATTCTGATTTGACTTTCCGTGGCTGGGTCGACGGACCCCCGCCGATTCAGTTCTGCGTGTTATAGTTCAGTAATTATGTAAAACCGCTAAACTTCGATCTGCTGTTTTTCATAACAGTACTGTTTTGTAAACCAGCTAGCAGTTTTATAAAACAGCTGATTCTACAATTCAGCTGCGACATATACACCATTTTTATCTACTCTTAAATACCTATGTAGGGACGTAAATTCGTTAATGGTATCTGAGTATATGACTGCATCGTTGGTCTAGTGGTCCTAGGCGCGACTGCTGAACATGAGGCCTTGGATTACATGCCCAGGTAGAGCAGTGTTATTGGTATTTCTGTTAGAAAATTCTCAGTAGCAGCCGGCGTTTGGAATTGAGGCCAGTAGGTGACAATAGGCTACCACCAATGGGACTTAATAATATAGACTTAGCATTGGTGAAATATGGGTGTGCAACTGTGTACACCTCTGTCTACCATTTCGGGCGGAATACAGGCGGGATGTTATGTTCATGTAATAACTGAAACTTCATATTTGCCCAAATTATACAAAACTACTGAATTTGAGTCAGCGATGTGTACCGGCTGAACTATATAGAAGAAAACTAATGAATAAAAGTTAAACGAGAACCCGAATTTTAATTATTTGTATATATTTTAACCAAGTTCTGAACGCATTCACCCCTATTTCTAGATAATAATACTTGCTTAAAATAGACTTAAGAACAAATAGAATAGTTCAACTAAGATACGAATTCAAGACTTACTGAACTGTTACTAACAGGGTCACTAACATTCTCTGAACAGAACTTAGAGAATAACTTACGACGTTTAAATATATTTTTCACGAAAGCGTTACTTTAGGCATGAATTTAAAGTAACAAATAGAATAAGAGTTTTTTTTTGGAAAATGAATTTGCATTTGAAACTAGATAAAATACAATTGACCACAAAGGGCGAGATACTGAAAATGAAAAAACGACACGAATGAAAATAACTTAGTTTTGTACATCAAATATTAGGAAAAATTATTTAAGCCTTATAATAAAACAACTTTTAACCGGATTAATCGCGTGTATTATTGTTTTTTTTTTTGTTTTTCCTGACGTTTCGAACACTTTGCAGCGTTCGTGGTCGCAGGAGGACTAAGGTGTCAGGTGTCTCAACCCCTTAATCAACACCTTAGTCCTCCAGCGACCACGAACGCTGCAAAGTGTTCGAAACGTCAGGAAAAACAAAAAAAAAAAAAACAATAATACACGCGATTAATCCGGTTAAAAGTTGTTTTATTATAATGTGTAGTGATCGCGCAAACCTAAGATATTACTATGATTTAAGCCATTTTTAGGTTGGGTACCTGTAACATCTTCTATAGTATAAACGTAATGTTCAACGTCAAGTACCGTTCCCCAACCCACACACTCGATAGATAGCCTTCGTGTGATGAATATAAGCGAGCTGATCCCTTTCCAAAACACGTGTTTAACTCAATTATAGCTTAATGTATTTTCCGAAAACACATAATCTTCGTATCTTTACGACATTGTATTAACTGCAAAGTTAGTCGTGTCGGTTCGGTCACCTGTATAGGTACTGAATTGATTGCAATGACGTCGCCATAAGACGTGTTAAAATATGGAAGAAGAATTCGCGGTGGTGAGCAGAGGTAGAGATGGCTTAGTGGTCAGAGCGCCTGGAGTATTTATCCGGGAGGCGCAGGTTCGAATCCTGTTCGCGACCGTATTCTTTTTCCATTTAATATTGTAACTTTAGAGTTCGCTAAGCATGCGCTAATGCTTTTCAAAGATTTATCTTGAATAACATAATCTTCATAAATAATTAAGAAGTGAAAATTGTACCTAAAGTAAACACCATTGAGGTGGGTAGAATCAGATGTATAAATGTGATAACGCGTTATTCTATATTTTTCTTTTAGCGTATGTCTTCAATTTACTATGAAAGTACATGATATGACATTCAATATGTCCCAGTGCATGCCAGCTTTTCAAACCACGAACTGTGGCTCAAGAGGCAGACAAACGTAATGAAGTCCCAAAGAAAACCCCCAATGTATTAGACTAGATCACAATAGACAAAGTGCTAAATATTATAATAAAACAACTTTTAAACGGATTAATCGCGTGTATTATTGGTTTATGTTTTTTCTGACGTTTCGAACAATTTGCAGCGTTCGTGGTCGCAGGAGGACTTTTCAATCGCTGCAAAGTGTAAAAGTTGTTTTATTATAATGTGTAGTGATCGCGAAAACCTATAATATTACAACCGTCTTTTACAATGTCCCACTCATCATTCTAACTTTCTGCACTATTCCTTCTTCGTTCAGTCCATACTCTTATGGAATGCGCTCCCCAAGGATATCAGGCTGGCCAAGAGTCGCTATGCCTTTAAAATTAATGTTCGCAAACATCTTCAGAGGAAATTGACAGAGTCATCTCATAATTGATTTTTATTATTTTATATATTTATGTAAGCTATACTAGCTCCTACACTAGCTGATTTTGAAGTATCTTGTATGACTGAGGCTGTGAATGCCTGGAGAATTGCGTGCCCAAGTACGGATCCGCCCGTCAACCCATTTTCACAGAGACAGTGGGATGAGCCGCTCTGCAGAGTGATACGGAATGAACTATTTAATACGTCAATCACTACTGCCGAGCGCGCGCGTCTCCTGGCTGTGTGTGAATGGGAGTCGGGCCTTTGGCTTCACGCACTGCCGTCGTCTAACATAGGTACTATGTTAGATGACACCACTTTCCGCCTCGCTACGTGCCTACGGTTAGGATCTCCATGCTGTACTCCGCATCGTTGTCACTGTGGTCAAGCTGTCGACAGCCTCGGCCTATCCTGCAGCAGAAGTGCAGGACGCATATCAAGGCACGCCTGTATTAATGACATTCTTCGTCGTGCTTTAGCCACCGCCAGCGTCCCAGCTGTATTAGAACCAAATGGCTTGGCACGGGACGATGGTAAAAGACCTGACGGCATGACATTACTGCCATGGAAATTTGGTAGGCCTCTGGTGTGGGACGCAACCTGCTTCGATACCCTTGCGCCATCTCATATTTCTAGTTCAGCGTCCTGTGCTGGTGCTGCTGCTTCAGCTGCAGAGACCCTCAAACGGCGAAAATATGACAGTCTTACCAGTAATTATATTTTCGAGCCGTTTGGGGTTGAAACACTCCGGTCGTGGGGTCCGAGCGCTCGACTTCTTTTTAAAGAGTTTGCAAGGCGATTGGTCGACAGTTCAGGTGACCTGAAGGCTGGTCTATTCTTCGCACAGAGAATCAGCATTGCCATTCAACGTGGCAATGCTGCCAGCCTTTTGGGCACGTTACCAGTTGATAGCGATGCGGATGAATTTTTCGACGCTCTATAGTATATAAATATATATACATATATTTAATTATAATTTTTAGTTCTAAGTATATTGTTTAGGTAGTTTATTATAATTAATTTAAGTAGTTTATGTAAAATTTGTTTTTAGTTAATAAATTGTAAGTATCTATATGTATATATATTCCCACTTATTTTAGTAGTATTATTATGTATTTATTTTTGAGTAATATAAAGTATGTGTATATTTTGCTATAATTAGTGTCTCCTAAATAAAAATCTTTTAATGCACCCGCCACGTCATTTCTGCATCACTCTAAGGTTGACTGGTAGAAAATGCCTTTGGCATTAAGTCCGCCTCTGTACAATGTTAAGTTGTGCATAAAGCATTAATAAATAAATATTACTAAAGTGCTAAATAAATAAAAAATCAAGGGCGTTGGCAAGCACATGGACATTTCTGTCTATCTTGCAGTCTCAAGAATAGTGCCTCTTTCCAATAAAAAGCGTCAACGTCAAGATATTTTCGTACAATAAAAGCTAAGGATACTGCTGAAATAGTATAGAAAGTCGTTTCTTCCAAACATTTATAACGTTTTTTCCAACGATACCAATGACTTTTCATAACAAAAGCTTCACTCAACCCCACAAAGGATTCAACAGAATATCATAACAATTGTAAAGAATTTTTCGTATCATTTTCACAGGACAATTCTCTCCACTTAAATAGAAACAGAATTAATAAAATGCCATCTTGCTTATAATTTCTTGGATTGAATGGGATGGCAATAAGCCTAATCTGAACCCTTTTCATTATGTATTTAACTAGAAAACATTTTTCTTTACCTACTGAAGAGGCTTCTTCAATAAAGAAAAATGGTGCTTTGGGTTTTGAATGAATCAAAGAGATGTATCGAAAGTATGATTCGTTGAGAAAATGCATGCATGAATGTTATACGTCATGCAAACTACACACAAAATGAATTGCGGTAAATTTTACGAATAGCCCAACTAAATTAAATAACAGTATAGTTTTACCAGTTTTTGGCAAGGAACTTACTCGGATCAGTATTATCGGGTTACACATTTAGGTCAATGTGATAGTCTAAAAAAAATATAAGAATTTTAATTTTTTACATGAAATTTTATTGGAATGGCACTACCAATGGTTGTGCCAAGTGCGAAACAAACACAGGTTCTTTAGATGTTGGCAGTGCTGACGTCATTTATCATTTGCCCGCAGAATAAAGCCAAGCATGCTCCTGATTCTTATCTGAAATAAATTACAGTACTATACGCATATAGATGTAAAACCTACATACGACCGTGCCTTTTATTTATAAATAAAATAAAGGTGTGCCGAAACCCAAAGTTATATTATATTTTACGCGACTATCGCTGGACTGTCGCTGAAATTGGAGGCCTTCGTTAGGCCATAATAATACTTGACACTTTTCAAAAAGATTCCTTAATAAATTCTCAAGTGGGGTCCCAACAAAGATATTTAATAAGGGTCCAAAATAAATAACGACTATCCAGTCTAGTCACTTTACAAAGGGGTCCTGTAAAGTGACGCTTTTGGAAATAATATCGTTTTAATAAATTAGAGTCATTTATCCGAGTTCTAAGACATGCGTCTTAGTTGGGACTATAATAAATTATCGGCTATATTTTCCCAAGTTACTTATTTAAAGTAAGGGACAGTTTTGATTGACTGCTGAAGTTTCTACACGGAACGTAATTAGCCAGTGGATTGGAGCTTTAAAGATTCCTCTTTACAATTTTTCGAGTAATAAGTAGATCATTTTATGCTTTTATTTCTGGACTGCAACTGCAATTTTCGAAGAAACAAACTTAATTAACATTTCGCAATCCCAGGAAAAATATTTGGACATTTAGTTTTCATTGTTTCTGTATATTTTGGTATGTTTGCAACTTCATAAGAGGTTCAAATGGATGATGGGAATATTTTTATTCAAGGTTAATCTACGTCAACGAGGGAGTTATTTTCGAACGAACCCCGCGGGTGTAAATTAAAGTTAAATAAATTTCAGCGCGCCAGACATCTCGAATTTCACATTGTAAAATATTTCACGTGACTTCAGTGACATTAACGCCAAGAGAATTGTTCCGAAAATAGAGAAAGCTTATACGCTACGTGGCACCCTTACTTCTGAGAAACGTGCGAGCATCAAGCCGAAGATTAAGCACCCTATCATGACAGGGAACGGTCCCGTGCAAATTACAGGGATTTGCGGTCCTGCCGACACTTAAACACAAAAACACTGTTAAAATAAAATTATAAAAACCTTTTAAAAGAAAGGAAATTCAATGAACACGTATAAAAATACAGCCACCTGCTGCAAATGCAAGTAACGGAAAGCACTTCCATTTTAAGCATATTGAATATCAAGCCTTTTCATATTTACACCTGGTGGTTTATCCAATTTCGAATGCATGAACAAAAATAATTCCCGCGACCTACCCTCCGTGGCATCCAAGACTCTAATCTACACGTATAGAATTCATTTTTGTGTGATGTGGACGGAAGGTTTCCAGGCGCACGCCGGATGTGAAATTTTCCACAGCAGCTTCAGGATTGCTCGGAATTGGCGGGATTAGTTCATTCACTAATGTATTTTTGGCTTGCTGTTCGTATTCGGAATGGTGTCATCGCCACGCATATGGGATTGTGGGTTAGCGACCCCTGTAGCGCAATACAAACAAACATCTGATCGATATCGCTACAGCGATGAAATCGAGTCCCAACAAGCAAAAGCTGAGTAGTCACACGATCATTGACACTGATAGACGAACACTGTTACCACTGTACTCGCTAGCTCACAAAAACGTATCTTGGTATCATTGTGATAAGGCACAATTTGCATGAGACTCATTTTGAGGTAAAACCGGCTCAAGCGACCTACGCCAACGATTAGGTTATCAAAGTTTTCATCTGCCAAAAACTTATTGTAAACATTGTGTTAAATCATTTGAATATTCGTACGCAATTGTCATCACTACCATACCAATGAGGTTTGTATGCAAGCAAATAACGAATAAGTAATAAATATAACGATGCACCATTCCGAAGGTCACTGTCATTGTAATAACAATAACGTTGGCCTCCATAGTGGTACATGTGCATTGTGCAGTTTTTTTACACAATGGTGTACTCAGAAAAAATGCACACACTCAGACAAACGATGATTATATAGACTTATCATTCAACATACACACATCTCTCGTAAACTGCAGGTGCCTGCATACTATCAGTTTTTTCTTTTATTGGGAATAAAAGCTGATAGTACACTCTATACTTCCAAGACCTTGAGTACAGGGCAAAAACACGTGCACTGATACCTCTTACCCTTACTAACTCAAACATCTGTTCTCGCATACACAGAAATACATCTGTATATGTAATAGGTACTTCACCCAGCTTCACCCGCCAGAAGGGGAGCGTGCCCGGTGTTTTATATTCAAAGAATATAACTACAATACTGCGACTTAAATGGACTTACTTTTTGTAAGGACCACGTACGAATGGTTTTTAAAGAGTGTAATGTAATGAAGAATATACGACGTGACAGTTATAATTTTGTTTTGTTGCTAGTTATATGGCTTCTTAGGGTCCGTTTACAAAGATCGGCTCCCAGAGCAGAGTTGATAATAATGGATTTAAATTAGAAGTTTAGGCATTGTTTGATATTTTTTGTCATATCTACCTAAGAGATTTCGCGAGATCCATCTCAATGAGCTGAGTGTGAATCTATTAGAGCACTGGACCGCATTCTCTACCACACGCGGCATCTCGTCCTTCTTCTAACGCATCTGCTTTTTTTCATACTCTCCCAGCAGATTTGTGTGAATTGTCAGGTTGGCTTCGAGCGTATCATCGTTCTGCAAGAGCGTCCGGTTTATGTAGAAAAGTAAATACGGACGGTATATTTTTTTTTCACACTACGGCCAATCTTTGTTAACGGACCCTTATGAAGAAATTTGTTTATTTTTTCTTGTTTCTTCTGAGACCGAGATATAACAGATAATATTATGTGCAATGATTAAGTTTTGCCCATCAGCCAAGTTTTCAGAAGCCTGTCAAGGTGCGCCAGAATCAAGAACTTTGTCAGCCGTGGTCCGTGGATGCTTCTCTCACGTTATTATTATTATTATCAGCCTATAGCATCCCACTGTAGGGAAAACGCCTTCCTTCCCTTCCTCCTTCTCCAATGTAGATACCATAAAATATTTTAAATCCTGTATCGTAAAGAAACGATAGAAAATCTTGTTTTATGCCTCATGAAGGAGGCCACCTGAAAACATGCCAAGTACAAAACGAAGTGCCTAAGTGTAGGTATCACAGATTTATTAAGACTCAACGAGAAAACGCCTACGGGCACTCGAAACCTCTTATTTTGTGAAGTAGGTACTCACAAAGTCGAGATACCTGGAACAACCAAATTACATAAAGCAATGTCTTAGCCTTCGACGGATTAATCACAAAATACCTCTGTATTTTACCTTACCTGTAGGGCTAGTAACGGAATAGACTTACCTCAGTGAGATAGGGTTACAATAATGGCTTAGGCTGACAAGATTGTGTCAAGGTTAAATGTTTGGTCGGTAGTTTTACGTGATAGAGACATTTGCGAAAGTTAAGCTTCTAAACGTATATTATAGGGAAGATCGAGAACAGTAACTAGGTTCCATATAAAAAAACCTACACGTCGAGGCAAAACTGTTTTTTTTTTCTTTTCTGGTGTTGTCGGTCGTTTTGTCCTTACAAATACAAACACGTTACTATTTTAATTGTTACGTTGAGTTCCAAAATTATAACTATATTCTTCGACTTGTAGTCGCCAAACGAATGATCTTCAAAATATTATCAAAGTAATGTTTGTTTATTACTCGCAACAACAAAAAAAAAATACAATAATTTTCTTCAATAAGCTTCAGATAGAGACAAGAAAGATCACCAAGTAAAAACTCAGCGAGTAACTCACTAACGGTATTTATATACGAAAATCTAGAAGCGTATGTTTGGTTTGGATGCGTCGCCAGGCCTTATGGAACTACGTCACTGGAATAAGCCATAACAAACACAAAAAGAGCCCTCTTGTGCGCCACGAGGGCCACACGTGCTCATCTTCATATTTCGTAACAATTTCAATAGATTATGAATCATAATAATATAATTTTCACTTATTTTCTTTTCCGATACAAAGTATGGAATAGATTTTGTGTTGACGCACTTTCTTGCAGTGAGCAACACATATGATGTGACAGTTTCAGTGACACATTCGATTCAGTATTATTGGCTAATGCAAAATTAACCCACCCATCGCTTTGCCAAAAGTAGCATCTGATAACAGTGTATGTTTATTACGTTTATAACTTTATACTATCATGGAGTTTTACGGTTTTAGTGGAATACTACGCAGTTGATTCAGACGCATAATTGAGTTTATGCATTCAATATTTATTTTGATTTCTAAATCAACGTACGGGAGTTTCGCTGCAGCTGAATATGTTTTGTGTTGAGACTTTTATGTTTTTACATATAAATCTATGTGGAAAATCTTTAAAACTTACTTTGTAATTCACAAATATTCGTAATAACGTTACAATTCCATAAAATATTTCGGTACAAGTACTATTACAATGTAATACAATAACAAGTAAGTAAGTAATAGGTATTGTTGAAGGGAATTCGTCACGGAGCTCAGATACACGTGGAGACCGAACTGCGATAAATCGCGGTTTATAGTCGTTTGTAAATAGCCTCAGTGAATGCGTGTTGCTGAGCCTTATTTAATACGTAGGTATTAATACATTGGTATTACGTGATTCAAATAATATAAACTGTATATAGCTTTTACTTACGTGTATTTTCATTACAAAATAATAAAGGTGACATGCAATCATTTAAATAGGCGCTCTACGTAAAGAATCTCTTATAACATTTTGCCCAGATACAGAGACAAAGCCCTTTCTTGTCGTGCCAGCTATGTCCCACTGTCTTTTCTAAATCATATGCGTATTTTAAATTAATCATGACTTGCATCACGGTGAAGGGAAACCTAGTGAGTAAGCCGTCACACCAGAGAAATTTTTGGATGGTGTGTAAAGCCCGACATATGGGAATGTCATCTACAGGCGGGTTAAACTCTCGGACATTTAGATTTCCATCAACGATAGGAAGAAAAAACAAAAGAAAAAGTACCTACTTAATTACCTGTTCCCCAATATCGGCCAGTGTCTGACATAGCAGTCTGGCCTTCATCATATCAAAATAGAACGATAAATATAAACAAATATAGAGAAATGCTATCAACGCTGAATATCAAATAACATAGGTCCCACGGAAAGTGGGTAACCGTCGTCAAATCTATGTCACTTAAGTACCTGTAATATGACGTGGAAATATCACCGCGTTATGGAAATACGATGCTCATTAATAAGTCAATATGACGGGATTAGGGCGAAAAATATCGTCATATTTCTCTGCAGCTAGTATTTTTGTGTGTTGTATTGTATAGTCACGTGTAGATGTATTTATTACCAAGCATAATTCAAAAACGATTGTCTTTGATTGTATCGATTACATTACTATCAACACATATTGAAAAAATAAACTATTTAAAATATTAATTATAAATTTTAAATTCGCCTTGTTCTTCATACATACAAATAATCACACTTGTTTCCCGTTGGAATAGACAAAGTATAATAGTACCTACTTAGGTACTACGATTCTGAAACATATCTCTTCATTAAAAGTGGACGATAATGATGACTCTACCTTACCCTTTCAGAGTATACTGGCATACAGCATCATCGTCATAAGCATTGGCGTATTTATGGGAGTTCGTTAACAAGCCTAGAATGTTGAGTTACCAACAACGGCTTCGGCTTCATTCGGCTAGGTTCCGCTGAAAAATAACCTTAAATACACCACTGAATTCATAGGCCGTTTTTCGTCTATTACAGACGATTTAAACGAAGTCTCTCGTAGTAGATAGAACTCTTCTAACATAGCATGACACCTATATTCCTCGAAGTGGTAGGCAGAGGTGTATATAGTTGTACACATTACACCAATGCTGTCATTGAGTCCCACGTATTAAGTTGTGAGCCTATAATTGCCATCTACTGGGCACAATTCCAAACACCTTGCTGCTACTGAGAATTTCTTAACAGACACATCTAATAACACTGGCCGAGTTGGGAATCCAACCCATGACCTCAAGCTCAGCAGGCACGCTTGGGACCACTAGACCAACGAGGCAGATAGAACTCTTCTACGTAAATATAAACCACTGCCTTTGATGAACTTCCATTGCAACAATTCTGCATAGTATAAATATCTCATATAATTTCAGCTTGCAATTCAGCAGTGGTTATCTCACGGGAATTATTAGCGTGCCAACAACAATAAGTTAGTTGCTTTGTAAGTAATTTGCATCTCTCCAGCTCGCTGCATGTCAGTTATTGCTCGTTGCTGTTCATTGCTCTCGAATTGAAGTACATAACTCACAAATTGTATATGTGTCTTAATTCAGCTGATTAGTACCTACATAGAGTACCATAACATATAAAAAATTAAAGTATATAGACTAAAGGTGCCTGCTTGGTATACAGTTCGAAGACTGCCGTGCCCGACAGGGTACACATGTGAGTATTGTATTCTTATTGTTACACCTTTATTTAATAGTCAAGTGCAATAGACGTATTGAGTATTTAAAATTGAATAAATACTTTATACATTTATGTAGTACTAGTACTAGCTATGCCTGCGACTCCGTTCGCGATTGCTAGGGTCTTGAACCATTAGCACGTTATATTTATATACATAAGAATAATACATGAAATTTGAAATTAAATGCCTATTCAAAACAGACAAACAAAAATTCTAAACACTGTAATTTATGATTAGACATCGCATAATTTCACTTAAATGTAGGCATTACTTTTGAATCACAGACAGACACTTTAATTTTAGTTATCCTATTAATATTATAAACATGAAAGTTTGTAAGTATGGATGGATGGATGTTTGTTACTCTTTCACGTAAAAACTACTGAATGCATTTTAATGAAACTTTACAATAATATAGTTTATACATCAGAATAACACAAAGGCTATAATTTATAAAGATATTGTGCGAATTGTCCAAAATATGACGATAAGTGTCAAGTAAGTAGGAAAGAATCTACCATCTGCGAGCTATTCTGGCGTGCGCTGCCCTTTGAGATATAACAAAATGACGTATGGTGGAATTATGTATCTTATATAGGTCTACAGAAAAGTCGGCGATGGCATATGTCTATCTCTTAGGGATAGCATACTACATCCGTTTTAATACTTAAAAAAATGGGCAATTATGAAGCGGTAATTGGAAAGCGGGACCGGAATCAAAATTTCATGATTACTTTTGGTCTCGATATCCGATATCCACGCGGGCGAAGACGCGGGCATCAGCTAGTTGGTATATATGTATAGGTTGAGTATAATATTCATAGTTCAAGTTTTCAAAGTCTATGAATTAAAATATTAAATTGCTTCAAGAACATAAAAATCATTAAGTTTTATGGTAGTTGCTATAATGCATTAAGAAAAAGTTTAGACGATTTTTTACCTGTATAATATGCTCTGTTACACGAACTAAATTGTTTGAAAATAAACTGCGAACGTTCAATGAATGACGTGAATGGTTGAAGATTTATAACGTTACTAGCTGCGTCCGTTATAACCCAGACTGCATTTTCTCAGGATAAAAAAGGTCTTATTATGTTTTATTCCAGGACCTAACAACATAATACAGTATCACGCCTGTATTCACTGAGGGGGCAGGTAGAAGTGTACCCACGCAGTTGTACACCCACATTCCACCAATGCTGTTCTTTAGTCCCAAGATTGAGGTGAGCCTCTTGCCATCAACCGGGCACAATTCTAAACTTCGGGTTGCTATTCAGTATTTTCTAACAGAAAAACTCAATCAAACTTAGCCCGACCCGCGAATCGAACCCGGGACCTCATACTCTGCAGTTACGCATGAAACCAATAGGCTAACCTCAAGGTGCCGATGGAACTTCGAGGAGCATTTTCGGCGGCTCACCCCAAAACTCATGGTTACTGCGGCAGCGCTTGCGCGGTTGATGCCGAAGGCTGTACACGAGAGTCGTACGGTCCGTGGCCCTATACCGGGCCTCAATCTGGGCGGACAGCCTGTCGGTGCGGAATATAGCAACATTGCTAAGACCGCAGAGGGCAATGGCCGGCAGGCTGATTAGGGGATACCGTACGATCTCCTTCGAGGTGGCAAGCCTTTTAGCCGGATTACCGCCCTGGGATTTGGAGGCGAGAGCCGTCGCGTCCTTGTATCAGTGGCGCGGCGAGGCGCTAGATCGGGGCGCTCGACCGTCGCCACGAGAATTCGTGGTGAAGCGGTCCGAGCTCCGACGCATCCTGGTGGCGGAGTGGAGGGAGAGACTTGCGCGACCGCGGGCAGGGCACGCTGCAATAGCGGCGGTAAGACCCGTAATGGAAGAGTGGCTGGAGAGGCGACATGGCGCCCTCGGCTTCCGGATGACGCAGATGCTTTCGGACCACGGGTGCTTCGGGAAGTATCTGTGTCGCATAGATCGGGAGCCGACACCGAGATGCCACCACTGCGGTAACTGCCCCGAGGACACGGCGCAGCACGCGCTGGAGGTGTGCCCAGCTTGGGCTGAGCAGCGCCACGACCTCATCGGGGCAGTAAGGACGGGCGATCTCTCGCTTCCATCCCTGATTAGACACATGGTCAGGAGTGCGAGCGCATGGGGAGCCGTCGCCAACTTCTGCGAGGAGGAGATGCTCGCGAGGGAGGCGGCGGAAAGGGAAAGAGAGGCAAACCCCGCTCACCCCTGCCGCAGAAGGCGAGCCAGGCGCCGGAGGGCGCTCAACGATCTCACCGTTTCCTCACGACCTTTTCCTTCACAGTTATAAACAAGTGATAATTAATTTATAATACGCACATAACTTCGAAAGACAGTGGTGCGTGCTCTGGATTCGAACTTGCGACCTTTGACTTGTCCATCCAACGATCATACCACTAGGCTATCACTGCTTGTTACTCGGTATTAACTTACACCCACTCCTCTCTTCGAACTCAAACTAATTTTAAAATGAACACAGTGCAATTTCGCATCTATAGCATACATAAGTATTTTGCCTTTAACATCCCGTAAAACTGTCGATGAGGGCACAATGCGATAAAACTTTATAGCTTTATCTGATTATAGCCTTATTTATCTACAATACCTACTGTATTTCCATATAGGTACATTTAGAACGTAGCTAATGCATTTATATGCGTAAGCGCGAATCGATCGATAAGCCTGGCAAGATGGCCGATACATTTTGCCGGTACCTTGGTGTTGTCAAACTTAAAGATATCAAAGTAAACAATTCATGATGTAACTGACCTGCGTTACGGTACATCCGCCATTTGCTTATTAATAATAATAACACTTTATTTAAAGTTAGAATTTTATTGACCTAAATCCAAAATAATTAACGTAATGCGCGTATAGTATGTATATTTTAATTTTAATTGTATCCCTTTCAAAGTTGTGTATGGTAAAACTGGAAGTGAAAATACGTTGTTGACCACAAAAAGTTGGCAACTTTTCCAAATTAATTGAAGTTGTGGCCAAATCCAAGCCAAATTTGGTGAAACAATGTGTTACCCGTGGTGTTGCCTAATTCACATAGTTTGCTCGACACGGCGATTAACGAAACTGCGCCCCATCGTAGCGTTGACATACCTACACTACGTACAGTAGACGAAACGGAATCATGACACATCTGATCTCTAATTTACCGTTGGGATTCTTATTATCTCTAGATTATAATTTTTGACAATTGACATATCAATAGACAAAGACACCTAAGACAAAAGAATTGATTTCAATTCTCATGTTCAAAAAAAAAATTGTCAGCTGTCACATAACCTGAAAATGGTTTTGACTACCTTTTTTTTTATCGTATGGGCATACAAGCAGACGGATTGCCTGACGGTTAGCGATTACCGCCGCCCTTAGACACTCGCAAACCCAGAGGAGTCGCAAGTGCGTTGCCGGCCTTTTAAATGGTTTGGGCTTCCGGTACCCTCACTCACTCGGCGAAACAGAATGCAAGCGTTGTTACACGCCGGTTTACTGTGAGGCCGTGGTATCACTCCGGTCGTGCCGGCCCCTGCGTGCTGAAGCATGGCTCTCCCACGGTGAACCTTAACAATGTCAAACGAGACTCCGTCCTTAAGGAGATTCTCCGACCGGAAATATGGCGTAGGTGTGAAATAATTCAATTTTTCTCGACTGTACAGAACTGTACAGTACCTTTAGACATTACCTACCGCTTAGGTCGAGTGCTTTTAGCTTCGAATTAAACTCTATTGATACTTGGGAGTTGTGGGCGTAAGATGAGGCAGAAAGGAATTATGTTAGCAGAATAGCTTTGGAAGTATTTGTTGTGATATAGAAGGCAGGAAAACGTAAGATATTTACATAATTATGAATTTAAATAAAAAAATCTGAATTCTTGGTTAGAGAATCGGTTCACTTTTTTATTCGAAAACAAGTTAAATATTTTTGTATTACGTCAGTTAAAACACGTTTGCGTCTACTTTAAATAATTATTCAAAAATAATGACGTCTTTTAAATAATTATTCAACAATAATAATGTTAATGTAATATATCCACACTTTTACGACAATTTTAATTTAATTAAAATTTATTTATTATTTAAATTTTTATGTCCCATTTTTATATTGTTACTATACTCATGACATTATTCCGAACAGCAAAATCAGTATTTCCACAGAGTGGCGAGGTTTCTGAATTAATTTATAGTCCTTTGCTGCAGTGCCGGAGCGTTTGCCAGTAAAAACGACATAAACGTGTAATTCCCCGGTTTGACCTAGCCAGAGCGCGATAAGAGGAAGAAATTCTATTAAACCTTCCTCAACATAGCAAGAATATTCTGCCACATTTGAAATATTCTTTGGAGTATTTGACGTGTATATACTTCTCATAGGACGTGAGTGATGGAAATGAAACAAAGGGGCACTTCAAAAAAATTGTCCTCTTAAGAAAATAGAACTATTTTCTGGGAGACCCGAAGTTTGGAATTGTGTACGATTGATGGTAATAGTCTCACCACTTACCTACATGCGACTTTATAACGACATCAGTGAAATGTGTGTGTACATGTGCAATAAGTGCCTACATAAAAAGTAAGCACACTCCTGATCAACCCCTCGGGTAATACATTCGTGATGCTATCAGGTAATCAATATGGATAGGAAACTCATACCAAAGTATATTTTTTTTTTATCTCAAACATGTGTTTTCTGTTTCCCCATTACAAGATTCCGAGGGTCGCATATTTATACTGGTAAAGCCAACCCAACCTAAGCATATCTTAAATATTTATACTTAACTGCCTCGTTGGTTTAGTGGTCCGTAGCGCGACTGCTGAGCAGGAGGTCTCGGGTTCGATTCCCGGGTCGGGCAAAGTGTTATTGAGTTTTTCTGTTAGGAAATTCTCAGTAGCAGCCCGGAGTTTGGAAATGTGCCCGGTTGATGGCAATAGGCTCACCACCTATTACATGGGACTTAATAACAGCATTGGTGAAATGTGGGTGTACAATTGTGTACACCTCTGCCTACCCCTTCGGGGAATACAGGCGTGATGCTATGTATGTTAAATATTTATATATTAGTCTTCTCCTGGTCACCTGGGTCTCCCCTAAAAGAGATCAAAGGATCTACTTTTCTATTATTCATTTTAGAAATTCGTTTTAGAAAAGTTTACTTGAATTATATTAAAAAAAGAGTCGTATAGTACAATGCTCTCGTTATATATATAAAAATTAATGCCTATTTCCCTTGGTCACGCCATAACTTGAGAACGACTGCACCAAATCGGTTTTTTTTTTCTTTTTGTTGTGTTCGTCATTGTCACGGTTTTTAATATTTTTTTTATCGTACGGCAAGATTTTTGACGGGGCGGGTGATACCGCGGAGCACAGCTAGTTATATATAAAAAAAAGAAAAAAAGAAAAACAAACGTTCCAAACGGATTAATAAAGCTTAAGAGTTGCGGATCGAGGAAAAACTAAATAAAGATAAACAGTTTTTTATACAAGAATCTAATCGATTCGAAAGAATCGACTGACTCCATTTTATACTTTCAAAGGCATAGCTACCTATTGTGATTTTTTTGCAAGAAGAAAAGAAGGGTCGGGCAAAGTGTTTTGAGTTTTTCTGGTACTTCTCAGTAGCAGCTCAGAGTTTAAAATAGTGCGCATCCATACTAATATTAGAAATGCGAAAGTAACTCTGTTTGTTTGTTACCTTTTCACGCCTAAACAGCTAAACGGATCGTAATAAAATTTGGCAAGGAGATAGATTGGAGCTTGGAGAAGGACGTAGGCTAACTTTTGTCTTGCAGACGAAGTCACGGGCACCAGCTAGTTTTATATATAGCATTAGAATCGCCAACTATAACATAGAATAATGGTGAAATGTGGGTATACCTACAACTGTTTTAGTGATTAAATAAAAAACAGAACTAGTGTGAGTCGGACTCGCCCAACGAGGGTTCCGTACAAATTTGTAGGTACATCATCAATCACCAATACATATTATAAAAATATAACGAATCGCTGTCTGTACATGGAAGATATATGAGAAAAAATATTATTGGGACTTTTATCAACACAAATAGCACCCAAAACAAAAACAATGATTGTTAAAAAAATTATCTGTTCGTCTGTTTATCTGTTTGTCTGTGCGTTTGTGCATGCTAATCCCAGAAACGGCACATCTCAATAATATATTGCGGTAAGCTTTACTTAACATTTAGTGTTTGTTTCATGTCAATCGATTCATAAATAAAAAAGTAATGCCAATTTAAAGAATCAATTCGAACATTTGCTAATTATGAATTTGTGTTCATACACGACATGGTGTTAATTTACGACATCCACGCGGACGGAGTCACGGGTACAGCTGTATTACACATAAATAGTTCAGGAATCGAGACCCGAGCTTTTCCGACCTTTTCCCAAAATTCAGTTTCCAAAACCTATAAAAACTATATTTTTTATGATTTAATTACTAACGTATAGTTTTGCAGATTGTTCCCTGTACTTGTAGTATAAGAGGATATAACTTGCCAAATTTCATAGTTCTGGGTCAACTGAAATTACCTACATTACATTTTGATTCCCTTCAGAGTGTCGAAATATACGTTTTTTGCGGCATAAGCGGCCGTATCCTTTTTTACGTTAACTTAAACGTTGATTTTTTTCACAGCTTCAAGGGACTATAAACTTGAGTATATGGTTTTAATTTCAACTCGATACCTCCACACGTTTCCGAGATAAAGGGTCTTGACAAACAGACGAACAGACAGACGGAGGACAGAAGAAATAAAAAAAAAAAACAAATATTATGAACAATAAGGATATTCAATCTAAAAAAAAATGATATAATAATACTAATTGAATTAAAAGTAATAATTTATACAACAAAGTGATCCTATAAGGGTTCCATTTTTTTCTTTTGAGGTACGAAACCCTAAAAATTTATAAATAAAATTAATGTAATTAAGGGGCTCGTGGCTAAGTAACAGCCGCACAGATCGATCGATCGAGGTTAAGCTGCGCTTGCCGCGGTCGGTCTGTGGATGGGTGACCATCATTTCATTCTGAGACCCCTCCGTGCCTCGAAGAGCAGGTTAAGCCGTCGGTCCCGGTTGTTAAATTAAGATCTGTGATAGCTAAGCTGCATCCGGTTTGACTGGAAGCCGACCCCAATATAATTGGGAAAAGGCTAGGCACATATATATAATTATAGATGACGTAAAAAAAAAGAATCGATAATTTTTTCTACAACTCATCTTTACAACATACAGATTAACAATTAAGGATCTTGCGTATTCAGTAATAAGGTGAATAGGGCAAATAAAACATCCTATTTTACAGACTGCACCTTTTCAAGCCACAAAAATAATTTTCATCTAGGTATTTTTTATAAAATACTTTATTTTGCTAACATATTAAACTAACTAACTCTTTATTTTGTTTGATAAATGTGGAATATTATTATTATTATATACCCTTTATCGCACCTATAAATATAAAATTCAACGGTGTCATGTAAACCATTAAACTACTCAGAATTTTAAATTTTAGTGCTACTCAACTTTGAGCAGATGAGTTATAAACCGAATATTATATCATAATGACAAAATATGTTATAGCCTTGTGTCAGATAATTATAGGTAATAATATAAACATAACACTTACTTTTATTGGCCACATAACTAAGACTAGTTAATTTTATGCTACCATTTCCATAAAAAGCGTTGCCATAATATTAAATATACCTAGGTACCTACGTTATATGAGAAAACAGAATAAAAATATTAAATGGAAAAAGAATACGGTCGCGAACAGGATTCGAACCTGCGCCTCCCGGATAAATACTCCAGGCGCTCTGGCCACTAAGCCATCTCGATCTCGAACTTTAGAGTTCGCTAAGCATGCGTTAATGCTTTTCAAATATTTATCTCGATTAAAAATAATTTTAAAATAAGTTTATTTTATTGCACTATCCTGTTATTAGTTTCACGATAAAGGATTTATATAGCAAAGTACTAAAAGTTTATTCATAACTGCTAGCTGTGCCCCACTACTCACACACTTTATATTTTTTTTCGTTTTGTTCTACTGTGTTACTGCCTATAACCTTCCTCAAGAATTGGGCTATCAAATACAAAATTAATTTTTCAAATAATTTAAGTTCCAGATATTAGCTAGTTTAAACAAAAAAAATCTGTTCGGCTTTATAATATTAGTATAGATGTCGCAGATGGATTGTAGAATCAGCTGTTTTACAAAAGTGCTAGCTGATTTACAAAACAGTACTGTTATGAAAAATAGCTGAACGAAGTTTAGCGATTTTACATAATTACTGAACTATAGCACGCAGAATCGAATGAACGTTTTGCGTTTATCAATGCAGCGGGTCAACGATCAGAGATTATGTAAAACAGTGTGAAATGAACTGTCAGATTGTTGATTTTAGGTCGAAATTTTGTCGCATATGGCTCTGTATGTCTTAACAATAATAAACTAACTTTATTTTACTTGACAATAGCAAAAAAAAAGATGAAAATTTTGAATGACGTAAATACTAAACCACTATAATAGTCGACAATATATCGGAATTATGAAAGAAAATAAACGAAATTGATCCATGAGCGAGCGAAGCGAGCTCGGGAGTTTGGGAGACCCCCGTCATCCTCTTCGTGTTTAGGTTTTTTCTAACCTTACAGAGACAAAAATAGGAGCCCCGCAGAGCGGGGCTCCGTCGACCCAGCCACGGAAAGTCAAATCAGAATACAGTATCTTTTTTTTACTTGAGTGGTGACTATCCATTTGATATACCTATACAATAAACAAACCTTTCCCACAGTAGATATGTCATTCTGCATTACGTCTAAAGGTGGGTAGCTGTTTTGATAAACGTATCGCAATGGCAATCCAGCTGAACGTTGTTCAGCTGTTTTATAAAACAGTACTGTTTTGTAAATCAGCTAGCAGTTTTGTAAAACAGCGGATTCTACAATCCATCTGCGACATAGATATAAAGTATAAATAGAGATATTCAACTCTTACTACATTAATTTATTATAAGTTTCCTCCTATATTTTAAAGAAGTACCGAAGTTCCGATCACAGTTCAATGAGGACTAAAAATTCCAAACCGGCTGATGGTGTTTAAAGACGAGTCACTTTAGTTTAAAAAAAAATACGAATACATACCTTACTTACACGAAGTTATAAATATCCATAATACATAACATAACCAATCCATATCTGTTGCACTGCAGGGCAAGAGCCTCTTCTCATATAAAGAAGCACGAGCATTAATAACAACGCTAGCGCGCTGCGGTTTGATGATGTCAGACCTTTAAATCCGGGTTTCCTGGCGATGCTTCCCTTCATCTTAAGTCTTTTAAACTAAGTAAGAAATTACATGCGAGATTTGAACCTACAACAAATACAAGAAGCGGACCCGTAATCACTCAGCGATCACGACATAGGTATAATGATAACCCAAGCATAAAGCAGACAATCGTCAACAGCCAGCATCCTGAAACGGTCATCATTCATTACATGTCATCCGACATAACGAACTTGACCTCCAAGTCCAACCTTGACCCGCACAAAAATAGGCAGTCTACGGATGATGAATTAGAACTAGATTAACATAATAGGCAACGTCGCACTCAATTCTCGGAGGAACAAAACGTCTGGTCCATTGTGCGTGCGATATGGATAATTTATTATCTGTGGTAGTTTTCCTCCCTCCACCCCCCGCGTTGTTGTGGCAATCAATTAATCATGACAACCTAAGAAATTAATTATAAACGTTTCCCTGAAAACAAATAACTGATGGTTTGCATTTGCGCAAAATAAATTTAATTCATCGCAAACATACGGTGAAGGAAAACATCGTGCGGAAACTTGGACGTGATGGTCTTAAATTGCCAACCCGCAGTGAGCTAGCGTTGTATTCAATGTGCCTGCTCTGTATGAGAAGAGGCCCTTGCCCTGCAGTGGAACGGTAATGGGGTATATTTTGTTATTTGTATTAGAAATAGAACATTACACATGAAAGTAAAAACTAGGTGCACAGTTCCAAGGATTCTTATTAAAAGCAATGTTGGAAGAAATGTTCCTCTCCCATTATATTCGTACATCTCAAAATCAAATCAAATCAAAGAACAAACAATATTTAAATTAAAAAAGAAAACTAGTTCTATCTAATATATTTTGCTAATGAATAACCAAACACCATTTCCTAGAATCAAAATAACTCGGTTACGAAGATAACTAAAAAACCAGTAACAAAACAGTAGTAGGTAATACTAAAAATATTTTTAATCTAGGTTCGAAAGGCAGGAAAATAAAAACTAGACTCGTATACGATTCGATTAACAACAGCGAAAAAATAAAATTCTGGAATTAGTTTTGCTACGCTCTCGAACAATAACGGTATCGAGGTAATGCATTTAAATGAATTAACCCAAATTTAACTATCGTTGGTGTCCTTCAGTGAATTTATACTGTCTATATATTTACAGCGAAACAATTAAAGAGGACGGCTTCTTTAAATTAAATTCCCACAGCAAACGACCTGTAGAAAGGACTTAATTTGCAAACATCCAGTGTTCCTTAAAGAATTATAGGCCTCATGTTTTCCGAGTTTTCATTAAACTCTTAATTTACAAGCATTACTTTGTGGCGTTAAAATTGTTAAAAGGTAACTACGGTGAGTAAGGAATTCGAAAACGTTGCTCCACAATAGGAATTTCTGCAGTATTAATCGTATTAGTGACATAAATCTCATATGCACACACAACTAGATCCGGACCAAGTATCTTGCAGACCATACAAATATTTGTTCCGTGTGGAAATATAACACACGACAAGGGGCGCAACAGCTGAACTCACGATCACAGATCGCCAACAGCGCCCTCAAAATAAAATTAAAATGGATACCTTACTGAATGTTCGATTGTTAAAACAGGGGCAGTATGTAGCCAGTAAGCACGTAACGTTAAGTTCGCTATAAAAAATAAACAATAGTGATTGTACCCGTATAGTTCTACAATCACCTACTTCTCATGCACCCATTTAATTTTAATCGTAAACACATACAACCGCTTATTTCAATGTCATAATCCACGGCCAAGTTTGCCGCATCGTTTGATGTAAGGTACTCAGCTTTATGAAAAATCATGCAAGTTACTATTTAAAAATTAAACCAGTGTACTAGCGCAGTGTACTAGTTACTTTAGCATTGAAATTAAAAATGAATTTCAATTCCAACTCCCAGCCATCCAAATAATTCAAGTGACTTACAATATAAAGTCGAGCGACAAGTAATTAAATTGCGACTGAATCGAGACTCGAGAGCCTTCGAAACATTTTGGAAAACAGATTTATTATGAGACCCGTAAAGATTCTCACTGAGCCACACAAATTAGAAATATCGAAAATACTTCGGATGACGTAAAAGCAAAACTACTATCACGCAATGGTTTCTAATATCCCCATAATGACTTCAGGGAAAACTTCACTGCCACTCAAATATAATTACGAGATGTTATCTCGAAAATGGATCACCATTTACGTTTATTAGGGATTAAAGGTGTACATTTACGTAGGGTGGAAGGCAATTAATAACATCATCAATCTAACAAGTTTACCCTGTTGATTACTCATATTCAGTTATTGAGTATGTGCACTGCGTTCGTAGAAATACCTTGGCTTACTAGTTGATAAACTCGCGTAACACGACTTTGTATTGTAATTTGTAATGTTAGACATGTTCCTCATCCATTGATGAACAATTATCAAATAATATTGAACAGAAACGCTAGTTTTGTATGGTATAGTTAATTAAATAGTTATTTACTTATAATATCGTTTATGTACCAAAAAGACAAATATTGAGTTGGAGAGCAAGAATTTTATAAAGTTCTGGCTGGCGATGGATGTTAACAATAAATTATACCTAATTTAAAACTTATGCGATTACCACCCATAAATGGGACTGCGATATATAGTATGCAAGTTATAAATTCTAGGATTAAATGCCCTGCATACATCCAACATCACTACTGTTCTGTTTTAGTTGAATAACTAGTCTTAAAGGTAAACAAAACTGAAATAGAGCTACTATCGCACAATATTTGTATTAGATTTATGAGCTACACTCGTTTCATTAGATTAAATTAAAACCGACGCCAATACACCTGAGAAATTCTAGGATGATTCACATCATCTAACAGCCCATAAAAAGGATAAGAATCTAAAAATACACACCTAACAAATAAACAGTAATTATAACTCACATAACGTATATGGTCGTTTCAAACGTTAGTGGTCATATAAAAGTGTACCAATAACTCAAATATTCTAGACTAACAATAAACATATTTACAACACCTCTCAGATGCATTTCAAGTCATCAAATCGCATAATAATCTTCAACGATAAATAAAGGATTTTATGAATCATGAAACAGTTCTCGAGGAAATCGTTTGTGGGTTTTATGAGCATATTTATCACATCATCGTTTCACGGGAATCGTAAAATGAATCAGTTTTACAACATAGGAAAGGTTAAAATAATAGGTGTAAAAGAAAATTGTTAAATTTCTATCGTAAGTACAATTTGTATGTGTACTTACGATGCAGTCTAATATATAAAAACATTTAACGTGTCATTGACGTAAAGGGTAGATTTCTACCTAGATAGCCGAATAGGTACGATCTTCCTCTTTAACTACTATTATGAAAGTGTGTGTGGGATTCATCTTGGTTATATTTGATATCGTTGCACTTAATTAGTATTTGACATACTGTATGCCTCCGCAGACTTACTACTTCTAGCATCGGTGAACAGCGATTTTAGTCATTGTTAGTCCCGGACAAAAACTGAGGGGCGTGTATATCTGTGTATCTGTCTGTGGCATGAAATCGATTCGAAAGGTATTATGACTTCAATGATATTGCAAGATCATGGTAACCTTGACCTGATGCTCCAGTATACCCCACTCCTGACCGACTTATAGCAGAGGTATCGTGTTTGGGCTCATTAGAATGGTTTCAATCTATAAACCTAAAAACATGAGCAGGTTTCGAATTTGCGCATCTCGGTTAAATATTCCAGGAGCTCTGACCACTAAGCCATCTCGACCTCTGCTCAGTACTCCGAATTCTTCTTCCATATTTATAATACGTCTTTTGGTGACGTCTTCGACTGAAGGATCGAATCCAGCTCAGGGCCATATTTTTTTTTTTTCACAAAAATGTATAAGTTTTGAATTTGCAAGGCATGCGTTAATGTGTTTGAAAGATTTAAGAGTATTAAATTTAATAAATATAATATAATGAGTATTAATAATAATAATAAATTATTACCTTAATAATAATTGGAATTTAAAGCTACTAGCACGGCGCGGGCCGGCTCGAGCAAGGGTCGGGGCGGACATGATGAGATGTTTCGCGACAGACGCGGACCTCGCCGATGACGTCTATAAAGAGGCAGTCAAGAACGTCGGAGTGTGCTTCTGAATTTGTTCGATTCTTGATCTACAGTGATCCTATCATCGGGTCTGATTTTGTTGATCTGGGACGGCTTGTAATCAGCGGAAGAGACAACTAAGGGATTCGGGTGATTAGGCGCATATTCGAAGTATCACTTCGATGCCCTTTTCATGAATTGCCTAATGGTGGGCACTCTGAGGTTGAGGTAGAGTTGAAGGTTCCTAAAGAACCATGGGGCGCCCGGCGCTTTACAAAGGAATCGATTTTGCAGGGTTTGCATCCTTTGGATTTTGTAATATTTAACGTGTAGACGACGCTAGCATACGTCATAATGTGTAGTAAAACTTTTTTTTTTTGTGAAAAGACAAATACGGTCTCCGTCAGGATTCGAACGACCGTATTATTCTTATAGCTTTAAAGTTCGTTCCGCATTCGTTAATGCGTTTGAAAGATTTACCAGATTTCAGTGTTATAATAATAAATTTCAGGGTTTTTTGGATAAACTAAGACTATTATATCTATTTGTGTTCCAATGTTGACTTTACCCAGAATAAGATATTTCGGTCCTCAATATTTACTAAGTCGAAAGTAGGATACATATCATTCTTTTGATACATCGATATGTGTAAACGACGAGGGGAAAATAGGCCAACCGAGATTTATCTTAGACACGATCTGAAATATTGTATAGTAACGATTTAATACATACTCATGCAGTTGTGTATTACCTATACGACATACTTAAATATTAATGATGGAGCGTTATTGCTGCATCTTTGTGTTGTTTATTGCTAAGAATATTAAAATTTACCGTCAACAACGTGTTTAGCTTAGAGGTGAGACATTGAAGGATATATACGTATATAAGGAAACCATGGATGGATTGTATGAAAATGATATGGCTAGAAAAGGAATGATTACCGAGATGATGGCTAACTGAAATGTATGGAAGAAAAAGACATGCTGTGCCAAATAAATAGAGATAAGAGAAGGGGTATAATGATGATGATACGAAATAAATACAAAAAATATATTTATCAACCGAATTGACGACCTCCTTCTATTTGAAGTTGGTTAAAAATAATTAACTGCTATAATATTAAACACGAAATAGCTCAATCTGATCTGAATATAACCTCAATTTTAATATTTTAAATTGAGTTTTGTACTTCTAAATGAATGATATGTTAGGTTTGTATATATAGAGATTTTATTTACTTTTCTAACAGACTTTTGTGATTATCCGAGATTTTCCAAACAAAACTTTACGTCGGTATTCTCAGAATCTGTTAGACTTTTAGATCCATTACATTTGTTTAATAATAACATTGTTTATATACGCTTTCCAAATATTATTTCGCTGTTCTGTTAAACTTTGTAAAGGGGTTCCATCCGTTCTCAGGTGACCTATGTACTATCGGGCTCTCGGGAGGCACCTGACACAGATATTCTCGCTTTGATGAAGTATATTGATGTATCGAGTTGATTAGGTACTCAGATACGTTGCAAAATGCGCACCTACTGCGGTTTTAATTTGAAAATTCTTAAAAATAAAAAGGATTTTTTGTATGAGATATGTGCCTAGCTTTTTACCAATAACATTGGGGTTCCAGTCAAACCAGATGCAGCTTAATACCAGTATTTTACATGGAGCGACTGCCTTTCTGACCTCCACAACCCAATTACTGGGTAACACGATATCTCGTGGTATGACTATTGTCAGACTTTCGGGCTTCTGACTACCCGTAACGGCTGTCATAGATCTTAATTTGAAAACCGGGACCGACGCCTTAACGTGTTCTCCGAGGCTTGTATAAGAATTGAAGATTTATTTTAAAATTAAAATACCAAGGACCAGTTTTAACACAGGCTTCTTAGTTAAATAATGCTAGTTTGTAAGGTACCTACAGCTATAATATCTCTAGGCCATGGCGACCTGACGATATATGATTTGATTTGATATGTTCCGGGTTACCTGGCTTTCTCCGCATTCGCCACTGCACCGGCGGCGGCGCCGGGCTGCCGGAGCCCGACGATGCCAGCTTGATGCCGTCACCTGCAAACAGAACACCTTTCTTCAATTCATTTACTTACAGAAATTGTTATTGTATTTTGTTCTCACTACGTATGTCGTCATCCTGGATTTACAGTACGACCGACCTGTCTTGGCCGCAGTGAAGATTTGTAGGATGGCTGCGCACTTATAATATTTATGAAGGAACCAATCATATGACGGTGATACAAAAGCGCAGGGGTGTTACATTCGAAAAGCTAGGAAAGATATTAGTACCCTGTACCTATAGATACGGGTACAGATCAACATCTTGTATGTAAACCAAATCCTAACAAAAACCTTTTATGTAAACTTCAATGCTAAGACTACCAAGTTCATAAAGCTTTCACTATTAAAAAGTTATGAGATCTCTAGTAGAGCCAAACTCATAGTTGAGCTAGGATTTGTATTATGCGTCAATAGTCTACGGGGCCTACACATAGTCCAAAGTATATAACGTATTCTTGACTGTACCTCATTTATAACAATGAATAACTAATAACTCTACCTAGTACCTAAGCCCTGACTCTACATCTTGGTTAAAAAGTATGGTTTGGCTGTTTCATTATTGTCGCACAAACTGTTCATATAGTCTGGAGTTAGATGTCACGTAATACTTCCACGAATATTAAACGCCAAGCCATGCTTTTTTAGCTTATGCACCCCATTTTAGACCTTCTAGGCGTTCAGGAAGTAACCCAGAGGTTATGATGATCATCAGTCAGTATGTGAGTCTCAAAATCGACGTATTTCAGATATTGGTACTTAGTGTGTTTGATAAGTCTACTGAGGAGATCTTATCTAGTATTATGTGCAGTCATGCACCTCCACACGAGGGTTTGAAGGGGGAAAGTATTTAATTTCTTGATTTTTCAATCCTAGCAAATCCTAGCCTAGATATATAAAATTTTTATCTTCTAGGTCTTCAGGAAGTAACTTAAAGGTTTTGATAATCATCAGTCAGTGAGTCATGAAATCGACGTAATTCAGATGTCAATAAATCTGAATCCATAAGAGATAGCTAGATAATTGATACTGGGTCTTCGATAAGTCTGCTGAGGACATCCTATTCTGAAAATTTCAGAAATTTCCCGCTTCCTTCGGCTCGCCTTCCAAGATTTGTGCTGACTGATGCCTTGGCCTGCCATACTGGGCTAGGATATGGTCGCGACATCCACCGCGACTTCAGCTCAGCACTCAGAAGGTATGCGTATTGTTCTTTGAGAATATAGAAGAAACATTACACGAAAGTTAAAGTAAGCCGACTGAAAATTTAAATTCTGTCGGTAGGTTAAGTACTTGTGATGACTGAAGAGTTTTAACATTTAGGATAGCGAATAATGTAAACTTCTTCAGTCGCTAAATGCCGTTACGCTGACCTTTAGCATAAGTGTTTGCGACCGAAACACCGCGTTGATGCTACGTCATGTAAACAGGACAATGCTGTTTTGTAGGAATGGAAATAACTAAGTAGGTATGTATATAGAGTTGCCAGGCCTTAAAACTGCAAATCCGAACAGACCAGCCAGTTTAGCCGGACATTGGATACAAAGGACTGATACCTTCATTTTTTTAGTCTTAGTTTGTCATGACATTTTTTTAAAGTAAGACATGTTTTTTTTTGTTATTAAAAATAAAATCTTCTAAATGTAAAAAAATATATCTAATCTAAAAGCCTAACCAAACCGTACAATTTGGCCGGATACGCAACCAAAAAGCCTGGCTACACTGTGCATATCTAGTTTAAAACAATACAAAGAAGGGCGAATATTAAATTGGTATTGTTGTTCGAAACGTCGTCGGGAGAAAATCAATTGTCGCGTCTGGTTAGTTGTTTTACTATAATATGAGAAAACCGAAGGCGAAAGCTTAGAAAGGCGAATTAATCTATAAAAATAAATTTGAACATTACAATCTAGAAGGCGATAATTTACTTTCTGTCCCTATGTATATCCTCGCGCTATCCAGTGACCCACATGTCGTGATGTCGGCTTCGCGGCCAAGTTTCCTTTCATTCAAACTGCTAACGACATCTATTGTCAACAGGTCCAACTAAGCAAGCGCCATGACGGTGGACAGTTGAATTAGTTCCGAGCTTAGCTACCAACGTTGCAACGCTACGAAGTAGTAAACGTTACAACTGCTAGATGGCGCAAGTGGTAGAAATTAAAACAATATTCGTGTTTTGTTATTTCAAGTCGAAAAGTAGATAGTCCGTTGATATCAATAATTTAGTTAATCTTATATTTATGCATAATGTAACATATGAAATAGCGTTCACTTTTATACCGCTTTTTTGTATTCAATACAAAATATTTTCGAACGATCATCTTCATGATCCCCCTGCCTTTATACCAATCTATTTGGAGTCGGTGCATGTATTCTTCTTCGATACATACTCTCTACTTGTACCGGAATGCTGCTAAAGTTTTGGCTATGTTTTATGACGTCTGCCTGGCGTCAACCCTCATTGGGAATGCTGTTGTTGGTGGGAACCGCCGCCAATACGGTCGTCTTCTATCTAGCTATGTTATTCATGCACCAGGTTCTGATGTTATCCTACTATCACACGCCACTAACCAGGCCAATATTTTCGAACGATATGAGAGAATAAACATATAAGAGGCTTTCAAAAGAACGTGTACCGAATTTCAAATATAAGGAAACGCACTTTTCAGCTGAATATAAATGAAAACATAAAATTGTCGGGCCATATTGAAATTACTTACACGCCAAGACGTAAAATACGTAAACAATATATTGAATGAATAAAAAGCATGAAAGGTTTGGAACCGTTTTAGCATTGATAGGCTGAAATGCTTTTAATAGCTCGAAAAATGGTAAACATGGGATGAATTTGAAATTCTAATCGGTATTAAGAAGACTTTCTAGAGCAGCCGGTATGAAATACAAACTGAAATATTAACGAATGCCCAATCTGGTATTGAGTGAGGTTAGTTACCTTCCACATTTGAGGCGAACAATAACAAATTAATTCACTGTAGGCTTAAAATTTAAATGTTTAATCCAAATTAAATTAAAATTATCGATTCCTTAATTCGTAGGGTCAACTCTATGAAGGTAACACGACACAACGAACTAAGTACCTAAAATGCATAAAAATTGTGGTGTAAACAAACTTCACATGACGTCATTTAGTCAGCGGAATATGGAAACCAATTCGCTACTGATGACATCAGAATTGGTAGTTACCGAAGTGCTGAAATATTGTTCTCTAGCTATTTTGGGCAGCAATTAACTGTTCGCCTACACCCTTTGGGTAATAACTTTACCATTACAAGTATGTATCTACTAATAACCTTAAACGTTAATAGCTAAAGTATATTTAAACATGGAGTATTGCTTCATGGATAAACGTTTTTGGATAGTTAATTTGTGTTATTATGAATTTACGACCGATCCCATTCAGTCACTTTCAATTCCGTTATCGGACAATCAAGGACAGACCCATTTATGTTATAAAATTCGTACTTTCATAATTAAGGCGCAATTCTGTGAGACTTCTATTTATTACGTTGGCATTGGGGTATTATTTTAAACAAACAGAGTAAGAAATTTATACTGCAACCTATTCAAAGTCAAAGTCAAATCATTTATTTCAATTAGACCCTTTACAGGCACTTTTGAATTGTCAGAAGCTAGTTGCCACGTAACAATCAATTCGGTTCAATTTCTAGTTCAATTTCTCAGAATACCTAATACCAATTATTACTTTTCGGTATTTTGGTTAGCCATCAATTATTTACACTGAATGCAACAATAACTTACAAACTAACATCACATGCACAATATGTAATTGTATCTTAAGGATATTAATTTTAAAACACCGGCTAGTCCAACTTAAACATTTTGAGAACTTGAATGTGAATTTGTTACGTCCGAATTCTAAAGTATTATTAATTAGAATACAATTGATTGCAAAACATTTAATTGTAATACACTTGCAAAAATGCAGAGAAAATTCCAAGACTGCACACGCAGCACTAGAACGTCTTCATTTCGATAAGGAAATAATTTGTTTAACGCCCCATTTCGGTTTCAGTAACGCCATAATTTCCGCAAATGATACCCACGATGGAAAATTTTGTTAAAAATTACTTTTCGCCCTCGTAAAGGTAAATTTGGCAATTCCCTAAAACCAGCCAGTGGGATCCAATATGCGATAACCTCATATCTACGAGTACGTAGATTATTCGTTTTAATCCGCGTGAAAGCATTGCTCAGTTTAATTGTGTTAAGTCGACCATAATATGGGACTAATCGTAGATTAAACATAGATTAAATAAATGATGTCCAACGTTAATTCGGAGGACAAGTGATACGAGGGTCCTTTAATTAGAGTTCTAGGACAGTTACGGCAATTTTTTTTATGTAAATTGTAGCTCTTGTATTTTTGTGTGTTCTTTGTGCACGTTTTATTAATCTAGATTATGCACACTTTTTAATATGCACATTTGTGAATACTTCGTATAAAACAGAATTATTTATTTTATGATTCGCCTACAAATATTATACATTATCATATTAAAGATAAATGCTAACACAGCATTCATAAAAATACATTCCGATACAATAAGAAAGCAGTTTTTCGTAATGCTAGTAGCAGTGTTATAATAAATTATTCTAATACATTACTTTTTTTAAGATTTCATAAAAATACTTTAGGTTTGATGTTTGGATGTTACTTAAACTTTTAACGACATCCATGCGAACAAAGCCGCGGGCAAGAACTAGTATACCTATATATTATTTTTAAGGTCAACCGGAGATACAAAGACCGGAGTAAAATCAAAACAAAAAGAAAAGCGTAGATAATTCATTATAGATATTATTTATATATCTATAATGAATGAAAAAAAATATAATATAATGAAATGAATATAAAAAAGACCCGAAAAATATGGGTACTTACTACGAATATTTGTTAGAAAGCACAAAGGCTTTTTTAAATTCAAAGGTGATAATTATACCCAATAATATAGACCAAGCGATTTAACAAAATTATTAATTCGATTTTGTAATACGACATTGAATATCATATTGTGTGTATAGCAATTTTCAATAAATTGCTAAAGAATTAGGAAGAAAAAGGGAGCCCCCTTAAATTCTTTAGCAATTTAAATAATTCTTATTTGAGCTGCGTAAATGGGTAATACGTAATTGTTTTATACATTAGGAGAATTTATGCTAAGGAAATAATGTGATTAATTTTAAAACAACAGTAATAATATAGTGATTTGTAATGGTAATGACATTAATTCTTGTTTCAAATTTGCGAACCTTTAACAGGCTGAACACCGTATATTGTATATAAACAACCAACTAATAGGTACCTGGTAACACTAGTATTCTATGCAACGAAATGATTATTTTCTTTTCTTAAAATTTTTGTTCTATTTAAAATTAGTTTCCATTTCTATTGTAATTTGGAGCTCCAATGGCTCCAAGCAGCACATAATTATTTAATGATGCTATAAAACGGAATCTTAATAGAGTATTATTGCAAATTAATTACAAATTCAATGAGCTCTGATACAGTACATTATACGAATTGAATTACGGACAGGAAATGCATAAGCTACTTTAGCATTAAACAAATTAAATATAATATAGGTATACCCACATTAAATGACATTGTGGTAAAATATTTGGGAAATTGCTGAAAATCCGAGACTGAGGTCTTTTCTGACATTGCACAGGATAATAAAATGTTACCTATCAAAAAAAAATTTTCAAAATTCAAATGTTTTTATTTCAAATAGACCATATTACAGGCACTTTTGAAAAGTCAAAGCTAGGTGCTCGGTTCCAAGGCGTTAATCTTATGGAGAAGAGTCGACAAGAAACTCCATAGACACTCTTTTAAAATAAATTGGTATTACAACAAATAAGGTAATGTGAGAATAATGCAGGTTAATGAGCAAAATAATAAAGGAAAGCGCTAGAAGAAATAACTTATATAGCCTTTTAAAATGATTGCCGAAGCAGTTAGGAGCAGACCAGTCCCGACAGACAGCACCCGTTCACGAGCATGACGCGCACATCAGCCTCGCTTAGCTCAACCATTTTGTAGGGAACTCGACGACCCGATGTATAACGCCACCATCAGCAGGACATTTTAGCGAGCATGACAAACTCATAATGCCTGAAAATAGGCAGTATGTATGTAACATGAGATTAAAAAATAATGTCCGCATGATGCTCACATTTTACATAGGTATATATATTATGGAAAATTTCATAAAGAAATCATCTCGTCATCTTTTGTTTTAATTCAATTATTTTTTTTTTCTTTCTTTAAAGGACTTAGACCCACAGATTCCATAGATAGTGCCAATGGGAATCAGCTTTTTGCCAGTCATCATAATTCTAGCTGGAAATTACACATTCCAGACACAGACACGACCCAGATCGTTCATCTCCTTTCGTTTTTTGCTTTTAATACCCTATAATTATGTTGCGTAAGTATGTACTTTATAATGAATTAATTCCTAATTTGTCAGTCTAAATGTTCAAATAACCTGTATTAACTACGCAATAAGACGGCCATTTCGGCAAAATTGAAGCTGTAGTAATTACAGAACTTTAGACGAACAGTGGCACTTGGGACTAAGTTTGCCCAGGAACCAAACGAGTGGCCAATAATTACCAAAAGACCCAATAATCAAAACAAAGAGGAATTTCATGCAGTAGGTACTAAGTGACCAGATAATAGAGAACACTGACCATTGCTTCACTATTCTTAAAACAAATAAAACTTTTTATTTAATGAAAACTAAAGAACAACGCAACGGCTCTCAAACTTAGTAATCGATTCATTCGCTATCAATCTTCCCATCAATTGCGCATCGATCTTCAGATTGATGGATAGGCAGGAATTGAAGGATAGTTCCGCATACTTCCGCGGGTTGGCTCTACAGTATATTCATTTTACTTGTGTTACATAAAAGAGTTTTTAGTTGCGGGATGATTACGAGAATGTCATACTATGCAAGGTAATCAGATCTTGTTGGAATTAGGTGAAGTGATAGTGTGATAAAGTGCGTAAAAGGTACTTTTCCATCAAGAAGTTATCAAGCGGATTATTTATTTTGATAGGTGATACATTATAACGATGCACATTGATACATCTTTGATAATTCTTTTCCTGTGTAAAATTTGTATTATTTTCTAAGAAAAGTCTTCTCTATTACTTCCTTTACAAACCATGAATGAAGTTGTATACTACACCATAGTACTCCAGCCAGCGGGTCAGATGTAATACGTATCAGCCCGGTTCCGACCATTTAATCGATACGTAACGGCGTAAGTGTACACACAGAGTGGACGCAGAGCGACCAGCGAGGCGGCAAGCGGAGTAGATTGACGGTAACAGAAGAAGTTGATCTTGGAGTAAACGTAAAAGATATTGCCATAAATATAAATTATTGCACTATTTAAAGCTATTAACTACTTCGCAAGGCAAAGGCTTCCAAAAACAATATGCCTTTTCGTGTTATATTAATAAACAGATTGCTTTGACTCAAATATATTTCCCATCTGTGTTACTATTATTGCGGGTTTTCCTTTTATTCGGGAGGGACTGACGCCTGTCGATTGCGATGAAGTTGATTGATGAACATGGCAAATAGGTACAATTCTTTAATTTAATTAACCACGCTTCTTTCATTTGCGCTTTAGCCGCTATTTTGCCACTCCGCTCTTACTATGTTCATTCCCTTATGAGTGATTTGTGCGCTTTGCGCCGAGATGGATAGAGTACTAGGCGACTCTACCATTTTGCTTTGTAATTTTAGCTCCATAAATAGCACTTTCACTAGCCTTCACCGACGTAAAAGTTGATTTAAAAACATATATTTTTCTGATATTGGTATTGGGCTAGACAGTTGCATTGAATTCGGTTGCATTTTGAGCATCCAAGTCAAAACAAAATCTATATTTCGTGGATTAGGCAAACTCATTAGTAAAGTTCAAACCAAATCTTCTACGCACACATAGCTACTTATACCTTTCTAGCAAAACCTACGCACTTTTCTCTTATAAAAGGAGAAAGGAATCCGAACTTTTGTCAAACAACGTTGAGTTTAATTAGGTTGAGTACTTGAAAGTTCACTAACTTTATTAGAGTTGACCCGAACAGTTCTTTGGGCTGTTCCAGTAATTACGAAGTTAGTTTGGAAGCTAACGAATGGACCTTAAATATCTCAAAACAGCGGTTTTAGCAGCGAACCCTCTCGACCTCATAATTTATTTCCTTGTCGTACAAAATTGATGTCTATTTTCGACCCGTTTTAATGAACTTGAATTTTCATAGCAGATTTGTGAAATTCCGCACAAAGGTACTTAGTGATCTTCGTCCAAGCGTGCTTTGCGCTCAGCGGGCTTCATCTCCGCTGCAGGAACTGCCCCCTTCCTGTGCCGACTCAGCCGACCGATACTGAATACAATTATTGCTTAGAAGTACAACTTTCGTAACTTCACCGATTTCAAAGTATAGTAGCTTTGTTTAATAAACAAAAATAAAAAACCTTGTATTTCCTACCCGTACAATACTATTTATAAATATATAAATACGTGTAAATGACACGTATTTCAGGGCATTATAATTATTATTCAGGTTAGTATAGGCAATCCTTTCATCTTCGAGAAGCGTTTTACACATGAAGTCATCTTTACTTTATTCAGAGGACTTGTTAGGCAAATGCCATGATTAGTAAGTAAAGCGACATGTTTCTGGATATAGAAACTGGACACTAGCCAAGATGAAAGTCTCCGATCGCCAAGAAACAACAAACCGTAAATTGTAAAATGTTAGATTTACATACAATTATGCTGTCCAAAATTCCATAGAAAAAAGCATTTTTAGTTTACCCAAATTTTTCTTTTCATATAACCTTATTCGATGCGCTCACCAACGAACAGCATTTATTTTTTTATTTAATAACGTTGTTGATATGTATTCGTATCATATATGTTATAGACTATAGAGCAAACGATAAAAATATGCCAAATCATGTCAAAATACAGATAAATTTGAAAAGCATTAACGCATTCATAGCGAACTCTAAAGTTATAAATTTTCGTGGATTATTCACTTCGAAACATTAGTATTTATTAGTTTTTGGCATTGTCAAAGGAGGAATTCCTATGGCATTTTTTTTGTGGTTTTGTGCGGTTGGTTTTTGTCGCCCGTTTGTTTATTTACAAAGAAATATCATTCCTATATATGTATTTTTTATTTGTATTGTTTTTGTTATATATTCTATATTCAGTATCAGCGGTTCAGTGTAGCAGTAGATGTGCTTCGTCCAAATACATATGCCATTGATTCAACAAATGACAATAATAATGGTAGTGATCATCTGCCTCATCTCTCCATTCGCAATGTCCGCAGGTGTGGTTCGACTTTAAGTCGTTTTCACAACATAAAACTCATTACATTTTATTAAATTCTTGAAAGTTCATGTTTGTTTTCCCTTCCGGTGGAATATTATTGTAAAAATATTCTTATAATGGCTCCCAAACTCATGTTATGATACTATTGTATTTTACCATTCACCGATTGTGTAATTCGAAGTTATAGTTTTATATTTAAATAAAAACAAAATGCAAAAAAGGTGGTTGGCAATCCACGGACATTTCTATGAGACTATCAGTCATTTAATTCATTCATGGTTTCGTTGGCTAGAATCAACAATTTACAGATGGGTAGTTGCGATTATGTTAAGATATTATCACCGCCTCCCAAATTCAAAGAACTCCTAATTTTCATTATTTGTAGTACCTACCTATCTAAATTAGACTATACTTATGTTTCAAGGAGTGTGTATTACCTAATCTTCATTGTGTATTACAATTTCATATGTACAAACATATTTCAGCTTTATAATCAAACATCTCGTTACATCCAAATTAGTTGCATGATAGGTTAAACCTACGACGATGTGGTTGTTTATTTAGTGAGTATTCCAGTAATACCGGCTTCAGGTCTATCGACGAACGGGAAATTAAACGAGACGAATGTGAACACAGCGAATTGACGGGGAAACCGGGCAAAATATTTGCTTTGCTCGTGTAAGTTCGGGGACGATCGGAGTGGTTCGGGCACAATCGTGGGGAATCGGAACGACTCGAGACGCAGGAATGTTTCCGATGATTGGTGTTTTACTTTCAAATGTATGCTTCGACTGACATTTAAATAGGCAATAGCGGGAAGTCAGACGGGGAATAATATTGGCATTCATGTAGGTGAGAGTAATAAATCTATTTACGTATTTGCTGAGAGGAATGATGTTAACTCAAACGCAAAATCAACAACAAAAACGAAAAGGCTAAAAGATAATGGAAATTTGTGAATACCTACCATTATAGTTGTAAATTGAATGTGTAAATAAGTATATTTTACGACGTAGTACATGTTGTATTAGTTTATAAAACTAGTGTCCCCATAAGCAGCAAATTAACATCATTCCATTGTACCTACCATCTCATCAAATAACCATTCGGCGAACAATAATTAGCAATAAGGCTATTTTTGTTTCTTTCCCGCAATAAAATGTTCCATAAAAGACAGCCAGACTCGCTCCAGATATTATCCCTACAATCTTGGCCTAAGCACCCCCATATCCATATACAGCTGAGTATATTAGAGAATAAAGGCGAAAAATGTGTGTACAAACATCTGCCTCGGATACCTTACATTGTACGCAGACATTTTCATAAAAATAACATGTGCTTGCTTCCGTAAAATAAAATGTTCCAACCACAACACCAAAATTGAAATAGCACAAGTACCTATTACATTATTCATATGGAGCCTATGAATATGTTTTAGGTAAAATTTGACTTGCTTCTAACAAAAAATTTACCTACAGGTTTAACTAGTAATTTGGGTTATATCACGTTGCTTTATTGCTTATCAATAACGAAACAGGTTGTATCAAAACTTTTAATGAGAATATATTCAATCAGAAAATAATGAAATGTTACTTTACAAATATAACAAATCAGTAATGCATGTCTATGTTATATACGTTTAAGTATTAGGTATACTACAGTAAATATATCGCAAAAAAAAAGTTCCAATTTCAGATTTAGCTTAATAGCGTAGTTTAGTTTCAAAGGCCGCCGTATTGGGATTCACAAACTTTTAACAACCGAACTAATAAATTTAGCAAATAAAAGATCTTCAGCTGTCACAACTATGAACCGACAACATTTGTCAAATATTCACGGGTTTCAGGCACATGAGGACAAGTCCGTGAATAGCAAAATAATATTATCAAACCTAGCATAGACGATTAACTATGAGATTAAGTAAAAGGGAAAGGACTTGTGACATGGGCCTTCAGTTTTCTTGAGGAAGATTAATGTATCTTGGGATTGAATCTTACCTATTTTATACGTAATAATATAGTATAGAATATACATAGAGCTTTTAAAAATGTATAGACGAAACAATCTTTTGATATTCATAACAATTTATGCCTTACCTTTGCCAATAGGCATTAGAGGCAAAAATAAACTTAATAAATTAAAGATGACTAAAATCAAAAAGATTTGTTTTTTACTGTGATGTTCTCTCACATATCAAACCTATACTGTCGTCTAAGTCTGATATTAAAACAAAAAATAATTCACCACCAGACAACGTAACGTAACGTGTCAAAAATGAAAAGTTCCTCTGCGCGGAGAGTGCGGAGGTCATCTGACTGCGCACTGCAGCGTGAGTAACTATTAAGTAATCTATGCTGCAGTTGGCTTCAAAACCATATTTCACAGTTTTAATTAAATCGGCGATTGACGTGTATTTAAGCGGACGCTTGTAGACGAACGCGACTTTAAATAAAATTCCTGTGAGTTACTCTAAATACAGAAACTATCAAATGGGAAATCATTTGGCATTGCTCTGGTTTTGAAGACGGCCATATTTGATGTGGAATCACTTCATAATATTTGGGTTCTCAGTGTGGTTACTGGAAATATTATAATGCATTCGAACCTGCGCCTCCCGGATGAATACTCCAGGCGCTCTGACCACTAAGCCATCTCGACCTCTGCTCACCACCGCGAATTCTTCCATATTTTAACACGTCTTATGCGACGTCATTGCAATCAATTCAGTCCCTATCTTACTGGTGACCTGGTGGGCTTAGTGGTCAGAGCGCCTGGAGTATTCATCCGGGAGGCGCAGGGTCGAATACTGTTCGCGACCGTATTCTTTTTCCATTTAATATAATAACTTTAGAGTTCGCTAAGCATGCGTTAATGCTTTTCAAAGATTTATCTTGGATTATTATAATGCAATTACACAGTCGCATTCGGTCAATAATACACGGAATAATAACAGCTAGATACGATTATGAACTTAAATATAATGTGTTCACAAAATACTTTTGCAATGTAGATATTAATTAAGTATATCTCCCAACCATTTCAAAACAATCACTTCGGAACGGATAATATCAGATGGAAATATTAACAGAACCGGTTGATATACAATTTAATTACTGCACAAATGCAGGTGCAATACACATGCGGATACTACGAAGATAATAATTAATGTGTTCAGACATCAGCCTAGTTGTGAACAGAGTAGTTCAGATAAGACATTCCTTCGTGAGAGATGACATGACATCCCACAATCTACACGAGATGCATACATACATACCTATATAGGTAGAGCTGCATACATACGAACGTGAAAATGACTGATTACACACGGAAATCGCCTTATCTTTACGCATGAACAGACCGAGTCGAAGTAAAAAGTCAGAATGCTTACTGCCAATATTCTGAGGACGATTTCCACTCGATGATTGGAGTAAAAATTGGTTTCCTTTGTCTTTATTGTTTCCCAATACAGCCGGGGCTCGTATTGAATATTTAGTACGTTGACTACGTGGCAACGTGACCATAACGCTACACAATGTCAGTGTACATAATAACCTATATAACCTTATCTATGGTGCACTGCGCTATTATTGACGTTCGGACGCCTCATTAGTGTGTTACACTTATTTTGTTTACAAATATATTAAATGCTCTATACGCATTTAGGAACATATAGGTAAAATAAATAAAGTCATAACTCAAAATAAATGAAGCTCTCGAAAGCAATCAATAAATATAGACCAAGTTGTACACAATTCAATTCTCTTCTAATTATTTCTGTCTCTAAATTATTTGTAAAAGTCTTCAAATCTGAAAAGAACGTTCGCACTCGTAGATCAACTCAAAGATTTCTACATTGGGACAAATTTATCTTGATCAGTTGACTGATTCGATGATCAAGCTATTTTTGTCTGCGAGTAAAATCACGTCAACGACTATATAAAACATCAAAATTTCCCTAAAAGTTCAAAATGATATAATTTATTCAACTTCATAGTTAGAAAAATAATGTAACATCTGTCTCACGTAGTTAGAGGAGAAATTAAGAGAAATGGGTCGAATTTTCCACTCCGGAGAGGTTACGTCCGCAAGTGTTTGTCTTCGAGCGCCTAGGGATTATGTCGACCCTAAAACTGTGTCGAGTTATTCTCAACTAAACAGAAAGAAAAGGCATAAAAGCAAACACCTGTTAGTCCCTATACTGAAAGAAGAGGAAAAGTTTTCATATGTAACACCACACTTCCACCCATGTGTAGCACTTCGGTAGTCCCTAAAGTCAGCATTCTACGACCCGAGGTCATACGAATATCTTTAAGAAAATCATCCGGATATTATAAATGTGAAAGTTTGTATGTCTGGATGTTTGTTACTCAATCAGGCAAAAACGGCTGAACGGATTTGGATGAAATTTGGCACACAGATAATTTATAACCTGGTTTGACACAGTCTTTACTTAAGTTTCTTAGTTTATTGGAGTAATAGGACAGTTACGCCTAATTAAGTTTTAAACAAATAGTTCGAGCATTATTATAACTTCCGTGGATACTAATCAAGGTAAAGTTGTGATCGTATGTGCCAAGTTCAATGAACACGAAAGATGTTACGAGTTAGATATGCTACAATTGAGCAACTTTGAACCAACAGAACCAGACTTTAAGAGATTATTTCGACTGACAAGACTAGAAACCTTCAAAACTTACTCAACAGTCAGAAGACTAAACTAACTTAATCGTCAAAAGCATGGACGGATATTTTACCTGCCACTTTACAAGTGTTTTAGAATCGAATGTTTAAATTAATAATAATTAGATGCGTTTTGAGTTCACCGTTTATTAATGAATAAATGGTACCCCGCCTTCTGCAAGCATGCGCAAAAAATCGGTTCACATAAATAGAAAAATTTCACTACAACTAGGTATTTATTATCCTCAATTATTTATCTCTCTACTACTCTGATTAAATAACAAACATGAAATCACACACAGTTTTTTAAAACTACAAGATCATTAGAATTTTTCGTTATATTAGGGTTATATTCTGATTAAACCGTGCTATGGATGACCGAATCAAACTCGTTTTTACCGCTAAGACTAAAGAAACCATTTGACATCATTAATTTAAACATAAAAAGTATTACCTAATAGCTGTTTCAATAGCGTGGGTATTGAACCGTAAACAGGCGTGATATAGCGCTCAATAAAATGAGAGGGATATCAGGTCGTTAGGTGGAAGTGGATAGTAGATGGTGGCGGGCAATTTGCCGTCGGCGAATGAAATTGTGCATCTGCATGAAAAAGCTTTTACACCGGCCCGTATTTCTCTTCCCTCTGCAAACGTTGAAAACACATTCTAATTAAGATTTAATTAGAAGTTACTCTACCCGGTCTCTGAAGGTTCGACGAATCTAGTGAGAATTTACTTTCGAATCCAATTTAGAATGAAGATGTAAGGAAATGTATTTATTTTAGGTACTTTAAACATAACTATAGAATTCAAGATAAATCTTTGAAAAGCATTAACGCATGCTTAGCAAACTCTAAAGTTATTATTATATTAAATGTTAAAATATGGAAGAAGAATTCGCGGTGGTGAGCAGAGGTCGAGATGGCTTAGTGGTCAGAGCGCCTAGAGTATTTATTCGGGAGGCGTAGGTTCGAATCCTGTTCGCGAACGTTATTCTTTTTCCATTTAATTTATAAATATAGAAGTTCTACATTGTTTATGAGGGGCTGTCGCAAAAGGATAGTAGATAGGATTTTCCTTCACTAAATCTTTGGACAGCTTACTTACAGGCTTCGGGTTGTCACAGGGGATAAATTTGGGATCAACGTCAACATAAAAAGTATCTTTCTTATTTCTTTTTGTATTGACCAAGATCCCGGGTCCGGGAATTTTTATATTAAAGCTATTTTTGTCCCACTCGTGATACGAAGACATAATTAAGACCTACGACAGTTTCGCGATCACAAATCTCCTAGTCATATAAGTCTAAAGAATAAAGACGTAATGGAAATACAATTTATTACAACTCTAATATTCGAGGTATTCGAGACATGCATAGGTAGCAGGTAGTAATTTAATTTATTGTCTGGCAGCTAGAGTATGTCGTGCTCACTCAAATGTCCCGCTGATGGTGGCGTTTGTGTTGGGTCATTAGATTCCCTACAATATGGTTGAGTTTAGTGATGCTGACGCTGGCGTCATGTTCGTGAACGGGCGCCGTTTGTTGGGGCTGGTCATCTCTGAACTGTCATGGCAAAGTTTTGAATTGTAACTAGACTCTATTGACTTCACATCACATTGTTCTCACATATGATTTCTATATTATAAATACAATGTAACCAACAATATTGTAATTGTTTCATGAAAAAGAGTAACCGTGGAGTTTCTTGCCCGTTCTTCTCCACAGGAATCTACACTTTGGAACGTGACAACTAGTTTTTTTTTTGACAGTTAAAAATTGCCTGTGAATGGCCTAATTGAAATAAATGCTCAGACTTTGAATTACGTTTTGGGTGTCGCTCGGTGTAAAATAATGATATTCTGCCACTTAATCTCCCTCCAGAAATTGACCAAATTGATAATAATTTTGTTTTTTTTTATTTATACATGATGTACCTTAATTTCTGCATAGATATTAAAGTAAAAAGAATACAAACCTTTTCTGTCGTGTAACTTGATCGTTACTGTTTACAACGTCTTGTCCTAGATACGAAATAGACAAAACTATTTTACTTTGACCTAATTAAAGAATTCACTGTAGCAATTTGAGACAGTCGATACTTTGTGACTGTTCTTAATTAACAGGATAGCTATAGAGATGTGTTAAGTTGTAGTAGGGAGGCTAATCCACTATAGAATAAGCGTAATTAAATGTAAAATGTCTTCTCTATTAGTCCTTCACAAGGCTTTGCTGGAGGATCATAAGCCTACTATAACTGTCATTTTTAATTTTAAACTTCTTATCGTGTGGTTGATAAACAACCTAGTGTCAGAGTTTAGACCACCCGTAGGTCTCTGACATGGCTTTACACACCATCGAGAAAATCTCTCAGATGTGCTGGTTTCCTCATGATGTTTTCCTTCACCGTTTTAAGCAAGTGATAATTAATTTATAATACGCACGTGACCTCGAAAAGACAGTGGCGCGTGCCTTGTATTCTAACTCAGTCCAACCACTCCAACGGTCATACCACTAGGCTATCACTGCCACGATTTTTAACTTAAGTATAGTTACAAAATTTATTAGACTAATTTATACTAATCCAATTATCCAACCTTACTTCAAAATATCAAACATTTTGTTACTAGATAAAGCAGAACATGTCTTTACATACGGACATATGTTTTGTGTCGTCTCAAGGACTTTGTATTGTTTTCCATAAAATACATAATTATTTAGAAGCATAAAGCATGGAGCTCAATATTTGAATATGCTGTTATTACGTCAGCTCAAAGTATTTACATTTATTATTGTATATTTTATTAAGAAATATTTGATACGCTGACACTGATATACAGATTCAGCGAATATAACGAACTCATCAGAATCTCTTTTTTCTTGGATCTCTATACTTCCGTTATATGATTGGTTAAATGAAAATATCAATGTTAGCTCTCTCCTTACATATCCATTGGTTTCAACAAACGTAACATCACCTAACAAAATAATGAATGACAAAAAGTATTTATCATAATTTTCTACGACACTTTGCATACAGTTGATACATACCTTTCCTTTTTGTAATGGACGAAAAGTCAGGAGAGTTCATAAAATAGAAGAAAATCACAGACATTTATAGTTATATACATATTGTTCGGTAGGTAGGTAATGTGTAAAAGCTATTCTGTGTTCTGCGGTAAAATATCATAATGGAGTCTTCTATACAGACATCACAGATAATTTTACGTTAAATGAAGTCTTTGTCATCCAAATTGCTTTACATTATATTAAGTAAGTTAGTCTAGATTTCTCAGGCTATTTAAGAATCTTGCACCTATTGAATTGAAACAGCTGTTTTTAAATTTCTTACATTTTCTGTATTAAGGAACAATCCAAACTTTTGGCGTATTACTACGTCTTCCGAAATACATAGATGCGAAGGTAAAACCTCCTCCATCTTCACGACAATTCAAGAACATATTTATTCAATAAGTAAATTATATGTGTCCAATAATGTATTCAAGAGTTCCGTGGCATTGAAATGTATAGGTATACATGCCAAGCTGACTGTAGACATTCATGTTGTTTACTTTTATGGAAGCATCCTTCACAAGTGTGACGTAAATCTGAGATATTCGCATAGAAAAAACTCCGATAATGCAATCTTTTTACGGAAGGCGACATCTCAGAATCCAAAATTTTGAAATATTAAGTCGTATACTTTATGTTTCAAATATTCTTACGAATAAAATTGTGGCTAAATGAACTTACTTACCTGCTACGAAATGCATCATAATCCATCAGTATGCATGAGTAGATATGTTAATAACAGGAACAAACTTTTCGATTTTGCAAAATTACAGTTAAATGCGACTTGTTTTCCTTATTAAAAATCGACCAGTTCAAGTCATTGGCTTGATAATGAACCCACGATTTTTTTTCTCGTTATTTCCTTTTGTCCTCACAGATATCGGATTTTATTTCATCAGGTATTTTAAATATTTTATTAACGTACCTATTCACCTAGTCAGTGGCCATTTAAATGACGTCATCATTGGCCTTCTTGAGAGACGACCGCCTCTGATGCAGTTGATCGGACATTGGAGCAATGAGGCAAATCGTGTTATGGACTAAAAAATTATGCAAACTACAGATAAATGTTTCCAATGTAGCGAACTCAAATTGTAAATGAAGTATGACACTATGGTACTTATGGCAAGAAAAAATATAGGTACAGTCGTGAACAAGATTAGAACCTGCGCCCCACGGAGGAATACTCCAATCCAGTATAATAATAAAATAAACTACATAAAATAAACAGCTGGAAACTATAGTGATATTTTAAATTACCCCTTTGATATAGGTAAGTATACAATAAAAATCTAAGTTTTAAAGAATGTTGGCCAACTTACAAAACTGAGAGAGAGAGGTCGAGATGGCTTAGTGGTCAGAGCGCCTGGAGTATTCATCCGGGAGGCGCAGGTTCGAATCCTGTTCGCGACCGTATTCTTTTTCCATTTAATATAATAACTTTAGAGTTCGCTAAGCATGCGTTAATGCTTTTCAAACATTTATCTTGAATTACAAAACTGACTTAAATAAGGTGCCTCAATGATACAACTAGTGGTATAACTATTGGACTAGCAGTGCATAGTACCACTACTGTTCGTAATGAAGCTAAATACCTTCTACAATTATCACTTGCTGAAAACAGTGATGAAATACAACGTGAAGAAACAGCACACTGAAAGGTATTCCTAAGGGCTGTAAGCGATAACCTTTAAGCGGTTTAAACTTGAAAAAAAAAGGTTGTTCATCAACTACACAGAGTTGAGGAATACTAGACCTTCCTGAGAAAAACTGGTAGGAAATTAGAAGTTGACAGTTAATTTATAAAACAAAATATCTTTGATGGCTATCCATGCAAATATAATGTTATACAAATAAGCGATATAATACTGGAAACACACGAGGCCCCAGTTAGAGGGTCACGCGTTATTCGCCATTAGAATTTGTTAGCATGACTTATTTTGAATGAAGGCCGCCGTTTGTTTCTCTCAGAATGATCTCGCATTATATGGTAATAGATAAGGAAGTTGAAGGTGTTCTAGATCATAACATAGAGACAGACGACGTGATAAATATACAAGAAGGTATTTGTTTGAAAGACGATAATAATGAAACTTAATGATCTCAGTTTAAATTATTAGTTTTGACGAACGAAACGATTCCAAAAATTGTGTCTTAACTTGTGCTATTGGACAAGTCAAGTTAATTTTTTTTCAATCGTTTAAAATCTCTTAGCGAAGAAATAATTCTGACAGTGATTTTATAAAGTTGACAATAGAAATAAAATTGAAAGCCTTTGGTAAAGTTAATATTTGAATTAGATTTGTATAAAGAATAAATTATTCCGCAGAGAATTTAAAGATATTCTTAGACTAGAAAACGTAAAGGAATAAAGGATGTAAAAAAGCGGAACTAACTAAAGGCTTTCACTTTCAATAATCATTAATGAATGGACGCTCTTCCGCCCTTTTCTTAAATTAAGTATGCAAATAAACGTATTCAGTATAAAATAGGCAAAAAATACGCTGGGTTTTTCCTATAGTAATTTGTTTTCAACCTGAACTTCGTCAACGTCAACGTTGTGTAGGTACGTGCATCAAAAAATCTATCAAATAATAAGAAATGAAATACGTCATCGGGAACTTAAAGTAACTGTAAAGGGCAGTTACTGGGTGTGTGCATGTGAGATTATAAGAGTCTTTAAACACACCCACGATACAGGAAGTAATTGCTCGATTGGGCAACGATCTAAAAAAAATACCAAACAAGACCGTCGCTAGACCCGGTGTAAGATTACATACGAATTAATTTATCAATTTAAGAGCCTGTTACAATCTCTGAATTACTATTATTTTAATGGTTCACAATGCAACCTTCATAGATCACAAATTAAAATCATCACAATCAACACATTATTTTCTAAATTCCTCCAATATACTTCAGAAGGAATTGTTCAACAGCAATATGACACTCTTCACTATATCTTCTCGCATAGTATCTCTTTCGACAAAAATTTATAAATGTAAATCCCCTCCGCGCCCTATATAACTGTGCACGATTTTCTCCGCAATTACTAAATGGATTTTACACGGGCTTTCACTTTTCACATTACATATATGTTGGTGATATTATAAAAATAAGGCCGAAACTATTATGTTCACGTAAATTACAATGAGGTTTTACATAGACAGGCGCAATACCCGAACATTAGTGCATTAAAAATCAACGACAACTTTAATATAGCTATATTATATATATAAAATCATACAGCGCGCTGCGCATCCGCGCAGAAAAGGAAAGCATACCAGTTGTTAGAAAGAAAGGTTTTGTTTCAGCAGATACTTGTGATAAACTGCTGAATGCTCAATGGGGCCAGCGCGCGTGACGCAGATATCAGAGCAATGTCGGGAACAAAGTAAACATCACGAAGTTTTCATTCAATAAAATGATATCTTAATATTTCAGAATAAATATAATTACAGTTAAGTATGTAGTGACTATTCTAATAATAAAGTAGAATTTGGGCACTCTCTGTGAACATTCATTGAGAATTGCGGGTCATCGTGACGTGTAACCGCGATACTGGTTCGAACATGACTGAGTACAAGTCGGGTAATTGCCTTACTTTTGTGTCGCCATTTTTGAGTGCAGGTAACCCATCTGTAGTTTTATAATATCATAAGTAAATAAGGCCGAAAATAGTCCTCTATCTACAGTGGTAATCGTCATGCGATGCCGGAACGAGTCAGCTAGTGCACAACTGTACAATATATTGCATTCATCAGTTAATTTTCCAAACATCACGACGAACGTTCGGAATGTAGACTCAGTTCGGAATATTCAACAGCGGTTGTTTACTGTTTCTGACAATCCAACTGCTAGGCATAAGCCTTGCCCATGATTTTCATACCTTTCTGCCTAGTCTAGAGCTTATGTGTATCAGTTTTTATCATATTCATCGAGCTCACTTCACCATCTCCTTTAAGGTCTGCCACGACGCTATCTGGCTTAGTCAAAGCTCGATTTAGTGTTAATCTGAATTGGACAGCTCATCAGGATGTGTACTTAAATCAATTAAAAGTCGAGTGAATTTAATTGCAGTTTCACAACAAACGCTTCATTGTGTATACAAACATTGCATGCTATAAAAAATGTAGCGTGCTAATTACTTTTCATAATGACCAATTTATCATCTCACTTAGTACGGCTGACATTTGCAGTCAAGCTCTCAGAAGCTTCTAGAGATGGATTGTGAACGATATTGGATGAAATATCTACTTATATTATGCCATTTTAGGGTGTTTAACGTGAATCTATTGTAGAGCTCACATGCCGGCTATCTGTCACAGGGCTGTATCTTTTAAACCGTAATAGCTAGCCTGTTTAAACTTTCGCCAGGTAATTTATTTCATAATAGCTTCTATCATGGTATATTATAAATCAAAGGGGGTAAGGAACCTCCTTTAAGTGCGCGATTAAGACTTGCACTTGAGAGTTTTTAATGATTTGCTGTAGAACCAGAGTATAAATAATAGTATACGTAATAGAACTCACGAATGAAGAATCCAATATAGTCTTTAACATTTTGCAAAAATAATAATTAAATACTTTATCTGTCGACAGGTATTAGAATACTCGTATATTATATACTAAATGAGATAGAAATAGATAAGATTGTTATCTCTTATGAATTGTATATTCGAGTATTAATAAAAAACAAAGTCGTATTGGCTCGTGGTTGTATTTAAATTGTAAATCGAAGTAGTTCAGTGATAAGGAAGTTTACGTCTTACTGCAACAACTTTAAGTTATTTAAAATATTGAGAATAAATAATTAATTTGTCACTAAAACACTTACAGTATAAGAAAATATCAAGGAAAATTACGTCATTGCAGGGAACTTTAAAATTGAAATACGGATAAATCGGAAATCCTAAGTCACGTCTCACGTAGAGAAAGTAGTTTTAGTTGAAAATATCTGTGTATTTCTGAGAAGAAACTGGAAAGAAAATTATGACTGAATAGATGGTTAATCTGTGAAGACGTTGAAAGAAGTACTAATAAATTACCTACTAGTATTATTATTGTACATACAACATAGCATCACGCCTGTATTCCCGAAGGGGTAGGCAGAGGTTACACAGTTATACAACTACATTTCACCAATAGTATTATTAAATCCAATGTAGGTGGTGTAAATAGGTGGTGAGCCTAATGCCATCTACGAGGCACAATTATATACTCCGAATTCCCAACAAGAAAAACCCAATAACATTTCTCGACCTGGGAACGACCTCATGCACCGCAGCGCGACTGCGGACCACTAGACTAACGAGGCAGTAATTACTAAGAAATCGGGCAGCTCCTTATGAATCTAAGTTCTTCTCTATATAAGATGAGACCTATAGTGAGCTCTTCTTTAATTTTGTTTGGTTAAAAGCCAACACCTAGTGACACAGTTGTAACCCTCAGGATTGGTTTAGCGACTGCCATTAATTAACAACAGTAGCGTGGTTTAACGCGCCTTTCTATCACCATTTCTATCTCTCAGCCACTTGTACTCGCTTTAACTTTGTAATTTTGTGAATTGTAATTTTTGACTCTTCCGACCCAAAAGGTTGCCGACCCCTGTCCTAGACTAGAAGGACCAACAATGACAGGGTTTTATTCACCTCAACGATTGCAATGAGTTATGAGTGAGCGTACTGGTTGTCATGTCCAGCTTTGGGTGACTAGAAACTCCTTGATCAAATGCACACTTATAATACAACAACTTTAAACCTGGCTGGAAAACTACAGAAACTTACTGGTTCACGGATTCCAATTACGTATTTTCATTAATTAATTGCAATGATTTTGAAATCAAGAAACCTTTTAAATAAATTATAGTGTAAAGCTGAGTTGCACCAACATAACATTAACCATAATCGATGCTTAATCGATGGGATACTTCATTGTTTTGACAGTTCTTCTATGATAATTCTGTCAAAATGATACAGTATTTTTTTTTTTTTTTTTTTTTATGGAAATAGTGGCAACCGAGCAGTCGGCTCGCCTGATGGTAAGCGATTACCGCCGCCCATGGACACCCGCAACCCCAGAGGAGTCGCGAGTGCGTTGCCGGCCTTTTAAAAGGTTTGGGCCTCCGGTACCCTCACTCACTCGGCGAAACACAACGCAAGCGTTGTTTCACGCCGGTTTTCTGTGAGGCCGTGGTATCAATCCGGTCGAGCCGGCCCATTCGTGCCGAAGCGTGGCTCTCCCACGGTAAAATCATATCATGTTGGTTATGGTTGGTGCATTGGTGCATTGGTGCATTCAAGATTTGCAACCAAGCTTTAGAGTTGCCAAATGGTAATAACAATGGGCATGATGACAGATTTTGAAATTTCCTTTCATAATGTTCGGACACGTCTACTATTTCCGAAAAACATTATTTTAGCAATAAACTAAGTGTTAACGCAAATTATTGCATTTTAATCTAATTGGAATTAAGTGCGAAAACGCTCATGGGTGTCATAGCGCCGCTTGTGACGTCACGCCTCGGTAAACATTTGACAAAAGTTCCAGCAACACGTACGGCGGTGTTTGATATTTACCTGGGCGTGAAGTCATTCGCTATAATTGGCGTTTCAGTAAACATGGCCGATTGCAGTATTTTGTACTTTTATTTTATTGAAAATCTTATCAATCTTAATATTTTTAATAAAACTAGGTAATTTTTTAGAATCCTTTGTGCATATATTTTTCTCTAAAACCATTTATTATTTGGTTCTCTAATACGCTCATCATGCCTATTGTGTGTGTTCTGGCATCGTGTGGTTAGAAGACAACTGGTTTTCAGTGTTGTTCAAGCCCGTTTTTTTGTTATAATGATAATACTGCTTAACGTTAGGGGCACATGAAAGTGAGAATTTTGCTACTGTAATGGGTAACCTTCGCTAGTTAAGAAGGCACTAGAATAAGTGTGATAAGAGGACCTATAATGGATTAAGAGCTGAAATTAATATAATAATTCCAGACAATAAAAAACAGTTTGTTAAAACGATCACGTCTGAAAATTAAGTATGTGTATAATACATAATATTTACTTTGACGCACATGCGACAGATGTTTTCCGGGAAATAGGTAATACAAAAAAAAAAAAAAAACTATATAGGTACGCAAGTGTTAGCAAGGTTGGACAAATTTAACAAAGTAACTACGCAATCGTCATAGCTTTTCATAAAATTACAAAAACTGAAAACGGAACTTGAAAGGAACATTTAGCTTTTTTTTTCTAAGTCGGTATAAATTATAAATTGTAGCGATTGCCAGAAACATATTAGTTACTATTTGATAATTCTAATTTATTATTTGCAACGATGCTTTTTATATTTTTTATAGACAATTATAACAAAGTTTTAATCCATTACTTAAAAAATTATGCTGACTTGATTAAATGCAAGTTCAAAAAGACCTTTAAGTATCTCCTACCTACCTCCTAAAAAGTCGGTCACGGCCAAAATATAGAAAACTTGTCTTCTATATTTTATATATTTATATTTATCTGGGGACACGATAGTGGCCCCGCCAAGGCGAGACGAAAGAAGCGGGGACTACCGACCTACCTTTTCTGGAAGCGTTACGCCGTATTTGTGAACCGTCGCGCGTCGTAGCGTCGGTCTGGTTAATGCTAGAAAGCTGAAATTTTCAGGATACGATGATCTGACTCTACATCTTTGTTAAAACGTATGGCTTGGCCGTTTCGTCAATGTCTCTTAAACTATTATTTTCCTAAGGTTAAAAAAGGCTTTTACAACCAGCAAATATATAGATAATGGGTGCTCGCGCGGTGAATTTCCTACATTTTTGGGTCATTACGCTAAAACACGATCCTGTCCCTTTCTGACGTCACGCTTGAAGGAGAACGAAGCGGTTAACATTGAGTTTGTTTAAATAAACGTAATACTACCCTTTCTACTTACATATTGGGTAGAGCAGATTGTGTCCACGTCATTAATATGCGGTTATTTTATTATAAAATTACAAATAACTTTATTCTTCTTCTTCTTCATACATGAGGTCGGGTTGGGAGCCAGGTTGGCTCTTAGAGTTGCTTAAGCCACTCGAAGGTCTCTTAGACATGGCTAATCGACTGCTATTACTTAACTACAACAGCCAAGACCTTACTCTCCACGAAGCACGGAGACGGTCGGGATGACATTAATCCTAGCGGTCACCCATCATCAAACTGACCGCGCGAAACGTTGCTTAAACTCAATGATCATTACCGAACACAGTTTGCAACGGGCTATCAGCTCTTCTTTAATTATATAAATACTAGCTGTGCCCCGCAAACGTTGTTCTGTCATATATTTTTTCTGGATAGGGGATACCCTAATCATAGGGATATAAAAAATAGCCTACGACCTATTCTCAGACCTACTAAATATACACAAAAAAAAAACAAAAATCGGTCAAGCCGTTTCGGAGGAGTTCGATAACAAACACTGTAACACGAAATTTTTATATATTAGAATATCGATTGTTACCAATAATAAGAAATCACTTTCTGTTCGCGATACCAAGATAATATCTACTCGTTAGGCAAGATAAGCTAAATAAGAAATAAGAGCTATCAAATAATATGCTAGATATGCTAGATAAGATTACTAAGACGATAAGACTACTAGAATTATTATTATTTATCTATCAGAATTATAATTCTCAAATATATTCTGTAGGTATATACTCTAAGATTCTTCGTGTCATAAATGTTACAATAATTAATCGTTTTGAGACTTTTGAGATAAAGATTAGGATACAATGTATGTAGATGAAGTAGGATACTTCTGTTTTATGCGCATACTTCCAAAGCAGACCCTGTTTATACCTAAGTTTATAACTTTATTATTTCCAAGTACTCGAGAGTTCAATACTCACCGCGTTTCTAGTTTGCTTTTGTCATTTTGTAATATGAAGCCAAGCATGAAAAGTATGAAAACACAACAATGACGTCACATAGCACCCGGGCGACGACTTTACATTTTATGAATATTGAAAATACGTCTTCCTTTTCACTATTTTCTTTAGCACAAAGAACGGTAAAGCAAAGTCTACACACTATATTATCATTGATTAACAATATAACGCAAACATGTGCGATAGTTCTATTGAATGATGACTTATTCTAAATACATAGTGTAGTGAGATAGCGGGATTTCACGTGATGCGATATAATTATGTTTAAAATCATAGGTTTAAAGTACAATGAGTCTAACTATACAGCGAAGAAAAACTTCGTGAGGAATCGCATACAGACGAGATCGTCAACACGCAGTGAACAGGCGTAGTCATCAATGCTCTCTAGAATAAGGATTCTAAACTGCTCTGTAGTTGAATAAATAAAGAATGCTGTTGAGTAACATAGTAATATTATCCTATAAGTGCCTACAGGTGGTCTGAAGTGAGGTGCCGACGCGACACCGAGATAGGCCTAGGAAACGATGGCGTGATGACCTAGATACTTTTGACAAGAGCTGGCCTGCTATTGCCACACAAAGAGAGGTATGGAAGGATATAGGGGAGACCTTTGCCGAACAGTGGGACTACTAAGATTTGAAAAAAATACCCTACTGTTTTGTTTCGTCATAAATGTTGATTTTCATAGGAAAATTAAAATCAGATTTTGGCGGAAGCGCGATAAAAGTATCCCCACATGCAACGTAAACTAAACCTTACGAAATTGTACAATAACACTAACTCGATGAAACCCCTCTAGAACCAAAATCCATTTCTATCATGTATTGCAGCGATGTTTTCCTGTCGTTTCGCAGAACATCTGGCTTAACGGCGTCACGAAACCTTGAATCTCCGTCTGAACAAAGGAACTAAGATAGAACTCCCACTTAACTTTGAACACTTTACCACTCAAGGACTCAACTGTTACCACAACTGTTTAACCTTATCCTTGAATTGAAATTATACTACGACTCATCACTGTACCAATAATGTGCAGCCGATTGTATTGATCATGAAATATTTCCCCCTAATCTGAATACGCGGGCCAGCCCGAGTTACGGGTTTTTAATTGTTGTTAATTTTCCGTAATCATAATATCTTCTGTCGTCTATCTCTGATTATGTAGTAACAAAAACATAGTAGGTACCTAAATATATATATCTGAGCGTTATAAATTATAAGTAGGTATCATAATAATGACAGTTATCATCGTAGTAAAGCTCTATCGCAATCAAACAATTATCATCCCATATCCAAAATTTTCCCCATCCAATTGGACCGACCAATGTAATAACTTTTAGCAAATATTTGCGAACGTGCGTTTACACAAAATTTATATCTATCGACTATCGAGGCCGTTCGGACAAATCCTTGGTACCTACGCCGATAGTGTAAATTAGGCGGCATGATTACATAAATCACATTTAATCCAACAAAACAAACAGAATATAATAAATTAATTTTATGATCGATAATACTGGTTTTCAGTCACACGAGATTTTTATAATGGGTGTCTTGCGTGAACACGTGTCCGAAAGAACAGTTTGCGTAGTTAACCCGTGCGCGATTGGAGGATGCGTGCCTTAAATTGAACACTGATTTGGAAAGGGTGTTAGCATAACAAACCAGTGCGCGTTTCAAGGCAGTACTACCTCCTATTGCACAAGGAAACGTAAATACGCGGGTGTCCTTTTCATTTAAATAATACGCATCTACAATGCTAGACAGGTGTAAAGTATTTAGAGCAGCTATCTTAAACGTTGTCATTTGTAGCCATAGGAAATAATAGGATAGGATAGGATCATAAAACGCGTTTATGCGAGAGTTTGTGTATTCAGTTCATGAGTTTGACATCAGGTGGGTATTTCGTCGTAATATGACATTTGTGTACAGAAGAAAGAAATGTTAACCATTCTGTAGATATGGTATATCCCTTTTTTATACAAAAAGACTCCATTAATTTACTCGTATATGCCTCAAGATATGTCTTTGAAAAAGCATTAACGCATGCTTAGCGAACTCTAAAGTTACAATATTAAATGGAAAAAGAATACGGTCGCGAACAGGATTCGAACCTGCGCCTCCCGGATAGATACTCCAGGCGCTCTGACCACTAAGCCATCTCGACAAAAGAATACGGTCGCGAACAGGATCGAGGTCGAGATGGCTTAGTGGTCAGAGCGCCTGGAGTATCGATTTGGGAGGCGCAGGTTCGAATCGTATATGCCTTTTTCATAAACTCTTCGCGGTATATTTTGTACGCCTACACAAAAACATGAATGTTCCGCTAAGTTATTTATCACTTTTTAAATTTTATCGCCCGTTCAGTGTTCGTCTTTGAAACTAGTGATAAAATTAACTCATGCACATAATGTTTACTAAACACATTGTTACGACCGTGGTGTTGTTACGAACATCGTGGCTCTGTTCGTTATCACCATGTTTTAATAGACGCACAGACTAAACAGTTTTACTATAGTTATTGGACTTTTCTTGTATAGAATATTAATTAAAATGCACGCTACATACGCAACTACATTAGCAGTGCAAATAAAATATTGAACAAGCGTGAAACAAAACCGCGAGCCTACATAGGGCCGATCTCAACTTCGCCATTTAACTCCAATCTGAAGAATAAATTTCTATGTTGACAGGTGTATGACAAATCTGTCCGTCCTATTAAATTTTATATTGGAAACTCTTCGAAACTACCAGCTTAACAAGTGTTCGTTGTCCCAAACTCCTGCTCACATCATTCCTTGGAATTTCAATAATACTGCTTCCATTGGAATAGTTTAGAAAACTGCCTCGTTGGTTTAGTGGTCCGTAGCGCGACTGCTGAGCAGGAGGTCTCGGGTTCGATTCCCAGGTCGGGCAAAGTGTTATTGAGTTTTTCTGTTAGGAAATTCTCAGTAGCAGCCCGGAGTTTGGAAATGTGCCCGGTTGATGGCAATAGGCTCACCACCTATTACATGGGACTTAATAACAGCATTGGTGAAATGTGGGTGTACCCCTTCGGGGAATACGTGATGCTATGTTATGTTATGTTGGAATAGTTTCTAGAATTTGAAGATAAGTTTAATTTTAAACACGGACCAATATAGCCGGAATTCTGATGTCTAATGTAGAAGTTAGAAGAGAGAATATAACGTAATTGAAAATACTTAAAAGGAAATCATAAGCGTAGGGTTCAGAATAAATTTACTTACAAGCTTCAAACGCGGCGTATTTTGAAAAGAATCTATTACCATTCTTCGGGCACACGTTCTCATCGCACCGAGCTGATTGAAATTCACATGAAATGAAAACAACCTGATGGTTATGGAATTGCGGTACGCTAAATACATTAGCAATTTTGATTTACAAATAGGTTAACGAAACCGACACAGTTATTAAGACTACGAACTAGGTAGCTAGTGTTTCTATCTAATTAATCAGGCGTTCTGGCGTGTGGATTGGTAGTAAAATTGTCAGGACTTCGAAGTGGCTTAAACAACAAATACCAATCACGTTTGACTTCTAAACACCCAAAATACAAAACAATACAAAAAATTAACGAGACGAAATCTACTCTTATCAGCCAGTAATTGCTTTAATCATTATGAATGATGATAAACAAGTAAATGAGATCTTAATTCCCTTTAAATTGAACTGAAATTCGAATCACATCGTAAATAAAATTGATTTCCATGGCATTTGTCTGAATCTTGAGATAATTCATATTACAGAATTCAAAAGCAACACGAAACAAACGACAATTTGAAAAAAAATAACAAGACATAAAGTACTCTTAAGAGCCTGCCAGGAAGAACGGCTTCTGTAATTGCTTTTGTATGTTAATTAGATTTGTATAAGCGGTTTAATTAGTAAGCCGACAATTCCGTTTGTATCCATTATTTGTTTCTAGTCTGTAATTGAGTCAATACTTTTCTATTTACATAAATAAATTACGACATTTATAAAGTGTTCGCGACAGCCCTGCTATTCCCGTTTTTAGATAGCCCTGTGTTTACATAGAATCAGTGCCGTTATTATCCAGAAAGACAGTAAATTCGCGTGTGTGAAATTATTACGTTATTATAGAACAATTTAGAGACAATAACAGTGATATTCATACTATATAGTAATTTAGTGCTTGTAGAATGTCTAGATTTGTATTAAAACACTAAGATTTGTATTCTGATGCCTAGATTTAAGGTATTTTTAATGTTTTTAAATGTAGCAGCCATGTTCCATAAGCCATAGCGTGAATGTAAACAAAGATGTTGATGAAATATTTTATTGAGAATTCATACATAATTTTGTAATCTTAATATGTACATAACTATGGTTATATGCAATAAAAACTATTCGGAATGTTGTTTCATTTGTAGCCGGCATACTCGTCTAGGGGGTGCTGATTGTTTTATAGCTTCAACCCTTATGGTTTAGACACATTAACGTAGAAAAACAACCCCGATTTTTGAAAATGAGTATGTTGATAAATGTATTCTGTGCTGGGTGCCCAAGTATGAGGGCGAGATGGTTGACACATACGTCAATAGATAGGTCTTGTCAGCACCTATCTATTGGTATATAGATAGCTATATATATAGTCATAGTTTAGAAGTATATAGCCTTTATATAGTTTTTATTAAGTAAATAAAGAATAGATAGTGCGAGGTTTTTGCGGGTCTCGTTACGGTAAAGATTCGTCGTACTTAAGCAAATGCGCATGTATTTTCTTCGTAGCTCAAAAACTACCATATACTCAAGCCTCGCCATCTTCAATGGAGTAAGCAGAAACCTCAAGCTTTATAGTGATAGTGCAAGTCGGTGTTTTATTTCATGGAATTATTCTCCCGGTGACCTCGATAGTGTTATAGTCTTCATAGTCCCTGAAGAAATACAAGGTTTCAGCATACGTCGAACCGAACCTATAGGTACAGGACGTCAGCGGCTCGTTTCTAGTATTCGATAGACCGCCCGTCCGGTACATTTGCTGGTCCTTCGATAGCCGGATATAGCGACCAACTGAAACCAACACCTGAAGATTAGTTCCTGAAAACTGAAGATGCCGATTACGCGATCGAAAGGAAAGGCGCCGGAGTCGTGGATAGTGGACGCGGGTCCCCCGAGTACATCCACGGTCCGACATGAGCTGCCACCGCGTTCACCATCGACGACCAGCACCGATCCGCCGCCGCCGCCGCCGCCCCCCCCGCATACCGCGAGGGGGACGTCGCCGTCTTCAGCGAAACAGGGCGCGCAGAGTGATAGAAAAGGAACTTACCAACCGGAAGGTAACTCGGATCGGACACTGCGCCCCTCCGATAGGACATATGCACGCGCAACCCCTCGTACAACAGAGGAGGGACAGAAGGAGAGGACAGGCAAGGGGCGCAGCGGCCGATCGGAGACTACGACCCGCTCCAATAGAAAAGTGTTGAAGGCGCGCGAGGAATTATTGAAAATACAGTTACAGTTAGCACAGATAGCATTACAGAAGGCCGAAGAGGAAGCGGACTCTGACGACTACGATCAAGATGGACAGTCGAAGGCCGACTACGTGCGTTCGTGGTTGGAAGAGGCCCCGGAACCACAGCCAGACCTCGAGGTTATAGAAGCAGTCACCGGGAGAAACACCGACTTGGCTGCACCCCCCGCCTCCCCCGTGGAGGGCGTTCGCGGGGAACATAGTGACACACAGCGTGTCAAACATAGTAAAGAAGATGCAGATCCTTCACAACAGAAGGGGGCCCATCAACAGGGAAGTGATTCGTTGAAGCCGTTCATCAGCGAACTCACATCCGCCATAGCCGCATTAGCGGACAGGAAGCCACTGGATACATCGTATGCGTCGCACCATCCGGCGGCTTCGAAAGTCATCATGACTTTACCAAATTTCAACGGCGCACATACAGAGTGGTTGTCGTTTCGTGCCATCTACGACGCCACGAAGAGATACTTCAACAACATAGAAAATACAGCGAGACTCAGGAGGAGCCTTCAAGGACGGGCACTGGATACCGTAAGTTCAGAATTTATAGGTAACGCGCGACCTGATGACATCATGAGGGAGTTGGAACTTCAATTCGGCAGGCCGGACTCCATCGCTCAGGCGGAGACGGACAAGCTGCGGACTCTGCCTCGGTGCACCGAAGCACCCAAAGACATCTGCACGTTTGCGAGTAAGGTAAGATGCGGCGTAGTGACGCTTCAGGCGTTAAAGAAGGAGCATTACCTCATCAACGCGGAGCTGCTGCGTCTGCTGACAGAGAAGCTGCCGAACTCTCTGCGTGCACAGTGGTACCGGACATACACAGAGAAGTATAATTCGATGCCGGACCTCAGTCACTTTAGCGATTTTGTCACAGAGTACGCACACTTTTGCAGCGCGTTCGCACCGGCCGAGAATATCACTGAGGCCCAGCCGAGTCGACGCATCGTACAGAGAACGCACACCGTTACAGGTAAGAGTGCTACTGCTGACACTCGTGCTTCGCGATGCAGAATATGCGAGAAGGAGGGACACTACGCCTCTGAATGTAAACAGTTTCAGGCCGCCGATGCTGATAAAAGATGGGAGCTCGCAAAGAAGCACGGTCTGTGCTTCCGCTGCTTGCGCGCACGCTATCAAGGGCATGCGTGCAAGCCGAGGAAGTGCGACGTAGAGGGATGCACCGCCACTCACAACCGGCTACTGCACTACGTGAGAAAAGGTAAGGTTGAAGAAGCGAGCGCAGAGAAACAAGAGACAGTCGCAAGTTCAACTCTGCGTGCGAAGTCGCAAGCCTACCTCAAGATAGTTCCTGTGCAGATAGTCGGACCGGCGGGAGAGGTGTCAACCTTCGCGTTACTCGACGACGGATCAACGATCTCCCTCATAGATGAAGATATCGCTGTGCAAATAGGCGCTGAAGGTAAGCCGGACCCTTTCACGATACGCGCTATAGGAAACACGTCGCTAGAGATGTCAAATTCGAGACGAGTGAACGCAACGCTCAAGAACGCTGAAGGTAAACAAGTGCCTTTATACGCGCGCACCGTTCCTGCTCTGCACCTATCGCCGCAGAGAGTCAGTGAAGGAGACCTGGCAGAGTGCAAACACTTGCGAGGAATCGAGGAGAAGCTCACGTACAACACCGCTACGCCTAGGGTGTTGATAGGTCAGGATAACTGGCATCTCCTTGTCGCAAGTGTCATCAGAAGAGGCCCGCGTCATCAACCGGTCGCATCACTGACCACACTGGGGTGGGTGCTGCACGGCGCGCACGCTAGAGCGCTAGGCCGCGGCGTACACTCTGTCAATCAGCTGTCATCCGAAACAGAAAATATAGAGGCGCAGTTGAAGAAATATTTCGCACTCGAGTCGCTGGTGATTAACCCGCAGCGTCCGAATACAGACCCGGAGAAGCAAGCTGAAGACAACCTACAGAAAAATATTAGACAATTAGAAAATGGACACATAGAGACAGCACTTCTCTGGAAAACAGAAAATATACAGATGCCGGACAGTTATGAGACAGCTTTCAAAAGGCTCGTCTCTATAGAGAAAAAACTCGATCGCAAGCCCGCTTTGAGAGATAGATATACAGAACAGATAGAATCCCTTATTCAAAAAGGGTATGCAGAAAAAGCTCTCAATATAGGCGACTCGGGAAGGACATGGTACCTGCCTCACTTCGATGTCTTCAATCCAATGAAGCCTGAAAAATTCCGTATAGTTCACGACGCAGCAGCGAAATCAAAAGGTATGTCATTAAATGATTACCTCCTTACAGGGCCGGATTTATTACAGTCGCTGCCGGGCGTGATGATGCGTTTCCGACGTCACCGCATCGCAGTATCCGGTGACATAGCGGAGATGTTTATGCAGGTGAAAGTGAGACAGGAGGACAGAGACGCCCTGCGCTACCTGTGGCGAGGAGACCGGCGGGAGGGCGCCCCTGAAGAATACCGTATGACGTCGATAATATTCGGCGCCGCAAGTTCACCTTGCACAGCCATCTTCGCTAAGAATTGGAACGCGAAGCGGTATAGTACAGAGTACCCGGAGGCGGTAGCGGCTATCATAGAGAATCATTATATGGATGACTATCTAGATAGTTTCACAACAGTAGAAGAGGCTACACGCATAGCTAAGTCGGTACGTGAAATACACAGAAAGGCGAGATTCAACATAGGAAAATGGATCTCGAATTCTACAGAAATTATAGAAAATTTAGAGCCGGGACAGCGTCAAACAGAAACAGTCAGTCTCGCAAGTAAAGGATTTGAAGAAAAAATCCTCGGTTTAATATGGAAGCCGAGTACAGACGAGTTGAGTTTTAATTTAAAGCTCGCTCGGCTCCCTGATGACCTCATTAGAAAAGAGGCGCCGACCAAGAGAGAGGCATTGAAAATAGTTATGTCGTTATACGACCCTCTCGGCCTAGCGTCGCCTGTTACAGTTAGAGCCAAACAGATATTACAGGAAGCATGGCGGCTCGGTACGGACTGGGATCAGCAGCTCAGCACGGATCTATCGGCACAATGGTCGTCGTGGATTCGGCATCTAGAAAATTTGAAAACGGTTAGTATCCCGAGGAGCTACCCGGGATTCAGTGACGCAGACTCGCTACAGGTTCACGTCTTCACAGACGCTAGCGAGACAGCCTACGCGACAGCGGTGTATTGGCGCACTACCACTACAGACGGAGGAGTGAACGTGACGCTCGTCATGGCGAGGGCTAGAGTGGCGCCTCTGAAAATCACGTCTATTCCGCGCCTCGAACTACAAGCTGCAGTAATGGGAAGCCGCGTCGCAGCAGCCGTAATAGAAGAGCACCGAGTCAAGCCGGAGGCCACAGTATACTGGACCGATAGTAAAACAGTGTTGACATGGCTCAGAAAAGGGTCACGAACGTACAAGCCCTTTGTCGCGCATCGCCTGGCCGCAATAGAAGAAAACAGTAAAGTTGAAGATTGGCGCTGGGTGCCTACGAAAATGAACATAGCAGACGCCGCGACCCGCGACGTGCCCGCAAATTTTAACTCGGCGCACGAGTGGTACGTCGGACCATCGTTTTTGTACGCGCATCCTTCAACTTGGCCTATAGAAAAATCAACATTCAAAATAGCAGAGGCGACAGGGGAGGAGCGAACAGTAACAGTAACAGTACAGTGTCGGACGCCGAAAATTACAGAAATTATTCCGGACCCATTTAGATTTTCAAAATGGGAGCGACTCTTGCGAGCTACCGCTAGAGTTATACAGTTTATAGCCTTGTGTCGAAAACCCGAGGCTCAAGTCTTATATAAAAGGACTAAGAAGAACCCTGAAAAGGATCCAGATTGGCGTCGCATGAAGAAGAAGGCGAAGATCAACACGTCGGGGAGCGCCACACCTCACCCTAGCGCCGGCTCCCGGAACTTCGTGCTTCTCACAGCGGAACACACCCGCGACGCCGAGCACCTCCTCGTGAAGGCGGTACAAGGGGACTCCTTCGGCGCCGACCTCCAAGAGCTCCGGCGCGGGAAAGGTGTCGCCATAGACAGCCGCCTGCGAATGCTACCCGTCGAGTTGAACAACAGCGTGATAACTCTGCGCAGCCGTATAGCAGCAACAGAAGGGGTGCCAGAGACCACGAAAAGGCCGCCGATATTAGACGGCGATCACCGCATCGCCCAATTATACATAGATTGGACTCACAGAAGCCTACATCACGCCGGTACCGAGTTAGTGATCAACGAAGTGCGTCAACACTACTGCATATTGCGCTTGCGACCCACAGTAAGGAAAGTCATTTATGAATGTCTACAGTGTCGCATAAATAAAGCGCGTCCGCCGGAGCCCGCAACAGGGGACCACCCGAAGACACGCCTCGCTCACCACCAGAGGCCTTTCACCTACACGGGCCTCGATTATTTCGGGCCGCTCTCAGTCACCGTGGGAAGACAGCATCACAAGCGGTATGTTGCATTATTTACATGTCTCAGTTCCAGAGCGGTGCACCTTGAAGTCGCCGCCAACCTCAGCGCCGACTCTGCCATACTAGCGTTGCGCAGATTCGCGGCGCGCCGAGGCTGCCCTACAGAAATACACTCCGACAACGGGACCAACATGCACGGCGCCGACAAAGAGATGCGAGAGGCCGTGTCACAAGAGGCCAATCGCCGCGGCATCGTGTGGCGCTTCATCACTCCTTCAGCGCCCTTCATGGGAGGCGCGTGGGAGCGACTCGTGAGATGCGTGAAAACCGCCCTCTATACGGTTCTTCACGATAAGCACCCGCAGGAAGAAGTCCTGACAACATTAATGTGTGAGGTCGAATACACAGTCAACAGTCGACCGCTCACACATGTCTCCGTGAACGCAGAGGACGACGAGGCCATCACCCCGAATCACATATTATTCGGGGGCTCAGCGCGACTACCATCGCTCGGCGAGTTCGACGAGTCCGACATAGACAGCAGAAAACACTGGCGGCGAACACAAATCCTAGCCGACATGTTCTGGCGCCGGTGGGTGCGAGAGTACCTACCCGAGCTGCAGTACCGGCGGGAGCCCCACGGCAGAGGGCCCCGCTTCGAGGTCGGCGACCCAGTCCTCATCGCCGACGGTCAACTCCCTCGCAATACATGGCCGCGAGGTAGAGTGACCGCCGTATATCCAGGCGCCGACGGTCAGATACGAACCGTCGACGTGCGCACAGCAGCAGGGATCCTGAGACGTCCGACCAAGAAGTTGGTGCCGCTACCGAAGTAGTGCGCTCACCGGCTCATCTGCAGCATCGCTCCACACCGGGTCAACGCTCTGCTGCACGGCGGGAGAGATGTTCGCGACAGCCCTGCTATTCCCGTTTTTAGATAGCCCTGTGTTTACATAGAATCAGTGCCGTTATTATCCAGAAAGACAGTAAATTCGCGTGTGTGAAATTATTACGTTATTATAGAACAATTTAGAGACAATAACAGTGATATTCATACTATATAGTAATTTAGTGCTTGTAGAATGTCTAGATTTGTATTAAAACACTAAGATTTGTATTCTGATGCCTAGATTTAAGGTATTTTTAATGTTTTTAAATGTAGCAGCCATGTTCCATAAGCCATAGCGTGAATGTAAACAAAGATGTTGATGAAATATTTTATTGAGAATTCATACATAATTTTGTAATCTTAATATGTACATAACTATGGTTATATGCAATAAAAACTATTCGGAATGTTGTTTCATTTGTAGCCGGCATACTCGTCTAGGGGGTGCTGATTGTTTTATAGCTTCAACCCTTATGGTTTAGACACATTAACGTAGAAAAACAACCCCGATTTTTGAAAATGAGTATGTTGATAAATGTATTCTGTGCTGGGTGCCCAAGTATGAGGGCGAGATGGTTGACACATACGTCAATAGATAGGTCTTGTCAGCACCTATCTATTGGTATATAGATAGCTATATATATAGTCATAGTTTAGAAGTATATAGCCTTTATATAGTTTTTATTAAGTAAATAAAGAATAGATAGTGCGAGGTTTTTGCGGGTCTCGTTACGGTAAAGATTCGTCGTACTTAAGCAAATGCGCATGTATTTTCTTCGTAGCTCAAAAACTACCATATACTCAAGCCTCGCCATCTTCAATGGAGTAAGCAGAAACCTCAAGCTTTATAGTGATAGTGCAAGTCGGTGTTTTATTTCATGGAATTATTCTCCCGGTGACCTCGATAGTGTTATAGTCTTCATAGTCCCTGAAGAAATACAAGGTTTCAGCATACGTCGAACCGAACCTATAGGTACAGGACGTCAGCGGCTCGTTTCTAGTATTCGATAGACCGCCCGTCCGGTACATAAAGGTTCCGCAGATAAAAATCCAAATATGTTTTTACACTGTAGAAAGAAATGATGAAAGGTACCAAAAGTAAACCTTAATTCGTACACAGAGGAAATTACGTCATAGAAGGTAGGTGGACGCAACGTTGTGTAGTCCTTAATTAAAAAACGGTAATTTTATACGGGTTCCCGGCAATAAAAACAGGCTTTCCTAACTACCAACCCAACCAATAATGAAATCCCTTAACACTGTGGTATTCCAATTCCCTCAATCTATACATTGGCATTTTGAATAAAAAGCCGAGCGAATTTCAGTAAAGAGACATTTAGTATGCATAGTAGAGGCAAGAGTCAGTATCAATAAAAGGAGGGAAATGTAATTTTCATCGATAAGAAATTGTTATAGAACGATACTAGTCAATCTGGAGGCAGTAATTTCTAAGAATTTTAATCACATTTCGTGTAAGTGGATAGGCACTTCAAAGTAATTAAAAGTAAATATTTTGAGCATTGCGATATCGAATACTAAATCGACAACGTTTACCTTATTATTGTAAATAAATACTTATAGAGATGTGGCAATACATTCTCTAAATAGCCTGTGTTTTTGTTCGTTACGCCATCGGACCCAAAATAGCTACTTGTGGCAATTCTTGGAATTTGAGATCGATCACATCAGTATAGACTGAATGTGATCGATATATATAGTAGAGCAGTGATATGACCGCTGGACTGGCAAGTCAAAAGTCGCAAGTTCGAATCCAAGGCATCCACCACTGACTTTTCGAGTTGGTTTCGAGTCGTGTGTATTAGAAATTAATGATCACTTCTTAAACGGTGAAGGAAAACATCGTGAGGAAACCAACACACCTGAGAGATTTCGATGGTGTTTAAAGCCATTTCATAGGCCTACGGCCGATTTAAACTCTGACAATTTAAAATTCATTGAATATTTAAAGTGTTCATCAACCACAAGAAAAAGAAGAAGTATAGACTTAATTAAACTTTTTTGGTCATGACAGGTCAACGCATATCCCACACATATCTAAGCTTGAAAGTTCGTTTAAGCTGTTGCCTCAGTCAGTAGCAGACACAATAGATTTTTATTGTTACAACGTACAGATCTGTACCGTTGCTGAGCCGAAAGGTTAAAATCAAAATTCAATATTATCCAGGCTCAAATAAAACTTTTATAACCGTTTTTACTATCGACCGAGAATATTATATTGTTCCATAATCCAATAAAATTAAACAAAGGCAACGACTTATCTGGATCTCGACTTAGCAAAACTCATTAAAGGGGTTAAGATAACAGGCCAACCCATTAAGATTTATTAGTAAAGCCTAAGGAAATGCCTACAGCGGCTTGCTAATGTACATAAAGCTGTTTAATTAAATTTAAATTTTATAATTTTCTTTCTATAATAAACGTACCTATAACATCTCGGGTCGTCGAAATAATAATCAAAAATATGCGAAAGGCTCAATCTGATCATGGATATAGACATTGAGTGACTTTTTTAGGTGTGTGACATACACACATAGATGTCACGTATATAGCTGTGTCCTTTGGCAATCAGCCTGATTTCGAGTCTATAGTGCACGTTGTGGGTCCTTTACTCCTTCTAAGTTGGTAACCGCCTTCGAAGAGCAAGCAGTGCACAAACATACATACATAGTTTCGTTTTTGGCTATCATAATAAAATAAAATAAAACGTATTCATAATTACGACGAACAGTAGAAGGAATTTTATATTTTCCATAAAGGGGGAAAAACATAAAGTAAATAAAAAAAAACACGGTTTTTCTTCTGATTGAGATCATCAAGCCCGAGGAACATTCCATTCATAAGTTAATGAACAAGTTTACTTCGTACGACAGATAAATAATACTAGAGCATTATGTAATTAAAATTATATAGAAAAAACATATAAGTAATCAGCAGTCGATATTGTACTATGTCAATACACAGTTGGCTGGTTAAACTGTATACAATATTGAATAGAGCCTTGGATATTACGTATTAGTATGTTCATTATCAGATTAACTATTATTCATTAATCAACTGTACCTACATAAATCATAACCATTGTCCATCTGACATGATCACATGACTGTTAACAGAATTATAGCTGAATGGATCTGTATAATAACTTTCGTGAGGCATATTCATATTAATATTATAGTATTCTTCGGGTTTGCCCGACTAGTCGAGTCTGTCTCGCGACATTGCCGCGGACTCAGCTCATGACTAAGGACTCCGTTCGAGCTCGAAACTAGTCGGGCAAACCCGAAGAATACACGTGAGTAGTAACCGGTGAACAATAATTAATATGAATGGATCTGTTTGCGTTCATATTAGTTGTCGTATTATTAGCAAGCGCATTTCTTTTCAACCATTACGCGTTTTGCGGATGCAGACGCTCTTCGTTCAGCTGAATGCTTTTCACCTCTAAGCACAGGCATATATCATCATCATCATCAATACATATAATAAAAATGTAACGGATCGCTTTCTGTACATAATATTATTGGGACCTTTATCAACGCAAATAGCACCCACTAATATATTGTAGTAAGCTTCACTTAACACTTAGTGTTTGTTTTATATCAATCGGTTCATAAATAAAAAAGTTATGCCAATTTAAAGAATCACGTCGAACATTTGTTTATTATGAATTTGCGTTCATACACGACATGGTATTAATTTACGACATCCACGCGGACGGAGTCGCGGGCACAGCTAGTTCATTCAATAAAACAACCATTATAGGACCACCGCTGGTGTTCAGGCTTTCTCGGCCTTTTTCAGTGCCTAGATAAGGAACTTATATTTTATAAACTTCATCTATAATACACATTCCTGCAAATCAGAAACTTGATACAAACTGTGTCACCACAAATAACCCGGTTATCTATAAGTGTAGCAAAATAAGATCTGCGGTTGATCATAGCATTATTACGTGTCGAAATAACCGCACCGAGGAATTAAAGTGTGTACACAACTGGAGCATTCCTACGGTGTACCTTCGAACAATATTTCTGTTTTCTAACAAAGGTGTGTTCTATCCAATCTTTTATATCCATCCATTATTATCCAATGTTTGTAATAGAGAGAATAATAAATATATTTGAATAAAAGAATACTTCATGTATTGACCTATACCAAACTCATCTATTTACGAACTGTAAACCTTAACATTTCCGGTAAAAAAACTTTCGTCGGTTTTCTTACAAATCATAAAAGATTTTTATGCTGCTAGGCTTGCTGTGCCTAATGTATTATGCTTTTTTATGTTAATATGTAATGTGTTTATTATGTTTGGTGCTTGTTTCTGTGTCCTATGTGGCTATCACTGATAACCTGAAATAAATTCATTTTATTTTATTTTTATAACGTGCGACCTGTATGTCGGCAACAAATGTACGTAACAAAATAAACCACAGATATGCAATGGAATAGGTATGTACGCAATATATATACAAAGTGACCAAGTTTGTGATTGATCTGAATTCGCATACCTACTGCATGCTGTTATCACACGGAAAAATCAAATAATACATTATGTTATCACTCACGCCTATTTATCATAGTAACATCACTCTCAGATAAGATTTGAGTACAAACAAGCTTAGCTGGCATCACGATTTAGATAAAAGTTTGATCGAAAGGCCCGACAATGATACTGAAGGCTTTATCTAAAAAGCCTCTATGCAAATTCCACCTAATCAGATGACTGACAGAATAAAGTATGAAATTAGCGGAACGTTAATTAAACTGTCAATACCCATTAGTCGTTAATTGATTTCTGACAGCGAAGTGTTAAACCAAACGACGGTCGCATCATTTTACGGTAATTAAATAAATTGGTACTATTACGATGGTTTCCACAGCCCCATGACATACAAAGAATACAAACTCAAACGTAAAATAGTTCTTAAAGGCGACATACTTTTGGTCTGATCATACCCTCTAATAAGAAATGAGGACAAACTCCTTATCAAAACCAGTTCCCCCAAAAAGGAAATAAGAGAAAAACCGAACGATAAAACAGACCCCTGTCTCAGTTCGGCCTTTGACGAGGATTGATATATGTGGGTCGTCTGCCGTAGGTCTGAAACTTGATATTCGTTACTAAATAAATAAAAATATCACTTCCTCTTTATTTCAGCGGCACCGAAACTACCTATTTGTTTTTCTAACTGGCATTCGGTTATTCAGTTTGAAAACCTTTTGATAGTTCAACGGTAATTTCGAAAAGATGATTAGTGTAACTTATGAGTAGTAGTGAACATTAATAGGCAGTTGTAATGGTGTTAAGCAGACACAGCTCGTTACTCCAATCAATAATAATATTTTTTCTTTTGTTTTTAAATTTTACATGTTATACCAACAACTGCCAAAAAAAATTCAAATCTTAAGATTGAACCTATAAGTAACAAATTCCATAGACCTAGGGTTCCAATAAAAAGAAATGTGACAACTAGTTCTCTTAAAGTTCCTGTCTATTTAAGGACGGAAATAGGATGCAACTCTATATAACGGCTGTATAATACCGCAGACTTAGATATAGCATGACGGCACTGAAGCCTTCGTAGCTCGCTCCTGTTAGTAAGCGGAAATTATTCAACGACGTCAATCGATTTTTCCAGAGGATATTCTTTGAAAGACGATATAAAATATTCTTCATCTCGTATTTCCAAACCCACGCAACAAGTCGGTAACCAAACAACAAGTAGTGGAAGGTCAAGAAAACAAAAAGCGAAGAGGCGGTTAGATGAAAACAAATGTCTGCAGGAAAAAGGTTGGGATCACTTAAAGTATTCACGCCTACATTCACTCCAAGCTCCTTGAAAAAAGACCATACTTGTTTATTACCGAGTAAGCACTGATTACCTGTGGCGAATTTAATATTATTTATTGCGTTGAAGGTAGATAATATGCCTTCCAGATTACGTATTTAATAATCGTAACATCCTATCGATAACTTCTTTAAAGCCATAATGAATAACAAGTCGTTCATCAAGAAACGATTACAAAGAGAAAATAATCTGTATACTTAAAGCTATTTATTACCTAAAAGTTTAAAACAACATCCTTCACAGTTCGTAATCCAATCTCAATAAATAAAATACACTGGCGGAGTTCCTTAACTAAGAAAAAAAAGCATACTCAATCGTATTCACGAAGCGGAAAATAACAAAAACACCGTGAACTGAATTCAAATAAAGTTTTTGAATGGCATCAAGTGTTCAATAAGGTGCGGTGAATAAAAATTACGAAAACGAATTTCCTGACTTCCTTAATTGAATGCTAAGTGTTCGGCGTTGGGAGGCGGCACCGGATGACCCAACCACAGATGGCTGTCTAAGAGGTCTGGTAGACATAAACTTATCAGATGTAACAACATCATCAATGATATATCAATATCAATTTAAGTTGTTTCCGGACTTATTTATATGATGTTTTGATCACTTGAAATCTCTTACGTTATTTATTAAAAAAAAAAGGTTGTGAAAACTGGCCAAAAGTCATGATTCATATTCCTAGACACCTGATGAAGTGTCCACCAGCTATTTATTATTCCATTCTCGCCTTGGTCATGTCATGATATACTTTTATAACGGTATCTCAACTTAGCTTCCTCTGGAAAATCCTATACTTACTTACTTACTTCGCCGGCTTAGCGACCCGAAGTGGACCCGAACTTTGATGTGTGATGACACAGTGACATCAAAGTTCGCCATTCTTTCCTGTTTTGTGCCAAGTCTGACCAGTCGGAAACTGTCATCTCCTTAAGGTCCTCAAAAAAAAACTTGGTAAATCCTATGCCCAGCAGTTACTTAAGGACTAGTCCTGTGAGTATTAAGGTGAATACTTAAAAGATTAGTCGGCGGCCATTTCCCCAAGTGCGATTTTTTGGTCGATTTATCGGATGATCTTCCTATCGATGCTTATATTGATAGATGATTCTGAAGTTTTTAAAGTCTCTGCTGTCTGGGTTGTGACCGTCCATCACTCTTCTGATTAAAAATAGGATACACGGAAACTGACAAACTCGTTTGGGCAAATAAGCCGCGCTACATTTTTTGTATAAATAATTGAATTATGGTTTTTTATCGGGTCAGTGATCAGAAACAATACGAATGGCAAAGAACCAAAAGGATTCCATAATTGCTTTTCATATTTGGATAGGCTCTACTGTACCGTAAAAAAATTGAATTACCTACGTGAATAATATAGCTATCTTTAGTTTATATTCCAAGAACATTGTTTTTAATGATGTAATGTAGGTACTTCATGAGATACAAATGTGGGTAACTGTGAATAATTCTTCTCCGCGTCATTAAGTGTGCGGGACGCATAGGCTACTGGTCGCTCATACGTACCATCGTCGCTCGGCTGCGTGAGGACACCGCCGATTCCCTTTGCACTTGCGTCACACGTTACTATGAGAGTCCGCTTAGGATCGTAATGCGCTAACACCTCAGCGCTCGTCAACAGCTGTTTTATGTCTTTGAACGCACATTCACAATCTCTTGACCAACACCATCCCCTATCTCTTTTCAACAAATCATACAATGGTACTAGCCTAGAACTCATATTCCTTACAAATTTAGCGTAAAAATTTATTATTCCTAGAAATGATCGTAATTCACTCACATTACTTGGCCTGGGAATTCTAGTGATGGCTTCAATCTTACTCGGATCTGTCCTAATGCCGTCTTTGCTCAACACATAACCTAAGTACCGTACCTCGTTAACTAAAAATACACACTTACTACCTTTCAACTTAAACCCGTATTTATGTAACCTACTGAAGACTGTTTCAACAGCCTGAAGGTGCTGAATCCTCGATTGACCCCCAATAACAATATCATCTAAGAAAATCTCAACATTAGGAATATTACTTAGCAAATTACACATAATGCGTTGAAAAATGCCCGCACTTGAAGCTAACCCATATACTAACCTATTGTATTGATACAATCCCCTATGGGTGTTTATCACTGTGAATTTTCTTGTACTATCCAGTTCGATCTGGTTATAAGCTTGCGACAGGTCAATTTTCGAAAAATAGCACGAGTTACCCAACCGTACTATTAAATCCTCAATCCTAGGTAAAGGATAGCGATCAACCACCAGAGCTGGGTTCACCGTAGCCTTATAATCTGCACAAATTCTCAAGGACCCATCCGCTTTGTTTACCGGTACTAAGGGTGAGGCCCAGTCGGAACAGTCAACAGGCTCGATGACACCGTCGCGTAGCATCGCATCAAGCTCAGCATCGATGCGCTCGCGCAGCGCATACGGCAATGGCCTCGCACGATGAAATACCGGCGTAGCTCCCTCTCGTACCCTTAACGTTGCCCTGCCCCCCGTGTACCGCCCCAACCCGCCACTGAACAGCTCCTTATACCTGTTAAACAATTTCCTGAGTTCACAATCTAATTGAATATTCCCACTCATATTATAACAACCGCTAAATTTTGGTAGTTCTATCCTTAGCTCGGCCAACCATTGCCTGCCCAACAAGGAGGTAGTACCGCCATCAATCACAAATAACTCTAACCTCTTCTTTACGTCACCATAACAGACATTCGGTGTAAATATACCTAACGGCTTCAATGTCGACCCATCGTAAAAATTTAACCTCACATTAGTAGGCCTTAATTCGACACTTTTAAAATATTGTTTATAAGTTTTATCACTAATACATGATACGGCTGTACCCGTGTCGACTTCCATATTAATAATTCTACCTTCAATAGATATAGGCAAACTCACCGCCTTGTAATCGTTTAGGCAGAGGTGATGAAAAGGTTCCTGATAACACTCACGCTCCTCCGCCTCCGAGTGTTCCGTCACTTCCCCATAGTACATGGTAGACTCCTTGCCCTTCAAACCTGCCATGCCCTGCTCCGGACACACACGCCGCAAGTGGCCCGGCTTCTTACAGCGGCTGCATATATATCCACGAAACCTGCAAGTTTCGTAATTATGCCCGGTGGAACCACAACCGCTGCAGTTCCCGTCCGCACTTCTTCCGTCCTGTCTACGCACTGAAGCACCTCGCCTAGCCGTGCGCCACCCGCGTCCCCCGCGGTCGCCCCGACCGGTGACCGATCGCCGCCGCTCGCTCGCCGCTGTCGTGGCTAAGGAATGCATTTCGACTGCACCATCGCTGTTTGTCCCCACCGTTACCGGCGCTGCCTGCGCTGACGTATCTACCGCCGCTGCATCCCGCTCCGCGGCTTCCAATGAGGTTGCAAGTTTGACAGCATTCATAAAACTTAATGAGTCCTCCTCCGCGAACAATCGCTGCCGAATTCTTGTAGGGAGCTTTCAGCTGCAGACACGTCGCGGGGGGAGGTTCAGGCGGAGCATAAGTCCGACGGGCTGGAGTCACCCGCAGTGGACGTTAATCTGGAGGGGAAAGAAACTGTAGAAATTGACCCGACTTCACCGGGGTTTCTTGATGCCCTGCCAAATGTGTCACCGTTACCCCAAGCCCGTCCTGTTCGGCAATGTAGGATTAAAAGTAAAATAAATTATAGAACCTAATTAAGTAGTTGTAAGAGTTAGTTATGTAGTTGTAAGGTGTAAATGTATCTTTATGGTATAGTTTAGATATGTCGCTCAATTATGGTGGAGCGTAGATACCTACCTGGGCTTGTTATTGTATTGTTTAAATAACTTAGTGTTGCAGTTAGTACCTATTGTGTTTTAAGTATAAATTGGTGTGGAAGAATGTAATGTAGGTACTTCATGAGATACAAATGTGGGTAACTGTGAATATGGTGTCTAAAGAATAAGGAATATATTTCTGTACGTGTTCTGTGTGTTAGTCCAGAATAAACTCTTGCGACGACAAGCTGTTTCACTTTGCTCCCGTAAACCTTCTCGAACATTACACTCAACTGATGCATTTTTCCATTCTTTGCAGTCCAACTCCTTAACTTACTTTGGTATAGCTGACTAGCTAGCTGTCGCTTGATAGAGATGTATGGAAGATTACATGATGTGACATGATGCAACAACCCAATTGGGCATGCCTGATTTTTCGTAAGACGTGCTAACGGAAAAACCATTTGGAGATTTTTTGATAATGTGCTATATTTTGTTAGTTCCACTTATAAAAGTAAAAGATTACAAAATAAATTATATTAACCTTTATTTGACCTGACGACACCTGAAGTGACGTCATCAGTTTACATTTTATTTATTCTGTGGACTGAAAGTATGATAGAAGAGGATAGAAGTACATTGACATTTTGAGTGATGCCAGACTTCGTAAAAGGAAATGTTTTCTCGCATTTTTTTTGTGAAGCTATTTTAACTAAGTTCGCCTTTTTGATACGAATGTATTTTATTTTTTGTACTCATATTACTACGTATATTTTTACAAGTATATCAAAATAGATCTATGCCCAAAAACGTAAAAAAACATCCGTTTTATATTAATAACCATCAAAATTTGAATACTTCAGCTGGCAACACTTGTCAGTTCGACGTTTGTGACCTTCATTTGACATTACCAACTGACATGAATCTGACAGCTGTTTATTTTGAGTTCGTTTAGAAACTACGTGTGTTAAAAATTTGTGAACACAACACGCCATTCGGTGAAATAATTTAAAAAAATATATAAAATTAAATAATGTTCTAAAACATAAAATAGCCAAATTAGTTTTTCATAATTAGCTAAACATTCGAAAAAATATATTAAAAAAAATACCTTCTTTTTTTCATGCATGCCCAATTGGCATAAGGGTAGGTAGGGGATGATGGTGATGACTTTAGTATAGCACTGTATAGCACAAGACGGAAGTAGGTATATATTAACCTAATGATATCATCTCGAAAAGCAAGTGACCTTTCGCTAAGTTGTCCGCAATGAGACAATAACTGTGAACTGGCAAAACCTTTTTTAATAATGAATACACACATCTCCTTGAATAGTATTTTTAAGATCTCAGACATAAACCCCAGAATCTACATATTATATTGTTATAGGAACACTCGCACGTGGGCACGAGCAGTATTATCACAGGCAGAGAATCAAACAACGGCAGAATGAGATCATCACGTTGGATAAATACCAAACACTGTCACAAAACCATGTGACTCGAATATTATTCGATCACACGGTCGACCATCGAGGCTTTATTACAATATTTATTTGTGCAAATGCCTCATTTTAGTAAAGTTTAGTACCTTATTGTGTATTTGTGTACATACATTTGACAATTTTGTTGTATATCACACCATCGTCCGAAATGCAATTGTAGTCGGCTGCGTTTATTATGATATTATCGATAGCAAAAATATCGAACTATATGTTACTCTAAGAATTATTTCTTATAATTATGTGAAGACGTTAATCACTTAAATATAATTGGAAAGATGAAAACAAAATTGTAATGTAAAATTGATACTTAGTGTCTTAAGGAAAACTTCAAACAAGGGCCTTAGACGTCGCAATACTTGCAGTCGCTCATCTATAAATACAATGCAAAAGTAATGCTCTTACTTTGCGGCCTACTTTGTTTGCGAAACAGGATCTGACACAGCACGAAATATTTTTGATGTGCGAGCCGACTTTATATTGGCAGACTACACAGACATTGTGTCATGTTGCTTTATTCCGCGATGCGCCGCCTCATGTCTCATTTGTCGCTCAAAGCACAAAGGACAAGGGTTTCGATTCATGCTAGCGCATAATCAAAAAAACGGTTGGTTTGTGAACTCGGTACATGAGGTTTTGTAGTACAACAGGAATATTGATTTTGTTACTGCGTATTGAGCAGAACAGAAAGATCCTCATAAATAGTAATCTTGACATTTTAATGAAGCATCAGATAAAGATTTATGCCAAATTTATTTCATTTAACTATCTAGGGGCAAATACTGAAGCCAAAGTGCATTCATAATACTTTACTGATACACAATAATAAATTAAAAGCAGTTTAATATGATTTTATAGGTGCCTATATCTATTATTTCCTTGATAATATTTTATACTGTAATAAATTATTATTGATAATAAATGCTACTTGTAATAGAATAGGTGCATTTCTGTTTACCAACAATCTACGTCACGTACGATTATGAATATGAAGTCCTTATCACTGGCTCTTGAGATAACTTCAAGAGAACAGCACAATTTTGTCTTTTCTTAATCGAATCTCTCGAACTGCATGAGGTCTTGGGTTCGATTCCCAGGTTGAGTGTTATTGAGGTTTTCTGTTACGAAATTCTCAGTTGCAGCCCGGAATTTAGAATTGTGCCCGGTAGATTAGCAATAGACTCACCACCTTTTACATGGCGTGATGCTATGATACTATGAATCTCTCGAATTTGACAATCCTTTACTTAGTAATATCTTAGGTTTGCGCGATCACTACACATTATAATAAAACAACTTTTAACCGGATTAATCGCGTGTATCGTTCGTGGTGGGACATTTTGCAGCGTTCGTGGTCGCTGAACCACGAACGCTGCAAAGTGGTCGAAACGTCAGGAAAAACAGAAAACCAATAATACACGCGATTAATCCGGTTAAAAGTTGTTTTATTATAATCCTTTACTTCAATGTGTTTTAAACATAAATAGTATGATGGTAATATTAATTTCGAAATATTTTGCAATCGATATAAGATATGAACATCTGGTAGTAGAGCAAGTCTTGCACAGGCCAATGAACCCGACTCTGATACAACCTCCATCGTAAACTAGCAAGTGATCAGAAAACCAGTTATCAGTATGCTTGTGATACAAACAATGATTACCATTGATGACATGAAAAATCGTGTACGCAATACTAAAACCAACGACTTGAATTAAAACAAATTATAGTTGTGGACAGTAGGAACTCATAGGAAGGAGGTTGACCTTGTCCAAAAAATATCTTCTGTGAACTTGAAGGTGAATAGACTTTGTTTATGGAATATTTTGAGGACGAGACGATATAAACAATAAGGATATAATAATATATTTTTCAATAGGTTTCCTTTAAATAATTTTATTAAACTTTTACTTTTTTGCGATTTATATATTTTTTGTTTAGAAGGCGCTACAAAGTATTTGAATACTCAATTTAACGTACGCCACGCCTGATGGTAAGCGATTACCGTAGCGTATAGTCGCAACAGATAGATGCAACACGTTGCCAACCCTGTAAAAGGAATCTATGCGCCACGCCAGCAATATAGGGGACCAAAAACGTTCCCTGTTACTGCCAACCAAAGAGATTTAAAGCCAACACAACGCTTCCACTATGAGCACTGGCGCCCTTGGTCACTGTTAGGCACACAACACAATTACATAAGAGTAGTGTTATTTGGCTATAAATTCCTGCAAGTTAACGGTACTTTCCCAGCCACAGATTTCCCAAACCCCTATGCATATCTGTCTATCTGCAACCGGTTTTGTGTGAAGCTGGTACTATTCATAATTATACCGTGGTACATGATTTACAAGGAGATGATCCAAGTCATCATCTGTATGTCCTAACACTACAGTCGTTTAGCCCCGTCAGAGGCCTCTTCTGAGACTAGGGGGGTTATTCCACTAATAACAAGGTTTGTCCATCGATTTTGTTTTAATTACAACTGGATTGCCAAAGTCGTTTTGATATTCTACAAACGCACACCGATACAACTGTGGTGACGTTTATTAACTCAACGATCTTTTGAACATTTTACACATGCCATTCTGTTATCTCAGTTGAAGATGTGTGGAACGTTATTAAAGTACGACAAATGTACATTAGAGAAATCGAGTGGAGATCGATTCTCACAAAACAGTGTTTTTCATTCAAATGATTGAGTATTGTTGACGCCTCTGTCTACGTCATACATGTATCTGTTATGATTGAACTGTAGAGAGATACTGATAAGTGATAGTAAACTATGACAGACAAATATTGCGATAAAATCAACACAAATCAATCTAGAGTTTAATCAAATTGAAGAAAATCTTCAGATCTTTTTCATGCCGTATCGTAATAATGCAGTGTGTTTGTGGCCTGTGAACTTATTATAGGAACATGTTTACCTCAATTGCTATTATCCAAAGAAACATTGAAAAATAATAGACACGAACGGGGCTTAAATCAGGGACACACCGACAACGACACGGTAGCTCAGTTGGTACTTTGATAGAGTGATGACACGGAATGTCGGAGGGTCTCGGGTAATTAATATAGGCCTTAACATGTATAAAAAATATAACCTACTGTAGTTTGTGTCTTTACCCAAATAACTTACCAAATCGATATTAGCGCCACCTGGTTTTAGCATCCCCGGGAAAACTAAATATTTTTTTAGGAGTAAAGTCTCCTATGTGTTTCTTCTGGTACTATTTTTGTCAATTTTAGTTAAGGCGTTAAGAAGTACCTAACAAACAAAGGAACACATTTTTTCGCATTTATAAATTATGTGAGGATTTAGTAGGATAGTTATGGGTAAGATTATGAACACGCAGATTGTGTGTTTCAGCATAATCAGCATACATATCACCTTGCTAAACTGTACCTATCAAATTAGCTCGAAGGCCAACACCCAGCATAAACTCCGAAATTTAACCTACTTTATTGGAGTCGAATAGTCAAACTTGTAGCATTTTTTTTATATTTTAGTCTGGTTTAGATAGTTAGCAGTTAAAATCTCATCTCGGCTCTCCTATTAATACTTACAACTCTTATTTTGGATTTCTAGGTACATTGTTGATACATGATACCAACACGTGGATACTTTTATCGACACAATGTCGCCTTGCCACGTGGAATGCATATTTTTTACAGGTCAACGCTTAGTACCTACTTTTGTTATTGAGTTTTTCTATTAAGAAATTCTCAGCAGTAGTCACGTTGATGGTAATAGACACACCACTCCATTACACTCGTGCCATATAAGGCTCTATGGTTGTGAGCCTATTGCAAATTTCCTAACAGAAAAATCCAATAAACCTGCCCAACCGGGGAATTGAATCCAAGATCTCAGACTCAGCAGCCACGCTCGAATAAAGCAGTCGAAGACAATTTTTTTTTTTCTTCTTTGCTGACGTTATTTGCATAATAAATGGAGTTTCAGAACTGTCTTAGAGTTGAACTATCACGCTAAATAATAAATTAAATACAAAGTTCTTACGTGTGATGGTAAATGAATGACGCCGTAGCGTCTGAATGGAAAGTAAACATATTCAAAGATCACAAACGGCATTTTGTTAATTAACACGTTGACTGTCCAGTGACTTGCATGAAATGCACGGCGAGGCTATTGTGTCTGCTTCACAGACAGTTACAAGTGTTAAGTTAAAGTATTATACATAATGGACTAATACGTTCGATGGAAGGAAAGTACTTTGTACATTGTTGACAATGAATTTTGCTTTAAATAAGCAAAATTTAATTTCATACATGTGTTGGGTTCGTAGGTACCAATATGTAACTTTTTCTCATGTCATATGTGTGTCATACTTTCTTAGTTAAGCTGACATCAAAGACATACAGTGAAGGAAAACATTATGAGAAAACCTGGACTTAATAGTATGAAATCGCTAACATGCAGGGAGTTGGCGAGGTAATCAATGCTCGTACTTTCTCTGTATGAGAAGAGGAGCTTGTCCTGTAGTGGATCAGTTATGGGCTGGTTATGTTAAGTGAAGTTGAAATTGCATTAAACTCGTTATTGTGCTATATTCGTTACAGTAGGAATATTATGACAATTGTTATGTACCGTTATCACATTAATAACGGTACATAAGGATCTTGCAAATACTGTACATAATTAGTATATAGGTACTCTAAGGATTACTTAATTTCAAAAGAAAGTTTTTTCTAAAGTATCGTATCGTATATTTCTTATAAAAGTTTTTTATTTAGGTATATAATATGTAGGTACATAGTAAACTCGGATAAGATATCTTTAATATCTTATGAGTTCAATCGATAGTGGAAACTTGCAAGAAGTGCTTTTTTATACATTAAGTTCACCTTTTTTTGTTTCCGGCGGAATACCTCCAAAAGGCACCCGGCCTTAGGGGATAAGATCGGGGAGTGTGTGATTTTACTAAAACCACCCCTGTGGTCACCATCAGGAAGTGGAGGCGACTAGACAATTTCTGTTAATTTTATAAAATATTCATTGAGGAATATTATTAATAACTATATGAAACAATATTATCCTTATGTTTACTAATACATTATTTATACTGCACCCTGTGGTTTTATTATCAATGCAGTTATTTTCGATCCGCAATTACGTAGGTACAATATCTTAATTTCTGCGCCTCAGACCGAAGCGACCTAGAACATCAAGTGTAATTTCTTAAATGTTCAAAATTAAGCCGAGAATCAAAGACACATTCCTGAAAACGAAAATCGGCTTAGTCAACACTTAATGAATGTCAAGACAGACTTGACTCCTACAGAGCTTAAACAGGCATGGCAGAGATTATAGAGACGGGTCTTAGTTCTAACCTTTTTAGATTACATAGGGCAGACCATCCTCAAGAAATTAACTAAATTAATTATGGTTAAGATCGCATCAAGATCCGTCGTGCAGTTTAGAAGTAGTCAGCGAACAAACAGACGCGCGAAAAGCGACTACTATCTACTAGTATTCAGAGAAGAGCCTTAAGTTTCAAAAGGGTATTATAAAATAATCAACGGATAATCATTAATAAAATCACGCAACTCGTTAATACGTCAACCAGTTGTTTTCCCCCTTTTTTGTATTTTCCCACGAAAACCCACATGATAATGGTTGATCGCATATTTACTTACTTAATTAGAATTTAGAGCCTCAATTGACTTACTTAATGGATTTGAAGCCATATTCAATAGTGGAGATATTGCAAGTGATTTGATTCAAACCTCTGTGATGTTTTTTGAGAAAATTGAGATTAGCTTTTGTGTCATAAAAAGCCTTAGTCGAAATATATTGTATCTATAGACGAATAATTTTGTTTTATCGTACCAACCAGATGTTACATAACCTATTAACAGGTCATTTATAGCAAAATATACGTTCTCACACAACTTTTTAGACTCTATAATACATTGTCGGCTATATGATTCCGATGTTTTACGATTTAGAATAAAATATAAATATCTCTACGCAATATTAATTCCTATCTATGGTTTTAACAACCGCTCCTTAGGCAATCAGTGCATTGTTATATAAATATTATCATTCAACTGCAAATAAGAATCGCTTTCATATGTAAATTGGTTAAATACCAAATGTTTATTATATTGAACTTAAACTTCGCCAAAACAAACCTACACCATACGTTCATTTAATCGTTTTTTATCTAAATGATTCGATTGCTTTGGCATTCTTAAGATATTTTAAAGCGCCTTATCTCTCGCTCGTTTAATTCCCGTTATCGAACCATTTTGTCGTGGCCTAAGAGAATTGAAACTATCGGTTTTTAAAGATGAGGTTTTATCTTTTGTAGAGCTATAAGGACTTTATTTCAGTAAATATTATGGATGCTAGTAATTAGTAACGTACATAAAAAAAGACACTACACTAAAATCAAAATGCTATAAAAATTGTATAGTAAGCATTTTAATAATTTTAATAAATGTATGCGTATATTCATTCTTATAGCATACTATATCATGGAACTTCCAAGCTGCGTTGATAATATCTGGTATCTCTAGGAGTTTTGTATTCAACAAACTCTTGACTGACTTCAGATTTTATACAGTTTATGTCATTATTCAAAAACTCAGAGCAAACCTTTATTTAAGCAGTAATAGCTTAGCTAGCTTAGGTGTGTAAAGCCATGTAAACCTACGGAAGGTTTAAACTCTAACACTAGGTTGTTCATCAACCACACGATAAGAAGAGGACCGACAATAACTAACAATTCTTTCGTTAGTAGAACAGACAAGGATTTCTAGTATTGTGCTTCAACTCTTCAAGAACTGCCGGTCGTCGAGTGCAATTGTACAAACTTGACATCTTTGAAATGAAAAATTTGTACTAGAATAATTTTGCGACAATGCAAAAGCCAGTTTCTACTTTTATATTAACCTAGCAATAATATCCGTAGATGTATAACATTTTCTTGATCAACACATAATAGCAACTGTTTATTTAATATTTGTTCTTAATTTTCATCAATTGTATTTACATACATACATACCTACATAGCACCACGCCTGTATTCCCAGAGGGGACAGGCAGAGGTGTACACAGTTGTACAAATGTCCAATGATGTTAAGTCTCATGTAATAGGTGGTGAGCCTATTGCCATCAACCGGCCACAATTCCAAACTCCGAGTTACTACTGTGAATTTTCTAAAAACCCAATGACACTATACTCGACTTGGGAATCGAACTCAAGACTTCATGGTCAGCAGTCGCGCTCGGGACCACTAGACCAACGAGGCAGTCCAGCGTCTGTATTTAATTTTCCAAATAAAATGTTTATAATATTGTTATTTTACACTTACTCGATAATTGATAGTGATTTTCTAGACATTTATGTGATACCCTAAATATTAGTAGATATGATAAAAGAAGATACCGTACAATAACGCTCATCATTCCAATAAGTCTTTTATTGACGCAAATTTTAAAGCATTATGATAATGACGTATTACCTATACTTTATTTTATTATTTATTATACGCAAACGAAACACCTTACGTCAATTACACCAATTAGAAGATAAATCTTGCAGGGTCAGCGAAAATACATTATGGTACAGTTGGCTGCTCCTGGTCACTTTCGTTGAAGCAGCGTCAGAAACGAAGGTCCTATTTTCCATCTATCATAATATGGTATATTATATGTATTATTAAAAAATTTGCATCTATTATATCATTTCGGACCCAAGACAAACAAACTGCACAAATAAATTACATCAAAATCTTTACAGTAGATCTTCGTTTAGAACATACATAGACAATATATACTCCGAAGTCGTTCGCACTCTTTGTTTCGCACAAACCTAAAACCAAAGAAGAGTTTTTTTTGTTTGTTTAGTGATATGTAAATATAATGTTCTGCAAAAATATCGGTCCATAGTACATCTAAAAAACAGTTCGCGATATGCGCGATATGTCCACATATGCCTATCTCTTATACCATAAGCCAAAATAAGGTATTTTGTGCCACAAAAATATTGAAAAGTGATTTATGAGCATTATTAATAAATTGCTATACCTTTTCCAAAACTAGATATTTTTGCACCAAAATTCTATGTAATAAAGCATAAAAATAATTACAAACTCAACCTTAAATCCTGTCCAATCCGTCGAAGAAGGTAACCTTTGGGTAAACCATATTTAGATATAAATTGCAGGCTGGCTCATTATTGTTTAAAATGTAATAATGCCATCTCTTAAAGTGTAATTCGAAGGTTTTATAATAAAACAACTTCATCTAATACTTTTTTAAACTTACTTTTTAAATTTTGTTTTCTTTATGAATGACGGAAGCACTTTAACATCAAAACAAACTTTACTGTTTACCAAACAGTTGCTGAATATTATATTTATTTACTGATATTAAAAACCAATGGCATTCATTTGCATGCAGCAAATAATATTATCGTGTTTTATTTTTTACCGTAAGCATGAAAAGCAACTTTTATGTTTTGGTTAATTCCGACTCAATCTTTTGCTTAATTATTACGATGACACCTGTAGATAGAGATAAGGTTAATTACAATTACCTACGTACCTATATAAAGTCAAGTTTATTATCCCTAGACTGTTAAAATACCTACAAAAATTGCATATTGATAAGATAAATACGCAATATCTTACAAAATACAATATTTTTGTTTTACTTCAAAGGCGGAGGAAGATGATGTGTTTGAATGTTGAAATATATTTCTAGGCAAGAGTAGCAAATTAGCAATAGACGTATCAATATTACCAAAACAAACATCAATTAACAACAAGGCTTAACATTTAATGAATTAACATTTGTCATGCTGTATAATATCTTAGACGGCCTGACAAGTATTATTAAATGTTCACAAAGTTACTTCCTATTTGGTATGTTTTATCTATTTTTGAGGTACGGATCCTTTTGTGTGATCCTTTTGGAACTTTTTTATTAGGTTTGTCAATAAGATTATGAGCTCATAATGTAGATGGCATACAGCGGGTATTTCATAAAATCCAAGAATCCAGATTACGATTCGGAACATATCGCATAAAATCTTTTATAATATAAAAGTAGAGGGAAGAGATCCTAATGGAAAAATAACTTCGCAGGAGTTGACCTACATAGGTATGAATCCCAACTACAAGAGCAAGTTTGTTGTGGAGCTGATCATAAACTTTTCGCTATAATATCACCATGAACGGGATGTCCACGAAAGGTTTGGTATGGTTGTTAAATCGATGGACAGTCAGTATAGAATTTCTGAAGATAGATTTCACAATATACGCATGCGAGGCCAACATAAAAAATAAGTCACATCTTGAGTGTAGTTAGACTGACTGTGGGCCAAAATGTGAAAATTTTACAGCCATCATGTTTAATCTTGGTTTTAGTGTATTTTGTAAACAGCAAGAATGACAGTAAGATTTTAAGGACTTACATATTGGTTCGTAATAAGTTAGTGTTTCCGATGTTAACAAAACAACACAAAGTCGAACATTAATCTTACCACCTTACAATGACTTTGATAATAAATAATCAGAATGACTCGTGAATTTGTGTGCGTGTTATAAATTAATGATCACTTACTTAAAACTGTGAAGGAAAACATCGTGAGGAAACCAGCACACATGTTAGAGAGATGTTCTCGATGGTGTGTGAAGCCATGTCAGAGACCTACGAGTGGTTTAAACTCTGCAAAGCCTAATTACTTATGTATAATATACTACCTGTGCCCACACGGCGACTCCACACGGAAAAAAGAAAATAACACAAAATAAAAGAAACACTTTTGGGTGGATAGTATGGACATTGGTAACAGATTGATATTGGCGCCAACTAGTAATACTTGTGTTACCCCAATTGCTCTCCCGGGACCACGTCGCTGTATTTTGGGGATGAAAAGTATCATAATGTTTGTTGGTTTCCTTGGACTTTACACCTTCATTCATAATAATAATGTTGGTTTTACAGCTGGACCGCTAGACCAACGCAACGCTGTGAAAAGATTCTATTCGTCCGATATTCTATAAATAGATTTTATTTCTTTCATAAACCTCACTCCTGTATTCATCCTAATTATGGATTGGCGCAGCATGTATTTTTATTCGATACATCTAATTTAGCCATAATATCAGTAGGTATTCGCTCTCTTTCTAGCCATATATTGTTTTTGTTTTTTTAGGGAATAATATATGATATTCGTTTGTACTGTCCTACTGCAGGGACGGTAATCGCTTTCCTTATGCAGAGAAGAAACGTGAACTCATTACCAATTGCTCATTATGTGCTGTTGATTTCTAAACATTGAGTGCGGGTTTCGTCACGACGTTTTCATTGACCGTATCGGAATAATCGATGAAGCATATTTATGTAGAAGATAATATGTGGACTATTGTGACTCCCTGGAGTAGTTCGGAAGTGGCGCAGGTTTGATCCCTGCTCGCGATCGTATATTTGTTTCTACAAAAAGCATTTGTAATTTTAGAGATTTATATTATGTTAAAGGATCCCTAAAATTACAAACTTACAATAATAATAATAGCTACAACATACATTATACAGCAACAAACATAACCAACAGAGGATACATAAACCTACACTACTTATAAATTGGGGTAAACCCCCATAACCTGATAACGTTAACACCGCTGTCGTAGTAATCTTAAGTAACAAAAGACGTTTTACTATCTTAGCAAGGCGTTGGCAGCCATTACGAGGACCATAACTAGTTTAGGGGTGCCATGTACTATTTGTAGAAGGTTATTGACGTTCGTTGGGTCGATGGATTACTGGAGTATTTCCATTTAATAATAACCTGCGTTGTATTTTACTTTCGAAGTAAAGTAGTGATAGTCTAGTGATAAGACCGATGGACAGCCAAATTCAAGATTTTTTACACGCACCACTGACTTTTCGAAATCATCTGCGTACTATAAATTATAATTTACTTAAAACGATGAAGGAAAACATCGTGTTGAAACCAGCATACGTGAGAGGTGTTCTCGATGGTGTAGCTATGTCAGGGCCTAATGGTAATTTAAACTCTAACACTAGGCACTTAATCGAACCCACCATAAGAACTAGAAGACATCTGAAAGTGTACCTGTTGTTAATAATATGGTACCAAATTATTTAAAAAAAATGATGTCAATGCTCTGACCATATAAACTACGGCGTACCACTTTTTATTTTGGCTCGCACTCAACTTCGAATTCTTATGCAATTTCACATACAATTTGTTAGGAATGGCATGTATTTAAAGTTATGCAACGTATTGTAGGTGTATCAGTCTTGTAAGAAAGTTTTTTTTTTATATTTGTCACATTCAAATTAGACATTGTTCACGAACGAAAACGCAGATTTAGCTGTGACGTTTTCACCCGTGAAACACACAATGCTAGTATAGTCGACCATAAAATTGCTTTACCACCCTTAGAGTGAATGTCGTTTGCATATCAAAAAACAGCAAGGTCTATTTTCGCTTACTTACTACTTTAGTGACAGATAACGTTGTCATCAATGCGTGATGCGTGACGTTAGGTATCAAACTATTTATCAATTCAAATAAAGTCTTTAAACAATATAATTACATGCACATTCTTCCGTGTAATACCCGATACCACGCGGACTTGATAGAAATAAATATCACACTAACATTATAAATACGTGCAAAAAAAAACTATAAAAAAGAATTTAATAACAAATCATATTTGAGATAGCTAACATTTTATTTCGAAGTTAAAATATATAAATTAAACAATGTCTTTAACATAAAACGTGTTTTATTTTTATTAGTTACATGTATTTCCGCCATTCGCTTCAATGACATTCATTCTCATTATATCCCACAAGTCGCCCACAAATATCTAAATATCTGTACCCCTCGCATAGCCTCCCAAAACTTTCTGCAATGACCACAGAGTAATTTTTTATATCACTGAATCTCAATTGCTCCTCTAGTTCTCTCATTGCGATGAGTCTTTTTTTGCACGATAAGTCCCCAAAGATTTTAACACCATTTTCATGAAACGCTTGTCTCATTTCTTCCCTTAGCGCACTCGTTACTGTAGGCCGTCGACCACTGTGCCTGTGACTTTGGAGACCGTCCTCTTCGCCTTATTGATTAATCCAGATCCGTACAGTATAACGTGATATATTTAAATCTCTCGAAATTTCACTTATGTTGTATCCTGCTCTGAGTAATGAAATTAATTTTACCCTTTCGGCAATATATAAATTACGTGACATGTTCAGTTTTTCTGATTTGACAAGGTGATGTCACAAGTGTCAAGTAATTTGAATTCAGATTTTAGTTTTTTGTGATTTTTAACATCACTAGAAACTGTGGAGTTTCTAGTGACATTATTATTGTGTTAGTAGAAATTATTTTTTATTGCTTTCATAAGAAAGTTTAAAATATTTTGCACTTTTAATTAATAATTTTATTATGCATTGATTGGATTACGGTCAACCAATCACGTCAATATCCACATATAAACATTATTATTGAGTCCCAAAGAAGTTTTTGTCAAAAGTGGTAAAGCAATTTTATGGTCGACTATACAATAACTTAAAATTATTTTGTTACAAAACATTTAGTCGACTACTTAGTTATCTACTTGAAAAGTAGGTATTTGTTTATATAATTATACCAGTTTGGTTTCGGATTACTGCATATTTTATTTAAAAAAACGACGTTGTATTGATTATGGAAATGGCACTGATAGCGAGATTGAAGGATTTCCATCAATCGTAAACAGACAGAGGAAATTATTGATAAAAAATAACAAAAGTCTTGTGACGCCGATGTTATTTATTGCGTAAATGTGTACATGAGCAAAGATTATAAATAAATTGTAATAAAAATAAACATCCGGTATACTAATATTATTTTGTCTGAGCTATTTTATCAGCGTTGCCCTCTTAGTTTGACATAGCATCACGCCTGTATTCCCCGAAGGGGTAGGCAGAGGTGTACACAATTGTACACACACCGGGCACAATTCCAAACTCCGGGCTGCTGAGAATTTCCTAACATAAAAACTCAATAACACATTGCCCGACCCGGGAATCGAACCCGAGACCTCATGCTCAGCAGTCGCGCTTGGGACCACTAGACCAACGAGGCAGTTCAGTAGTTAGCTTGACAGTCATGATTAATCCATCAGGATAATTAATAAATAATTCATATACAGGCTGAATTTTTCAGGTGGGATGAATGGCCAAATCCGAAGCTATAAAGAATAGCTAAATACTCAAACGTCTCTCGGGATTTAGATTAAAACTAAAACTGCATAATTGGTTTTTGAAAAATCTATATATATATAGCAAAGAATCAAACCCAATAGATTAAAAAAAACGTAATAATTATAATGTAGATAATTATTACACCATTCGATAGTGTTGCTAAGAAAGATCAAATTCGGGAAAGTTATGACATACTAAAAAATGTGCCAACCTGTATGATATCTGTTAAAATGTTACTGTAAAAAATACAGTTAAGTAGAGCAAGTAAAAGGCTATTAGGCAAAATTTGCACGAGTCTTCAAAACAGCGTTATCATTACTAGACTTTCATAATATAAATAAGTCGTTGATTGTATCACACGTGTCGTTTCGTTGAAGGAAATGACCTCATAAACACGCTAACATAATATTTTGATCTTTATGACATTAATTAGTCATAACAATAAACTTTACATGTCAGTACATAATTATTAGGTGAACAAACCTAAACAAGTTGATACGATATCTTTAACATATTACGTACCTATAAGAAATAGTGAAGCTCTCAAGACTTGTGCTAATAAAGTCGACAAATTACGATTTGGTTCCAGTTACTTTACGGTTCAATTTGAGTCCCTAACAAGAAACTAGAGACACCGTTACAAATTGGCCCGAAGGTGGATCGTAACTGGAAAAGTGGCCGAGGTAATCCGAGCCTTTGTCGCCAATTGATTTCCAAAAATACGTCTATCGTGGTACACGTGTTCACAACTAGAAATACTCGCTTCCCCGCTTGCCTAATACTGCCAATTTGGCAAGCAAAATCTGAACCAAATGAAAGCCAGTGTTATTGTTGTCATAATGCATATTTTATGTCCTTTTTACTGATCTTTAATTACAGTTTTAAGAGGCATAATAAAGTATTGATGTTGAAATACGTCGGTTTATGAACTAGTCTTGGGGAACATAATAATTATTCTTCCTTTTCCAACATTAACCGAAATGATTATGTACGATATTTCAATTAGGCTATTTACAAAACGCTACTGCTCATGCTGCAAAAACCATTCAAATATCAAATATCAGCAAACAAACGCACACACACCAAATAACTAGGTAATACGTGAGAACAAAGAACATGTAAATCATAACAAAGTATGTATATACTAAATATAAATACTAGGTCCAGATATATTGGGCCTTGATCGTGAACCCGGTCTGGAGGACAAGGTTACCACGATATTAATCAGGTTTCTGATAGAACCTGTTTGTTTTCGGGACGACTGTGATCTTTTAGTCCAGATACAGCGAAAGAAGTACTACTAATAGTAGCTTCAAGTTTATTGTATAGCCGGTTAATGTAGGTTGGGCAGCAGCATTCATGAGTTTGTTATAGACCGCAGAATACAAGAGAGTTGTTTGTATACCAGAGTTGAACGCCGAAAATACACAGAGCGATCCGCATTCCGTGCCAGGATATAAATTATGGTTTCCCTTCATAATTATACGTAGCTGTGGTACTATTCCACAATATTTCTCGACAAATCTTTTACAGAACAAGCTGCCCGCCCTTCTGTGGAATGCATTGCCGGTAACAATAAGACGAGCTCAGACACCGGCAGCCTTTAAGAGGCTGGTGAAGGAGCACTACTTGTCTCTTTAATTGTTCTTGTCCAGTTCTGCTGTTATGCTACATAAACTATAATATTGTATGTATATTTATGTATGTATTGTTTATTATATAATAAATGTGTATTTTATCATGATATTTTAATATTGTACATATAGACTAACCACACAAACTGAATTTCCTCGTCTCCATCCATTTGTGATATGGTCACCCATTGTACTTGATTTTGTAAGAAAATTAATATTAAGTACCTAATAAAATGTACAGTAATAGTACTTAAATAAATAAATAAATACTATTGTCTGTATTTGTTCTCCCGTGGATAAGCTGATGCAGATTACCAAATGTTTAAACCAGGGAAGTTGAGATCATCAACCTCAGAATCATCCGTTTCAATGCTCAACTGAACTTTACGCCCGAGCAAGGCAAGGATTGCTTATTTATTATACTACCAATAGTTGTTTCAATTATAAATTATTACGGGACAAAAGTAAAGCTAAACATTAGTTAGGTATGTCAGATTTTTACCGTGTTCCTCGTACTTACTTCTTCCTATCGTGTGATTGATGAACTAGTGTCAGAGTTTAAATCCCGCAAGGCTCGTGTAGGTGGACCACATAATTTTGGGCAGGATAGAGCTTCATACGGTCATAGCATGTTTCCACGAACGAATGTTTATCGGAACAAAGTTGCAACAGCTCCAGCAAACTGCGTCGTAACAGTGTTTGTGAAACTCACAATCGAAATGTTCAATACTATCCAGTAAATGGAATATTACATCTGATGTTAAATATGGCCAAGGATTTCTACAAACTCTGGATCCCGTTGAAAAGCATTGATTGCTTTTGGAAGTGGCCGGGAAGGTCATAATGAAGGGCTTCAAGTTTCTAAGCCTTACAAACCTTCACTTTAATGTCAATAATCGAGACTAAAATAAATAACTGTGAACGAGAGAAGATACTCTTAATTGGTATTTATTTTTAGACTGGTTTATTTTGTTATACAGGCAAAACACTTGGGAGCATGTTCTTGAATGACAGACAGCAGCGCCATAGAACGTAAAACTATGTGAAGAGATATTTTCAATACAGGATTTAGTAGAAGAAGGAACTCATTCCTCCAATCTATTCTGGACATAGGACTCTCAAAACGGCAATAGCTGCATTACCGGTTACATAAGAGTCATATTGAATCATGTCATATTTTAATTCTTTGGTCTTGTATTTTACAAAACCAAAGTATGAATGAATTTCCATGACAAGTTATACATTTGTGTATCGATTAAATTTATATGAATGTGCAGATATGATTTACCCTCAAGGCAGTACATCGCGAGCTCACGAGGATCGACTTCATAGGCATAACATCTCATGACGTGGCGCGCGATAAGACATTTATAGCCTGCCACGCAGTTCAGATCATTTGAATTTATAAACCAACGTGTGTTTACGATTTTCCCGTAAGATTATTTCATTTATAATATCGCAGTTACGTCGGCAAACCACAAGACATACTGAAAATATTTATTCAAAGCAATGAGACGAGATGGAAAAGAAAGTACCTATTCAAATTTTTGTTGATTAATGGCTCCTTGTATCTGTCAACGTAAATGTTGTGGTCATGGACAGTTTGATAAGTGATACTTATTCTACAATATTCCATTTATTCATGAGTATCCTCCCACCTTCGATCACTAATAAAAAACTAGTGATCGATGCCTCCCACACTTAAAAAAAACATACTCCATAAATTTATAAGAGTATACCAATATATGAGCTAGAAGAACCGGGTGTAAAAGTTTAAACCGTCTCTTGAAAGCCACGTAGTTATTCCAATGACATTATTTAAAGGAATTATGCAGCAACCTTTTGACATAAAAATGTAGAGTCAATCAAAGACTGCATGAATGTCAGTCACACGATCCAGTGATAAGGGGTGTAAAGTTCATAACGATGCACTTGTGGTAGATTGATAACTCCCACCAGATTACAAAGACATGATGACAAACCTTTTCTATAGGAAATACGTAACCGGGATCGGACGTTCGAAGTTTGGGATTGGTGACGAGGACTTTCCGCTTTCCGTCTGAAAGGAGGGTTTGCCAACAGTTTTGTTACGAGTACGTTGTATGTTTAAGGCGTTTTTAGTCTACGACGGAAGTTGATAATCCTGGCATCTGGTTTATGTTACGTTGTGTAATTTGCTATTATACGTTTACAAATAGAATATTGGTCCAAAATTGGTTTGTATTAAACGCTTACCTAAAAGATCATTTTAATATAAAGTCTAATAGTTCTTGTATTTCAACACCACTTATTCAAACAATGACCTTTTGCTCCATTCAATTTATTAAGCAACAGTCTCACTTATAATTTTATAACATAACAAATTAAGCGTGTGTAAATAAGTAGGAATGTTGAAAAACTAATACAGATAAAAAATTATCGCAAACACAAATGATTAGTAAATAGCATAATGGCCGTTAATGAATAGAGTTAGAATAAATAATAATCAGGTTTGTTGATAATTTATAAGTAATGAGCATATTTTGCTTTCATTCAACGCTTAGATAACAGGTATCTGCCGGAAATAAGAATATTCAATGAATTCCTTTTTATGAGACTATTAAAATCTTACCTAGCACGCCCCTTACGGCACGGGTCCGACAAGATCCTTTTTTATTTCACTTGACTGAATAAGACTTCTCTAGATGGTGACAGAGACAAAATATCACATGTTTCCAAACTTCAAATGCTTGGTAAACGAATTGATAAAAGCTGATGTTGTTATTGATGTTGTTTTTATCCTAATAGCTTGTGTTATTTGACGTTTAAGAATCGGAACCCGAACTTTCATACATGAGAAAATTAATGCTCTCTAGTCGCTATTACTTAGGTAGAGTATAGGTACTATGTACGTAGTACAACAAGCTTAGAAATGAGATTACATTATTTTTATACAGCGTAATAGGTACAGCCGTACCATACACATTTCTTTGTATTTTATGTACCTGCATTGCAACATGCTCAGTGTATGGTTTTTAGTTTACGTTTGTAGTCATGCGAAATGTTCACAAAAGCACATTTTCATATGAATGAACACATTTACTGACAAACATTAGTTATTTATTGTACTTATAATGTAAACTAGCAGATCGCGTTAGAAACACCATGTGGTCGTTGGAGAAATAACAGCCAGGCTGAACTGGCCACGTCGCCCGAATGCATCCAGACCAGGCCACTCACTCACTGGAAGATCCCACCAGGCCAAGATCGTCACTCACTCACTGGAAGCCTGAAGGAGGACATCGCCGTTGAGGTCAACCGCGGCGAAGGTGGCGTGACGATCTGGATAAGTTTGCAGGACAGACGTGGACAGATATAGCAAGCGACAGAGAGGTCTAAAAAAAGAAAGGACAGTCCTTTGCCCAGCAGTCGGACATAATGCCTATAAGCTATGTATAAAAAAAGTATCATACTGATATGATGTCGGTAGGTATGTATTGTATACTAGCATTACGCACACAGCCAAAAAATACGTACCTAAGAGCTTAACTGTATGGTTATAGGTTATGGCATGTAATTATGTATGGTTAATTACATACTACCTATTTGTAATATAGTTCCTATTTATGCGTCTGTCGAATTAACCATTAGCAGAAATTAATTAGGTATGAATATAATACCTGTACAATTTGATTATATTTAGGTATTTGTTAGAATCGCATATGGAAGACGGAGGAAAGGCGTCGAGTTGGAAAGGTGACTGCACAAAAAGTCTCACCTTTACGTACGGGTTAGCCAGACATAGTTACTTACTTAATTGAAAATAGGTACCTATTCAAAACAATTGAAAAGTAATGAAGACATTAACAAGAGTAGGTACCGATTTAATGAATAATCAGTTCCCACAAATATTATTGGGTAGGTATTGGTGCGCACAATCTGGCATTGTTCTTAACAGAAAAGCTAGTTATAAAAATATTTTAAAGCACGATAATAATTCATGTGTTTAATAACTCCGTTCTTAACACATTCCTTGCACAACGCACATTCCTAAACAATTCAAATGCACCTAGATCGGTCCCGGGTACCTACTAGGTATAGGTTACCTATGTAGGTACGCGTCGCGTCTAAATTATATTCTTATTTGATTCCTATTAGCCTACATTTGAGCCAATATTACAACAGGTACATAAGTACAGTTATTATTGGTACAATATCGGACTGTTCCGACTTAGCTTTACAAACAGGTTTTTAAAATCCTATCTAGGTCTGTAGATTGTTCGCCAAAAAATATGTAACATTTGAGGCAATTTTGAGGACAACAATTTCAGACCAGTTCTTTTTATGACTACGTTGAGTAGGTACTCCGCATTACATTACAGTTATGCATTGTTTAAATTCGCGCTATAGTTACTACAGTAGGGACATGTAAACATTACATGAAAAGTAATAAATTACAAACTTTCAGTAACTTAGCGTGAATATATAGATTAAATAAGTTTATACTATGATTCTCACCACAAAGATGGGTTCAAAGCAACAAGTTCACGGTCAAAACACAAAAACTGCAAACTGAACACAACACCAGAATAGATAACTTTGTAAACACTTCCTGCACACGCGGACGGTTAATAACTAGAAAGTTTTAATCAAACGCTTGTTAACCCCCGAACGAAAATTTAAAGTTTAAAACTTAGGTGAATCTCATTCGAAACCTGCAGAGTGAAAGTTTCCGCGATAACCACGAAAGAGGTTATGTTATTGTTGTGATGTAATAGAAGCGTCGACACAGTACGAACTCCGCGCTATTACTGAACGAAACGAACTGAAGTAAATTGCGAACCGCAAAACGGTTAGCGAGAATGGAATGACGCACTACACATTCATTCCCGGTAGGTAGGTATCTACGCGGTTTTCGTTTGTTTTGTAGTTTTGTACTGCCTACTATGTAAAGCATCTAAAATAAATATTAAATAGATATTTATTCCGGAGCTGGGGGTTGCCTTTTTTTTTCACGTATCAGCACGTGTAAACATTAAGAGGAACTTATAAACATCTCTAATAGAGTTCCTACTCACAGATAGGAAATTGGCAAGAGTGAGAGTTTATATTTTTCCTATAAATGAATTATGTACGAGCTTAGTACCTATAGCAATAAAAAATAAAAAAACTGAATTTGGTTGAATGGTCTAAGATTCTGAACGATTAAATTTATAAGTTTATATAAAGTTATTAGAATAAATATAATTAATAATAAATAGATTTTGTTTAGAGTAATTAGGAAAATTTAAGAATTTGTGTGATAAACTCTTTATTAATCACATTCATTAAATGAATGTTATGAATAAAGAGTTTATCAGTTTCTCAGATTTCAATCACTTCTTAACAGGAATTTCGGGGGATTTTAACCCCTAACACGGGCTACGGCCTTATCAATGAATAAGTCATTATTTGTGTAAGTCTGTAAGTTAAATGTAAAACAATCATGGCGCGTCCTGAATATTTATTGGTACAAAAAAAAGGAAGAATATTTTTAATCTTTTGTCTTAGTTTAGCTTTAGTTATATTTAATCTTTAGTGTCCAAAGAACAGCCTTCGGTATTTCAAATATTTATAAAACCTCGCAATAAATTTATAAAAACACACTTTTGTAACTAGCCGAACTACAAAGTAGATTTTTTTTTATAAATTCAAAGGAAGAAGTGATTATGAAACAAATCATGATAAAAGTAAAGTCATAATAAAATATCATAAGCAGCTTCCTTACGACAAAATGATATGACATCACATTTTTTTTTTATCTATTGTTATCTTATTTTTAGTTTTTTTTATGTCCTCGAATCTTATTCCTTAAGGTCCTGATCAGGATAATCGGACAAATTTAAATTTTTGTATTGTCGTCGGTCCTTGATAAGTGTGCGAAGTTTTAACTCAATCTGACGTTTTAAAGTGGGTGAAATGTCACCAATTATATTAAGCTAATAAAAGCATGTTCTTGGCTAAGGCCGCGAAATTATTATTAGCTTGATATGATACGCGCGGGGGTCTGTCCACCCCTGTTTCCCTCGCACACATAAGTAGTTCGGAAGTCTCTAAAAGCAAATGAGTCTTCAGCAGTCCCCAAGACCCGCCTTATTCGTTGTTATTACAAGACTGGTAATAAAAAAGAGAGATAAGATATAGAAAAAAAAAATGTCCATAAATATTTTTCCAAAATGTTTGCCCATATTATTTAAACATATTTTGTAATTTTTTTATACATCATTATCGGGGCCCTACTCTTAACTGTGCAGTTTTTCTTCAGGGCGAGGTTGGCAACACTGACACTATACTACGCTACTCTCTATCGCTACGATTTTTATAATAAAAAGATGTGACCTTGAGCCACCTGTCAAGTTACCGTTCTCTGATATGTTTTGGATATATTGCTTTGTATCGATATATCGTATCGTAATGTATCACAACCAAGATTGCTACTGATTGTATCGATACAGGATTTATGTGGTCTGGCTTTGAATTGATATTGAAAATATCGCATAGAAAATATCGTCTTGGATTTTTAAAGTAAAACTCTCACATCTAATGTAAATTTGCAAAAAAAGAGTTAGGGGTAATAAATTAGGGGTAGTAAATACAGAACGTACCTACTAAGAAATACCTACTCAATGATCGATTCAACTTTATTAATCAAATAGCTTCAATCTACGCTCAAGTCCAGATCTATGCTTGAGTATCCTTCTATTATATTGGTCTTCTGTAATCTTAGCTGAAAGAAAATAAACGCTCGGTACGATGTCGGTACGGTGATATCGTAACTACTTACTTATAAATATTGGGAGCTATATAGTATACTATAATTTTGCCAAGCAGTAGCCCTTGCAGTCCAATGCATTATGTGATTTGATTTTCAGAATATCGTACATTTCTAGTTGTCTCGATAAATTTTGATAGGATTTTGTCACTTTATTGTGTCACTGCCATAATAACTCTTCGTTTGGTAAAGAACTCTGTCTCAATTTTTTTAATAATCTGTTTATATAATTTAAATTATGTAGATTTTAAATTCAGAAATCATATTTCAATCTTTAACTTACCTACCCGCATCGTATAAAAGTGTGAGCCACATAGAAGTATGTCTATGTTTTGATATTTGTTGTGATATTTTAATATAACATAGTTATCAAAGCAGTCGATATAATACGATATTATGGAATGGGATGTGATATTCCGGCGAACTGATATCGCATTAACATGTATTAATATTTACTATCCATATATAGTAATCCGTTGTATCGACTATCGATATACCAAAATATCGATACGTATCGGGCTTCGCTATTTCCATTGTCATTAATGTCAACGTCAAATCGTCAATCTTGCGTCTGGTTTGACTTTTGATTAGCCGTTTGAATTTAAAAATTGTTTACGGAAATACTAAAGCTATTGATATTATGATATAAATTTTTAATGGTATCTATAAATTAAATCAAAATGATCAAAACCAAGCCGTGGACTGGTGGTACTGATGAAGAATATGAAACTCAACTTTTCGGTTTTGGGGCTCAACGCCTTAAAATAGCAGTACGACAAATGGTTGAACAAAAAATAACGAATGGGGTTAAAGACATGGAGTCGTATTTACAGGAATCTTTAGATCTTAACGAAACGGACAAAGTGACTCTAACGAGATCTTGCGATAAGTTAATCGGTTTGTACTGTGAGCGTGCTGGTCCATCCTTGGAGACAATTGATGAAGAAATAGAAAGGATGTTGAAAATCCCCAATAATGTTTTGTTGCCTGAAGATGAAGCTCAACTCGAACAAATATCGGATTCCGACTTCGAAAAGTTAAAAGAGGAAGTGGCAACTCTAAGGAGAAGAGTTGAAAGAGGTGCTCTTATGGAAGCTTTACTAACTGCTGAGGAAGAAGAACTTGCTACAGTAGAGAAAGTGTGTGAAACAGCCAAGAAAGATATGGAAGCAATAGATCAGTTGTGTAAAAGTGCTGACAACGGTGATTGTTTGAAAGCTGTTCAAAGTGAAACACAGTTTTTGTGTGCGAGTGCATCATTTATGACAAAACAAACTAATATATTTGATGAATAATTAAGAATCATTTTATGATGCTGGTCACATAAGATTATTATCAAGTTTGTCATTGACTGGATTTCAAAATAGGTTTAGGTGTCATTTTATCATATTTATGAGTTCTGTGATGTAAAGTTGAGGCATTATACACACCATTAAAGTTTACTCTTGAACATATAAAATTATACACATACAGTAATATTTGTTTTTGTGGGGTATTGGTGAGTATACAAGTGAAATTCAAATATCAGGATATGAATAAAAAAAAAACTATGCATACTAGTATTATAAATATGAAATTAATTGTTTTTGTATAATAACTTTCGTAGTACACATTCATATTAATTATAGTTTAAAGGTTATTACTCACGCGCATACTTCGGGATTGCCCGACTAGTTTCGAACTCGAGTCAAACTCGGTTTGACTCGCGACATCGCTGCGGGCTCAGCTCAAGAATAAGACCTCCGTTCGAGTTCGAAACTAGTCGGGCAATCCCGAAGTATGCACGTGAGTAATAACCGTTAAACTATAATTAATATGACAGTAACTGTTTGTTTGTTACCTTTTCACAACTAAATGTATTGTAAGGAAATTTGGCAAGGAGATAGATTATATCTTGGGGAAGGACATAGGCTACCTTTAGTCACACAGGCAAAGCCGAGGGAACCAGCTAGTAATGTAATAAATTAAACGCATCACAAACAGTCATTTTATTTTAATGTAAAAACAGAACTTCTTACATAAAATTCACCTAGAAACGAGTATCATAGGTTAACAATACTTAATACATCAATTCTAATATAACACCCATGTTACATAATGATAACTATGTAAGGTTTTACAATCTCCAAAAAAAAATATACAAAAATTTATACATTACATTTTTATATTCACTTCCAAAATTTATTACTTGGCACATAACATGAAATTGTCAAATCTAAAGAGATCCAAAAAGTAAAATATACTCAATAAAATAAATTGTACTAATTTAATTTGTATCACATGTATAACTTAAGCTACTGGTACACCTACAAATGAAGAGTTTCACTCTGCCTAACAATTTGAGACTCATGATCAGAATACCGATTTATATTTTTATGCAACTATCAAAATGTTTCTACTGGAGTCATGTGAATGAGAACTCAAAAAGAGCTAATTTAGGTTATTTCCTTGCTTATTTATAGTATAATGTTTATTTCAGATGGAGCTGAATCCATACTCTTTATGTGTATATGGTAGCCTGTAACTAGTGTACTTTAATTAATTATAAACTTGTGTAAGCTACAATATTTTAACAAATGTAATGTATAATTATGTCACAGATGGATTGTAGAATCAGCTGTTTTACAAAACAGTGCTATTATGTAACTATAACACATAGAATTGTTAAACGTTTTTTAAATGCAGCAAGTCAACAATCATATGGAATGTAGAACAGCCGGAAATTAAACATCAGATTGTAAATTTTAGTTCTAAATTTTGTCGCTCATACCTATGTCTTATGAACAATAATTTAACATTATTATAATGAGTAAAATAGTAGCAAACTCGGGAGTTCCGTTTACCCCGACAAGGACAGGTTAGGTTCAAAGAGAATTAGCCCTTCTTGTTTAGGGTTTTTTTCTGAGCTTACAGACACATATACATAGGAGCCACTATACAATAAATAAATCTGACTGAAGATATGTCATTCTACATTATGTCTAAACAGATCTATTTTGCAAAGCAGTGGATTCTACAATCCATTTGCGGCATATATATACACATACATAATATATATAAACATATTTAGTAAAAAAAATACACATACTACATTTAAAATGCATAGCCGTTACATTTGTGAATTTTGATGTTAAATAATTAATTTGAGTCTGCATTAGATATTATTCTTTTAAAGAATAAGGAGTCTTAGTTATAAAAACACATACCTATAAGTTTTCTATTCAGATGACTATAATTTATAGAATCTTGAAAAATATTCTATCAGCACAGTGAACACAGTAACAGTTAATAACTACATCCAATGAAAGGACAGCCAACTAGCATCAAAAAAATTAATTTTAACTATATCTATTAACTATATGTATAGTAAGTAAATGTTTAGAAAGAGAAGACTAAAGTTTGGAAATAATGGATAGACATTTTTTGTCACATCACTATAATTTTATCCCATGCTATAATTTATTCTATAAAATAATATTCTTTGTATGAATCCTTAAAACAATTTTCATTGTGAAAACTGTTTTGTTGTTGTGATTATTTAAATTTCCATTAATCAATTCATTATTTGGTTGAAAGAAAGTTTTAAAATTAGGTTTTTCTTTGTTATGACTCTGTTTGTACTCAACTGTTAAACAAGTTAATAACAAAAGTAAGTACATAATAACCAGCCATACCGAACATTTGTTTTAAAGGTTCATACAACCTCTGTTACATTACAACATTCATAATTGATTAATACTGCTTATCACAGATGGTAAATAAAACAAAACAATAATTAATAATCTCTAATGAGTTTATGTACAACACTTTAGAATTTATGCTTTATTTCGACTCATATTTACAATTTTGTTTTTACGCCTAATACTATACAAATGGATTATGATGTACCTAAGTAGTTTACAACACATAATTGTTAACAAGTGTTAAGTTTTAAATACAAACTTAATAATTACGTATTAATCTAAAATAAATAAGATTTTGTTTAGTTTCAAATTCCATAAGACCTTATTAAAATTAAATTTCGCAAATTTTTATTTCTTATTGTCTGACCTAACAATGAACACCCAGTGCTCAACATTTATATTTAATACTAGAAATATATTACAAATAAAAAATAATTTGTCATTTTATATTTCTCATACATTTACTTTAAACGATTGGTAACATTACCCTTGAAAGTACTTTTAAAATTAACACTCAATATTGAACTTATTTGTAGTAAAGATCTCCTAAATTAATATTTGGAATGTTTACAATAATATAACAATATGTGGAAGAATTAACTAGTACAAGCAGTATAAATAATAACAAGACTTACAAGAACACAGTTTTCAGTAGTCGTTGACAACTATATTATTACATCAATGATGGCACACTTTATAATTAAGATGTTAAAATGAGTATATCAAACATTTCTTTGGTATACATTACATATATTATATCTATCTGAGCTGAATAATGAGTATTTTACAGTAATCAGTAGTGACCTAGCCTTTTCTACACCAATGTCATACATATAATTGTATCGAGAACATAAACATTGCTAGTTCAACAATATGTTATGAAGTATCCTACCTAGAAACAAAGATTACGATTTATCATCAGCAGAAAATATAAAAGATCTTTATACTAAAAACCGACTAGATTCGCAAAGCATAACAATTTGGGATAAATAGCTTGGTGTTACTTACTCAATACAGTGGTATTTTTTTATTTATGTTGCTAGTTTCGCTGTATACATGGGCCAAGCTGAAAATGTTAAATTATTTTTACTGCATTCTGAATCAGAACATGCTAAACTATGAATTCTATGTCCTGACGTTCTGCACAACAGTTTAACTCACATGATCATCCTGTGCAAATACTCTTAGACCAACTGTATAGAGTAAGATAAATCAGAAACCATGGAGTTTCTTGCCCGTTCTTCTCCATAGGAATCTACACTTTGGAACGTGGCAACTAGCTTCTGACAATTCAAAAGTGCCTGTAAAGGGTCTAATTGAAATAAATGATTTGACTTTGACTTTGACTTTGAATCATTAATAATAATTATAATGTAAAAAGTTCCTTAGCCACTGAAACATGCAACTGAAGTAAAGTCCGATCACTGTATAACAAAGCGACGGTTGTGTCAGACGTAGGCAGGCGGGCGCACGTCTATTGTGGTGACGACTCTCTTGCCTGCTGGGCCTGGCCACGACCAGCCACTATCACTCAGCGCCACCAGTCACACTGGTCCACTCCATTCTGTACTGTCCTGCAATACAGAGATGGCAATCAATGTTGGATATAAGAAAATATAATTTTTATGACTGGTATTTTAACAAAAACAAAGAGGCTAAAACTAAAAATTTGGTACCCAGTAAAAGTTATATAGCTTTTTCCTGTACGAGATACATATCTGGGCTGATGTTTTTATATTCTGAGGAACAGTTAATTTTTTGGGTTTACTACTATGTTTGACAGTTAATTTACCTGTGAAATGTTAACAGTCTTAGGATGTATGGGGCTCTGCGGCGCGGCTGAGTTGGCGTTGGTAGTGAAATACCCGCCGGGACGCGGTCGCAGGTGACGGTTGTGCATCTCCATCTGCACTATCTTCATGAACTCAATCTGAGCAGCTAACTTTTGAACCTCCTCCTGCAAATTCAGTAGATATACAAAATGTAGCTTAGCAGTAAGCGCATCTGCATGCTTTGGAAGTCGAGTTTGACTGTCTTGTAAATAATAATAATAATAATATTGTTTATTTTCAGATAAATGGGTTTTTACAATATCACGTGGATGTTGACCCCAAATTAGGTTAACCTGTATGTTGGGGGCCACCTTCCCTGTTTAAGTGGTACATTTCTTGACATTTTTTTTTTATATAATAAAGGTAAAACAATAATTTCAAATAATATAAAATAATTGATACTATATTAATTGAATTTAGAAGTACATTTTTAAGAGGATATAATTTAACATAAAATCATGCCAAGTGTGGGTGTCCGTGTTTGTATATTAGTGTGTATTTGTTGCTCCTCATTCTCTGGTAGAGCTCAGGCAAGAGGCCGATGCCGTTGAGCGAGGAGGACGTTACTGTGCCACTTCTCGTGACGTTGTCACTTACAATTATTGCTGTAATACTGAGCAGTACCTTGAGCTCCTCGTTCTCCTGGTAAAGGTCGGGCGGCTCGTCAGGCACGAGGCCGATGCCATTGAGCGAGGAGGACGCGGGCACGCCACGTGCTCGTGCCCTGCTATCCCACGTGTCACCTGTGCCTCGAACTACGCGAAGCACCTGACATAGATAGGCCTTATGAATCGATATGAAAGAAAATTCATAAGACATTATAAGGTATTTTGGAACAATAGAAATGAGTCGGGCAATTCCGAAGAATGCACACATAAGTAATAACCATTCAACAACAATTAATATGAATGTGTCTCACGAAAGTTATTATACAAAAATGTAAATGAAGTTTAGCATTTCATTATGTTTTAATATTTATTGTTTGCATATTTGATTGATTAATAAAAATATGTTTGGAGATTACCTTAGGTAAAAACACCAGTAGCACTGTAGTTGATGTAGATAACTGAGTTCTTATAAAGCCAAGTAGATATTTAATGTCTGGCCCGGCTCTCGGTAATATTAGTAAACTGTAAAAAAGAAAATTGTAATCATTATCATACAAGTTCCATTCATACATACAATCACGCTTGTTTCCGACTGGGGTAAACAAACACTATTGATTTCCAGTTACTACGATTCTGACACACATTTTTACTTTATCTATCGGTCATTAACCTTTTCACGAATGCTCTTTATTTTGGATCGCTCCTCACTTCCATAATTTTTAATAATTTCAAGGCACAAATTAAATGACTGTACTGACATGGCGTGTGCACATCTGCGTTATTTTTTTGCCGTACTTTTCGTGTATCGTGGGTGCCATTACAGACATAAAATCTCATATGCAAACACACCCAGACCCAGAGCAATTATCTGTAGATCATACAAATATTTGCTCCGTGCAGGAATAGAACCTGCGACACGCGGTGCAGCAGCCGGTCTTTCGACCACTGCCTAATCCGCGCCGTCAAGATTTGTGTTTTTAAATGCATCCATAGAAGAAATTCCTAGTTTTTTAATGTTTCCTTATTAGGAAAAAAAACTATTCATATTATCTTTTGTAAGGATTTTACCAATACTTACTGGAAAGCTATCATGAGGGAGTTGACAGTGAATATGTTGTAGATGGCTATTGAGATGAGTCGCGCCTCGTTGTATAGGCTTTCGGCGTGACGGACGCGGTAGCACACTCGCACACCCCATAGTAAGAACAGGATTTCACCTGGAAAGCAAAATAATATTCAAAACATTTAAATGCTCTAAACGGGATTTTCGAAAAGAAGCAATAGCCATTAATCGGTATTAAGTTACTAGTTAATAATTGATTGTGTTATTTTAGGTTTCCATAACATAACATCACGCCTATATTCCGCGAGGGGGTAGGCAGAGGTGCACAAACACAGTTTTACACCCACATTTCACCAATGTTGTTAGTTAGTTCCATGTAATAGGTGGTGAGCCTATTGCCATCAACCTACTGAGAATTTCCTTATAGAAATTACAATTAACACTGCCCGACCCGGGAATTGAACTCAGGACTTCACGCTCGGTAGGCGCGCTTGTGACCACTAGTCCAATGAGGCAGTTTTCCATATTTAAAATTTAAAATTTTGAATGTCTTAAAACCTCTGGGTACCTATTTTAAAAACCTATTATAAAAAAGTAATTCAATAGCTATGCTGGATTGCCTAAATCTCGGTTTGAGTTTTGATGGTGTTTCCTGGATTGATCAATGATCATGAAAAAAATAATTATAATTACCTATAGCTAAACTGTGATCCCACCAATTGTAAGTGCACTGCTTGAATTTCAGTCCCTTGTTGTCTGTTATCTAAAACAAAACCAATGATGTTGAAAGTAAGCATATTTTTTCCCCAAAGTATTTATTACTTTTTAAACACTTTAATGCAATAAATAATATGACACTGTCATGCACAAGTGTTTGTTACACATGAAAAGTATCAAATATGAACTTGAACAATAACTCACAACTTCAGCATCTGGTGGTGCAGATAGTGTCCATGTTCCTAGGTAAACCAGCATGATGAGTAGTATTGGTGCCATCCACTGCAGCAACTGCTTGTCTGTCAACTTAAGCTTGTGGGCTGACTTCACACGGTAAGTCAGGGACACTCTACAAATACAAAAATTGAAATTAATTGATCTGTAGCAATTAAAAAAAGAATACAATTATAAGAATGTCCAAAATTAAAATAGCATGCAATAAATAAGCTCTTCCTTCACATCCATTTTAGTAAATATATTAGTAAATAATTAGTACTCTTAACTTTTAGCTATGGTTGGTAAAAAATAGGAATGTGTGGCTTTTCCATGGATGTAAGAAGTTTTCCCACATGGTTTGGATTACTATATGTCCAAGCTTCATTACAACTGGCACCAAGAACATACGTTTTTAAAAATAATACTGAATATCTGAGTCTGAACACATACATAAAATAGTTTATGATGGTTTACGAATTATTTAAAGTGGTTTGATGATTGAATTAACAAATTAAAAGTGTTTACTACATATCCTATCCCAACTATATGTATTTCCACATAAAAAGGTCAAAACTAAATAAAACAATCCAATACATATTGCTTAAGTGAGAAAAAAATATTGATTTTCCACGACAAAATGTAATACTAACCTCCATGTTTTCATCAGAAGAGCTGTATAAGTGATACAGAATCCCATATGGCGCGTCCATTTTGTAGCAATACATGAGTATCTATCCAATACTGGGAATATAGCTGCCATCTAGAAAAAAAAGATTAAGTGTGATGATGTAAATGCAGTTATTAACCTTTCGGCTCAGTAACATACAGATCTGTACGTTGTAACAATAAAAATCTATTGTGTCTGCTAATGACTGACGCAACAGCTTAAATTATTATCAAGATCACTAGTATGATGAGACAGGATAGTTACTGGTTGGATAGTGACAATGACAATGCATGCATTTAATTTCTAGTCAAATATTTTAACAAGTACTTTTTGCAATACTAAGATCAAGAGATAAGAAACTGATTATTATCACATACTCACTTCCATATACATAATAGCACATCCAAGAAGGGTGATGGAGAGGAACACTGGACTGGCAACACGGAATACTTTGACTCTGCGATGGTGGCGAGTGTAAATAGTCAGCAAGACAGTCATTACTGCACAGCTCACCGATATCACCAACAAAGATATCCTAAAAGAAAAACACATGGGATTTTGTGAAATTAATAAGTATTTTTTATTGGTATTACTTTAATCTAGTATTACACCTGTATTCCCCAAAAGGTGTAGGTAATAGTTGGTGAGCCTATTGCCATCTACCGGCCATAATTCTAAACTCCAGCCTCCTACTGAGATTGTTTTTAAAGAAAAACCCAATAACACTATGTCTGTCCTGGGAATTAAACCCAAGACTTCATACTGAGCAACTGCACTTGGGACCACTAAACTCATGGGGCATGCTTTTAATGTAATTATTGAGTGAAACTATATTAAGTGACACTTATTTTCATTGTGTCTGTAAAAGTACACAAAGACAGATACACAATACAATTTTTTCTTAAATTAATACATAAATGGACAGACAACTTCAGGCAAAAAGCAGTTTAGGTTCAGAAATAAGACTACCTGACTTATTTTTAAAATAATCAAAGTTTAAATGAGTAAATAACACATCATTTACAGCAGGATGAACATAATTATTGTATGTCTGGTGAGAAATATTTGAAGGATTCTCACATCATTTGTACCTAAGACTTATCTCAATGTATTTCCTGATATTCTTACCGGAATGGCCAGTTGTATGTGGCAAGGCAGGGCTCCGGTCCCCGACACGTTTCGCAGCCCGGCTGACATTTCAAACACTCGTATGGCTCGCTCCAGTTTTCCAAATCACTTTCTTCGTATTCTTGGTATGCAACTAAGAGACAACAGTAATAAAACAAAATTAAAGTTTGTCTAAAGAGAAAAAAAAACTTTTTTGAAATTAATGCATTAGTGATTTATAAAAACTTACGTACGTAATTACAATAACATAGGATAATGAGAGTTAAGAAAAGTAATGTTATTTAATAAAACAAACGAATATTAGATCACTCTGCAAATTGTAAAAGTAAAACAAAAAACAAGGGCGAAATAAATTGAAAAATTTTGAGATAAACACATAAAGTATAAATATCAGGTGATATTTTTAAAATATGTTAATGTCATTGTCAATCAATTGTCATTGTCAGATAGCACGTCAAGTCCCAAACAAAAGCTGGCCACTTACATAATAGTGATTTGTGGGATCGATTACATCGAAATATAAAATAAAAGTATGAATAAAACGGCTATATTTCCACCTAGCTCTGGATCAGCGTCAGTCATAAAAGATAGTTTTAAAAGATAAATAGTTTCTTACATCAATGAACTTGAAGTCATTTTAAGAATGACGATTATGAGATGAAATGGGAAAATATTATTTATTTATATCCCTTTACATCTATCATTACAGGTAGTAAACCTAATGCGATAGCTAAGCTAAATACAATACAAAAAAACAGAATAAACAAAAAAAAAACAAAACAACGCATAATAAATGCACATTGTCGGTAAATCCGAATACGTAAAAATGGGAAAAAGTTATCTCTAAAGGTGTGGAAGAGCTGAAAAATCACGGATGTTTTTATTACTTTCAACAAGGGATCCATTATATCCTTCACGATGATGTGTTGAGTAGTAGCCGGGACGACATCTGCAAATGTATGATCCTCTTGCCCAACCAGCGTGTCGTACATTCATTTCTCTATTTGGCCTGTATTCGCACTAAAAATAATATTAAATAGGGTTAGTTAAATACCAACGTTATGCTTGAATGATTCAATTAAATTTGATGTTTATTATTATGATCATTGAATGTATAATTTATTTCGAAATCGAAGTATGTAACTACACTTACGTAAGTTGTCTCGTTGGGGCATTTGTGTGTTCCGTGGAAGGAATATATTTGGTTGTCGTTTTCATCTTCAGTATCCGCCTCGCACTGGTTTATTTCCAAGCTAGATATGTCTATGTCGAGCGAGACGATACCTTTCAATCTGGAAGAGTGAAATGTATTGCTGTTACGCTTGCTATCTCTGAAGTGATAAACAGAACCACAATTTTGGTTCGTAAATGGTAATATCCAACCTATGTGGTTGGGTTCGGGATTTTAAGGCGGTAATACTATACTGTTTCTCTATGATATACTTTTGGTATATACTAGTAGGGATCTAATAAACAACATCTACCTACAAGAGACTGTTCACATAACAATCTTGAGACGAAGTAATTAGTATCAGATAACGATTCTTTTGAATTGGGAATTGTTGTGTTGAAGGAATCGTATATTGGAATTTAATGAATATGTACGAACACCAAACAGTATAATATATGTTCTGTCTACGTATTATGTTACCTTCCTGTGAAATATAGACTATGTACCTAAGGCGAAACTAATACTGGAATATTCTCCCCGTGGACAGCTTAGAATATAATACTAACGGTCCGACATTGAGGCTGGTTGTAAAAGGGGCATCAAACTAGTCTCTGCTCTGGTGGTGAGGTTTATATAGGCTTCTGATAGTCTTGTAACTACCAGAAACAGCCAAGCATCCTACAATAGTGGTGTGTATTCCAGTTGACAGACAGCTTTCTTCATTACTTACAAATATTTTCATGATTTCTTAAAGATATTAAAGATTTTTTGTTTAAATCTTGAATTTTATGAGGAGTTTTTATCCAACCAGGATATGTCAACCCCATCATACCTTAAAGATGGACACGGTAAACTTTACATTAAAAGTTCTGCTGGTTTAGAAAAACCTATCACTTAAATAAAAAGAAAGAAACCTGTCAATTTAGAAGCTCTTGCTACTTACCCACGGATAGTAGAAACAGGTACAGTGTATGATAACAACCATCGTTTTGCTTCGCAGCTATAATAAGGGTAGGTCCACCAGCCTTCCATAGTGGCACCGGGTGGAGATGGCATAAATTTTGGAGACCGAAGCGTTTCAATTTCATGTGCTGACACGTACCTGAAACAGCAATGTTTGGTTTACTGTAGAAGAATTGATTCTTAATTTGTTGTCTTTTGCATTGTTTTAACCGTGGATTTCATCCTACCATAAGCTGAAATCCCCCAAAATATTTTCGTCCCCCCTTTCGTCGAACAGACACAATTATTTAGGTACCTACGTTAAGTCACGTCTCTTCTCATCGACTTCAGTAGATCTTTTATTACTCTAGTTTTGTTTGTACCTCGAGAGTAAAACTAAAAGATGTAGCATTCATGTATTTCATGCAAGAGTTACTTACCATGGATATTCAGGATCAGGCGGTTTCTCCAACTGCGGCGAGACAACGGCAATCGGATCTGCAGTACCATATCTCTCCCAAGCCACAGCACTGTTGACCACGCCGTCTGATCTTAAGGCTAGCGCTCGGGCCCCTACTGCTCGCTCGGAGGGACTTGCACCCATCACCAGGCCTTGGGATACTGCCATCAGGACTTCTGCAGTTGTGGGATATATAATAAGATGTATTTTGTATAACATTTTCCAAGCTGATTAAAAAAACATGCTTTATAAATTACCGATTGCGCAAAATGTAATATAAGTGAAAGTAAATGCATTATCTAATAAATTATTTAAAAAAATTAGGATAGCTACATATGCTGTACGTTTTTATCTAAGATGTTCGATTGATAAATGTTTTTATACCTAAGTAAATAAATGTTTAATGTTGGTCACAATGAAATATTACGGTTACATGGGGACCCCACAAATCCCAAACTAAAGCAAAATGGATATGTTGCAAGGCTATTTTATTCGAATAATATTAGCATAAACATGTTCAGTAGGTAGTAGAAAAGGTTCTGGTATCATAAAAATACAATTTATTCATTCATTATATATTTGATGACACTATTGGGAGGCTGGGACCTTCATGAATTTTTTTATAAGGAATTCCGAGTGCATCACGTGTTCTTCTTTCGTATTCCATACCAACCTAGTGTCAGAGCTGTTTATGCTCACCATGAGCCTGAGTTGGCTAAAATAACAAGTGCCAGGAACCCCAGGTTCCTGGCACTTGTTATTTTTGTGACGGTTTGCCCTCCGCAGTAAATACTTCTATCGGAGACCTATCTGTAGCCTAAGCGCGCTTTTTACTTAACCTCAATGATCGTTTGCCGATCACCGTTTGTACGGGCTATGGGCGTCATCATAGTGTACAATATGAATAGTATATAAACTCGCGTCTTTTTCCTATGAGAGTAGACGGAAACTATAGAACGCCACCTGGTAGAATCTTTAGATACTTCGCTTACTGCTTCGTCCACGTTCATACATCATTCTGGTCATACACGCGCGGGCGCGTATGATTCATATATAATTATTCTGTGGTTGTAAGTAGGTACTACGCCCTTTACCTTTTTGGAGTGTATGTCCTTTTTGGGCGTTCCCTCCCGGACTTTCATTCATCCTCTCAATATGACCAAACTATATAAGCATACTCTACAAAAAAATAATGTGTTCTAAATTTTTATCACTTGGTACTTCTATCATATCACAAAATGTAAATGATATCTACTGAATTTATTCTCAGCGTTAGATTTTTAAAGTTCGTCAAATCCTTAAATAGGTAATTAAATAGCTATAGAATTTAATCAAACAAAATTGTTTGGTTATGAGAGAAGGGAACGTCGATCCCTTTGGCCCTTCGATGGCCCTTAATCAGTTTAGGTATATGTATATCGAAGCTACTTCGTGCTCGGAATTAACGTTCAGTCATACGAACACTTATCTCGAGGTCGTGAAAAGCCTACCGATTACATAAAGTAAGAACATTCTAAGATGTCTCTATGATCTCCCGGTCATATACCTACATAAACATCAGTTACACGATAATCCCCCAAGTTCAGCCAACACTTACAAATTGTCTGATAAAATAGGACCTCATAAATAGGTATCTAATACTACTCATACTCGTATTCGTCATATAATTTATTATGCTTAGATGATATGGGAGTTCCCTGTATGACGAGCTGTTAGAAGAAACACCGAAATTAACTTAACGGATATAGTCCTCTTCTAAGGATCCGTCATTTCTTGTAGTGTCGGACTATGTGAGAGCAGTGTAGGGTGATTTTCCAAAGGATTTTTGTGTATATTTTACCTGCAGTTTCCAAGCCAAGCTGATGTAGCAGGTTAGCGGCGAGGTCTGCCCTGGCCCTCGCCGTGTCCCACCGTGCGGCGTGCAGTGGAGCCCTAAGCCGGCCATACCGATGCGTGACGCACAACGCCCCTGTGGCACCAGTAGCTACTGCATGCACCAGCCGCAGAGAAGATTCTACTTCTTCCTGCAAATTAAACATCATAAAGAATACTGCCATGGCTGTAATCATGTTGTACTTCCAAAATAATTCGTAATGAAACAAAAAAGTGTGATGCTAGGAGTTTAGTCAGTGAATAGGGCGCCGCTGCTTCTTCTTCACAGCTTAACTAATATAATAAGGACACATCACAAGTGTCAATTTTTTATATATTGTATATTACACGAAGTCTTTAGTTTGGCTGCTCATTTGCCAGTCTTCGTAAGGAATGAATATTTATTATGAATGATTAGGCCACCCACCACCGTTGGATCTCCCTAACATTCTAACAAAGGGTTGAGTAACTACTTATATTCTCCTTGTCTCAATACAGACAACCCCAGAATACTTAACATATCCGGCTGAGTTGATAATGAAGACGTGTACCTAATATACGTATACCTAGACATAGCCTCCTCGATTGATTTCCATCACAAAAGGCTTTGACCAGTTCGTTTATCGATGGAGCCAGGAGCCATGAATGCTTGGTACTATTCCTGTCTATACAATATATGTATGTACGTTCTAGTATTCTCGTCTAGGATCACTTGGGTTTGTACGGTCAACCGGACGACAGTGATATAATCAAAATACTGTTTTGCATTTCTTGTATTTATGGGATGACAAGATTATAATATATGGTACTCTGAATAGTATAAAGAATAGTTTCACAACTCAAACGTATACACATTTGGTAGACCGTACACTTGCAATCGACCGTTCGTAAAATTATTGCCGTCCAAGGGACTTCGTTGGCAAAATGTACCAGCGTCTATATTAACGACAACTCAGTAAGTAATAAATATAACACAACAGGCGCCTCGCCTTTCTAGAAAATTAACAAGTATTGATTAGCTACAAAATTTCTCTTGAGACTTTTGCCTCTGAAAAATAACAAGAAGTTTTGTTGTTGCTACGCTGAACCAATAACTCTGGGCTGAAAGGGTTATAATTTGGAAGGAAATTTTAAAAGAGTGCAGGCCTCGACGCCGGCTTTGCTTGTGTTTATCACTACAGGTACCTACTAATAAACTTATTGAACGTGAGTAATATATAATAAAGTAGTACTCGGTTGTGGTAAACAGAATAATTTAAGCACCCAATCAAAATGTTAATGGTTTCGGAGTTTCAGAGCTTCCTCTAATCGAAATTGTCCCAACCCGGAAAAAGCGCAAAAGAACAGAAAAAAATCCTCAACATTTTTTCCTATTAAAAACACGTTTAACATATCCTACAACGATGTTCACGACGAAAACTCGTTTACAAAATTGTGTTCAACTTGTTGAATGTTTTGGGAAGCGCTGGCTATAATAACGCTAGTCCCACTCCCAGTATTAATGTCGCCGCGTCAACAGAAAGGGTTCAATTTGCAACAGCGGGACTTCTAATTACGGTTAGAGACGAGGCAAAACCAACAAAATTTATAAGCGTTGTAATTTCAACAAGAACACATGTGACAAACATTTCCTCCATCCCGCAATAACGGTTAGGACGTTTATCCCACACGATGTTAATCCTGCAGTTCCCACTTTAGGATTACACAAGTTGATTGAAACTCAAAGTGGGGGCAAGATATAATGTAATTATTTTTCTATTAGTGAGATGGAACCTTTCGAAGATTGTACCGTCACATATCGAATAAAACTGCAGTAAGTGTAATTCCGAGTACCTATTTCTTTACGATTTACATTATTCTTGAACCTATCTTCTTATCGTGTGGTTGATGAACAACCGAGTGTCAGAGTTTAAACCACCCGCAGGTCTCTGACATGGCGTGACACACCATCGAGAACATCTCCCAGGTGTGCTAGTTTCCTCACGATATTATCCTTCACTGTTTTAAGCACGGGATAATCAATTTATAATACGGACATGACAGTGGTGCGTGCCTTGGATTCGAACTTGCGACCTTTGACTTTTCAGAGCAACGGTAAAACCACTAGGCTATCACTGCTATACCCTCTTGGACATATTGTTGAACTTCGAATTAATACATGTGAATGTAAAGATGAGCACACGATCTTAGAAGGAAAATGAAATGAATTTATAATTACAAAGTTGTTATAGTACCTCGTCATCCTTCCGTCTGAACTGGTTTGAGCAAGCCTTTGTGAGGAAAGTTCCCCTTCAGTGACCAGAATTATATCTGCGCTCGACAGATACAGCCGCATTTAGACTAAGATCCCTAGGTATAAAGCTATATTCAACAAACGTTCCTACCTAAGTGCATGCACCAAAAATGACGTGAATTATAACGATTGCATGACATTTTAGAAGTAAAACAACACACTAGCAATTATTTTAAACCAATTAAATAGAGTACAAATTAAAAAAAGTCCTATCACTACAGTACACACATATACACAATATTTATACACCTACTCGTATATATGAACTTTAATCTTCAAAGCTATTACGTGAAAGGTATTAAGAAATTACAAGATAGAGTTTCATATAGGCATGTGCGTAATTGCTTTCTAATTCCCTCCACATCACTACTCTGGTCTATTATAGGAGCACGTGTATATTGTGTATAGTCAATAAAATAAGTGTGACAGTTGGTAAGTGTTTGTCTAAAGTTATGGGTCACGTTTGCCCCTAACGAGTTTTCAACGAGCCTCGCAGTCTTCATATTTAATTGTCTCTAATTTTACCGGAATATTATTTCTTGAATTCTTGCTGAATCTAAATGATATTATTGTTTTACTTGAGACTGAGAGCGGTTTACCGTTTGAGCTTACGTTGTTTTACGATTCACTTTTATTATTTTGGGCTTGGGATAACTTGAAAGGCTTTTTCAAACGCTTGGAATCGTTTACATTACTAATAAAATATAAAAGACTGGATGATTTTTATATTAAGTATGTATACACTGTGTACTAAAAGTTCGGCTTCCCTTCACGCAACTTAATGAATTATTTGGAATGTTAATCAGCAATATAGCAGGTATATGTGGAAACATGCGAATAAGAACACATCTGAATTCAGAACCACGTTCCATTTATTGAAATCTTAAGTCAAGAAAGTAACTAGGTCGGTAACGAAAAGTTGCAGAAACATAGTTAAGTACTAAAAATTACGTCACTTTCTTTAGGAAACGAATGGATAATAAGTAACTAGTTCGTAAACATTATACAATCGGATAAGCGTAAGTAAAATATTGTTAAACATAATATTAAAAATGTTATTCAAAATTGTTACCGTGACGCTCTAAATTTAATTTAAAAGTGTCCGCGGAGCTGTGTTATCGCTGTTTAGCATCATAAAAGCTTATTGATTCGAGAAACCGTACTTTACGTAGATGCGAAGATTGCAGCGCTGCAGCGCCACAACTGTTATTAAATACTTATACTTATGTGTCTACTTTACCGAAGAACACATTTTTTTTGTAAGAAACTAATGAATGAGCTAATGTTTGAAGCATTTTTATAGTCACAGAGTAAAATAAAATGATGTCAGGTTTTGTTGAAGCTGTTTCTTCCAGTGAAAGGCAACGTGTTTTTAAATAAAACTAGAAAAATGTAATATCTACATAAAAAGTTATCTGTGTGTATGAATACAGATTTATGCTTAAGTAAACCATTTTTACTACTTATTATTTTGAAGGAATGTCTAAAAGAGTGTTTATTACATTACATTACTTTTAGGTAGCTAAACTAGAAGTACCTACGGGAGTCTCTAATAAATAAGGCTCTCGGTAAAGTATCTAATAAAAAGTCCAGAATTGATCAAAATCTGTCGATAATAATGGTTTATATTGAAATTAACAAGTTTACGAAGAATATTTGGTTTCAAAATGTCAGTTATATTAATTTTAATAAATAAATTATTGGCAAATGAATAGCGCTATCATTTTCATAGGCTCCAATTACGTTTACAGTATTGTTTAGAACATTATAATATTTGTATGATAACGATAGAATATTTATAATAGATACGGGAAAATAAAACGAGATTGAAACGCATCCCTTTTTAATAAAACAAGGCCTTGCCCTGCTTTGATGGAAGTTGCCATCATGTATTTACATATATTTTTCCTTTAATATTTACCCATAGATTACGGAAAACGCTAAGGTAAGGTAAGTAAATTTCATTATAATTTGCAACAAACAAGTAAGGTTTGTTGCAAATTATAATGAAAACAACTAACGACAACCTTAGCGTTCCCGGAGATTCGATTAAAAATAATATAAATGCCTTGTAAAATCAGAGTTAAGGCCAAAATTCGTTTGCAAGCATGAAGTTTTTGAATGATATTGTTTATTGTTCCAATCAAGACCGACTACAAATTCACGTACAATTGATCGCTGTTCGGCCCGCCAACGAAAATTCAAAACTAATATGAACACTCTAGAACGAATGCTCGTGGACGTTGAATTGAGTGTCACAATTGCTGTGTCCGTGAAGTAGACATAATACTTTTAAAACAATCGCCGAGTAACATATATGTGTATAAATATATAGATAAGTATCTACTTAAGTTTTCGCATGCATACACATTACATAAATAGTACCGGTCCCTTCGGCGAGATTTCAGGGAGTGGAGTATAAAAATATCCCTTTTATGCCTATTTTGAGGGACCTACGCCCCAGGGGCGGTCATAATTATTGACGTAAATTCAATGGAGCATTGAAAGGTATAATATCATATAAGGTATGCGCGATACACTCACAATCCATCGGGGTGTGGGAAGCCTGTGTCAGGGAATCGGTTTCACTTGCGTCAGAAACGTAACATTATACCGGTATTCCCCGATAGTTTAGGCAGAGGCTTACTGTTGTAGGTACACAAATTTCCAAATTTAACTATTAAGTTAGTACTTCTTTTTTAAACGTCAGAGCCGATGACATTAAAAACCGAGTTTAACAGAACTCAGTTCTACGTAATCCAGTTCAAAATAATGTTTATTTTGATCTCAGTTAACGTCAAGCAAATTTTCACGTCTTTTGGTGACGTCACCAAAAGACATGTTAAAATGTGGAAGAAGAATTCACGTTAGTGAGCAGAGATCGAGATGGCTTAGTGATCTCTCTGGAGTATTTATTCGGGAGGCGCAGGTTCGAATCCTGCTCGCTACCGTATTCTTTTCCATTTAATATTGTAACTTTAGAGTTCGCTAGGCATGCGTTAATGCTTTTCAAAGATTTATCTTTATTAGAATAACTAACACTTTGCGGGAATCTGAGGACCCCCGCTCAGCAGCCGCGTTTGCGAGGCCAATGAGGCTGTTTATCCTATAATTATGATATGCGTAATATCGACTCCACCGGGGCGTGGTGAGCCTAGTCCGGGGAAAGCATCGGTTTCATTTGCGTCAGCGGAAATAATATTTGTAATGCATTTGTAGAATAAACGCATTGTGGTGGGGTGATTGTTTTAGTTGTTGGTTGATGAAAGAAAACACTTTATCGTGAATCGTGTGTCTGGTTTTACTGCCATAAAATAATTCGTTCAAATATTTTTTTAAATTTTATTTCTAAATTACTTTACTGCGTCTTACTTTGAAGTGGAGTGGCACTACTGAGAACATCTATTTTATTATTTCAGATAGTTAAGAAGATAAAGATTAATTTATTTTGTAAAATATGAGTGAACAATTATGGTAAAATATGACAAAAAGGGCTACATGTTTTCCATTTTATATGTTTTGCATAGAACAGAATTTGACATAAGACACAACTAAAAATTAAGATTCTAAACACTTTATTTCCAAAAACAATAATTTTGTTAAATAACCATGCGCTCAGATTTTCTATTTACGTCGATATAATATTTTCAAATTAAAAACCGATAGCTGTGATTCAACCGGGTTAGTCGTTAACCCAATTTTAAGCTTACGAATGCCGAAATCCGAATATGGCGAGTCATGCGGGAAATGGACACAAATACTTTAATAGGGTCACCTGCAGTTTTATGTAGGATGAAAACTACTGAAAATCCAATCATGATTTACCTAAGAGCCACTTCTCTGACTGGTAAATGGACGTCAATTCTGATGTAACCCACCTAAATTTTAGAGCAATGTTGTCTTCTACTAACAGTTACAGTATGGGCAGGATGGGACGAATTAAAAGATCATAAATATAAATTAGAGATATCAAACTAACATTAATGGAATCTTTTGGTTCACATGTCTAAATTTATATTTGTCGACTCTTAATTTATCCCTTCCCGCTTGTATATTACCTAACCAATAGAAGGACAGCAATTTTTTTAATTTTTGTTTAGTTTGTGATGTCAGAATTTACCATAATCGAAAAAACCTATCTAATACCTACATGAACCTGAGATGTGTATGAGCCCTAACATTGACGTGTTGCTGGGTACAGCTAAATCTCCGTTCGTGTTTACGGAACAAATCATAAACCAAATAAATCAAATTTCGTTGGCCCAATATTCATCTTGCACGTTCCGTGTTGCGTTTTTATTACGCGTATTATATTGATTATATATATTTATTCGGTACTGATTCGATTTTCGTAAGAAATATATGGTATTTTGATTTAGAAAATCAGTACAGGAAAGTTTATGACTAGGGCAGTTAAAGGACAAATGAATGATTTTAAAAGTATTGCTGTTCTGAAATAATATGATGGACATAATATAATTAATGGACAGAGAAAATAAAGTATATTTGAAAGCAGCTATAGGAACTAAACGAAAATATATTCCAACGCATTAAATAGGTTTAAAAAACTCACCAGATTTGTATGTCTAGGTTTTGAATTCTAAAAGCTACGATTCGTATACAGCAATATATTTTCGTTTAGTTCCTATGGCTGCTTTCAAATACACTTTATTTACTCTGTCCATTAATTAAAAACTATCACTATACTAAAGTATCAAGTAAAATATTTAGCTCTATGTAAATTAATCTAACTACGACACAAGGGTAAAACTTCAAAGATCTCGAATGAGTCTACAAAGTAGTTTTCAAACTCATTTTGCTTAAACCAAGCGTAGATTACAACCAACAAGTGCAATGTATCCAAGCCGTCGGCGTTGCGTTGGTTGCATATTGTGTACAAGTAGTTCCCGTCAATTACATTGCCAGACACTTGAAACTTGCAACTAGAATAATTTCGTGTTGCACCCTTTAGTTTGCTATTCAAATTATAATGCTAAACAATTTGGCAGCCACATGAAGGCACTAGAGAGAGCAGCATTCAGAAGCTCCGAACCAGATATGAAGCTATAGAATTCACTTAGTCGCTGTGGCCAAAATCGACTAAAGAAAATCGTCATCATTTATAAACTAGTGTGATAAGCCAAGTTCGAAATAGAAAAGGACGATTTACTGGCCGTGTACGAAAACGAATCATTTCGAGCTAACACAGATAAACACATGCGTAGCGGACTCTAAACTTATGAATTTTGGTGGAAAGAAAAATATGGTCGTGAGCAGGACAGCGTGACAGGACAAGGAGCCTTCCGGATAAATACTCCACGCGCTTTGCAAACTGAGTTATCTCGACCTCTGCTCGCTACCCTGAATTCATCTTCCACATTTTAATTCGTCTTTTGGTGACGTTATCGCTATTTATTCAGTCTCTATAGAGGCGACTGAATCGACATGAATAATTTTGTTTTTTTCCATTTCTATAACTTCCGACTTCCCTTTAACTCGAAATTGATTGTACCATAACATTATTTATTTATTGCCCATTGGTTCTTACATGCTTGTCCACTATTATTATATACCTACAATAGAACAGCTGTACCCTAGTTCTTCGGAAAAGACATGCACATATTATATGTTATATTATACGGGTACCTATAAAATATTTAAATGTGTTTGTATCGCCACACTGCCCGATACTTTAATAAAACTTGACACGAGATTATATTATTCGGTGTTGTGCCCTTTAGTTTGTAGTTCGAATTATGGTTGTCATTTTATGACTGCTTGTTAATTATGGAAATTATTATTCAGCGTTTTATATATTGAGGAAATCATTTCTGCTTATTCGGCAATCAAGCATAAATTACACATGTCTAACTAAGATGATATGAGGCTTTTGGTTAATTAAGTATTTAATTGCTACCAGTGTTACCGAATATAACCACGTACCTAGAGTATTTTTCGTACGTAGGTCCCTAAAATTGTTTAGCGCGCGCAGCGGTTTTTTTTAAGTGTCGTGTTGCTGTTGATGTCCTCACGATTTATTCCTTTACTGTTTTGAGTAAGTGATTATTAATTTTAGTTCTTGCTCGGTGGCGTGCACTTGGAGAGGCCTATGGCCAGTAAGTGAACTGATATAGGCTGATGATGATGATGAATTTCTAGCACACACTACAGTGGTACATACATGAGCTTGGGTTAAATCTGCATCCTTTGACTTGTCAGTCCAGCGGTCATACGAGAGACTATCAGGTGCTTAGTAGCACTAATATATAATCTCAACAGTAATTTATCCACCCAGTGCTACTGAGAAATTTCTAACAGATAAATTTAGTAACACTTTGGCTGACCTGGGAACCCAATCCTGGACTCTACGTTCAGCATTCACTAGACCAATAAAGTTACTAATGTTAAGGCTAATAAATGCTAAATATTAAACGCTTCAGCGTACCCGGTATGTTGTGGTGTTGCTGGCTTCCGTGGATGGCAGGGACAGCAGCGCGAAGGGCAGCAGCAGCGCACTGGACATGCGCCGCGGCCCCCCCATCACTGCCCACCATTAGCGCGCACACGCGCCTTCCTGCAACAAGGCAACATATCGTTTTCAAAATAAGAACATTAACGCTGGTGACAAATCTACTAAGCTTTAACGACGGACATTAATAATTTTATAAAAACCATTTGTCTGTGTGTGATATGTGGGAGATATGCAGAACTATCTTTCTAGAGTAAACGAGTGAGGTAGTAAAGACACGTGGTCTTTCAAGGGGTCTACCTAAGTTTGTAGAGTAAAGACCAGCACAAGGCACAAGCACACCAGCACTGTACCTTGGCTATTCTTATCCCTATTTGGATAAGAATAGCCAAGGTACAGTAATGTGCCTAGATAAACCATCCGACTATTTTATATTTATTTTTATGATATAGGGCAAACGAGCAGACGCATCGCCTGATATTTATACGTAAGTACTTTTTTTTCCTTTAGCTTGGTGTAACCTATTAATTATTTTTCAGGCAAATACCAGTGATAGCCTAGTGAAGATGGAAGACAGCACGGAGTTTCATTTATGGGCAGGTTTGAAAGACACGCACCACTAACTTCTCGTAATCATGTGTTTATTAGAAAATAATTATGATCACTTGACAGTGAAGGTCATATCGTGAGGAAACCAGCAAACCTAACAGATGGTTTCTATAGTGTCTCAAGTTATATCAGGGGCTTAGAAGCAGTTTGAACTCTTACGTTAAGTTGTCCATCAACCATACGATTAGAAGAGTAAGAAAATTCTTAGGTAATTCTTTAATTTAGTTAATATGAGCGTTATTAAACACTATACAAGAGACAGATTATTCCTGTAAAAGCAAGTCTTTCATCATAAATGCGATCATACTTAAAATAAAGATCCTGGTATTTTAGCTATGCTGTACAATGGTACGATTATCACCATTTCGCGTTGTTGCAAGTGATATTTCATCAAGCGGCATTTATCATGGGGGACACTTGGCTCTGGATCTGTCGTATAAATCTATATTCTGACGCATTTCAGATGGCGAGACACGCAATCACGAAAATTTAGATTACGAGAGCGTCACGCCGTGTTCCCCGAAGGGTAAGGCAGATGTATATTGACGCACATTTCCTAGAGCTTATTTCTAAGAGTCCATTTCAAGCTGTGGTCGGTAAACAACTGTAGGATGTAAAAAATAAAAAATAAAAAAATATTAAATACTTTTACAGAAAATTATACAGTTAAAAGTTTACTTATTGTCTAAATACAACGAATATAAAACTAAAATATATGAATAAAATGTGCTGGACTGAAAACTCGGAATTACGTAGAATAAAATTTTGCGACCTGCTACTAGGTTGAGTCAAACCTGTGTCTCAGATTTATGCAACGGCTGGTGCTGTCAGTAAATGGGTAACTGCTCGGATTTTTTTATTTAATAGTCTCCGGGCTTTGCAGGGGACGTTAAATCGTCGGTTCCGGATGCGGTCGGTAAAAAGGTGGCCTACTGGAACGATTAGTTTTCAGGAACACAGTCAGACACCAACCACATGATCTGATGTGAAGAAATCCGCCACCAAATATTGTCTGCGAATGTTCTCGCAAAATAATGAACGGGAAACGATGGGTAAGAATAGCCGCAGTTGCTGGCAGCAAATGTTTGGCATTCAAATAGTGTTGTATAAATTATTTTAGTTTTTTTTTGAGAACAGAGCTCATAGCCACGATGGCTCTGTCGAGAACGTACCTAAGAAGAAATTAAACTCTGTTTGATCCACAAAGACTGTTAACTATGATATAAATATATTTAATAAACTCGACTGGAAGAAAATATCACAAACCAATTGATACAACCGACAGGAGGTTTCCACAGTATCAACGTGTCGATTGGTATCAATCAAATATAAATATCTGTTCATTCCAGTTATATTGGGGAGTTGTTCCTCAAAGCTGGATCTCAATATTATTAACATTGTTTCACTTTTCGTGACAGCCGTCAAGAAAACGTTTCTAGTGACTTTTCCCCTATCCACACTTCCATACTATATATTTTATTATTAGTATTATAAGTACGAAACTAACTCTGTTTTTTTGTTGATTGTATCTTGGGGAAGGACATAGGTTACCTTTAGTCGCGCAGATGAAGTCGCGGGCACCAGCTAGTTTTTTTAAGCTTATGAGTGGGTAGTATCGGTTTGACAATAATATAATAGTCATACATTATCGTCAAACTGATACAACCTACTGCTGTTGGTTTAAAGGCTGAATATATCGAATATCAGATTCACCAAGCGGTCACGCACTACATTGACAATATGTGCAATAGGATTTTATGGGGGCCTGGAGTTCTAAAATACAGGCCAAGGCTTAGTTTAGACTCCAGATCTCCCACAAATTACAAATTCTGTAAAAGCTCTTGTCAATTTTATATTACTAAGTGTCATAATGTAATTTGTGGAGATGAAAGAAAACATTTTGTAGTTAATTATATTATTTATTATTCATCCGTTCAATTAATTACAGGTAAAAAAGCTATCAAAATTATGTAATCAGTTCAGTCTGAGTTCTGGTTTAGTGAAGTGACTATATGTATAGATGACGGTGATGATGCCGTGAGATGTATTAAAACGTGCTGTGGTCGTTCAGTTGTATTTAATAGCTTTGATGACAGAGCACTTGGAGTATCGATTCAAAGCGATGATGGCATCGGGAGACCGGCTGTCCGCCGCAAGTCGCAAGATCGATTCCTGCACGGAGCAAATATTTGTATGATCTTCAGATAATAATTGTTCCGGGTCTGAGTGTGTGTGCATATGAGATTAAATGTCTGTAATCGCACCCATGATACAGGTAGAAATTCCTAGTGTGGAGCGATTTTCGTAAAAAACACGCTTGCAGTCATATTTTTCTATATATAAAAATTTTTACTAAATCGAAATTTTGTCCGGAATAAAATCTGATGTTGGTCTTATTTATAGTGTTGGGAGAGAGTTACAAAAATCAAATAGCGCCTCACTGAATCGATCAATAAAAGCTAAGTTAAGAGTAAAGAATAGAGCCTGTCTACACAGGGTGGGATAGACTATAAAGCCAAACCGCACATAACAGTTTTGGCTGCTGTACCAAATTACTAGATAAAAGTTTAGTAGTGTGAGATTTTTTATTCTACACTGGAAATGCTACTATTTTGTCTGAGAAAAAGAAATGGTAGATAATAGCCAATTATGTGGAAAATAAAGGTTTCTTAAGGTACCTTTCCTTTATTTTTTTGTATATTAACCTGCATTGTTTTCACTTACTTTATTTTAAAATCTATGGAGTTTCTTGTCGGTTCTGCTCCATAAGATTCAAAACATTAGAAATTTAATTTTACCCAGGTTTATCTTATAAATAACTTTATTGAATGAATAGGTACCTATTGAGAATATAACTGGGAACTTCAGAAACCGGCCATTAGGGGCGTATAAATAAAAACTGAAGTTCTTAAAACATATCTTAATAAACCCGTCCCTATCAATTGACATTTATTTTGCCCTCATATCGATGCTATAAAATAAATGTCAACGGAAAGGATGACAATCGATTTTAGAGACGTTATAGCTAAAAAAGATTTTATCACAATTATGATAGTAACGCGCCTATGGGTCACTCAGCATAGCATCAAACTCAAACTCAATCAAACTCAACATTTTTATTTCAAATAGGCCATATTACAGGCACTTAAGAAAAGTCAAAGCTATGTAGGTGCACGGTTCCAAGAAGTTGGTCTTATGGAGAAGAGCCAGCAAGAAACTCCATAAAGGAAAAGAAACTCAATAAACTCCATCAGAGGTTAAGCAACAGTTGGGGCGGTTAGTCTGTAGATGGATGACTGCTAAGAGCATCTTCAAGTGTTTCCGTGCTAGGGACTCGTTAAATTGTCGGTCCCAACTGGTATTATTATTATTTATTAATGGCATTGTCTAAGCCAAATCAGAGGCCTACGGATCCATTAGGTTGTCCTAACGACACAAAAGCAGAAGGACAAGAAAAAAAATTAAGGCACTCTGTTGAATGCTTTCGATACGACGAAATATTACTGTCCCTTTCAAACGGTATTCAAAGGAGACGCGTGCGAAATGGAGAGAAATGTTTCATAGGATATAATGTTTTAGGGGCCATGTTGTATCTCTTTTTTATTTTTTTTTAAGGTAGCATTGAAAAATAACGGGATTCGAACCATTCATTAGTAATCTGTAAATTATAGCGATTCGCCAAGCGTATCCTTAAGATGAAAAGAAGGGAACTTGAAATTATATAGATGCGAACAAGTAACACGATAACTCTGTCAGTTGGAAGAGCTATGTCGTGGACTGACAAAGGTCGCGGTCTTATATTTTTCAAAAGTTATTAGGGCCTTTGGTAGGATTAGTATTTTCTATAATCTAGTTTCAATTGTGGCTTATAAATGGTTCTTAAAATAGCTCTTACACACACCTACGTGAGAAATCTCCGGCCATACGACAAAACACGTCGACCCTGCCTAATCAGTCTCCGAACAAAGCGTATTAACATAATGTTAGTTACACAGACAAGTTTGTTTTGCAACTTTGAATTTGACCATTAAGGGCGGGATGATGTTGTATCAAATTACCCAAATCAACAAATTTTAGACCCCAAAGCCCTCAATGGGGTCGGATTTATCGCTAACCCAAAATATTAAGTTAAATTACGCAGTAACCCGCTTTTAAAGGCTCATGTTGTATCATAATATTATTAAGAACTCGAGTTACCTACGTTATGAACATTTGGTAAAATTTAATTTATTTTCAACAATTAAATAGAAAATTCAGGGACCTATTCGTGGCTTAAACATCTCTGAAACTGGGCTCTTAATCCTGATACTACGAAAGTAAAAAGAATACTCTATTTTTATAGACCCGGAGATATCTTTTAGTACACTCACATGATTGGTTATTACATATTTTCAATAAACGCTAACGATATTAAAGAGAAATTGAAAATAGTATCGGTATATGAAAGACATTTAACGATAGATTCTCCTTCTTCCTTTTAGAGCCAATAATAGGATCATAGGCCATTAAAACTTTTGTGGCTAGGTTATAGTTTTCATCGATCATGTTTTTGGTCGAGGATATGGGGGGTGTGCAGAATTGGCAAAAGTTGTAAAACGAATCGGATCTTTAGACAATACTAAACAAGGTAGCTACAAATTGAAGCTGCCTGAGTTGCCTGGAGCTGCATGTTGAACTGTGAAAGTACTGCTACCTTGCGGGAAATCGTAGCTAAACAATATTGTTCTTTTGTAGTGTTGTGTTCTTAATGGCGAACAAGGCTGCCAGTACTCTTCGCATTCTATAGATAAACGCCAATAATAGGACCACGACTATTGGCCATTAAAAGTTTAGTTAATTTTTTTAATTGTACACGTGTTCTGTAAAATTAATACCAATTCGAAATTTATATATATTTATTTCTAAATACCATATTAAATAACGCCTTAAAAGGCGCTCTGACCACTAAGCCATCTCGTCGAGATGGCTTAGTGGTCAGAGCGCCTGGAGTATCTATCCGGGAGGCGCAGGTTCGAATCCTGTTCGCGACCGTATTCTTTTTCCATTTAATATTGTAACTTTAGAGTTCGCTAAGCATGCGTTAATGCTTTTTCAAAAACATATCTTGAATTATATGTACGGTAGACTGAAATAAGTTTAAATAAACTGTTGAGACACCTGACACCTTAGTCCTCCTGCGACCACGAACGCTGCAAAGTGTTCGAAACGTCAGGAAAAACAAAAAACCAATAATACACGCGATTAATCCGGTTAAAAGTTGTTTTATTATAATAAAATCAGAATTTAAATTTCTTGCTTTCCTACCTAAAAACGTATTTTTCTAGTTTCAATTGATTCCCTTTAATCTAAATACATAACTTTTAATCTTTCAGAACCTTGTTGTTGGTACACTAATCTAAGTCCTGATAATTATTAATCTCTATTGTTTTTTTTTTATTACTAAACACTTGCTTAACTTTTAGCGTGAACCGTACCTTGGCTTTCCCACTGGTCAAATTTTGTTAATGTTTTTAATAAGGTTTTTAACGTATTTTATCCAACCTTGACATTGGCAGAATCATCGTTAACCCGATGGAGCCATAATTATCCAAAATTGGAATTGGAAGAGTCAGAAAATGTAAGAGCAAATAAAAAGAATGGCACAATAATCACCACTAAACGAGTTGATGTGGTTAGATAAATACGATAAAAACACGCTTAAGATATATTGGCCGGCTTTCAGTCGAAGCGAATGCAGCATAACACCTAAGTATATTTTATTTATTTAATTAATTACAACGGTTGCGTTTACAACCAATTACAGTAACTAAAATTAACACATCAAAATATACAAACAAGTAAATCAAATTAAGTAGAAACATTAATAAGAAAAAATAAAAACATGACATAAATAAAATAAAGTTAACAACACTTTCATAAATTCCTCTCGCAGTACTTCTGACATACCAATAAAATCTTCATCCATCCATCCGCAAACAGATCGCAAGTTGGATTAGACTCTAAGAGATCATTAAGCGCGGCCAGAGTGCGAGGAATTGTCGACTTAGCACGTGCAACAGTACGACATGAAGGCACGGCAAACAGCCTGTGCTTTCTTCCCCGGCAGTAATAGTCTGGGACAAAGAAGCGCGCCAGTGCATCAAGCAGATCCGGAGCGTCTATAGCGCCACGGAACGTCTTACAGGCTATTGTGAGCTGATCTCGAGCTCGCCTTACCTCTAGCGAGTTGTATCCGAGGCAACCCAGTAAGAATTTTGTCGGATAGATGTAAGGATAGCAGCCGTGCTTCTGCTTATATAGGTACCTAAGGAACGCTTTTTGAACCTTTTCTAATAAAAGTGCGTAGGTACTTTTGTGTGGATGTGTGGTGTACGGGGCGACTGCCTATTTGACTTCTAGAATCCAGCCACTGGGTAAAACCATATCTCATTGTAAAAATAGTTGTCAACAGCTATTGACTACTCGTTTAACATGCTCTCCGAGGCACGGATGGTTCTCTAGTACCCACACGAAATTATGGTCCCCCATCTACAACTGCAACTGATCTCGACCCATCGATCTGTGCGGCTGTTACTTCGCCACGAGCTTCTCATAGTTATAAATCTTTTTTTATGTGTCAAGTTATATTGCCTTTCAAACTCGGTACGTATGGAAAATTCGAAGTTGATCGGTTAAGTGGAATTGGATGAAAATGTTGAGTCAAGTTATATTCCATTCCACACGTACTCTGTTACAGGTGCAGCTAATAAAAGCGTGTTAAAAAGGGGAAATTGCTGCGGGTGATAACCGGGTGGTTGGGTATCCAGGTCAGCTGTGTGACGAGCGACCGCTGCCCCGGGCGCATCCGTCTAAAGAGACGCTTAACGACGCGCTGTGAGGGAATCAATTTTGAGACGCTTACACTGTGTTATTTATATCTCAGTGAAAAGATTTGGTCTTTGTTTAGTCTGCTATCATAATTGAAATATTTTTTTCGGCTTTTGCACGACATATACCTACAGAAATCTTTGTTTAGATGTCTGCTTTTATTACCGACTTCTCAAAAAATACTTATTAATATGAAATGTCCACAAATGATATACTTAAATCTTCCTCTTCAAACACTGTTCATTAGTGAAATCCCGAATAAAATCCATTCCGTAGTTACAAATAAAATTTTGCACTGACAGACAGTTGCGGTGATTTTGTTTATTACAATGGAGAGTTACGTTACGTTATATACATTAATACATTATATTTCGTTTGTACCTACCGATCTGATCTAGTTTTAAATTATAATTATGCCGCAACGATATTGAAACCCTTAGCTTATATAATTAATGTTTTCATCTTGTTTTCATAGCGTACCGTAGCGTCTACGCCAAGCTACGAAGGCTACGCTCTTGTAGCGGTCTCAACAAGTGTAGGCTATCGACTGTTTTTGTACAACATTTATACGTTTCTACTGATAAGCATAACTTAGTGTATTGAAGTATATTCTATAACCAATCTAAAAAGCAAATATCTTAACATAGCTGCAGCTAGAGGTAGTATTTCTGTTTTTCTTCATAAATGCATGGAAATGGAATGAGATTTGCGTTGTAATTTGTGCCGCTTTCTACACGGAGCTTTAGATAACTGCTCAGAAGCTCGAGGTTGTTGTTTAATGAAACAGAGAATAGTGAATAACTTCCATTTGGAGCACCGTCGTGCATATAAAATGAGTTACATCAGCCTGTACTTATGTACAGTACCTCCTTTCAGTCCAACTTAAAGTGGTAAGGTTTACCGTTTCTGAACATTGATCAAAGCTGTGAATTAAGAATATTATGGTAATTACCAGACCTGTCATCGTCTATCCATCAGTTTGGATTTTTGAAATATGAAGGTCATGTCACGAAAAAAGTTCTGCTTAGCTTTTTCCCAGCAAAATCGGAGTCGGTTTGCAGTCTAGCTGGATGGTATAAGTGTTTATGGCTACAAGAATTAACCAAAATAAATCCATCAATTGAATTGTGTAATGATGATTATATTTAAAAGAGACGGCTGATAGACATATATAAAAGAAGTAGACGTTACGGTTAGTGAAGTGTAATATTAGGATAACATCAGAACCTGGCGCATGGATAACATTTGGTATGGTATAGCTAGATAGAAGGAGACTGTATCGGTGGCGGTTACCACCAACAACAGCATTCCCAAAGAGGGTTGACGTCAGGCAGGCGGCCGGTCATAAAACATAGCCAAAACTTTAGCAGTATGCCAGATATAGGCATGCTGCGCCGACCCCAAATAAATTGGGATAAGGGCAGGGGGATGATGATGAGACGTTCTGCGCCGCCCTAAATAAATTAGGATGAACGCAGGAGAATGATGATAATAAGAGATACAGTTGTTTCCACTCGCAAGCATCAAAGAATCTGTATTTTTTTTGACATTTTTGACGAATAACGCAGTGTCAGATTCGCCATCGAAACATAATTCAGTTGTACTAATTTCCTCATGATGTTTTCCTTCACCAATTTGAGTAAGTGGTAATTAATTATATAGTGCATGAGTTGGGTTCTAACCTGCGACCTTTGTCTTGATAGTATCATACCACTAGGCTATCACTGCTCTGAACAAAGAATTTTTTTTTCCATTCCTATTGAATTTATTGTTTACATACTTATACCAAAAGAAATATATATCCTCCAGAGACATAAATGAGCAGGGTACCAGGCTGCCAAAATTTGATAGGAGCTCTTTACACACAGACAATAACAGAAAAAGTCGGGCACTAAATTATATGTAGGTATGTCTTTGAGTCCAAAAGTTGATTTCGGCCTTAAATTCGGAAGTACGCTGAATGTATTCCGAATTAATATCATTGAAAGGTTCAAGAATGAATTATTCATGGACATTTTCGTGTTATTGAATTTTCAGTTTATTGTAAAAGGCGTCATGTTTCGTGTTACAAAGGTAATGTAATTTGACTAAGTAATAAGTTGATCCGTACAATTTTTAGTAACTGAATGTTCTACAAGAAATGTGTCACGGTTTTGTATGGAAGATACGACAAATCCGTTACATTTTCCCGCCACGGTAGTGAGTGACAGGCCGCGAGTTGATAAATTAAGTAGTTTAAGGTAAGTAAGTAAAAGTTGTGTTTGATTAAAGTTATATAATAAATAGAGTTATGTTTAAATAAAGTTATGGAATAGTGCATAAATAAAAAGTATTTTCCTAACCTCGGGATACCATTGCCTTGGTTGTTTTCGCTCACCGCTGAACTTCCTCGTAAATCTCTGATAGATACGCAGCCTAAACCACAATAAAATAATGGTCTCCCTTAATAGTTTAAGCCTTTAATTAATAAAATTGGCCATAATTATTAATGTTTTACTAAAGATAATTGACATTTCATTGTGTTGCATTAATATTACATCACCTCGTTGTTGGCAGAGCCCCTTAAGAATTTATCCAGGAGGCGCAGCTTTAAATCCTGCTCACAACCGTATTTTTGTATCCACGAAAGCGTTTGAAAGATTTACCTGTATTAAATCACCTCGTTAACTTTCACTATAAGTATCCCCATTCTGATAGGATGATTTTACTGAACTATGCAGCAATGAGAAAATAAAGGGAATGCTTATTAACTTGAGAACTACGCAGAACATTCAAGATACCTACCGAAGCAGCTAACAGAAGTTAGGAAAGATAAAACTACTGTAATAGTCAAAGACGAGGTAATCTTCTTCTTATCGTGGAGGTGATGAACAACCTAGTGTCAGAATTTAAACCACCCGTAAGTAGGTTCCTGACATATGATATTCCCAAGATATTGTAGAGGCAGTGCACGTAAAAGGTGTTAAATAAATAAATAAAACAAAATAAATTCAACGCTCTTGTTTTGCATATGACGTCCATGACACAGCTTTCAAAACTCTTACCAGGTCTGTGATACGATATGTAGTTATCAAAACGGTTTATTTAGACATCACAAATACCGCCTTCCTGACAGTAGACCATAAGTCGTCTGGAATACGGTCTTTGATTAATTACTTTAGGTTTTGGATTAAGATACTATTTTTTATCGCGGGAAAATGCAGAGTGCCTGCGGGAAAGGTGATTTTTATGGGTGAAACTGAGGGGTGCAGCAGCAATAATACAATACCTTATGTAGATTCGAATTGCGTAACTACAATATACGATGTCGGACCATTAAACGTACTAAAACAACTTTCATTTCATTGTAAATTCTCGTGATTTATTTTAAGAGCAGGAAATGGTAGAAAAATCGTTATCCGCTTCGGTTTTACAGCCGCCAACACATTACCAGCCCCGGGCCGTCTAATTACTCAATTTTAGTGTTAATACTGTAAAATGGTTGTGGCACTCGCAACTTCGCTGTCGCGCCGCAGCCAGGGTTGCCACTTGGCAGGTTCCGAAAAACAAAAAGTTGGACATTGCATTACCTACAAAAAGCCTAACAACTGACCTGGCTTTATCTACAGCTTTAATTTATTCATAAAAGAGTCGAAAGGAAATCAGAAAGGAAAAAGGGAGCCAACGATAACATGAGAACTGATAGAGAAGAAATAACTTGGGATGAGGAAGAACAAGAAAAGGGTCAACAGGCAGAATAAAATATAATACAAAGTTCCTATAAGATGTAGTATACATATATATTTTTTATGTTGAAAATAAATACGTGGATGAAGCAAAAGGCATATGTAAGGATATTAGCAGGTGGCGTTTTCTAGTTTCTGTCTATCCCCATGTGAAAAAGGCGTGAGTTTATGTAGGTATGTATTGTACATTCAACCATGTTCAGCACAAGCCGACATCTGGCAACCTTAGCCACGGGCAAAGTTCCAACGAACTTGTGTAAGTGCTAGATATATCGGGCGGGCGACGTTCTGTACGAGTAACTAAACGCAATCCTTTAGCGCTTGTGCATTGCTGCCCAAAGTTTTGACTGTACCCTGGTGATTTACTTTAATGAATACATTTGGGAGAGTTTGGGAAACTTATGCTGGTTGGCAGCTAGTTTCGTTTTTTTTTTTGTATTATTATATTTATGGTCTTAATATTTTACAACTTTCCTTTTCGGGGATCAATGTGTCAGTGATAAGGATTAATTTAAACTATATTTTGAAATATAATATAATTATTTTTGCTGTTACAGAGGAAAGTTTTATTTTGCTGAAACTAAGATGCTTAGTAATACTTAATTTTCATTTTATTTTTCTTAGTATAAATGAATGTATTTAACTTATAGATCAGGGAAGATAACGTGGGCTTTTCCTTGGTCTCCCTCTCCCTCCATCCATCAACATATTATCAGTATAAAACTTATAAACCAGCTCCTGGATTCATAATAAACGAATCCTTAAAAGTCCTTGACAACCTCCAAAGAGAAACGAGCGTACACAAACAGACAAACACTCATAAATATAGGAAAACAAAGATCTAATCCGAATCCATTCCTTTTTTCCCCATGAATAAATCAATTTAATATGGTTATATTGTCCTAATTTTCTTCGTATTACGAATAACCTAGAAAATGATGGTTATTCAGTTTCATTCAGGGTCCCATAACACATAATCTTGTTAACACAAATAAGATCTGGGAATACATAATATGATACCGTATTATATCTTGTCGTATTTCCTCTTGTCTCGTTTATTCTTAACGCTTTCATTGTCATGATGGGTGACGGCCGACGAGGGTGATTTCGCAAGCGTGTCAAATGTCACAAAGATGTGTTCCGCCAATTTTCTGGACATTATTAGGTATTTTTCTGTTTATATAAGTTTACGCCTGGTCTGATCTGTGTTAGATCAAATGCTTGGTGAATGGGACACAGCGACAGTATTTGGTGATAACAGAGGTGTTTGTTGCTTTTTTTTTTTATGAAATAGGGTGCAACCGAGCAGACGGCTCGCCTGATGGTAAGCGATTACTGCCACCCATGGCCACCGCAACCCCAGAGGAGTCGCAAGTGCGTTGCCGTCCTTTTAAAGGGTTTGGGCCTCCGATACCCTCACTCACTCGGCGAAACACAACGCAAGCGTTGTTTCACGCCGGATTTCTGTGAGGCCGTGGTATCAATCGGTCGAGCTGACCCATTCGTGCCGAAGCAATGCTCCCCCACGGTGAAAAAAAAAAACGGTGCTAAAAGCGTAAAACAAATCCTGCTTCTCATTTGTGCCATTTTTATAAAACGAGATTTTTAAGGTAACATTTCGCAATAAGCATTAAGCATATTATGTGTTTAATACATTGTGTTGTGTATTGATTTATGTAGCGATTTAATATCATACCAAGCTGATCATCTGGTTTGTTAAATGTAGTTACCCCCTGCGACAGTTTCTGAACACCAGATCAACTACCATCTAACCACTCTTTTCTTATGTCAAATAATAACCATGGTTTAGTCAGAAAGAACCAGACACTTTATGGTATCCTCTGAAGCATTAATTTTTTTGGAGTCTGGAAATCTTTCATGGATTTCATACCCTCTAAACTAAAACTATCCTCGAAAAAGGTCCTCAGCTAACCTTTACTGGGGTTACAGCTGTATTTGCCACGACTCCGGTAGGTCTGGCAATTTAGACAACACGACAAAAAGAAAGGTAAAAACAGAAAAGTTTCGCCGTAAGGTAAATCAATCACTCAGAACCTTTGTTAATAGCAGTAGGTAAAAAAAACAAAGGCTGCTAATTACTTAAGAGTTGATCATTATGAGGAAGATATACATTTTATATTTTAATATTGTTTTACGTATAATGGGTTATTTGCGCGAGCGTTGTCAGTCAGGGCGAATATGCTGGCCCGCAGATTCTCCGGGTGCACACCTGCAGTTAAAGTGAGACTGTTTAAAGCGAACTGTACGTCATTGTAGTCGGGGGCTCTCTGGTTCAGATATACCCAAAAGGCTTACAACGCTCTGCGGACCCAGTACAATAATGCGTTCAGGGCGATGTTACGGCCGCCACGCTATTGTAGTGCTTCGCCGATGTTTGCCGATGCACATACTGACGGTTTCGACGCCGTCTGGCGCAAGAAATCCGCCTCACTAGTGCGCAGCCTGCGCGGCAGCCCTAACACCATCCTGCGTGCGGGCCGATAGCCCGCTTGTATGGGTACTGTTAAACCGGACCAAATCACTATTAGATATTAAGTACTAACATAGATTAAGTTTTCATTGTTACTAACACGATAGACCCATAGTTGTCTGTAAATTAATAATAAATAAAAAAAAACGAATTTCTGTCTTTCCTATTAGAATCGTCTACACATTTTTTCATACGTCGGCCTTGTAAAAAGCCAGTGTAATGTTTGTGATTTTTTTTTTGTGGTCCTTATATCGGTTCTCATATTAAGTGCAACAAGGAGTTGGTGAGAGCACACCGTCAATGGCACACAAAGGCTGTACAAAGTAAAGGGGTCCGTTGACATCTTCGACGGACCATAACCTACCGGCCGGTATTGCGGTGATCCCGGAACTCCGGTAAACGTTACTGGGGGATCGTGTGGTTTTAATCGGGCATAACGACCATTACATATATCTCAACACATTTAATAAAAAAGGGGGTTTGTAATCAGCAGTGGGTGGAACGAAAATGTCAGTGTTGCTGAAGACACCATAAATATTACATAAAGATTGGACATCCCCAAGGTATCGCTAGAGGATGTTTAGAATTATCAATAGAATATGTATTTATAGCTTTATTCAACGGGCATTCAAACCAATTTTGTTAGATACCTCTTGAATTTTAAGCAATTAAATCATAAGTAAATATTAAACCAGCCCTATTAAATATTCATAATTTATATATGAGCGGTCGACCCACTTCGTTACATATTCATCAAATAATTCTTTCAAACGAATTTTAAAATGAGTAAAATTCTCTTCAGCTTAACCATAGCTTTTGGTATGTAGGTTTCTTTATTCCTTTATCCTTAATTAATGAGCGTCTATTATTCAAACATAGGCAAAATTTAATTTCGGCGAATACGATTGTATTATTCAAAATCTTTTGTATTCGTTGGTCCGTTGTTTTGAAGCAGACCGGCTTCCGGAAAATTCAGAACAAACATAAGAGTAAAAATTATTTAATATTACTTTGTAATTCCACGTATTGTGAACAGGTTAAATATTAGATTACGGATTAAATAAATATCTTGTCGGGTATCAGTACTGTTATATCAAATTATTATAAATCCTAATTTACATTGATCTGTTAAATAATAACTGATACTAGAAATGTATTTAATCGTGTGCCCTTTTTGATGGAATACCTACGAGCTGATCCATGGAATTCCCCTTTTTCCGCATGAACTCAGCACTTTTGCTGCTATAAAAATATTCTATATCAATAGGACATTATCATGTTCTAGGACATTCCTTAAAGATTCTAAAGATCAAATTTGATTCCAATACGTTCAGTAGTTTTTGCATTAACATTCAAACACAGAAACTCAAATATCCTAAACTCACAAACCTCCAAACTTTCGCATTAATAGGATTATTACTATTAGATATCATAAAAAAACATACACGATTATCCCGTAATTCAACTCACTCTCTGTTTAAAATTTATTCCATATTGTGTTTAAAATGATTATGATAAATGTTTTTTCCTGTTATATACGAGAATGTTATAGAACTAAATGGCGTCGGCATTTCTTACGACTAAAGTCACTGATCTAATATTTGCAGTATTAGTGAGCTAAACACACCATTCTATCAAAGTCGGGCTCTTATGTATTTTATATTTGTGCTTCAGAATCAATAGTCTAGAAATAAATAGAGCGCTAGTCGCTTGAAAGCTTTCGATGGAGGGCAGTTTATCGTTAAGGTTTCGTATTCAATGTTCAAGTTAAATGAGTATTATCAGTTCGTTTTATTTTTCTTGGTTTTAAATTCCAGTAACGTATAGACGAATGGATAGAATTACAGTTGCTAATTTAGGTAGTATTGTTTACCGGTTATTACTGACGGACATTGCCCAGCTAGTTTTTAACTTGAACGGAGGCCTTAGTCATGGGCTGAGTCCGCAGCGATGAATATATCTCACGAAAGCAAGAATTCTTCTTCTTATCGTATGGTTGAGGAACTAGAGGAATAACTTACTGCCAGAGTTTAAACTACCCGGCACCCGTCGGCTTCTGCGTAGGTATTAGGCTATCCCAGTCACTATTGAATTGATGGTAATTTTGTAGTACATTGCGTCGTATATTACAGCTTGTCTATGATGAGCCAAAATATTTTAAGCATACGGCGCAGTGTACCATCAATTCATTGGTAAAGAGAACTTCTCTTAGGTGTGCTAGTTTCCTTACGATGTTATTCTTCACAATTTTAAACAAGTGATAATAAAATACAAAGATGAAGCATGGTAAGAATTGAAAGTTATTGATTAGGGACCTACTGAGGGTTCTCACAAATTTCGGCTTTTCATTGAAGTGCAACTTTGTTTACTTTCAAAGCAAACTTGAGTCAGCTTCTGCTAATCAGTATTCGAAGGGGATTGCCGAGATAACTGAATAAGAAAGTTGCTTTAATATCGTAACGTTCGAATTCGTGGGGTCGACTACGAAATATAAAGTGCCTGTAGGCCCTGACTCCAGTTAAGTGTTAAGAAAAAAAATGTAAGATAAATCTTTGAAAAGCATTAACGCATGCTTACCGAACTCTAAAGAATAGCTTAGTGGTCAGAGCGCCTGAAGTATTTATCCGGGAGGCGCAGGTTCGAATCCTGTTCGCAACCTTATTCTTTTTCCATTTAATATAATAACTTTTGAGTTCGCTAAGCATGCGTTAATGCTTTTCAAAGATTTATCTTGAATTGTTAAGGTCATTGCATTCTTAACGATATTGTATTAACTGCAAATTTTGTCGTGTCGGTTCGGTCACCCGTATAGGGACTGAATTGATAGCAATGACGTCACCATAAGACGTGTTACAATATGGAAGAAGAATTCGCGGTGGTGAGCAGAGGTCGAGATGGCTTAGTGGTCAGAGCGCCTGGAGTATTTATCCGGGAGGCGCAGGAGGAATCCTGTTCGCGACCGTACTCAAATTTAATTTCCTCATTCTGTATGTTATTACGGGGTTTTCTAATGACAACATAATAGTTTAGTTATAAATATATTAAATAAGCAGACTAATGCAAAACATAATTATTTATTTATCTTTTATGAAATGCAGTTATAATAGTTATAAATTATTTATTTATCTTTTATGAAATGCAGTTATAATAGTTATAAATAAGATTAAAATCCAAGCTAAAGACAACTAAAATTGAGATAAGTGTCGAGAACTGATAACGAAATATATACTTCATAATATTGTCCCTCATAGGAATCGTATAGCGCTATTGGTAGCTATATGATGACCTAGAAGTCTGATAAACGACAAAATAATAATTTCCTAATCTTCTGTCTACTTAAGTATAAAACTTAGCTTTTTGGCGGCTATATAAGGTTCTAATTTATTAGGTCATTTCCTTTGAAAGGGGTAATATATAAGTCACATAGATTCACTTAAGCTAAGAATTAAATGGATATAACAAATTATTTGTAATTAACATAGTACTAGCGAGACGAAAACAGCTCCATGAAAGGCGGACATTAAAAAAAAAAAATTGCTGTTAATCTTTTAATTATGGCTTAAATGAATCCTTTTCACTTACACATCACGACCCCTTAAAAGGAAATTACCTAATAAATTAGGACCTTGTCTAATATTTTAATAAACCATGTATAGGAGACTGCCTTGTTGGTCTAGTAGTTCCAAGCAGGACTGCTGAGTATGAGGTTCTGGGTTCGATTCCCAGGTGGAGTAAAGTAATAGGTACTCGTTTTTCTGATAAGAAATTCTCAATAGCAGCCCAGATTTTGTAATCGGGTCCGGTAGATGGCAATAGGCTCACCAACAGTATACAACAAATAACAGTATTGGTGAAATGTGGGTGTACAACTATAGCTGTGTACACCTATGCCTACCCTGTCGGGTAATACAGGCGTGATGCTATGTATGTATAGGGTAAGTTAATTGAATTCACGTGTGAAGGAAAGTTTCCTCGAAATATCACCAGAGAATACCAATTTTCCACGAACTACACGGTTGTTATACAAGTTATCAACAGACAATAGGCATATTAAATTTGAAGTCACGTCCTCTTAAGGTCCTTAACCAACTAATGTGATTTCATTAGCTTCACACCGCACATCGGGTAGGAACCTCGTTAATTAAGGGCCGTGTTACATCAGATTTGTATTAACTGAGAGCGAAATGAATGGGTCTCCAGATTCCATCCGGAGGAGTGATAATGTATGGTTTGTCAGGGGGGGATTTAATTTATTAGGTTCGAGACAACGCTTAAATGGTTTTGGCTATCCGCGTTTCGTTTCTGTTGGTGGATTAGAAAATGGAGCATTTAAATAGGAGACACGGCGTTCACGTTTTTAATTTATGCTGTGTAAGATGTCATGCATTTATTGATGGAGTGTGCTAAGGTTTCGGTCTGCTAGAGGGGTTATACTAGGGGAGATACTAAAAGAGTTTCAAATTAACTTGCATGATTTGGGTATGTTCCAATCGTCGACACCTCTTTATGAGGCTGCTTATATCATATTTAAGTTTGCATTATTAGCTTTAGTTATTGTATGTCTTGTAATAATACCTACCTTATACGATGGGAGTGGCATGTACATTATAAAGTCGAATAAATATATTCTGCTGTTGTTTCTCCCGTGTTTTGAAACTAGATGTCAGTTGTTTTAGCCTCCCCTAAGTATTCATAGCCATCTAATGTGATATCATTGGCTTCACATCATGGCATCGCACGCACATCAGATAGGAACCTTCTTCTCTTTCTTAATTTATCGAGAACGAGAGAGTGCTGAATTGATTTCAGCTATTAGCGTATCGTTTTTGTAGGGGTTGATGGTGCAAAGCAGCGAAATTCTTAGAAGCCATGGTGTTAAAATTTCAAATCTTGCTCTGTCTTTTTCTCTAGGCTAGAAGCTATCTCCACCCCGACCCTTGGTCCACCTCAACCCTTACTAGTAACAGTCCGCGCCACTAAGCCTGTATCTTTAAATTCGTCACTACATAATAATAATCTGAATCCGATCCAGCGAGTCCCTTGCTGTCCTCTCACCAGGCCAAGCCCTAAGCCGAGGCCCATACCCCGCAGGGACTGCTCTTAGCGTGTTGTCGCCTAGTTTATAAGTTGAAAGCCTTAATTTTCTTACCTCCGAGGTTGACGTGCAAGAAGCCCTAGACAAAAATAAAAGTTAGAATTGTCGTTTTCATTGATTAAGCCACCCTAAACCCTCGAGCGGGCTTAAGAATGCAATCTATTGTCAAAACCCGGAACTTATGTAGGTTCCGACGGTAAACGTGCTTCCAGCGGACATCAAACGAACTTTTTTAATATGTACGCTCGCAGAATAGACACGTGGGTATGTTATAACTTTCTCTGTTGTTCTAACATAGCATCACGCCTGTATTCTCCGAAGGGGTAGGCAGAGGTGTACACAGTTGTACACCCACATTTCACCAGTGTTGTTATTAAGTCCTATGTAATAGGTGGTGAGCCTATTGCCATCAACCGGACACAGTTCCAAACTCCAGGCTGCAACTACGACTATAACACTTTGCCCGACCCGGGAATCGAACCCGAGACCTCCTGCTAAGCAGTCGCGCTGGGGACCACTAGACCAACGAGACAGTTTAGAAACTCTGTAGTTCTACGCAATGAATAAAACTAAAATATCTCTCCCAGTGAATAAGGCGGCTAGCAACCGTCCGTTAGTTGTCTGTGTATTAGAAACTCATAGAAGTTTACAATCCATTAGAACGAAAGACAATTAAATAAATAAAGAACACTAATATTGGCAATGAATAATCAAGGCCAATATTTTGCTGCAGGTTTTTCGCTTGTGTAGCTAATGAATTTAACAATATTAGTACAATACTTATATATGTACATAATAAATAAAAATATTTACAAAAATAAAACCTAAATTATATTAACTACACTACCACTAAAAGAAAGAGAGAGAAAAAAAATAAAAAAGGAAAAAACGTAATTTAGGCGTCGAAGTACTCCTCCGCATCGCTGTCATCCGGTAATGCACATGTTGCGTCCCACACCAAAGGCCTACCCAACTTCCAAGGCAATAACGTCATGCCGTCTGGTCTCTTACCATCGTCCCGCACCAAGCCATTGGGCTCCAAAACAGCTGGTACACCGGCGGTGGAAAGAGCCCGGCGGATAATGTCGTTGATGCTGGCGTGCCGGGCTATACGCCCCGCACTCCTGCTACAGGACAGGCCATGATGTCCCAGGCTGTCGACAGCTTCACCACAGTGGCACCGATGCGGAGCAACACAGGGAGCACCCAAACGCAGGCAAGTAGCGAGCTATTGCTATATTACTTTAGATCTTGGAATACTACTTAGGCCATATTTTTGTCCCGGTAAAATCCATAATTCCTGCGGAAAAGGCTTATTCCGCAGGTAAAAGCGAGGCTTAGCTAGGTGTACCAATATATCTATAAACAAACTGTGTCGTATCGCGATGTCGCGAATACCAAAGTACGAGCACTTTTATATCAATTAGATAATATATGTCTGCGAACTTTATTATTATGAACACGTTATAGTCATGTATATGAACAAACGTTCACATCAACAGGCTTGTCATATTGGTTGGTAATACAATTTTTTATCATTATTATAAGACATTATTATGTAATCCATACATTTATTTACCAGCACCCAATGTTATATATATATATATATATATTTAGTCAATAAATATGGATTTATTAAAGGTAGTCGTACCGTTTTATTTCTAGTAGAAGTTGGAAACAACACAACTTATAACATCAATGTATACCACATGAAGCAATAAACTTTCTGATTTCTGAATCAAGCGCTATTGGTTTTGAATTCGATAAATCTTCGTAGTACATACGTGAACCTATTTATACTATAACAGGCATTTCACCCGAGCCAATCCGGCTTTACTCCCTAGTAAATAAGTAAATAGTTGAAATCGCTCCTCGTTTGAAATGAGACTGGAGTTCGTTGGATTGTTTGATCGTCCCTCCGCGGGGAATAATCATCTTGGCACCTCAGCTATTTGCAATAAACGCCTTGTACTTAAAGGCTCTGATTCAAGAACCGATCAAATACCGGATTTTCTTGTACCTAATCGATAAGCGTTTATTACTAGGGAAGTGCTTATAGTTTGACGACGGCGACGACTGATGACGGTGCGGTTGGCGCAGTGGTCGAGAGACCGGCTGCTGCGTCGCGTGCCGCAGGTTCGATTCCTGCACGGAACAAATATTTGTATGGTCTACAGATAATTATTCCGGGTCTGGGTGTGTGTGCTTGTGAGATTATATGTCTGTAAACGCACCCACGATACAGGAAGAAATTCCTAGTGCGGGGCAGTTTTTTCAAACAAAAAAAAAACAGGTCTGTTGCAGTTTTTGGTTGGTAAACGATCGTTTAGGTTGAAAAACGCTTCGTCAATCTGTGGATCTTCAGTTTGTCCACCTGTCCTCTAGAAGTATTTTCATACATGTGTCTGCTTGCTTTATAATGAACGTAATCAGTCGGTTCAAGTTGTTGAAACTAAATAGCAGTCGTTAAACCAAGTTAGAGGCAACACTTACACTTGTTTCTTTTATCAAAAACGGATCTACGTTTGGCCACCAACTCGCGTGGTGGTAAGCAATGGTCTTGCCGAGGATGGTGGACATCGATCCAGAAGAAATCTATTCACTCTAATCTTGAAGGAATTCAAAAATAGTAAAAGATTTTTTAATCAAACCTGTGGTATACATACAAACATGTGGGATTAAAAAATCTCATTTTTTAAGTCGGACCACAAAAAACATTGTAGGCCCCTAATTTCTTTCGTACCTACATTTGATTTCTTCTTCTTGGTTTATTTCGTGTTATATTTATTTCATAATTTTGAGTTAATTTCTTTTTGAAGTAGATTAAATGTTTTTAAATTTATTTTTTATTACTATTCAATGATAATTGAATCTTAACTGAATCGTAAATTACCTACAGCCCACCCGTTGGCGACCTATTGATTTTGTGGAAGCCATTCCTTCCAAGAATCTCCATGGACCCTATCTATCGTTTGAAAACTCGCTTGGTTACCTTTACGAAATCCTTCATCAAATTTGATCGTAAGTTGATTAAGTACAATACAGAAACTTCGTAGGTAATCTATTATCAGCGATTTAAAGTATTCTTCAAGAATTCTGACGAGACTATTGATTTTATTTGAAACGCGTATATAAGCTACATAAGGGCAAGAGGCAATGGGATGAGCCGCTTTGCAGTTTGACACGGAAGAATCGTTACGTCAGTCAATACTGCAGAGCGTGCTCGTCTGCTTGCCGTGGGAGAATGGGAGTCGGGCCTTTGGCTTCAAGCACTTCCGTCACCCAACATAGGTACAATGCTGGATGACGGAACTTTTCACCTCGCTACTTGCCTGCGTTTGGGTGCTCCCTGTGTTGCTCCGCATCGGTGCCACTGTGGTGAAGCTGTCGACAGCCTGGGACATCATGACCTGTCCTATAGCAGGAGTGCGGGGCGTATAGCCCGGCACGCCAGCATCAACGACATTATCCGCCGGGCTCTTTCCACCGCCGGTGTACCAACTGTTTTGGAGCCCAATGGCTTGGTGCGGGACGATGGTAAGAGACCAGACGGCATGACGTTATTGCCTTGGAAGTTGGGTAGGCCTTTGGTGTGGGACGCAACATGTGTCGACACCCTTGCTCCATCGCATCTTCCCAGCTCGGCTGGCTGTGCTGGCGCCGCTGCTGCTGCTGCAGAGACTCTCAAACGGCGCAAATATAGCAACCTTATCGGCTGCTACGACTTTGAGCCGTTTGGAGTCGAAACGCTCGGGTCATGGGGTCCCAGTGCCCGCCAACTTTTCAAAGGAATTTCTGGCAGACTGGTCGACACTTCGCGTGACCAGAGGGCTGGCCTGTTTTTTGGTCAGAGAATTAGCATTGCCATTCAACGTGGCAATGCTGCCAGTCTTCTGGGCACATTACCGGATGACAGCGATGCGGAGGAGTACTTCGACGACTAAATTACGTTTTTTCCTTTTTAATTTTTTTCTCTCTCTTTCTTTTAGTGGTAGTGTAGTTAATATAATTTAGGTTTTATTTTTGTAAATATTTTTATTTATTATTAACAGATTAGAAACACATTTTATACTAAGTTTTATCTAAATCCCTTTAGTAGTTTCTGTGCGGTTGATCTTGTTGTACATACGATACAATATACCTTCATAGGTTAAGTAGAGAAGTAACTGATACTTAACAGGGGTTGAACAGGGGTGTTCGTTAATGAAGAGAAAAGTTTCCCCCTGATCTCACATCTTTCCTCTATAGTTTGCAAGACGAGAGCGTTAAAACTAGAAGCACAATGTTCCTGAACAAAGTTACTCTATAAAATGCACTATTACTATTGAGGGTCTCATAGCTTTCTGAAATTTTTGGACTGGGCTATGAAACACAGAGACCGATTAGTTTATGGATATCGAACTGTTAGAAACATTTTATTATAATCTAACTTTGTTGGGTCGTTCAATTCCCTACAATATGGTTCATTTGGGTGATGCAGGTATGCACAGGGATGCACAGTTGGGACTAGTCATCTCGAAACAATTAAGACAAAAAAATAATGTTGAACTATGTTTTTTACTCTTCCCGACTGTTACCATATGGTGTTGTCACCCATTTTCTACTCATCCACTTCACACTATCTTTTACATCTGTGTTGAAAACGTCGCATGTCACTATATCCTTATGCACTACATCTATCTACTACCTAGGTTTTAGGTCTCTCTCGGGATTTCTTACCCAGGATGAACAGTTGCAGTGTTACCCACATTTTACCCAAATAATCCCGTGGTCTCCTTCTTACATTGTTCTTACAATGCATATTATTTTCCAATGAAAACAGTATAGCCAATACCTGTTGAAAAAGAGTAACCATGGAAATTCTTGACTGTTTTTCTCCATAGTGCTCTACATTTTAGAACGTTACGCTTCGAGCATCTGATAATTCAAAAGTGCCCGTAAATGATCTAATTGAAATAAACGATTTGACTTTGACTTAATATTGGACCTGTGATTTGCAGGTTAATCCCTGGGTCCCGGTTGTTGTCAATAAATGGCAGTCATTAAGCGAAGTCAGAGGATTTCGGGTGGTTTGAACAGTTCAGATACCTGCAATGGCTTGTTGCTAAATTGATCCTTTGTAAACAATTGATCTGCGAGGTTTAGTCGTTGCCGGGCAGACGTAGTCCACCGTCCGTTATTTACACAAGATTGGGTTTGATTTGTGAAAAATCTGCCGTGTGTTTTGTGAAATGTGTGTAATGGTGGAACGGTGGCTGCGGCTTGGAGATTATGTCATGTCAGTAGTATAAACAATGGGGTGCGAAATTATAAAAGCGACAAAATTTTGATTACAGGGCCTGCAGGTTCAAACATTGCTCACCACAAAAAATAACTTTAGTTCACTGTAACATCAAGTAATGAGTACAATAGTATCAAATAACAATGTTAAAGTTAGGTAATGATTATTGTCTTATACATATCAAACCCTATACACAATCTGCAAGGAAACCGCAACCATATTGAGTTTTGAAGGTCGACATTTTTATACGGAGCCGTACAAAAAAATCCACTAATTCACCATGAATTCGTTTAATTTAAACCCTTTGAGTAGAGTTGAGCATTCGCCATGGGAACGTTCGATTACATTACACGTAATTGAGTCCACAGAGGTACTATTTTGCTTACGCTGCAAGTAGAGGGTTGCGAGATTAAATATAGTGCTGCATTGATTCTCTTAATTTATAAGATTCCTTTTTGTATTGATGTAATTAATATGCGTCACACTTTTGATTTTACGTCACTCAACGTTGCTTATTATGACAAGCACTAGCATTAATTAGCGTATGGTGTTACTGCAAGATGCCAAACTGAGTTGTGTTCACACAGCCAGAGATCAACGTCCGTCAATCGACATCTGGAGTTAGTGTGTTCAGATCCTCCAGACCTCCTGAGAATCTTCTGAAGGGACAATTCTCCACTATGTGCCCGGTGGTTTGAACGGGGCCCAGTAATTGCATACGGAACAGTCTGTAGCGCCCATTTGTGCAAGTGATAATAATTGCGCCTGGCCACACCTGTGCCGATCCAATTAAGGTTGGACAACAATTTGCGATATTCTAGGAAGCCAGGTTGTTCGATGGTATGTTTAAAGATCACAAAAACCACTGATAGACAGTATGATTGGCTCTGTATATAATTATTTATTGTGCTTTTAGTCGTGTTGGTATCCCGCTAAGCAAGGATGGGAGACTTATAAAAGATGAATCGCCACAATCTATCCTTCGTAACCTAACAATGATATCATTACTACACCATGTTAGTAATTTAATTGCTGTACTTAAGATGGTAAATATCCTAACGTAATGTAGTCTTAGCTAAAACTTGACATAACGCGTTTTATGTCTCGTTAACGGCTATGTTGATAAACCCCATGCTATGTGGCTTTCGACGTAAAAACTATTTGCCGACAGTTTACGACATGTGTACACACATTAGCGTTTTATGGGAAAACAGAATTCCGAACAGAATGGACACGCTGTTTATTGCGTTTGTAGCTAAATTGGGTTAAATGTTCTTCCTGACTTTACTACAGGTCGACAACGTGTAGCTGAGAGTTTTATTTGGACCAAAAGTCTTTCCCAAACTTTTTATTGTTATGTGAAGAAATCCATCATGCATATTGTGCCGGACTCCTATCGCCTAACTATTGTTCTCCTAATGAAGAATGCCTAGAAAGAGGCTAATGCCTGTGCTTTTAGGATCGGAGCTGCATTCGGCATAGTCCAAGAATATGGTCCCTCCAAGGAGTCAACGGCTCCCGTCACTATGTTCAGGAAGCCCACAGTTGACCATTGAATAATATCCTACCCATTAAAACCTTGGAAGTGTTGAACTCTTTCTCAACTACAAATAGTATTAACACATCACCATGGCTATAAAATATACACATTGCACCAATAAGATAATTTAAGGAAATGTACAAAAAGTATGAGGTGAATTGATGGCAAATCTTTATTACAAAACATCTCAACGCCGTAACCATATTTTATATTGTACGTCCTGTCATCCGAATGCTCATAAAATATCCATATAAATTATATGAGCAGTAATGAGTAATCAGTGATGTTAATTATATCATCATCCCCCCTGCCTTTATCCCAATTTATTAGGGGTCGGCGCAGCATGTATACTTCTTCCACTTTCTAATTGTTTTTGAAATTGCATGCTGTTAAAGTTTTGGCAATGTTTTATGACTGGCCTGACGTGAACCCTCACTGGGAATGCTGTTACCATACCAAATGTTATCTATACGCCAGGTTCTGATGTTATCCTACTATCACACTCCACTAACCGGGCTAGTAATGATGTAATGTATGTGTCACTAGCTTCAGTGATGTTAATAAATAAATAAAATAAAATAAAATAAATCTAGGAAAGGCCTGTACTATTGATGTAGTGGACGCAATACTGTGGAACAGATTCTGAACTTAATTCCCGGGTCAACCAGAATATTATTAGGCTGTTTTTTGTTAGAACTATTTTTGTAGCAGCCTGTCTGTCCCGGTAGATCGCAATATACTCGTTACGGTGAAATTTGGTACCCGTATCTCTTAGGTCTCTGTTTAGTCCTCCGGAGAATACAGGTGTAACGTTATTTTATATAACAGTAGTTAGGTGGGAAGCCCACTTATGGAATATTAAATTATAATATCACGCCTTTATTGCCCGAGGGAGTAGGCAGAGGAGTACCCAGCTATAAACCCATATTTCACCAATACTGGTATTAAGTCCCATGAAATAGCCTAATAGGTGGTGAGTGAGCCTATTGCCATCAACCGGGTTCAATTCCAAATAGAAATTTTTTATAACATTTTGCCCAACTCGGGAATCGAACCCAGGACCATACTCGGCAGTGGCCTTTGCAACGACTAGACAAATGATCCAATGAAATATAAGTCTATAATGAAATCTTACTCTATCAAAAGCTCCAATTTTGAGCAGGTAAAAATACCAGAGTTCAGGAATTCCCAATAGTGTTCTAAAGACGGTACAACGTACAAGAAATTCGTTTATTAAATGCCGTGGTTACGACCCGTAACCGATAGCACTCTATCCACAATCCCGTCGTAAAGTTGTTAGTAGAAGACGGAATTGGATCTCTAATACAATCGTATAACGTTCTAAGGTGTTTGTAAAGTGGTCACGTCACTATAATGGTATATATACTCAGCCGTCGGTGTAGGCAGATAACGATATATTATTATCCGTCTAATGACTTTCTTTTTTCACATGGTTGATGAACTGCCTCGTTGGTCTGAGCGTGAGGTCTCGGGTTTGATTCCCGGGTCGGGCAAAGTGTTATTGAGTATTTCTGTTAGACAATTCTCAGTAGCAGCCCGAAGTTTGGAATTGTACCCGGTAGATGGCAATAGGCTCACCACCTATTTATTACATGGGACTTAATAATAGCATTGGTGAAATGTGGGTGTACAACTGTGTACACCTCTGCCTACCCCTTCGGGGAATACAGGCGCGATGCTATGTTATGTTAGATTATGATGAACAACGTAGTGTTAGAGTTTTAACCTCGTGGGCTTCTGATATGCCTCAAAGAAGTGTCCTTACAGGCATTGCACAAGGTCGCCTGGACCTGGTCTCTTAAGAGGATCCAGACTTTCCCTGCAGATGCCGAAGGGGGGGGGGGGTGGATTTAGTGCGCTAAAAATCCCACACTCCCCTCTCTTCCTCAAAGACCGGTGCTTTTTGTAGGTTTCCCACCAAAATAAAGGGTTCTAATATCATCAAGAACATCTCTCAGATGTGCTGGTTCAGTTTACGCACATAATATCGAAATGTCGTTGGTGGCCTTAGACTCAAAGTAATCAAATAATAATATAGAGATTACAAGGTAATATACGGGCATTGGACTGAGTAGTACCATTAAACAGTACTTATGAAGTTCCAAACGGCTGTGTTTCTACCATATAGAGTAAAACTGAGTCCTTTATTACGTCTGAGGACGATTTTCTCCGTTACTACTGATTGAATTTATTCGGGTTCCCGCTGATAAATAGACTGTCTCAAGAGTAGGGTGGGTATACGTAGGTCTATATATAATATAGCATTGGACTGATTTGTACGTACACGAAGTCGGAAAAAAGTAGTCCTCATCACATGGGCGGGCCAGCTATTAGAGGATAACTTTCATTGAGTTGACTGCCTCGTTGGTGTAGTGGACGTGAGATTCCTAGGTCGGATAAGTGTTATTGGGTTTTAGCTATTACAAAATTCTCAGTAGTCGTCTCGAGTTAGTGGTGTGACACCCCCGTGCTCCGGAGAGCACGTAAAGCCGTCGGTCCTGAATTCTCTCCGGTTGTGTCGGATTCCCGTACCATCGGACTATGAGAGTGAAGGAAGAGGTAGTGCACCTGTGTTTGCGCCTACACATGTGTACTATAATATCTCCTGGGTACTTTGCTAATCTCTGTGGACCGAAATACGGTCGGGATGAGTAGATATTTAATCTAAATAACAAAATCTTAAAACATAAATATAGTCTATTGCTAAATAATGCCTCTTTTGGTATTCACACATTTTCCCCACACGACACCACTTTTGAACGTTGCAGATAAAAGAGTACATTTCCTGTTTAAGAGCCCGATTTCACTAAAAGCATAAACGTGTTTCCGCCTCAAGACTCTATTCATATCTGCATGATAGTTCAACAAAAAAACTTTTATTTTTTATCTTTCTTACATGGTTATAAACCAAACTTAGTATCAAAAGTTGTTAAAGCTGCTCAGAGGCTTTTTTTTTATACCACTAACGGAAACCGCATCAGGCAGTAGGTTTCCATAGCTTAAGGACATTCTCCTAAGTTTTTTCTGTGCCCGACAGGGTCCATAATGCTTCTGTATTTTTATATTTTTAAGACCATTTATGTACATTATGGAACGCAATAAATGATTGATTGATTGAGGTAACGTGCGTTGGAGACTTCCATTGCATCGGTTATATGCGGACAAGAAACAGTCCCGTTGCCAACACAATGGTTCCGCGACTTTGCTCGCCGTTAAGAATACATACCACACTACAAAAGAGCAGTGTTAATTGGGATTCACATTCTGCATGCTAATACTTTCCCAGTCGGTCCATTCTTTCTCTTAAAACTTAGCTTTAAGATTACTTTAATTTTGAATCTATTGACCCGGGACCGACGCGATGGCTTAACGTGCCAATGCTATTAGACGGACGCACAATGCTTTTGCTACTCCTATCCTCAAAATAATTGCGCCAATCATTTACCGACCAGAGATTACAACGGTATACGACACGATAACTACGATATAAATATTGATTTTGTTACCAAAGTTACTTGTTGAAACATCCTGGCCTAGATATGGTCTGGCTTTGCTGGCACCATTCGTATCAACGGCCGTCAAAACTTGTTATCAGATGAAGTGTCTTCCTTGCACTGTTGTCGCATTTATCTTGAACCAAAGTGACAACATTAATTTTAAGTTAAATGTTAATATCAATACTCATGAAGCTGTAAAGTATAAACTTGCACAAATACGACGTCTTCGCTTTATTAACATTTATGTTGGAAAATTTTATATGATATTCAAATGCATATTTTCGATTCAGACAGACATACATATTCAATGTGTTTTCTTTTATTTAACGTCGAGAAGGGTTTTGAATTTGCTTCAAGAATTACGATGGTAGGTATTTTTAAAACATATTGAAGTAGGTACTCACATTTTCTATTTTATTTTACTGTTCTTCATGGAGCGGAACGCGTAGTTAATAAAGAAGAATTATTATTGACCGCTGTTCCAGTAAACTCAGGTTTTAATCTTTCTTAAGTATCTTTAAACCAATAGAATTGTTTTACGACCTCTTTGAAGAATGACGTCGTGGAATCGTGGGCTATCCAATCAGTTGAAATACCTTTCAATCTTATATTACCTATTTTACTAGTCATTATATTTGCAAAACTAACTTCAACTCGTGTTTGTTGATCTTTTTTTTTTATTATCTTTTTGGCTTGCTTTTGACGGCCATCTCGCCTGATCTTAAGCCATAGTGCGGTGCTGCTCAATGACATGAAGAAAAATTCATATAAAAAAAGGTAATTCATATAAGGCGGGGTACACACGAGCAATTGCACAGCAGCGACCATGTGGTCAGGGGCAAACGGTGGATTACTATATTCATATATTTTGTAGGGACGAGCCACGCATGTGCTCGTGGCTGGACCTCTAATTACAGCAGACATCACGACGTGCTACTTAGACTCATCACCGAATTTACAAAACGTCTCATTGGCCACTAAATCGTCGGCCAACCTTTCTCTCACCACAATTCTTGTTAATCTGTAGTTTATCCTGTAGGTTTTTGTTAGTTAGCTTATAATCAGTAGAGCAAATTCATTTTTTTTTCATTCAAACAGACACCAATACAATGTTTACTTACAGTATTAAGAAAGAAAGAAAGAAAAATCTTTTTAGAAACACAGATACACACACACATAAAAAGAAAATCACACACAAACAAGTAGTAATAGAACTGCACACATTAGTGTTGAACATCAATAGAAAAGTCAAAAACGTATTCTGCAGCACAAGACACATTTAACTCATTACATCATCACATTCGGTATTTAGTTATTATTCATTACAATAACTACAGTACAATTGTGAATAAAGTGTAAACATTCACTTATTTGCATAGATTCAACTAATCTAAAGCAACTAAACCTTCTTTACGGGTATCGCGAGTGGCTCATATGTGCCCAGCCTAAGGGTACCTATATACTTTCTGGCGACCAAGTAATAGAAGTTCTCCATACTATTGTTTTCTTCCTAATACATGAATTTTTATGTGACTTGAAGTTCTAACGGCATCCACCGTGGAGAAAGTTTCAAAGATAATTAAATAGGGAAGTTGTTTTCTAAAACATTTTTATTTAGAAGACTTAGAAGTGTCATTGTTTATTCTTGTTAGAGTTCGTAGGAGTTCTTGTTTCTTAACAATTAGTGTCTCTGGATAGCTTTTTTCTACTTTAACCTTTTATTACCCAATTCAATTGAGGAGGATATGGCAATAAGGGCCCCCTTTATGGTCTTTATGAGTGACTGTCTTATGAGTTCTCTAGCTAGGAGAGTAACATCTGCATCTGAATACAATTAAGAAAATTTATTAGTGTTTAGTGCCGTATGTCGTACATTTTAATTTAGCCCAACCAAACTAAACTTTAGAGCATTACTGTATTAAATTACACTACATACTTGCCTAAAATAGTCCTGTCTCTCTCTTATAGTATCTAATTGTTTGTAAAGGACAGCTGTAATTTTAGCTAAGTTGAGCAACATCAGAACTTCCGTCAACTGGTTGAATATAAAAAACATAGCATCATAGCATCACACCTGTATTTCCCGAAAGAGTAGGCAGAGGTGAACACAGTTGCACACCCACATTTGAACAATTATCAGGTCATTATTACAATGTAATAGGTGGTGATTATTGCCATCTACCGGGCACAATCCCAAACTCTGGGCTGCTTTTGAGAATTTCCTAACAGAAAAACTCAGTAACTTTGCTCGACCCGGCAATTCAACGGTTGAATCAGACCTCCTGCTCACCAGTCACGCTTGGAACCACTAGACCACAGAGGCAGTTTAAAAAAACCCTGAATTATGAAGAAGAGCTTTATATTTTTGTGGTTGCAATAACAGTTTCCAGTTTGTTTTATTTTCAAGGATCATGGGAATAACGTCATTAGTAGATAACTTTCCGCTCCGGCGAAATGTTTTCACTAAGGGCTTATTAGTTTTCCGGGAAGGGTAACCCCTTGTGATTATCCGGCGTACATTCAACCTTTGTGCCGGGTTCAATCGTAATTCTTTTAGCATAACATCCAATTTAAGTGTTTAAATTAAATGTAAGCATTGCAATTTTTATACCGTCATAATAGTCTAGTGATTGCTAGCGCAGCTGCTTATTTAGATTAAATGAAAGCATTGCCATTTGTATACCGTCATAATAGTCTAGTGATTGCTAGTGCGGCTGCTGAGCATGAGGTCTTCGGTTCAATTCCCCGGTCGATAAAACGTTATGGATTGTTCTGTTAGTTATAATAAAGTTAGAAAAACAGGCGTGATGCTATATTATGTTACAATTGTATACATACAGTACTTGGCACGTAACTTGGTAGCTTCCAAAGATAGGGTTAAGCTAGATTGATTGAAGATGATTGATTCATACGTGCCAGCTGTTGGGACAAATCTACTCTAACTTGCAAGACCCTTTCCTCAAAAGGCTATTCCAGATAATAGCCTACATTACTCTCGCATTATAGAGATAAAAGAAACCTTTGAGTTTCATTCGGACTTCTTACTCAAAAGTCGAAAACAATGACCTCAGCCCTCATTAAACAGAAACAAACATTTAGGAGTAAGTTATTGAAAGTAGATCATTTATCAAACAAATTTGCCTAGCCTCTTTCCAACTTTATTGCGGTCGGCTTCCAGTCTAACTGGATGTACCTTATTTCTAGTATTTTGCCTGGAGCGACTGCCAAATCTAAATCTTACAACCCAGTTACTGAGTAACACGATATCTCGTGGTAAAACGGGTTGTTAGACTTTTAAAAATCTGACTACCCGTAACGGCTGTCATAGATTTTAATTTGGTAACCGAGACCGACGGTGACGGACGTGCTCTACGAGGCATTATTTATACTTTTTTTTTTCTGTAGATAAATAAATATTTTAAAGACACTTTTACAAGTCATTTTAATAAACTAGATGCAAATGTTATAATTGTCACCCATCGATAGATCAACCGCAACAAAATCTCGATCGGTTGATTCGGCTGTTACTCAGTCACGAGTTCCTCTATGATGATTTATCATCGCAATTAGTATGATTATGTACATTGCAATTAAAACAATATATATATATATATATATTAATAATTATTGGAATAGTCGGATGTCGGACGAGTGGTGGGCAAAACTGACCAATGACTGGAGTGACGTCGCGGCAGGTCCAGGAGGAAATGGCGGGGCGAGCTAGACACTTGGACAATGATAGGATTGGCCACAGAAAGCTTTAAATCGACAGGAATGGAAGGATAGTAGAGAGGCCTTTGTCCTGCAGTAGTAAGACCATGGCTGATAATAATATTAATCATATGATTGCAATTAGTTCGACTTAGCAGTTGAACCACTAGAACACCAACTTTAACGCAATATAAAATAAAGTTTTTCAGTCTTTAGAAAGGTTCATTCAATTCTGCATTCAAACTTAGAAAACTTGTTAACTCGTGCACCGCGTATAAATTCATTGAACATAACTACTTACTCAGAATATATTTCATTAAGTGAACCTCTATATAAAAAGCCTCATTTTTCTTAATTATGATTCAAATTAGTTTCGTTTCTGTACAGCATTTTCCTGCTTTAGTCTTTTGTGGTACAACTGTACAAGTATAAATTATCCAAATTCCACGCATAATAGTGTGGCCACAGTAAAGTAAGGAATTTATTTCATTCGTGTCTCTCAATTTGTATGAAAATGGTTAAATATGATAAAACATTGTCTCCTCGGCGAAGACCTTCGGTTTCAAGGCCAGGCTTTAGTGTTAAAATATCTCTGAAGCATTATTATGCATCACTGCGCGTGTTAACATGAATGTATGAAATAATAATTTTTGAAATATATACACATGTGGGTGCCTGTCTGTTTGTCTATTGAATTGTTTTATTTTTTGAAATAATCTAAGTAATATTAATATATAATAGTATATACGAACACTAAAGTTATAATTATATTATATTGAGTTATAGTTATAAAGTTATAATAGTATTTATCCGGGAGGCGCAGGTTCGAATCCTGCTCACGACCGTATTCTTCTCCCATTTTTTTTTTAAGTAATACTAGCTCGTACTAGAATCACACCACAAAGTTAGGAAGATTTCTCATGAGGTTTTATTCATAAATATGACTTGTGACGTGAAAAACAATGTATTAAGCATGAAAAATCGAAAAGTGTTGTACTTGTTAGGCTAAAAAAGGTAAAAATTATATATATAAGTACATTGCTTTACAATATGTATATATAATGCATTCTAAAATGTATTCTTTGCTTATAATTTAAACATGTTTAAGACACATTTTTGAAGATACGTATTTTTATTTTTGAATGTTAATATTTAGTATCTATAAATTATAACCCATACTAAGAATGTTTACATAAATATCAAGAGTCAAAACAAAACTATAAGACGGCAAAGAACAATTTAGTATAAATTAATTAATAAACACGCAAGCGTATCCGTGCCTTCTATTAGTTAAGACTATTATGACAAATGAATGGCTCAGTTCAAAGTCAGGGCGCATGTTAATAGCTAGAATACAAGATATTAATCGTTATTCGGAGTATGTCGCATCCGTAAATACTTGTCTAGCGCGATTTGCATCTATAATTTCGTACAAATATATCTTAGCATGTTCCAATGTATTTCCGGGCCACAGTTTAGGAGTTGGTCCAAATGTTCGGCCATTTTACTTTTCCTAAGTACTTACGTAACTTAGAAGTGGAAGCATTTTCAAGAGCCCTGTTTTAATTAAGTTTAGTCGTATTTTTTGGTTTGTTCGTAGTTTTTATGAGTTCATGAATTTTTCGAGATATTATGAAATTAAAAAAAATAGGTGGCCTATGGGTAAACTTTATAATTACTTAATTAACTCAACATAAAAAGAAAACAAAAATAAACATCCTGCCTGATAGGTCTAGTGGTCCCGAGAGCGACTGCTGAGCAGTCATGGATCCAATATCCAGGTCAGGCAATGTTATCAGGTTTTCTTTAAGGAAATTCTCAGTAGTAGCCCGGAGTTTGGAATTATGCCAGGTGATGGCAATAGGCTCACCATCACATGGTACTTTAATTACAGCATTGGTGAAATTATACAAACTGCTAATCTCAACTACATGTTTGTGAATCTAAATCTTGGTAAGTTTTATGTATCTATACTATCTGTGTACAATATGTGATTCTATATTCAAAACAAATCAAGTTGGAGTCAAATGTACAATTTCTGTGATGTCTCATAAAAACCGAAGAATAAATGGTCCGAATCCTGCGTTTGTCCGCATTGTTTTATTTAGCCTCGACTTATAGGTACAATAGTCCCGGAGGTTGAAATAACCTTATTTCCTCTGTCTGTCTGTCTTCACTTTGTTGACGGTTTTGCTACTTAAACTGAATACATACAGACAGCTATTTATTATTCAGATAACGAATAAATACTTAGGTATTCAATTTTAATTCCGGATATTCCTATTAGCACGTTATAATAAAATTTTGTTATTTTTTTGTTATGGCCTCTTGCAGAAACCCAGAGGGGTTTTTGTCTGCGTAACCGGACAATACCTAAGGCGAGGCAGTTTGGTGCCTCCAGCCAGAGCATATTTCAAAATACTACAAATTAAGCAACAACGCTAAGGGCGTCCCCTGTGGGACACGAGCCCTGGCTTAGGGCGTTGCTGGGGGGACAACTAGGGACTAGCTGAATCATATCAGTTTCCTTAGTATTAAGGGACAAATTTAAAGGTACTGGCTCAGCGCGGGCCGGCTCGAGCAAGGGTCGGGGCGGAGATGATGAGATTTTTCGCGACGAGGCGTTCGAGCACGTCGGAGTGTGCTTGTGAATTTGTTGGATTCTTGAGCTATACCATTTTGAGAGATTACTAACAGTATTATAGTTTATGAGGGACTCGTGGCTAAGTTACAGCCGCACAGATTGATTGATCGCGGTTAAGCTGAGATTGCCGCGGTCGGTCTGTGTTTTTGTGACCATCATTTCAATTCGAAACCCCTACGTGCCTCAGAGAGCACGTTAAACTATCGGTCCTGGTTGTCAAATGAAGATCTATGACAGCCGATTCGGGTAGTCAGATGCCTGAAAGTCTTACCCCGAGATAAAGTGTTACCCAGTAACTGGCTTGTGGAATTCAGATATACAGTCGCTCCATGTAAAATACTGATTTTAAGCTACATCCGGTTAGACTGGAGAGTGACTGGAAACTTAGATGGGAAAAGGCTGGGCAAATTTATAGATACTAGCTACTTTTTAGTTTATAATCTGTTCCTACTTAAATGTACTCTCTTTCAGTTTTCTTCTTGTTAAAATAAAATATCTAAAAGAACCCTTTAGGGAATGACACGGAAAAGAGATCCGGTGTTTTTTAGATCCGCGTGGGAAAAATAGGCCCCTTTTAACACAAAATAATCTTTAATATTTCACGAGCACTTCTTAGAATATCTTTTTAATTAACTTATTATAATTCCATTTATTTCGCTTAGATGAAGACGCAAATACAGTAATAAAACAGTCAACCATGATCCGGAATTAAATAATCATCTCATTCATTATGATTACCTACCTTACAAAAGAGGCGGAATCAAGTTAGGGAAAAACGTAGTGCGAATTCTCAATATCGTGAAAGGTAGGCGCCATTTTGTCTCGAAGGCCATTCACCTAAAAGTTTTCGCTGATATAGATTCATAAACCCAGGACATTGAGCTAAAATCTGATAATTTTTTCGGATAATGTATCGACTTTTAAAGGCTTTTAGGTACATTATAAAAAACCCTTAAAATCACGGTCTTTAGAGACATTGACAGCGCGGTTGGCGTAGTGGTATTTGTATGATCTATTATGTATGGTCTGGGTGTGTGTACATGTGAGATTATGTGTCTGTAAACGCTCTCACGTTACAGGAAGAAAATCCTAATGTGGGGCAAACATTCTCAGACGTTTCATTAACAAAAAAAAAAATGCGTTGTCGATGTTACATACATTCACAAGATTAGATCTGTACCCGTGCATATTTATAGAACAAATGATAAAAAATATGCTTCATATCAGCCATAGATCGTCCACTGCTGAACGGCCTATGTTCTTCCTCTATAGATTTCCAATAGGAACGGTTATAAAATATTCTTAATCATGTAAAATTGCTTTAAATAGCCAAATTTTCACTTCGGAACATTTGCGAGTTTTTTTAGAATAAACCCCCAACAGATCTTAACGGGGTTTTTGGTACTATAAAAGGACGGAAAATTCTTGTCTATTTTTCTTCTGCCCTTGGTCTGGGCAGTTACGTCAACTCCCCAACTATGGTTCGCCTAAAATCTATCCACTCTACATAAGAGTGAATAGATATATTCTGGATATACGCGCTCCATCCTCGGCCACACCGTCACTTACTATCAGGCGATTTGGGGGCCAAACGTAGATACACTTTCGATAAAAAAAAAAAAGAACTATAGTGGGCACCAAAGTATGAGCACGTCACGCTGATTTAGGGCCGAATTCACCATTCAAACTAAATGCGATCAGGTCAAGCTGAATTCAGTTCACGCGTTTAACTGAGTTCACAGCTCCAGTTTGCATTTCACCAACATAAACAGAACGCAGTTCAAGCTGAACACAGTTTAGGTTTGTGAACGCTCAACTTTCGACGTTCAGCTTATCTAAACGTGTTCAACAGCGGACTTGTCAAAATATTGTTTATTAGAGAATATTGATTTTGTTGTTATTTGACTTAATTATGATATTACGATATTTTATAAACAAGATGAGTTTCCCATAAATATGTAAGCAACCAAAATGCTTAATTCTATAATAATTTGTTTAGGAAATCACGTCTCAAAATCGTTAATAATTGTAACAAAATTTACATTATTTATCCAAGTGAACTTCGTTTTCGTAAACGTGATCAAAATGTAGCTGGTAAAATCAGCTTGACGTAAACTTAAGGTAAAAGTAGGTTTTTAATGGCAGCGGTGAAATCGGCTCTTAATGGTACGAGGGATTTCACTTGACTTCTTTTTCGAGAACTCTGTCCGAATGTCTCCGGGACGCTTTCCACAATCCGGGGAGTTCCAGATGGTTGACAGCCCTACCCAAAGGCAATTTGGTTTCAACGTATTTTTACATACTTCTGCGTTGAGGGTCGGTTTCTGACAAACAGAAACTGTAATCAACTTCATAATTTATTTCACTTAGAGTAGGTATGAAATGTAAGGATGTAACAATTTGGTCTTCTGGTCCGAAGCGCGACTGCTGAGCATGAGATCTTGGGATTGATTCCCAGGTCGGGCAACGTGGTAATTGGATTTTGTTAGGAAACTCTCAGTAGCAGCCTGGTGTTTGGAATTATCCACGGTAGATGGCAATAGGCTCACCACCTATAAAATGGGACTTAATAACAGCATTGGTGAAATTTGGGTGTACAACTGTAACTGTGCACACCTCTGCCTACCACTTCGTGGAATACAGGCGTAATGCTATGTCATGTAACAAATATTCACAGGTATTCACGTTTGTAATTATTAGGCGAGGTGAGATTGAGACAGATCTTCTACTTACGATGTGGTTAATGAACAACCTAAATGTCAGAGTTTAAACCACCCCTAGGTCTCTGACATGGCTTAACACACCAGTAAAACATCTCTCAGGTGCACATTTCCTCACGATATTTTCTGTTAAAGTTATAAGGAATTGATATCGCCTAAGATTACAAAAAGTCAGTGGTGCCTTGGGTTCGAACTTGCGACCTTTAAACTGCCAGTGCAACAGTGTTACACAATTGGACAATTGACGTGGCGAAACATGTTCTACAAACATTAATGTAAAAATAAAAAAAAATATCATAAAATTTAACTTTAACTTATAACATAATATAGGTCACAGAAATACATAGTGATTCTAATTCTAAGCCTGTCTGACAACCTATCCATTTTAGCTAGAAAGGAATATAAACTACTACCTAAATGATATTTATTGTATGTTGATGTAATTTGACACGTAGTAACACATAAACTATGTACCCAATATCCGTTACAAGCAACCCGGAAATTGATACATCAATCAAAGCATATTTTCTAGAAAAGTAAGGTCCATATTCGACTTACCTCGATTGTTCAAATCATGCCTGAATCTGAAACAAACAAAAATAAATGAAACACTTAAAATTGTATAACACAATGCAGCAGTTTTATTATAAAATGGTAGTTGTTGCGTTTCTTCCAACAAACTAGAGCCTTGTTTCATGAAGCAATTAAGTATATTGCAATTTGCATTAAGTGTCCAGCTCAATGGAAAATTAATAGTGTTTTTATTAAGAGTGGCTGCTACAGCCCCTGGTAATATTAACAGACTAATTTAAAAATTGTGTCGTGTACCTCGTCTACCTTTATGTCGTGTTTCTACGGTATTCCTCGTTTGTTTAGTGGTGCCAAGCGCGACTGCTGAGCAGGAGGTCTCGGGTTCGATTCCCGGGTCGGGCAAAGTGTAAGTTTGGAATTGTGCCCGGTTAATGGCAATAGGCTCACCACCTATTATATGGGACTGAATAACAGCATTGGTGAAATGTTGGTGTACCTGCAGCTGTGTACACCTCTGCCTACCCCTTTGGAGAATACAGGCGTGATGGTATGTTATTTTATGTCTAAGGTGTGTGTAGACTGAACGAGTATCAATCGGGTACACGGACTCTTCCCGAACATTATTTCGTTGTTTGGCCCGTTTTTATTGGATTGTACGACAAATTGTTTTTCCCAGTGGAAATCCTTAGTTCGTCCTTCAACCTTTAATTGCAGGTATTAATCAAGTCTTTTGTCGGACTTTTATTGACTTCATCCACATAGTAATCCACCAAGTACTCAATTTATTAATTAGCTACAAAACTAGCTAAAAATCATGACTGCAATGACGACTGCAACGACATGACATTTATTTATGCCAACCCACACCAGTGGGCTTACTCTTGAAAATAATTCCACTCGATTGACATTGGAAATATGTCAGTTCGTACTCTCAAATGCCAAAATGTCTAAAAAATTGTTACAGATTCGAGATAATATGAAGACAACATGCTTGATAATTGAGGCAACTGTAATGTAGGTAAATTTATTTTAAAACTACTCGTTTTTGTAAGGCGTCTATTTAATAATGTAATTGGTATTAGTTTTAAGAGTAGCCCCACTGAACGGTTTAGTACAGAATGTTCCGATTATAAGTTAAATAAGCCTTAAGGAATATGGTATTTCATGTTTCTATAACGGTCAGGTTTGCATGGATGACCCTAGATTTCTTATAACAGAATGTTCCTTATATTCTGGTCAGGAAGGAATAAAAGACCTTGTTCTAAATGAACCTTTGAATAAATATAGTTCCATAAAGTTCATAATGAGTCGGATCATTGAACGGAATCACGAAGTTATTTAATTAAAAACATGGAAGGCTTACTTATTAACTATTAAAAAAATACTAAGAAATGCTACCAATCGGGAGACATTTTCACATAGGTACCTATTTAAATGGAATCCTTTTGCCTCTCTTGTTTATAGTAGACGAAGCTTTTTTAAAGCTAAAAATTGTTCACGAGCGTCATCGTGTCTTCAAATATTAGATTAAAGGGACGAAAACGTCGATAAAGGTTAAATGGCTTGGCTTTTCTAATTACTATTTATCGTGCAATATGACTTGAAAATCGGAATATCCGTTACGTAAGAGGTACCAAATCCACACATTGCATTTAAATTAAGGAAGCGAAGTTCCGCACCATATCCTTCCGCGAAGTTTTTACATACACTTGATAACATTAAAGTGAATTTAGTACGTGGGTCTGCTTACAAATTGCGATCACGGAGCGCCTTGCCTGAAGTAACATCTGTTTAATATTTCTGCAGCAATTTATTTAAAGTGTCATATTGCTTTTTAGGCGGTTATTTATATAGATAGTGTTTTTTTTTATACAGCTATAGAGGGAGTTCGTTTTATATTTCTACCTGACTGGCTATAAAAATTAATTACTTGAGTATATTCTTTTAGTTTATCTTTTATGTATGTAGTTTTCTATAATTCGTAGTTTAATGAGTTAAGCCTAGTTGTTTGGTTAAAGGATGTAAGAACCCACATCATATGTATGTCGCAGATGGATTGTAGAATCAGCTTTTTACTAAATTGCTAGCTAAAACAAAACAGTACAGTTATGAAAAACAGCTGAACGACGCTTAGCGGTTTTACATAATTACTGAACTATGACACGCAGAATTGAATGAACATTTTGCGTTTATCAATGCAGCTGTTTTGTTAAACGTATCGCAATGGCAATCTAGCTGAACGTTATTCAGCTGTTTTATAAAACAGTACTGTTTTGTAAATCAGCTAGCAGTTTTGTAAAACAGCGGATTCTACAATCCATCTGCGATGTGTATATGAGCTGTTTTGTTTTGGTCTAGAAAGATTTTAGTCCAGAACTTTTATGCTGCACATACTTCTAAATAACCTTATATACTTCTAGCTTCTTTAACAGAGATACATACACACAATTCTCCAACAATAACTTTATCAATGCTCAAGTTTTGTTTGTAAAACGAACTGACTATGGTTTAAACTGGGACAGTAACGCACAAGAACTAAGAACAACTCTGCTATGTAAATGAGCATCTGACTCCTAGAAACTGTGTCGGCATTTTAGGGTTGTCCTCGACTTTCGTCATCGGACAATTTAGATGTTATGATTGTAATTTTTTGACTGTCCTTATGGTCTAGTGGTTAGTAGCCCTGACTGCTATGCCGGAGGTCGTGGGTTCGATTCCCACCCAGGACAAATGTTTGTGTGATGAGCACGATCATTTGTTCTGTGTCTGGGTGTAATTTATCTATAATATGTATGCATTTAGAAATATATAAGTATGTTTATCAGTTGTCTAGTACTCATAACACAAGCTCTGCTTAGCTTGAGACTAGACGGCGTTGTGTGATAGTTGTGAAATATTATATTGTGAAATATTATTATAATTCTTGAAAAAGTGCACAGAACAGTTTTTTTCGTGTGTTTTGGAATCGACTTAGTGAACGAGTTGTTAAAGTATTTTCCACACGAGATAAAAAGGCCTCTCTGAATAAGCAAATTCAAATTCGTTAATGGCTTTGAGCCGTTTGGGGTCGAAATGCCTTTTCAAAGAAATATCCAATGGGCAGATTGATCGACACTTTGCGTGATCAGAGTGCTGGCCTGCTTCTTGGTCAGAGAACTAGTATTGCTATCCAACGTGGCAAAGCTGCCTGTCTTCTGGATGGAGTTTCTTGCCCGTTCTTCTCCATAGGAATCTACACTTTGGAACGTGGCAACTAGCTTCTAAGAATTCAAAAGTGCCTGTAAATGGTCTAAATGAAATAAATGATTTGACTTTGACTTTCTGGGCACATTACCGGAGGACAGCGATGCGGAGAAATACTTCGACGCCTAAACCACGTTTTGTTTTACGTTATTATATTTTATTTTTATTATCATTTTCCTGTATATAGTTAAGTAGTTTTTATGTTAAATTTTAAATAAATAAAATAACTAAATGGCTTTAAAAAAAATTGAACTTCATTTCTCGAGATTTAATTTTCTAATAGCCAACCTGGTGAAGGAGTTGTTCAAGGACCTAATTCACTATTGGACCCGGTTGGGGCTGCTATCTGGTTCAGGGCAGGAGGCAGTTCCTGCCACAGGAGTCTGCCGGGCCTGCTACTGTTATGTAAGCCGGTAAAAGTATCTTCAAAATGTTAAAGTCAGATAAACTCTGCTATGTAAATTAAGCTCTGACACCGCGATGTCGAGATTCTGAGGCTGACCCCGGTTTCCCTCCGTAATAGCTTCTTTTGTTCGTTATTCAATGAAACAATGTTTTGTTCGGATTATGAAAGAGTTATTTCATGTTTGCTTGTGGACTGGTGACACATTTCTTGTATGATTGATTGTTGAAGTCGCGAGACGATTGTAATTAAGTACAGGAAAAACTGGTGTGTCTTTTTATAGTAAACAATTTCCGTGATAATACTTTGATATAGTTGACTGGAAAGCGTTCGTTTAATTAGGTAAGCGATAAAATTGCATTTAAACCATATTATAACGTTCTGTTGGTACCTACTTTATTTTTGTCTTAAATCATCGTAATTGCTGGACCAGTTTTCGTCTTACTAGTTTAATTAAATACAATTCTAAACTCCCGGTTATAATTTAAATACAGGTAAATATTTCAAACGCAATGCGTTATGCACAGCGAATTCTAAAGCTATAGACGTACTAACCAGTTAGCAACACTAATTCGTTTTCTAAAATAAAAGTGGCCTAAGTAACTCCTTATAGCATCAGCAGTCTGCCAGTGGAAGCCCCGTCAAAATCAGTTCAGCCGTTTCGGAGATTAGGAAAATGAAGAAGTTTTATATATACTTTTCTATTTTATCCCCATAAAGAATGTTTTTTTTATAAAAAAAGTGATACTGTAAACTTATTTCTTTAACCAAGTGCTCATATATCAATTTTTACATTTCTAACGTCAAATATGAAGAGGCTTCATACAAACTTTCATCCCCTATTTTAACCCCTTAGGAGATGAATTTCCGAAAATCCCTTCTTGGTGCACGCTTACGTAATTTATGGAACATTTGAGCAAAATTTCATGCTTTTAGACATAGCAGTTTCAGCTGTGCGTTGATCGATCAGTCAGTCAGTGAGTCAGTCAGCCAGTCAGTTTCTTACTTTATATATATGTCGCAGATGGATTGTAGAATAAGCTGTTTTACAAAACTGCTAGCTGATTTACAAAACAGTACTGTTATGAAAAACAGCTGAACGACGTTTAGCAGTTTTACATAATTACTGAACTATAACACGCAGAATAGTATGAACGTTTTGCGTTTATCAATGCAGCGGGTCAACGATCAGAGATTATGTAAAACAGGGTGAAATTAACTGTCAGATTGTTGATTTTAGTTAGCATTTTGTCGCATATGGCTCTGTATGTCTTAACATTAATAACCTAACTTTATTTTACTTGTCAATAGCAAAAAAAAAGATGAAATTTTTAATGACGTCAATACAAAACCACTATAATAGTCGACAATATATCGAGATTATGAAAGAAAATAAACGAAATTGATCCATGAGCGAGCGAAGCAAGCTCGGGAGTGTCGCGTATCCCGACACGGACAGGTTAGTTTCAGACTCCGTCATCCTCTTCGTGTTTAGGTTTTTTCTAACCTTACAGACACAAAAATAGGAGCCCCGCCAAGCGGGGCTCCGTCGACCCAGCAACAGAAAGTCAAATCAGAACAGTATCGTTTTTTTACGTGAATGGTGACTATCCATTTAATATACCTATACATTATACAAACCTGTCCCACTGTAGATATGTCATTCTGCATTACGTATAAAGGTGGGTAGCTGTTTTGTTAAACGTATCGCAATGGCAATCCAGCTGAACGTTGTTCAGCTGTTTTATAAAACAGTACTGTTTTGTAAAGCAGCTAGAGATTTTGTAAAACATCGGATTCTACAATCCATCTGCGACATATATATATTATATAGATTAAAAATGTGGAACAAGAATTCGGAGTAGTGAGCAGAGGTCGAGATGGCGTAGTGGTGAGAGCGCCTGGAGTATTTTTCTGGGAGGCCCAGGTTCGAATCCTGATCACGACTGTATTCTTCTTTCTACAAAAAATATATCATTATAATTTAATACTATATAATATATAGTATATATAATATATAATAACTACGCTTTCACTGCTTAAATATGAAACGATTTTACTTAAGTTTGTATGTACAAAATACCTTCCGTCAACATAGAATACGATGCGGCCTACAGCATCAAAATCCTCAACTTGATAGCTTTGAAAACTCCATTTGCGTAAAGTAGAGGCAGGATGCTACACGTAATGTAAGAGCATTTCAATTTCTTCAATAACCTATTTACCTGTTTCTATGGAACGTAATGCGCTCTTCGCCTCTATGTACAGTTAGCATCAAATGAAGGTATCGTGGCATTCAAATGTTAATCTATACTAATATTATAAAGCGGTAGTGTATCTTTGTTTGTTTGTTTAACCGCGCAAATCTCTGAAATTTTCAAATCCGACTGGTAGCAGTCGCATTTGAAAAAGCCTTTTTTATATGATAGTCAAATTCGTAAGGTATGTAAATAGTATAGGCTATCTCATGGGCTACACCTTTTAACTAGCCTTAATTATATTTGTTAAGTAAGTCGGAAGAAAAATATTACTAGCCTATGTTACCCGGGCCAATCTAAGGATTTTAACGATACCCCATACCTACATCTAAATTGGTTCAAACGTTTAGAAGTTATGGTGGAATAAAGAAACTCAGAAACATATACAAACAAGAACTCTAAAAACATAGCACTCCTTTTTTTGGGCAGACGTATAACAATAATATTATCGTACGTACGACGTATTAAACGCACATGGCATGCGTGCTTTTAATTTTTTTTAATTGGTATTTTTACTTCAACTGGCCAGAATTTCAAAGTTTACTACTGAGAATTTCTCATCAGGAAAAGCTAAACCTAATCCCGGACCCAGGACCTCATGTTCAGCATCCGCATTTGCGACCCCAAGACCAACGAAGTTAATACGTTTATCAATTGTTCAATATTTGAACATTTGAACGCCACTTTTCATGTTCACAGCACATACGTGGAACGCCTGGTAGTATAATTATGGTAAACTAACAAATATATAGGTAAAGTTTAATAAAAACTTGTAAAGATTTAATGGCGCTTTTAGTCGTTTTCCATACTATTGCGCAGATTAGAATTTTAACATACTTATTAATAAATAATCGTTCTTCAAATAGCTACTGTAGGCGACGCAAATAATAGTTTAATGTTTATGTTTTATTATTATGTAAAATCCTAATGTAAATTAACTCATAAGATTTTAATTTTGAGATGTGTAACGCCATTTAATGTATTCTTTTATTATTAAAGTTCATAAAAACGTTGGTGGGTAGACACCCGCAGTAGTAGAAAAATTGCAGTCGCTTCCAGTTGGCTATTCGCTCGCACCAACGGTTTTTCCCTATTGTTACCAAAATTCGCGTTTTATTTACCCAATCAGCTACACTAACAATAATATATAGGATACTAGCGACCTTGGCTTCACACGGGTATAAATTAGAAAAAAAAGTGAAATTACATTGTGCCTACGGAACCATGTAAATTTATTTTTCGGCGACTTTGCAAAATATTCTATTTTTTTACTTACAAAAAATTATATTAGGATTTATATTTATATATATAAACCATCTGTGAAAAATTATCCCTCAGAATAAAAATTATCGTGCCCGGTTGATGGCAACAGGCTCAGTACCTCCCATTACATGGGACTTAATAACAGCATCGGTGAAATGTGAGTGTAAAACTGCGTACACTTCTGCCTACCCCCAGGCGTGATGCTATATTATATTACGCTTACATTATACTACAATAATCTACACATACACGAAGTCGGTAATAACAAGATAAACAAAACAATATCGCAGAAGAATCCAATGTTTTAGCTAATGAGCGTGAAACTTTATCGGCGGTTGTTTGAATAAAAACAGACTAATAAACGTAATGTTATGTTTGCAAATGTGTTAGCAAACAAAGAAAATTGTCCTAATATTCTAACAACGTATCGGATATCCTACAAATATTATAAACTAGTTTCTGCCCGCGCCTTCGTCTGCATAGTCTTCAGAATTGGGTCCAACCAGAATACAAACTATTCTTTCCTACCTCTACTGTGTGCGTGTGACTATCACAGGATAGTCACACGCACACACCTAGATTAACATACAGATGTTAATCTAGGTTTTAAACTATCTGCGTGCCAAATTTTATAAAAAATCGTTTAGTAGTTGTTGCGTGAAAGAGTAATAAATATCCATCCATTCATCCTCACAAACTTTCGCAGTTATAATATTAGTGGAAATAGGAATTAGTAGAATGAGATCTGTGGCACCCGTTACGGGCCGGGTAGTCAGATACCAGGAAGTCTGACAATCGGTCTTACCACGACATACCATGTTATCCAATAGGTAACCCTACCGACTACTACGATGTGGAGGTCAGATAGGTAGGCAGTCACTGCATCGTGACGTGCCATAGGAATAGTACAGAGGGGGCACTGGTTTGATCCATGCGAGCTAATGGTGTCCCTTCTTATGTGCTGCGCAAGTTGTGGTTTTAGTCGGTACGCGTCCGACTTATCCCTCTCACCATCAGTTATCCATGGGGATTACTACAGGATAAATAATAATTAACACATTGGTATTACGTTGCATCCGATTAGACTGGAAGCCGACCTCAAAGCAGTTGGGAAAAGGCTAGGTAGAAAGAGAGTACTCGCGTATGTTATTATTTATTGTGAGATGATTCCTGTAACCATAGACGCTGCAAAGTGAACAAAATTCAATAATATCCGTGAGCTGTTTATTAGTCTTGTCATAACTTTATGTGTTTAGGCTGGCTCCCCGACAAACATTGCAATTTGTGGCCAAGGAAAATGTTATCTTAATTTATAATATATAATATTTTAGGATTTTAAGCTCATGGGCTCAATACCCGGGTTGGGCAAAGTTCTATTGGTTTTTCGGTGCGGAAATTTTCAGTCGCAGCGAGGCATTAGCAGTTTTTTTTTGGGATAGTGGACAAACGGGCAGACGGTTCGCCTGATGGTAAGCGATTACCGCCCTCCATGGACACCCGAAACCACAGAGGAGGCGCAAGTGCGTTAGGGTTTGGGACTCAGGTACTCTCACTAACTCGGCGAAACACAACGCAAGCGTTGTTTCACGCCGGTTTTCTGTCAGGCCGTGGTATCAATCCGGTCGAGCGAGCCCATTCGTGCCGAAACATGGCTCTACCACAGTAAAAATAAAAACGGTTAAAATTGTGACCAATAGATAGCAATAGACTCACCACTTATTAAATGAACCACACATGGAGACAATCGCTGAGGAAAAGACAAAGATAAATCTTTTAAACGCATTATCGCACGTGTCGCTACGCATACGCAACTATAAATTTCAGTCACCAGAGAATGAATAGATAGCAATGACGTCACCAATAGATGTATATTAGAATTTGGAAGAAGAATTCGGAGTAGCGAGCCGATATCGAGATGGCTTAGTTGGCAAAGCGGCTGGAGTATTTATCACGGAGGCGCAGGTTCAAATCCTGCTCACGACAGTATTTCTTTTCCACAAAAATGTATAGCTTTTTGTACTTAGTTTCTAATTCAAAATAAAAATAATAAATATTTGCGCCAAGTGCGCCTTTTTAAGTAATTGATTATCGCAATGAATATTGGTAAAATTCAGTTGTAGGTGAAAATGTCAGGCAAATCAATGGTTGACGCAATTGGAAACTAATCAATAAACGAACTGTGTATGTTTACTTACACAGTCATGTTCCTCCGAGTAAATAGAAAGCGGTGCATCAGTGAAAATTTTACGGCAGTTGCATGTAAGCGTATTCTCATATAAGTAGGTATATATCATGAAGCAATAACCAAAAGGTATGTATGTACCTTCATTTTTAGGGTCCCATTCCTCAAAAGGAAAAATAAACTTTCATAAGATCACTTCGTTGTCCGTCTGTATGTCATGAACGTTTTTCTCAAGAACGCGTAGATACCTCTGTATCTAGTTAAAATTTGTAACAATTATGTAAGTGTATGGTTGGTTGGAACTGTCAATCATTATATCAAATATTTTGACACTCGGCCAATAAAGTCATAGCATTTATTTCAATTAGACCATTTACAGGCACTTTTGAATTGTCAAAAACTAATTGCTGTTATACATTTGCTGACTTAGAATAATGACATTTGGCAAAAATTAAGGTACAGCAGAAATAAAGGAATAAATCCGTAATCCGATAATTTATTGTTGTTTGTAAACATAAAAAGCAGTTTTTATACGGAATCCACAGGGTGCGAGTCTGCCTCACACCTGGCCGTATCATTACCTAATAAACTAAAACAAAATTATATAGACAAGCAATATACCTACTACAAAATTTGGTAGATAAAATTGGACAGTATGACAACTGCGGTGCGAGCATGATTCTTTGTGTCGATTTTAAACGGCAAATTTTGGCATAAAATGTTGATAAAACGATAAAATTCAATACATAAAAACTTTTATCGAGTCGACCAGTTTGTCTAAAATATCCGTCCGTGTTCGGACGCCAGTTTCGGCTTTTGCAATGATTTCCTTCACTTCATAAACAACAAGGAAAATACGACGTAGAATTCCAACGCTATAGTAACTAGATTGCGGTCCGCAAGCGTGATAGCGTCGCGCGTCGTGACCAATAGTGACCGTTGGAATAGTACCTACCTACGTCAAAGGTCGCAAGTTCGAACTCAAGACTGCAAGGCACCACTGACAAACACAAAAAAGTGTTATAATATATTTGTTATTGCTTCAGGATAAGTTTTATTTAGGGCTGACATGTACAAAAAGACAAAAACCTTTTAAATAGACAACCGTATTCGCTTGGCCTAAAATACCGAAACGACAAACGTTTGTATGAAGTGACAGTCCCTCTGTTTTATACAATGTGACCTCATACAATTGTTCCGAAAACGTGTCCACGCACATACGTCATCGAGGTCCACATAAGAACACAATACCCTTGGACAAGGGATGGGAAAGCTGTACAAAGGACTTTCGCGCGTCATTAGTCAAGCGTTTCAGGCTGAAGCAGTTATTTTAGATATTTCAAGTATCTAGTGGTCCCAAGCGCGACAGCCGAGCAGGTTTCGTGTTCGATTCCCGGGTCGGGCAGTGTTATTGAGTTGTTCTGTTAGGAAATTCTCAGTAGTAGCCCGGTGTTTGGAATTGTGCCCGGTTAATAATAATAGGCTCACCATCTATTACATAGGACTTACTGACAGCATTGGTGAAATCTCTTCGGGTACTACAGGCCTGATGCTATGTTATTTTAAAGTATTTTACCTTTTTTAGTGACAGTCCTTTTATGGAGTCCTTGTTTTAATGATAATATGATTAATTTAAACTGTAAATTTAAAAAAAGTACATGTAATTCGTACTAATATTATAAATGCGCAAGTACCTCTGTTTGTTTGTTATTCTCTTAATGTTGCTTAAAGAACTCAATTTTATTAAATGTGGAAAGTCTATCATGGGCGTGGTGCCAAACTCCTGCGAACTAAAAACCACACGGTCCTCTATTAATTAATAACCTTTAACGGGGTCCTGAAATCGCAGCTACATTCAACACGACCCCGGTAGGAGCTTAAAGAACTATCCCTCATTTATTATGTAGGATAATGATATACATGAACGCTGGTAGTTTCAACCTAGGTATATTACAACTGTAAATACGACGGCGCGGTTCGCACAGTGGTCGAGAGCGGCTGCTACGCCGCGTGTCGCAGATTCGATTCCTGCACTGAGCAAATATTTATACGTGTGTGTGTGCTTGTGAAATCATAGGTATGTCAGTAAATGCGCCCACGATACAGGAAGAAATTCCTAGTGTGGGGTAATGTTTATAAAAAAGTGTAAACAATTGAAATGTGCAGTTTCACGACGTATATCAGTTAGTAACCTTGTATTGTGCAGTTCAAATGTTATTTTGTTCGGTATTTCCTTATTACGTTTTTACTTAGAATATAATTATAATATTCATCATCAATGTGCAGTGTAGGTACCTATCATATATTAATTATTGTATAGTTCATAATTTAGAACCATTAACACTCGTTTATGATAATTCTGTTTTCATTAAAAGTAATTCTGAAACAGTTTATTTGTAGATTCTGACATTATGCGCAATATTACATACATACAATATACACAATATCGTAAGGAAAACTTACACTAGAAACCTATTTTGTTTATTTTAAGTCCCGGAATATAATTGATTCCTGAAAATTCAGTTTTTTTTTCGGTTAAAGATGCCTTTCAATATCTGTACCTTTTCCTTCAATATCGGCAGGCTGAGAAAAAGTATAATATTATCTTCGGATCACATATTGATAAAACATTCGGTGTCATTACTTGTGAAGTTCCAACATCACATTTTATATATATATCTGCCTAGCCTTTTCCCAATTACATAGATGATACGGCTGTCATAGATCTTAATTTGCCAACCGGGACCGACGGCTTAAGGTGCTCTCCGAATCGCTTCCAACATCGCAATTTACAAGAGATAAAATAAATGAATCTTAGTGAGTTTTTGGATTAGCTGCACCGTAATATATGCTTAGGACCAGAGAGAAACGGAAATTTGGTGCAAAATCTTTTTTCGTATGTGGCAATTTGTGCTTAAGGAGAATTATTAACTTTATAGAACTAGGGGCTGCTTTATGATTTAATCATCTTTTTGGAGCACAAAACGAACGAAAACGAATGTGAGAAGTACTTCATATGACGTTCGAATCCCGGTGAAGTTAATGAAAGACCGCGTGGTTTCCACGGAAAAACAAGGATGAAGTCGAGTAACCCTTAATAGTTACTTACGTGAGGTCCGTCTATCTGATAAAAAATACTCCCAAAGGCGAGATCAGATGAAGAAAGGGAGAATAAATTTGACTAACTAGTTTACGTGTTGCTTTTTGATTTAATTTTGAGCAATCTTACTTTCAATTTGATGTTGTCTTATTACGTCCTATCACACTACTTGCCTTAAAAATAATTGTCACCATTATCATATTTTAATCCTGTAACGTCACATGTGTGGACTTGACCATATTCTTTACATACGACTATGGGTGACCTAGATCCCAGCTGTTATGTCAATATTGTCTAGCTAAAGCAGCTGATAGTGCACTTCCTAAGGGCTTTGGTCGTTAGGACATGTCAGGAACTTGTTTGACATTTCAGTAACACGACATGTGGAAATAGAGTGCATGACATCATTTTCCTGTTTGGATCATTATATATGACATTTTACATGCATGTCTGTTAGAATTGAAGGAAACACAATATCTTGTACTTTTAATCCAATCTAAAGAGAATACCTATACGCAGAAAATACAGTAGGACTGCTCATTTTTAAATAACTAAAGATATTACAATAAAAAAAAGTTTAGTTATAAGGAAAATGTTATGTATATATATTCGTAACTAGAATGGAGGAAGACTTAAGAAAAGGATGGATGGATTGCATGAAAGATATGGCTAGAATGGAAGTGAATACTGAGATGATGGCTATTAGAGTGTATGGAAGAAAAAGAAATGCAGCGTTTAACTCAAATAAATAGGGATAAGGGCCGGAGAATGATGATTAAAATAGAATATAAATATTACAGTTTTACTCATACGTATAGTACTAGCGTTTCGGATGCGTAGTACTTGCAAACGGAGCGTGTATGACCAGATGTATGAACGTGGACGAAGCAAAGGAAGTTCCGTAGTTTCTGCCTACTCCCATGGGAAAAAGGCGTGAGTTTATGTACGCATGCACGTACTCATCTGCATATTCCGGGATTACCGGACTAGTTTAAGCTGTTCGCGCGTCGAAGTCATAATACAACTATATTATGTTTGTTATGCACAAAGTTGGTAAAGTGCTCGACCCACTTCAGCTACTTTGTCAGGAAACCAGCACACCTCAGAGGTATTCTCGATGGTGTGTGAAGCCATGTCAGGGGCCGACGGGTTTAAACTTTGATATTAGGTTATTCATCAACCCCACGATAAGAAAAAGCTTTGTGTATGACATCGCAGCAAATATCAATTATTTGTTTAGTACGGTAATCAAACCCATAAACGAATCTCAGTCAATCGAGCCGTCTGTCTACATTTACAAAATGAGGGTTCTCAACTTTCGATTCTGCTTTAAAATTGCTTTTTAGTTCAAATAGTCTAAGTAGTGAACATCCTAGTAAATAAAATTGCTTTTTCTCAGCCTAGCACGGGAACTACTTATTAACATAATAATGGCCATTGAATTATGTATACGAGGGGATTGAGTTCAAGAGTACCACCGTGGTTAAAGAGGAACTTGTCAAAAGCTTTGTATTCAAAACATAAAGGACTAATGAAATAATTCTCCGCTTTTTTTTATCGTGTCGATTAATGGCATTTTTATACTTTTTGGGGGCAGTACTTCGCCACAATAAGGGTATTGTTAGTAGCGTTGTACAAATACCCACGTGTACAGGTAGTGGAACACGCTGGGCAAGTCAATACATGTGCCACTATTTGCGGTGATAGTCGATAATAACTTAGTGCCAGAAATGAAACCACCCACCTCAGACTTGATATACGCATCGAGAACATCTCTTTGGTGTGCTGGTCTGGTTTTATCGCTCACGATGGTTTCCTTTAACTTGCTAATCAACAGATAATTTATTTTTAATAAGTACATACGCACATGATTTACCTTTTTTTATCTATAATTATTATTTATTCAAGACTTTTATCCGGTAGATATTTAAGTCCTATTATTCTTTTAAAAATATATATATTTATAGCTAATGATATTCATTTAACTAGGCACTTATAACTTTAGAATTTACTTGTCTTAGGTTCGATTTTTATTTGTCAAATATTGAGTTCGATGACTCTGATGTATTAGAACCTAGCCTTGCTTAGGTGTATGGTTACGTACCTACTAAAGTAGCGTACCTTACAAAATAATTTTAGGAAGGAGTAGGTATCTATGCGAAAAAAATATCCTTTCATTCTCCATTCTCTTTGTGTTCCTTATTAGAGGTGTAAAATTGTTTACGCGCCGATAACACCACTCCTATCATTTAACATAAACTGTAACCTTATTCTCTAAATAGTGTTGCTAGATGTCCCGATTTTCAGGGGTGTGTGGACGCGTCCCGATTTACCCTTTATCGGGGCGCCCAACGTCATGACTTTCAGTTGGTTAAAAAGTTCGAAAGTTTGCCACGCTTTTGTGCTGACCCGATTTTTAAACATAATCCCGATATTTTTAACCTTCTGTCTCGAAATTCAGCATAGCCAACCAGGCAACACGACCTCTGAAGTACAAAAATGCTCATCTTAGGTGAAAATGCTCAACAAAAACAAACGAACGATCGTTGACCAATCAGATATTTCAACGGGCTACGAGCGCTTTCTGCTACGAGCAAAGTTTGGTAGCCCGTAGTTAGTATTGTTATGTATATTATTTATATATTTTTTTATTGAGGTAAGAAATCCATTAAGGATCCTTTACCAGACTTATACCGAATAGAAACCAGCGTATCTATTGGCTATCTCGGTTACCAAACAAATTGATGATCACTTTGTAGTACATTGCGTCGTGGGTTACAGCTTCCCTATGATGAGCAAAAATATTAAAAACTTACGACGCAATGAAGTACAAAGAGACCATTAATTCGATTTCAACTGAGATAGCCAATACACCTGCAAGTCCTTCATCTTTACCGGGCTGCCGGGATCTCAGCTATACTCACTGCAACAATCGTGTTACTTCTTCAAAAAGTAAAATTTCATCGGAATGCTTTCTTTTTGGTCAGTACCTAATAAAGTAATTACAGTTGGACCAAAAAATGAATCTAAAAACCGACTACAAATCTCATTTTCCCATTTTACGTTCCGATAATCGGATCGCCGCTGCGATTTGATTTCCTATTCGATTCCGTACGAGTACCGATGTATCGTGTCCGAGCGAACGTAGATACTCTGGTATATTTCAAATGGAGCGATGTAGTATTGCATCTCTTTTCTGTTTTATGTTCTGCACAAATTCTTAAAGATCGTTTCAACTTCATTTTACAATAGTGCTGAAGCAGCGTTTAGAATGAAATGGTGTGAAAACGTTCTATGGTCAAATAGTGCTTGCGGCTCTTTGGGTTGAGAAGTACTTACATATCGATCATAAAATAGTTCCCTTTGTTAAGATTTTCTGTATTGATTCGAGTGATAAACTTGGTGTTTTCAAATTCTCGATTCTATAATAGTTATAAAAACTTTCGTGAGACATATTCATATCAATTAATGTTCACCGGTTACTACTCACGTGCATTTTTCGGGATTGCCCGACTAGTTTCGAACTCGAACGGAGCCCTTAGTCATGAGCTGAACCCGCGGCGATGTCGCGAGTCAAACTGGAGCTGCATCGCGCCGCGTAGCGTTTTGCACGCGCCGATGATGTACTCGGTGTCGGAAGTAGTCGTGTGTTTCCGCCACTCGTCGTGTCCGAGATATTGTCTTTACTATTCATGCCGGTGCATACTGCGCTGACTGTGTCACACTCCAGGCTTAACTCACTTTCATATGACGTGGACTTCAGAGCTGGTTTCCAAGCAGGGGGCAACGTCCAACCACTGTCTCTGTTGAAGTTCGGGCGACGGCTTATTTCGATAGCTTCTCGTACTTTTCGCGGTACGAAGTATTTCTCCCTCGCTAGTACGGATGCTTTATCGAAACGTATAAAATGAGCCGCGCCCGTGCTGCAAGCGTGTTCTGCAACTGCTGACTTGTTGGTGTCCATACTCTTCATACTACGTATGTGTTCATTCAGCCTGGTTGCGATATTGCGACGAGTTTCTCCGATGTAACTCAAGCCACAGTCGCACGGTATTATGTAAACGCCGGGGACGCCTAATGGATCTTTGTCTTTCGGTGAACGTAGCAGTTGTCGTAGCTGTCCGGGTGGGCGGTAGACCGTCTTAATACTATATTTACGTCTGAGTATATGGCCTATCTTGTCCGTAACTCCTCGAACGAACGGTAAAAATGCTGGAGTACGTTCCGCGCCCGCCCGTCGTCCACGACCCCTGTCCACCATATTCAAACTACGGATACACCGACGCCACTGATACCCGTTGCGCTCCAGTACCTCTTGTAAATGACAAAGTTCTGCGTCCACGTACTGAGGATCGCATAAACTGAACGCCCGGTCTATCAGAGTTCTGGGTACGGAAAATAGGTGTGTAGGATGGTGATGAGAGTCTGCTCGTAGGTACCGGTCAGTATGTGTCGGTTTCCTGAAGACAGTATGGGACACATGACCGCTAGGTCCACGGATCACAAGAACATCCAAGAATGGCAGACACCCATTATTTTCTTCTTCTACTGTGACAGCTATTTTCCTGTGTATACCGTTTAGGTGCCTAGTAAATTCCACCAGCGTGTCACGTTCGACAATAGCAAATATATCGTCCACGTATCGCCACCAGTATCTAGGTCTTGTTTTAGCGGACTCCAAGGCCTGGTTTTCAAACCACTCCATAAATATATTGGCTACTACCGGCGCTATCGGTGAGCCCATTGCCACTCCATCTATTTGCAGGTAGAACTCGCTCTTCCACAGAAAATAGCCACTTTTCAAGCAGTAATGTATGCACTCAATGTATCCAGTAGGTAAATTAGCACTCAGTTGCGTTGAAATAATATTTATGACCTCATCCACTGGTACATTGGTAAATAGTGAGGTGATATCAAAGCTGACCATTAACTCTGTGTCCTTTAGCTGCACGTCAGATAGACATCGCCGCGGGTTCAGCTCATGACTAAGGGCTCCGTTCGAGTTCGAAACTAGTCGGGCAATCCCGAAAAATGCACGTGAGTAGTAACCGGTGAACATTAATTGCTATAATAGTTAGTTTAAAACGAAGTCTCGTCTTTATGAACATTATAATATATATACATATAATACCATAAAGGTGACTATAAAAATAAACAACTTCCTACTCCATAGACTCCATACTAAATAAAATGACCCTGTTAGGTATCAATAAATTCAATTGCCAAGCATGATCATAATAATGGCAATTTTCTTTTTTACCGTCCTGTAGGTAGGTATAATATAAAAACCGGGACCCAAACCGATTAGATAAAATCTATCAATTTTCCATTTTTTTCTTTTCGAAGCATTTCGTTCAAGAATGCGCCACATTTAATTGAATTTGAAAAAAAGGGAACAGTTTAAACTTGGCACAATTTACAGTAAACAATAATAAGTCAACCTGGGGCGAACAGTGATTTAATTCAATTGCTTTTAAAAGCTTTTGTATTATTTAAAAGGACTGACAATAAGCGAGCTTCGTTCGGAGATTTGTATACGTTTCTTTTTTTATAATGGAGAGTATATTTTTATTATACTGTGATTTAAATACGCGTGTTCGTTATTATTTCAATGTTAGGTACGTGACTTTGTACCAGTAGGCAGTTCACGTAAAGCTGTAGTAGAAAGTTGTACAATATAAATATAGAAAAGTTTGTGTGTAGGAATGTGAGACACGAAGAAACTAGGTACAGACCTGAATCTTTCAGACTAATACCTAGGAAATGCAACTGATGTAAACCTTTAGGAAAATTCAATATACCCTTGAAAAAATAGGAATGAAGATATACTTTGGAAGACATTTTGTAAATTGCATTGACAACTGAAGTCCGACTGATTGCTTAATTGGTGTAGTGGTTCCGGGTCGGGAAAATTGTTATTAGATTTTTCTGTTAGGAAATTCTTACTAGTATAATTCCAGATTACAACCAACTAATAATAGTTAATATCATCACGTAATTAGGTTTTCTCATAATATGCACAATGATCACGTTTTAAGGCCTGCACAGATGAAGGACTTCTCTTTGCTTGATACGCAGACGCAATATTGGCGGGTTTAGTACGCGGTACTTTAGTCCCTCGTTATTGGATGCAGTTGTAAGCGATCTATTTGGAAAAAGAGCACCCCAAGGATTTTGCCCTCGGCAACACAGCTGCACAGGCCTTAAACAGCCAATATAATTAACTTTGTCCATTGTTTTTGTTTGTTGCCCTTAACGCTTCCTCCATCAGTAACGTGACTGAATAAAATATTCTATAGAATCAGTGTCATCAATAGTCCCTCTAAGACATTATTATTTATGTTTTATATACATACATATTTATATTGTATTCTTTTGTCAAGGGTTCCTCTTGGGAATGTTATAGAAATTCTCAATTGATATCCATAAGATGATGAATGCCGGTTTGTTTATTGGAATCTCCATTTCATCTCGACGAATAATAGTAATGTTGGGTTAACCTACTTAATCTCTATCCCCAACGTCCTTTGAGGTATTTGTGTGGGTTCAAGAGAAACATTGGGATAGAATTGAGTAATTTATCCTGAATATTGTGAAACCTGGATGAGACTAGCACAGGGCCGTAGGGATTTGAACAAACAGAGAGAGGCCTATGCCCAGCAGTGTGTGAAGTTGAACTGAGGACGAGAATGATGAATGCTTTCAATGCAGACAGGGCCAAGTTCAAGCGAACTGGATGAAAGACAGAAAAATCTGACTACACCACAATTTCTTTCTGTAACGTTTCCCTTGTTTCCTGGATTTACAGCTCTGCATCCCGGCAGAAATTTCTGGCCTAAATGGCGGTCCCTTAATTGACTCCGTACCGAAGTGGGGTGATGTAATCTCAATATGAACAAGTGACGAAATAACCACGGGAAGTAAGTGTGGAGTTGACCCACAAACAATGTGCCACCTACTGTCTTGTTCTTTGTGCCCTAATACCTGTACATTGAGGGACCTCTGCACTGCCACTAATAAATCCATCGACGTGGCAAAATTTTGGGCACACCAAGTGTGAATCTAGGGAACTAAATCATTAAAATTGTACCATCGACACGAAGAAGAAGATCCCGACAGGTTATGATCGTCCATCGACGGACTCCGTTACTCTGTGCAGGTCTGCCATAGTGAGCAGCCTGCACAAACACTTCACCTGCACAAAGACTTTTGGCTTTAATTTTATTTATTTATTTAGTCATTTGATCTTACAAGCTAACAGATCTCACATCCAAAACGCTTACAAGATTAGTTACTAACAAACTTTATAATTTAATACTGCGCTGATTGATTTTACCTCTTTTATTTAATAATTATCTTGACAGTGACAGTGTTATTCTACATATAAGTAGCATTATGGTGTACTTTTAAGGTAATACTCATATATTCCTAATAAAATAAATTCTGCATCTGTTGAGACAGTGAAAAGAAAGAAAGTGAAACAGTTTTTTTGACATACACCAAACAATATTATACAAAATGACAAATATTGACAAAAAGATAATAAAAAAATAGTTACTAGAGGAATAGTAGACTGCCTCGTTAGTGTAGTGATAATCCAAGCGCGACTGATGATGATGGTCTTGGGTTCGATTCCCAGGTCGGGCAAACTGTTATTGAGTTTTCTGTGTAGAAGTTCTCAGTAGCATCCTGGAGTTTGCAACTGTGCCCGGTAGATGGCAATAGGCTCACCACCTACAAATATTACATAGAACTTAAATAAGCATTGGTGAAATGTGCACACCTCTGCCTACCTCTTCGGGGAATGCATGCTATGTATGATGATGTAATGTAAGAATAGTAGTTGTAGGGCGAAAATTATAAATCTATTACTGATGATACATTAGCTGAAGATAAGAACCCCGAAACACAAAATAAAAGTGATATTAATAATCTTCCGACATATCTTGCTGCCTACATTTTCATAATGTTCATTCGGTCCGCTTTGATCGCATTATGTTACTACCATCTCCTCGGCCCCTTCCCTTATCATATTCGTATCATACATTTGTTTCGGGAAGTACCCACCCCTTCCTATGGTATTATTTAATTTAAATATGTACGAACCAATGGAGCGTATTTTTATTTTTTTCGATTTACAATATCTTATTGTCAATATCTTAATGTTCTGGAAATGAAAACCAGGGAACGTTATTATTTTCACCAATATTCCCGAGAGACGTTCTCGATGGTGTGTAAAATTGTTAGAGGCGTACGGTGGTTTAAACTCTTAGAACACGTTATGAGAGAGACGAATATTTAAATACATACGTAGAACAGAGTACGTCTATACTTAAGGGTGGTATTTGTAGGACAATGTAAGTAAAATTTTGCGGTAGCATAAAAACTAAAAGCCTTACATAAAAGTTATAATTTACAGTACGAGTCATTATCATCCCCCTGCCCTTATCCCAATTTATATATATATATCATATATCTGGCATGCTGCCTAAAAGTGCAAAAGTTTTGGCTATGGTTTATGACCGGCCGCATGCCTGATATCAACTTTCTTTGGGAATGCTGCTGTTGGTGGTAACTGTCACCGATACGGTCTCCTACTATTTGACTATGACACACCGAATCTTATCCATGCGCCAGGTTCTGATGTTATCCTACTATCATACTCCACTAACCGGGCTAATTTATAGTTTGAGAAGTTGTCTGTTTTAGTAACGTTACGTTACGAATAACGTTTTCCAAAATCACCATTAAGTGCGGCCTTAACATAGCCAGATTAACGCTGCGCCCGATCCCCGGAAATGAGTATAAAATCTGGAACACATTAGCTCTAGAGGTGTGGAAATCATGAGTCCTTTGCACTTTTGAGACTAAGCACAAACAGAGTCATGTTTAAAGTCACTCCCTCCGGATAAATACTCGAGATATTCTGCCAAGAATCTATTCTGACCTATTCTGCATTCTTCTTCCGTGATTAATATGTATTTTGGTGATGTCATCGTTATCTATTCAGTCTTTATACAGATACAAATGTTGACTTACGATTACTTTATATTAATTGCTGCCTGAATTCGACCCTTCATATCTCTTTGTCCAAAAACGACCAATATAAAGCACAATAAGATAGCAAACATGGCTCGCTTTATCACAGTAAAAGAAAAACAAACCAAATTCTAACCGGCAATGCATCGGGTATAAGCGTTTTGTTCGTGAGACAGGCCTGGGGCTACCGGCGACTGATCAACCGTGAAATTGCCGTATTCGACAAAACTTTCGTTCGAGTCAATCCCATGCCTGAACTGATGCTATGATTAGATAGCTTGGAGATTCTAATCGTGTTCGAATCGCTTGTTTTGATTACTTTCATCTAAATGAATGTTGAGTTCAGAACACTGGAAGAAATGCGTACAATGAATAGTCTTTCATCATTCAGAGTAGAAACAAGGTCGAGCGTCGACTGTGTGATTTGTGCAACTCTGTTGTTCACCGGAATCCGAAAACAACACGGGTATGTATGCTAACATCAAAACTATAGCGACGTACTAACATTTTCTAATTTTAATGAAGTGAATAAATGTATACCTTGTGCTAATTAACTTGAGGTATTTTTTTATACAGACTAATATCAGCTTATTAAGCTGGGGTGATATTTACAATGACGATGTTTGAATTATAGAATTATTACGAACACTTTGAATCCCCTTTACTTTTTTGATTCTAACTGTAACTGTAGAACTCAAAATTAGAAAAACCATTTTATGTCACAATATGAATTCTGTGAAGTTGTGAACTAGTAATAATTTTCTAATTCTGTTAATTTATAGTATTTATACAACATTATTTTTAGTACCTATATAGGTAGATACTAAACCTGAAAGATTGTTCAGAATTTGTAACAGAATTAATTGTAATATTAATTCATACCATGTTATATTTTGTTCATATATTAAAAACCGTATATGGACACAGAACGCGGGCTTTCAGCTGTGCGTGCGTTATAATTTTTTTTTTCTTTAAATGATACTATTTGACCCGTGTTTCCTATATAGGTTTAGTAAAAATAATGTTGTATACAAGCTTGCTATAAGCACGTTGAAGCGTTGTTAACTATATGTCTATGATAGTCGTTACGGGTAGTCAGATGCCTGAAAGTTTGACAACCAGTCTTACTACAAGATATCGTGTTACCCAGTAACTGGAGGTCAATTACGCAGTTGTTCCATGTAAAGTAGTGGCTGCTATCCGGTTAGACTGGAAGCCGACTCTAAAGTTATTGGGCAAATAGACTAGGCATATTTTTTTTATTTTATAAGCGTCAAGTTCTTATATAGACTAAGTATAAACGTAAACGAAATAAACATAAATATACGTACATAAAAACATAAGCAGAACAAATGGGCATTTTATCGTTAAAAGCGATTCCTACAAGTAAAAGGCTAGAGCCATAACCTCTCAGCTGATTAACCGGAGTTTAGCCGTATCCTAAGTTCCTCTCTTTTGTATCTTTGGCTAACGACCAAATTTTAAGTTGCACTTAAATCTCGTGCCATGTAAGTAACTTTAAAACGAAGCAGCTGTTACATATTTTGGGGGCAACTTAAATAATACAAAAACATATTTATTGTTTTGCTTATTAATTACCTAAGCAGTGATAGCCTAGTGGTGTGACCCTTGAACTGACAAGTCAAAGGTTGCAAGTTTGAATCTAAGGCACGCACCACAAGTTTTTCAAAATCATGTCCCTATTATAAATTAATTATCACTTGCTTAAAACAGTTAAGGAAAACATCGTGAGAAAACGGCACACCCGAGAGATGTTCTCAATGGTATGTGAGGCCGGGGTGGTTTAAAATCTGACACTAGGTTGTTAATTTACCACACGATGAGAGAGACCTGAGTATGTCTATTACAAAAACTTTTTCATTTAAGAAATAGTATGAAAAAATTATCATTTTTAATGCCACATACTTACGTACGTACGCCTCGATACTTTTAGCATGCAATTGTCATGACTGATTGAATTTAAATGAAATCTTGAATTAAATGTAGCCTTATTCTTACACAAATGTATCCATGGCTAATTAAAACTAAAACAGAAAGAAATTGTTAGGTTCACTATATTTGAATTTGAATTGTTTATATTATTTAGTATCTATAGGGATATACAAAATATTAGGAAAATATTTCCGCTTAAAATATAGGCCATCATTGCAATCAGGCAGATCGTATTCAAAGCTGCAAAAATACCGTTCTAAAAACATTACACGACAACTGACGATCGTTGCACGAAACGCACTGGCTGCTCTATTAACCCAGTTTCGAAGATTCAGTGGGAAATTCGAAAAGAGGTTTTAATTTTTATGCTGATGTTGGGGCGAAGGGAACTGTTTTGGCGCGCACACTATTTTGTTGAAAGCGTTGAATACAATGGAGAAATGTGATTGTGATTGTCGTCGGCTATGGAAATAGTGCCGTTTTTATTTACCGTACTTCTCTACCGATTTTTTACCACGTTATGTAGTTTTTCACCATTAAAAGCCATCGCCTCGTCAGCTTAGTATACTTGAATAAATTCAGGCGTTACTTTGCGGAAGTCCATTACAATGGATGCGAATAAATACAATATCTAGCTACTTCCACAAAATTAAAAGCTTAGTATACAACCTCTTACAATATCAAACGAGGAACATTCGGGCAATGTTTCCTTTATTACTACTTTTACGACTTAATTATCAAAATTCAATATTGAGATAGTTTATTTAAAGAAGCTAAAATATACGTGAAATTTTTGATTTTAAAAAATAATCTGTCTAAAATAATATTTTGTCGCATGTGTAGCTGAATTATAATGATTAATTTAAACATGTTAAGGCCAAGTAGTGTCTATATTGACTATTATTGTCTAAGGAAACAGAAAAATAATAGACACGAACAGGCTTTCCAAACCCGCGACCTTTGAAAATCCGTGTCATCGCACTTCCAACTGAGCTACCGTGTAAGTTATGCGCATCTGGATCGTAGCTGGTATATTTTAATTTGGATTAAATATTGGTGTTATAGTTTTGGATAAAAAGTCAAAATAGAATTCTTAATACATGAATTCTATTTTGTCTTTTTAGGCCCAATTAATTGTCAATATCTCTAAAGAAATCTATAGACAAGGATACTTAGACATATGTCCAAACAGCTAGAACTAGTGCGAAGCATCAAGCAGCGGAAAGTAGTTTATCTGGGGCATATTCTCAGGCACGCGAGAAACAGACATACAGAGTACTCCAAAATATAATAATGTGCAAGATTGCAGGCAAGCGAAAAGTTGGAAGAAGAAAAGTCTTGACTACGCAACATCAGAGCTTGGGCCTGTTGAAGAGCTTTTTAAATTTGCTATGAATCGAGAAAGGTTTAAAAAACGGACCGCCGACCTTCAGTAATGGAGAGGCACTGCAAGCAGGATACACCATAGAATTAGAATATTTTTGCTACCCATTAGAAGGACATGGAACTCAAAAAAGTGCAACCGTTTTTGAATTGTCAATATGTGCGTGCAATAGTGATGTACGTGGAAATATTGACACATATCGATTATCGATAAACAGTATATCAGATGTAAAGACTTGGTATACAAAATGAAAATATTTTCAATCAAATTATGTTAATAAAACTAAAATCACAAGCCTAGGTATTATTTAATGCAATTCATTAATTAATTATATTATCTTAATTAAAACATTTCATGCGCTCATACTATAATTATATTTCATTGGTACTTTGTTAAGAAAGCAGCTTTTAAGGACCCTGAGCAGTGTATAGAGTATGACTGATCGAGATGATGTTGAACTAAATGATTTTTACCTACCTATCCTAATACCATTGCGAAGGTGGTCTGGACTCAGCGCAGCACACGCTTGAGGTGTGCCCTGCCTAGACAGCTGAGCGGCGGATACTAAGAGCCAGTATCGGGCGAGATCTATTTCTGCCGGCAATAGTGAGGTCTATGCTGGCAGATTTAGGGAACTGGAGAGAAATGGCTTCCTTTTGTGATACTGCTGTCGTCCAGAAAGAGGCCGCCGAGTGGGATTGTGAGAGGGCCAATCCCTCTCAGAGAAGAAGGCGTCTAGGAGGCAATCGTCACGGGTGCTTAGAGAGGGGACTCTATTTACCCATCGTGATCCCAGAGAAGACAGTGGCATAGTGGTCACGTGCTATCGTGCACAGCGAGGCTTAGGAGAGACCCCTTTATAGTCTCTCCAGGGATGTGTCTTAATAAGCGCTACATAGCGGGGGTGCTGGAGCTGATCTATTAACTGCCTCCCTCCATATGCTGATGGTGACCACCGAGGTGGTTTGAGTGAGGTAAGAATCTCACACACCCCGGTCTTATCCATAAAGGCCGGGCGCGTTTTTGAAGGTTTCCCCCCGAAAAAAAAAGGTATATCCTATTATCTTTTCTTATTTCTTCATTTTGTTTATTATTTTTTCTTCTTTATCTTTATTCTTTTCTTTATCAATTAGTCTCATCCATTTTCCCTTTTCCTTAGCATCGACAGAAAACCATATAGTATAAAAAAATATATCATAAAAATATGAAATTCTCTTGAATTTGTAGTAAAAATTATGTAAACAACATATTCATTACGCTATCACATATAGGCTCAGTGCTCACCGCCTAAAGGTGATAGTGCAGGAATCGCCAACTAGTTTCATTCGGGGTCTAATCAAATTCAAATTCAAATCAAATAGCGAAGAATACTAATAGCGCAGTTCGTTAGATCATTATTAAACTAAGGTCCGCACAAAGTAGGTTGGCGATCCGGATTCGAACCGCATTTGGGGACTACTGTAATAGCGTGATGAAATATATGTATTTGTAACGTAACCTGGGCCACTAAGCTACGCTAAGCTTCTTAAATGTTATAAACGTTCGGACAGACACACCGACAAACAGACAGAAACGTTTCCAAACATTTTGGTTTCATCGTACTAGGTACCCCAATTAAAATTTTGGAAAAATTATTACTGCGCAGAGCTAGTTGGTAGATCTACACTAATAATAAATTCTGATATCGGAACGTTTTGTTCTAAAATTTCATCGACACAATAGTCGACACTGACAAGTCACTATTTTGCTTTTATGACCATTGTTTTTTACTATAGAGAAAATTCACTATTTTGTTGATAGGATTTGGTTTTCAAAATAATTTTCTAAAGACAGATTTTTCCAATATATGGCTATGAAAATATATGCTGTTGTTGACAATTTCCCTGTGAAATGAATCTTTTTCTGGATTATTTTTATAAGAAACATCGCAGTCACCAACACAACACGTAGGCATTGCATATAAATTTTAAAACTGTATAAAATATACAGGATTCCCTGACAATACAGCAAATATAAGTTAGCGTGATTTTTGACAGTGACACTGGAGAAAACAACATCTGCCAATAGTGCTGCCTGAACCTAAATATGCTTTCTCTACCAACATGTGATATTTCCGTAAGAGATTCCATTACCATAGTAGGCTTTGTTGGTCTTTTTCTATTCTACGTTTATGGGATACACCAACAACGCGTCAATTGTTTCATGTTGCCATTTATGTTTCTTCAGTTTCGTTGTCATAGATATGTACTTAATATAGGTATACGTACATACACATTAAGATGAACGTCTTGATGTATCTAATATCCTCAGATCTCGTAACATTATTCAAACACAAGGGAGATACAAAGATCCTGTTACTTTAATATCCCTTTGATCAAAGCATAATTTCTTGATCTCGGTCCAAGTGTTTGGATAAAGTTTCGTAAATTGAATTAGTGCGTTGTTAAACAGTGAGCTGTATTCTGCAGTTCTCTCGTTTGTAGTCGTAACTAGTAACGAAACTTACCCTGCAAAGGAAGGCCCGAAAACTTTTGTAATATCCCTGGAACTTGGTTGACTTCAAATGATAATATTCAACATTGTATAGTTTTGATACACTGCTGTTATAAGGATCGTATAAACTAAATGCTGCTCTGATGAATAATTTATTTCGTTTGAAGGACGGTGCCTTGAATCAGCGATGCTGGTCGATTCAATAAATATTTTGCACTAGAAGTTACTTTTAAATGTAGGGGCTCTGAAGTAAGTAATAACCGCTCGTATCAACCGATTTTATGTGATTGTTGTAGACCAGCATCGTTTGCAGCCTTTTATGCTATTTGTGTTCTGCGCGAATCTTGTCTTTGAATCCTTGTCTACGGCCCTGACTATGTCATCGAGCCGTCTTGCAACCCACCTTTCTACACTCCGTGTACCTACTCTGAGTCTGAGCAACCATACCGTGATGGATCTACAACACCTGCCATCACTACATTTAGCCAAGTCTCCTGTCCAGCGCCATTTTAGTTTCTATTAAACGGTATGGGAGTGACCATTATATTATATAGATACCTACCCCTCCGCATCCATCCATAACATAAAAACGTTGTTAATTTATTTAATCATCCTTTTATCGAATAACGTTCCAATATTCTATCACGTTTTGAATTTCATAGAACTCGATTAAAATTGAGTAAATGTTTGTACAGTGCGAACATTTAATCAATAAAACATACAATCGGAGCTATCAAGATTGAAATGTAGCGAGATACTACGGTTAGGTAGATGACTTGCTACCTACTTATTAAAATTAAATAATGCTCATATACTAATCTTAATATAAGACAAGGTGTTATTTAAAACTTAATTATTTAAATACAGATTATTATTGATTTAAACCTATATTTAATATATTGACATGTATATACAAACTAAACAAAACACATATCTAAAAATATAATACAATAGAGCGTTAAAGAGAAAAATAAAAAAGAGAAAGAGAAGAATATGATCCTTCATGCCTTCTGACAATAAGTTTCGCCCCACCACCGCATTTTATCATAAAATTAACGGACTAGTTGGTGATTGGCTGGTTGCGAAAGTCGCCTTCATAATAATATTTATTTTATTCTTGTTATACCCTCTACTTTATATATCTACTTATATTTATTTAAAAAGATTTTATTTTCGTATTCATTCATTTAATAAATTCTTCATTAAACATCTACCTCCGTCCGTGTGTCACTGCAGGGGTGCCAACTGAAAATCAGCGCTGGATGTTCCACGTCCAGCATATGCTGAGTTGGCGGCCCTTTCGGCACTGGCATATCTGACAGTTGTTTTTTCTCTATATTTCTATGTTAATTTTAAAATCTGAAATGTTGTGTTGTATTTTTTATTTATTTCTTTATGTTTTTATTTTTACCCTGTCTTTTTTTCAAAAAAAATGTTTTTGCTGTCACTGTGTCCAGTGTGGAATAAATACTTTCTTTCTTTCTTTCTTCTTTCTTTAAAAAATTCATCCGCATCGCTATCAACTGGTAACGTGCCCAAAAGGCTTGCAGCATTGCCTCGTTGTATGGCAATGCTGATTCTTTGTGCGAAGTAAAGACTAGCCTTCAGGTCACGTGAAGTGGCCGCGATCCGGAGTACAGCATGGAGCTCCCCAACCGTAGACTAATTACCCTAATATTCTCTCATTCATTATAGTTTATAGCTAGTAAAGTTGTGAAAGTTAGGATACGCGGCCATGCCAAAGTGGCTGAATTTGTTGCATGACGACTATGCCTATGGAATTAAACCTGATAAAATATAAGATAGATCTTTACCCAGCAGTAGACTGTGTGATTTCCTGATGGCGAAAATGGAGTATTGCATTTGAACGAGCTGTTTACTCACGAGATGTTATGATGTTGAAGTAAGTTTGAGTGCGGAGAGCGATCACATAGTTGTTAAGTAACGTTTATTAACACCAATATGGATTATAAATAAAACATTTCTCTCATGTTTGTTTGGTTTGTGTATTATAACGCACTAAATATTAAAATTTTCAATTTATTAAGTAAAATAATTGAGGTCGCAGCTTTATCAAAACATGTACCTACAGTTTAAGACTGTGCAGCGTTGACACAAATTTTAATGCATTAAGAAACTCCATATAATAAATAAATCCCATTTAAAAGCCTTGTATCTTTTCAAATGGTTCCTCTCAATTCAGAACTTACATTTCAGCATCTCAAATAATATCAGATCGACACTTATAGATAAAAAAAAAAAAAAATACTTACCACGTCAATTAATTATCACTTGGTTAAACCGGTGATGGGAAACATCGTGAGGAAACCAGCACACTTGAGAGATGTTGTCGTTGGTATGTAAAGCCAAGGAGTTAAAACTCTCCAGGTTGTTCATCAACCACACGATAAGAAGCAAAAGGAGACAGCTCTGGCTTAGCTATGTTCCTGTCTCTATCTTGCATTTGCAATTTAACAGTTGTATGACAGTTACAGGAATAATGCTTAACCATGCACGTGCTAAGTAATGTTTATTTAGTCTGGTCTTAGAGCTGATAAATAAGTGTATTAATACAGGTTTAAGATTCTAGAGGGGTCGTGGCTAAGTAAAAGCCGGACAAATTGATCGATCGAGGTTAAGCTGCGCTTGCCGCGGTCGGTCTGTGGGTGACGATTAATCCGTACCGAGACTCCTTTATGCCTCGGAGAGCTAGTAAAACCGTCGGCCCGGTTGTCAAATTAAGATCTATGACAGCCGTTACGGGTAGTAAGATGCCTGGAAGTCAGATAATCAGTCATACCACGATATATCGTGTTACCCAGTAACTGGGTTATGGAGGTCAGATAGGCAGTCGCTCCATTAAAAATATTAGTATTAAGCTGCATCCAGTTTGACTGGAAGCCGACCCCAATCTAATTAGGAAAGTAGAGGAGCGAGCCTAGGCAGATTGATTGAGGTCTAAGATTCCCTATTGTATTGTTTTTTCTTCTACACACCTGATGTTTTGTGAATAGGCACATGACGATACTATTTATCGTGATCGTGTAATACGAATATCTGTTATATAATGTACTAGGTGGACATCCTCTATTGTGTAAGTTTTGGAACTCATCCCTCATCGCAGATGACACCGCCTTTAGAAATTATGGTTCTGAGAAGGGACTCCCTAGTTGAAGGGTTTTGTTCACAAAATCGAGACTTGTCACATTCGAGAGATAAGGTTTGAAGAGAAGTACTGCAAGCAAAACTTTGTTGATTCAGCATATTTTTATGAGTGCGTTCATTCAACTTATGTCCACTGCTAAAGGTTAGGCCTCGTCTCCGCTTTGAGATTTTCAGTGCTAATCGCAACTAGGTTCTTCTTGCGATACTCTCGATGTCATCAACCCACCTGGCGATTGGTTTATCTGCGGCTATCACGAAATTTTACCTAAATGAAGTGATTAATTCAGTGTTATTATCTATTAATTTTGTTGTTTTTTATATCGGAAGACGCCGTTGACTTAAGGTTACTGCAGAATATCAGCGTTGTTGTTTCTGACTGGTGACCATTTTTCACACAGCTGCAATGCACAAAATGGAATTGGAACAAATAAAATAGTAAAATGTATTCTATGTATTTTAGTTAAAGTTTAGTTTAAGTTTTTCCGTTTATCCTGTTTTTCTGTACCAGTGTTGCACTGTGTGGGAATAAATATATCTTTATTTATTTTCATTGGTGTAAAACGTGTGCATGCTACTCATAATAAAAAATTTAAGTTTGGATTTAGATATAGTCGTGAAAAGGCTACGAAACTTTATTAGTGTGTGATTCTAACAAAGAGATTTCCTTTCTTTCTAACTCGGAAGGTACATCTGGGAAAGAGAACAGACTTCACCGTTTATCCTTAGAGTTACAGTTACTGTAAGTCCTAAAATAGTGCAATATTTTTTCTCCGAGATCATGCAGAGTTCCTTTCACAAAAGGGGAGATTTGCGAGCGCAGCTAGTTAATTGATAAAAATAAATTCGATCCACAGTTAAAAAGTTCAACAACTGCAATATCAGTTCAAAACGCAATTAAACTTACCCTGTACAAAGACAAGACTTAAAACGCCCCCAATAACACTGATATTCCCAATAGATTTCCTTTTTGTTGACGCTTCGAAGAAAACAAGGCTTCTGAAACCAATTGGATTTTTACTCTTTCTACAACCCAGTTCCATCTACGATTGGAATGGCTGTTTATATTGGACCCCGAAACAAAACATTAACAAAAAAGCAATAGAACTACACAATTAAAACAAAAAAAACGGTTTAATTTTGTTCACTGTTTGTTTACGCGACCCTTTTCGGCGAAATTGTTTGAAAACCTTATTTGGCGTATTCTTAATAGCGATGCGTTGCTGTTGTGTATTTTTGGCTAAAGAAAAATATATGTCACATAGATAAAAATAATCACAAAGTATCAGAAAATACAATTCTATAAAACTCTGACCTGAGTTTTACGGAATTGAGTTTTTGTCGATAGAATTAATAAACCGCAAGCGTTGTTCGTACCCGCTGCCACTGGTACCAATATTACAAATTCAACTGGTGCAGAACTAGTCTATATCAACAAAAAAATAATTACTTAACTTATTTTAAAATGTTAGTTTTAAAAATGTACCACCACATTCTATACAGACTTAAAATTGTTTAAACAATGATTGTAAAAAATAACAAACATACCGAAATTAATTAAAATGTAGATATTATTACAAGAAAACATTTATTTTAAAACGCGGTATTTTCGTCGTACATACATTTGAATTAATCGAAAACAAACACTCGAACAGGAATTTGATGAAGCATTCCCGTTACAAAATGTAATTACGTATATGAAAACATAACGAAGTTATGAGAAAAAGTTATAATTAGTATTATATTTAATTATTCTTTCGGAACAAACTGAAAAACTTAAGGAACAGTGCCTCAGAATCTGTAGATAGTAGATACTCATACATACATACATACATACAATCACGCCTGTTTCCCATAGGGGTAGGCAGAGACTATCGATTTCCATTTGCTACGATTCTGACACACCTCTTTCGCTTCATCTATGCTCATTAACCTCTTCATACATGCTCGCCGATTTAGGTGGCTCCTGACCCGTCCTTTTTTGAGAACGTCCGCAATTTGATTGCGGTACGTTCGTCGAGGTCGGCCTGCCCCGACACTTCCATCCACTCTCGCCTCATGTATTAATTTAGCCAATCGCCTTTCATCCATCCTTTCTACGTGCCCAAACCATCTTAGCATACCCTTCTCAATCTTTGTCACTACATCCTCTTCAACTCCACAGCGTTCCCTTATCACGCTGTTCCTCACTTTATCTTTCAAAGTTACGCCACACATACTTCTCAATGCTCTCATCTCTACTGCATTAATTCTACTTTCATGTTTCTTCTGCCACACCCAACTTTCACTACCATACATAAGAGTTGGCACTAACACCCCTCCATGAACGGCCAGCCGCGCCTTTTTAGACACATTCCGGCTATCCATGAAATTGTGTAGTGCCCCATTCACCTGGTTACCAGCAGTCACTCTCCTTTCTATGTCCTTCACATGCAACCCATCCCTCGTAAACATAGATCCCAGATATACAAACTCTTTCACTTGTTCCACTCTTTGGTCACCTATCAAAATATTGCACTCTGTCATAAGTTCGTCCCTTTCAAAAACCATAACTTTCGTCTTACTTACATTTACTTTCATTCCCTAGATAGATACTCACTATAAATTATACTACTAAGTTTGTTGTTCTGAAATAATATAATTGACTCCTTTGCAAAACTTTTTACTTAATTAGATTTTCACTTAATACGAGAAAAAATAGCTACCTTTTTTATTATCGTCTAGAAATCTTCATGGATTGGTGGGGAACCCACCTGACGGCGAAGTCCTATGTCGAACTCTAACCAAAACCAAATACCAATCGTGACACAGCGGATACACAGAATGGAATTTAAAAGAATCGAACAATTTTACACGTGGATTCTTCCAAATATGACTAAGAAACGTCGGTCATTAGACAAAAATAAATAACTTTTCATATAAAAATCTAACTTGCGGTCTTGCTTGCGGTACGATTATTGTATGTGAGGTCAATTTTTTTTGTCTGAAGCGCGTAATTAGATCAATTAAATATTTACTTAAAAAAATATTTTTTCAATTCCAATCTCTATACTTTATACGTTAGTTTATGATACATTTAAAAGTCTACCCAACAATGGATTGTGAGGGTTTGTTCGTTAGTAGAAAAATAAAACGACATTTGTGAAAGGTACACCTTTTACAATGATCTTAGCGAAATAACATTCAGCCCAAATAAAATAAGTTCAACAAACATTGTAAGAGGCATACAAATATCAAGATTACTGAAGTGACTTGCAAAAAGCCTGCAAATAAGGGGCAAAGTTAATAAAAATCTTTCGTAGCAAGTAGAAATTGTAGAAAATTTAATTTGTTAAAGCATGCCTGTGGCTTCGCTAGAAATGGATCAATCGGAACTCGAATCAATTTTCTATTTGCTTCGTTCAAACTCAATGAATTGAGTATTTTTAAAATAGGATTAGTGTGGCAGGTTGTTATGATTGGACTATGAACTGATGCTAAGCGTTGGAGTGGCCAAGGATGGAGCTCGTAGATCCAGAAGAAATATATTCACTCCAAGTACAGTGGATAGATTTGGGGAGAACGACAGCCGGGGAGTCGATGCAACTGCCCAGACCCGTCTCCCACAAAGGTTGCACCGGACTACATTCCGAAACACGACTAGGTCGCTTCACGGCCTGGCTTAGTCCAGTGGGTAGTAACCAGCCGCGGCCGAAGCCTCCCACCAGAGTTGTGTTGCCTGTTTTGCACCACCCAGGGGCCACTCACACTCACTTAAGGAATATCTGTAGGAGTGCGCCCTAGGGACGCGGGCAACTCAGCCCCCAAAAAATTAATACCTTGTTTTAGTCGTGACGGTAGAAGGTTGTTTAGATTACAATCGCTTAGAATCGTTCATATGAGTGACAGTACCAGCCAAAATTTACACAATTTCGTACATGGATTATTAGGTATGTTGTGGCTAATGCAGTTGCGATCCTAGCTGAACTGGTAATTGTTTTTTGATGAATGGTAACTTGAAGGAATTACTATTGGAGTAGTTTTAGCGTACTCCTCTTGCCACTGGCATATGATTCCCAATCAAATACATTTTATACATTTTACCTGTATGGTCACAATGATAGTACACGATTTTATCGTGACTGTTAATTTTTGTATGTTTGTTATTACTGTTAATGTAATGACGAGAGTTATTGTTGTTTTAGTGCAAGTTCTTTTATGCTTGTGTGTTACCTCACCCCCCGCCAAAAGTGGCGAGCAATATGTTCGATTTTTAGAAGTCGTCTCCCGTCTGGTCCTCTAAAAATAGTAATATCTTAGGTTTGCGCGATCACTACACATTATAATAAAACAACTTTTAACCGGATTAATCGCGTGAATTATTGTTTTTTCCTGACGTTTCGAACACTTTGCAGCTACCACCGCTTTTTAGTTTCCTGCGACCACGAACGCTGCAAAGTGTTCGAAACGTCAGGAAAAACAAAAAACCAATAATACACGCGATTAATTCGGTTAAAAGTTGTTTTATTATAATCCTCTAAAAAAGTTGACGAAAGAAAAAAAAATAGAACGGTTCAATACTAAATCAGAGTACCAGAATCATATTAGTTGCTTGATATAATTGAAGAAATAGAAGAATAATTGGTTTAATGTTATCATAGTTTTTTAGGAAGATACTGTACTAAACAGATTGACGTGTAACTTATTTAATTATAACATGCCGACGATAGCACCATAACGATACCGTGCAAAAATGCTGAAACCTACGAAAAGGAAATCAATGAATCTATAAATCTAATAGTGAAGTGGCTAGTGGATAACAACATAAAAATTAACCTATCTAAAACTAAAATAATACACTTCAGTCAACGGATAAACGGCAAGAGTAATTTAAACATAAATTTTAATGACCAACAAATAGCACAAGTAGATTCAATGAAATTTTTAGGGCTCCACATATACGATAAAAAATTGAATTGGAAACCTCATACTGAAAACTTATGCAAGAAAATGAGTAAAGCCGCATACGCCTTGCACACATTGTCGTCTATAGTAGGTGTTGCGGCACTGCTGACAGCCTACTATGGTCTAGCAGAGTCTCATCTACGGTATGGAGTCATTTTCTGGGCCAACTCGACAGAAAGGGAAACGGTGTTTAAGGCCCAAAAGAGATGCATACGTTCTATGTTTAAAATAAAACCAACTGATAGTTGCGTCCCTTGCTTTGAAAAGTATAAAATCCTCACATTACCATCGCTTTACATCTTGGAAGTAGCGCTTTTCGTAAAAAGTAATCCTCATCGTTTCAGGCTATTGAATGATATAATTCCTCGAAATAGACGCGACAATGGCAGGATATGCCTTCAGACTGCAGGAACAGCCCTTATGCGCAAAAGTGTTTTTTGTATGGCTCCGATAATATTTAATAAATTGCCTAAAAGCTGGAGAGAACTGCCATTAAGAATATTTAAAAGAACGCTTCAAAGATTTCTGCTGAGTAAAGTGTACTACAATATCTCAGGTTTCCTTAATGAAAATGATTTTAGTGTTCCGACTGTTAAAATATAAATTTACTCTTATGTTTTATAACTAGCACCTATTATGTAATGCTCATTAAATATATTGCATGCCGATTGGTAAAGTATGGCTGATCTATCTACATTTATGTAACTGAACAACTATATTGTAACCATTTTGCAAATATGCAAAATAAATTATCTTTATCTTTATCTTTATCATACTAGAGGGCTGCCCCGGTTCTGCATCTTTTATGTATTTATTTTATATATGTTAGTTTGTAAGGTATATATAATATCTATGGGCCGTTGAAGCTTGATAATAAATGATTTATTATTATATTATTATTTATCAGATTCTAACTTCATAATTGACTGTACGCACATACATACAAATTTACATCACCTATTTTCCTAATTGATTACAAAATTTGTAATTGTGCCCCGTAACTGGAAATAGGCTTACCACCTACCTATTACATGAGACTTAATAACAGCATTGGTGAAATGTGGGCGTACAATTGTGTACACATTTGCCTACCCCTTCGGTGAATACAGGCGTGATTCTGTTATGTTAATGTAATGTAAAGCAGGAGTCTAATTATCAAGTTTTATTACGTTGACTGCATAAAACGTCTCTCGTTCAATAGTTTATCCCTCTCATTGACCCTCTCAGGGGATAAATTACTTAACATGCGAAAGCAATTAAAACTAAGTTCTCTCATTTCTATACAGAAGTCTTTTGATTATTTTATATTCGAAAATGACGAATCTCACATACAAACTTCCATCCCCAATTTTATCCCTTTAGGGGATGAAATTTTAAATATTCGGACATTGTTATATTTCGTTGCAATTGTAGGTCAATTTAATAAATAAATTAAATAAGTGCCTTATACATGGTATCGTATAGTTATTTTTAGGTAGTTTTTATGTTAATATAAAGAAATTAGAGAGACCGTATATAGGTACGTTGGAAATCTCGAGGGCATAATTCTTTGTCATGACATATGATCTGACAGACTGACATGACAAGAAGGGTTTCTTCCATTACAAAGCGATCCTAAAAACGTTTATCTGCTAACAGAACGTTTCCCATTGTCCAGGGGTAATTTAATCAGAGGCACCCTTGATTCAAACGTTTGAATAATCTGTAAACGTTTGGATAATATGTAAACGTTTGTGAAAAAAGGAAGTATTGTATTAATAGTTTTTTTACCAACTAGAACTATTAAATACCTAATACACTATCTACGGGTCTAACCAGTTAAGGAATTCAGAGTTTAACTCGAGACATTGCCGCGGGCTCAGCTCATGACTAAGAGCTACGTTCGAGTTCGAAACTAGTCGGGCATTCCGAGAAATGCGTCTGAGCAGCAAACGGTGATCAGTAATTGATATGAATATGTCTCACAAAAGTTATTATTAAAAAACACGATTGATAAACAAAACATTTCACATAAAATCATCGGTTTTAAATCAATCAATGCATCTCAAACTCCCAACGCATAGAGTTACACCTATTGTTATTATGATTCTGTATACTCTGTGATCTCGGTTACCAACACATCTATCTATACACATCTCTAGGGATCTATTGTAAGAGGATTACACGTTCAGATTTGGTTCTGGAGCACGGATTATTCAGAGATTGTGTGTGATTTATAGAAGAGATCGTATGTGATCAACACCTATGCGATTTGTGAATCGGGCTCCAATAGACAGGCTACTTTTAGCATTAGCGATCGATTCTTCTACTACGTTCGGAGTCCAAATCGCGCATTTCAGCGTTCAATCGCTGATTCAAGCTACCGAAAAGTGCCTAAATCTCTGATCGCCGATGCTAAAAGCAGTAACTCTGCAGAGTGTATAATTTATATCCCATTTATTTACAAGGTCAAGGTACTCATAGTCAATTGCAATATTTGGTGAGTAAACGATCTAGATAAATACAGTTAAATATTTCATACGCTTTAACTGTCTAGGTAAATCAACACTTGGCGCGGTGATTACGTAGGGAATAAAGTATTTGAACTGTGGCATGAACGCCAAATAATCCTGAAAACCATTTCCATTTCTATGTTAATGTTAAGCGATGATTGAATGATGCATCCCATACTGCAACTTTGTACATAACGTGTTCACAATCAGTATCGTTTATTGCAGTACCTATAGTTAATTTGAAATAGAAATTAATTGTTACTTTTACAATTAAGAAAAAACTAAATTAAAAAGATAAAATATTAAATTAAACTAACGATGTACAAGAAAAAGACGATTGCCATAATTATATCCCAGAATTTGTTTCTTATTTGCGACACTATTGCATGGTGTAATAATACATCATGATTTTTTTTTCAACATCAGCAGGTCATTCTTTGACGCAGTTTTAGTTTTCATCATAGTCTGTCGGGCCCATGACATCTAATCAATTAAGTATATTTTTTGCAATTCCTTATAGTTTCGGTCTTGGCCCTCCACGGCCACTTGAAAAATTAACCCTGTATACCAAAAAAAAAAATTGCACTCATTGTAATGGACTTCCGCAAAGTAACGCCTGAATCTATTCAATTCTTAAAATTATGCAAGTATGCACCAAAAAGTATTATATTATGTAGGTAATATTAAACAAAAGTAATTAGGAGACACGCTGCGCCGACTCCAATTAAAATTGGGATAAGGGCAGAGGGATGACGAATTATTTAGGTACTTGGTGAGTCTGAATGAGCTGCGATATTTTCTATTTTTTCTTACCACTTTTTAATAATATGATATTGTATCGTGTAATGTCAAAGGCAGAAAGGAAATGATCGAATTTTTTGTGCTGCCTTAACATACTCTATGAGTCTATAAACCCACCCAAGTATACAAAAGAAACACTTAATGTGGGGCAAAGATTAAAAATATATATGGTACTACAATGTACAATGTTTACTATTAATGTATGGTAATAATTAAGATGACTTTCATTATTCATATTACTTGCAGTCACTTATTATTGGCACTTTTACAAAATAGCCTGAAACACAGGTTTTAACCTAGTTCAGGCAACTAAGCTACAAAATCAGGACATGTTACCGAATGTTTTTATCTGTCGTCGTAATATAATTATTTTTATGCTTAAGTATTACACTAAGCATAATATGAAGTTAATTTTGATGTATTATAATTGGGTTTTTATATATGTACATGCGCTTTATGTTATTGAAGTATTATTATATATTCTACAACGTCTTGGAGAATCAACAGCGCGGTAAAACAATGTCATTAAGGAATGTAATTCCAATTACCGCGTCATCGATTTTCAATTTCGCTGTAAGTAATAACATCCTTACATTGCACACGTAAGTTCTCTAGCTTATGTAGTCAAGGCCAGCTTTGTAGGAATAGACCTAGCATATTGATTTAGTTAACGAGTAGATTTGTAATCAGGACCCTACTTTTCATTACAATGATTAGTTTAAAGGATATTAAATTACGTGTTGGCATCGATTAATTATTTAACAATCAACTAATCAATCGGCGATCACCAATCTTCTAGATTGCATGCGACTATAGCAAATATTTTTCCAGCAACTTATAATTTGTTACATTATAAAATAACACTTATCTGATGCTTATCTGCAGCGACGTTACTATAACATAATATGAAATCGAGCAAAAAAAAACCAGTCTTCACTGCATCTTATGCATTTTCATCTTAGAATTTCCGTTTTTCGGATGGCACTTCGTTGAACCGTCCGTTTCGGCTAAGCCAAGTCGTTTAAAATCTTACTGTTTTTCTGCTCTAAGAAAAACAGTAAGATTTCAACTAGAACCTTTCGTTCATCTAATCAGTTATCAGGATCCCCATGTTCAGTTATCAGCGCCATTATACTTAGATATAATGGGGCTGATAACTGAAGATGATGAAATTAAAATAAATTTTTGTGCAAAGAAAAATATGGTCGTGAGCAGGATTCGAACCTGCGCCTCCCGAATAAATACTTCAGGTGCTCAGACCACTAAGCCATCTTGACTTCTGCTCACTACTACGAATTCTTCTTTCACATTTTAATACGTCTTTTGGTGACGTCAATGCCATCTACTCTACTATCTGTCCCTTTACAGGATGACTCAACAAACAGAAACATTCGAACAGAATCCTAAATAACAACAGTATTATTTGACTTGATATTGAATAGGACCCGTTTCAAAGCTAGGTTTGCAGATAGCCACTGAACCTCACTGAACTAATGAAGCATTGCAACTATTGAGTCGGATGCGTGGCTATTGGTCGTGTGTATCAGAGCTGTACCGACTCCGTATTATTCATCCGGCACTGTGTTATTTGCGGTTTTCCTCATTATTTGCTCGTTTTGGTCACAACACTTGTTCATGGTTTATTTTACCTAAGCTTAGATGTTCGTTGGAGCGTCTCTTATCTAATTAGTAGGTCGGTTAGCTCTCCTGCTCTCCTACCTGACTATAAAACATTGCTCAGGGAAGCATGCATTGGTACGGATTTAGGACTAAACGCAGTCTCGAATATTATTGGTTTGGTCATAAACTGGCTGAATATCACACAAATCTTCAGTGTTTTGCAGATGCCAGGTGTTATGAATATTCGTATTCAGTCATTTTCGCCTTTTTGGGATGCGAAGTTTAAGCGAATGTTCTGCCGATAAGTCTTTGTGAGTGCATGTAAGTCATGTTGTTCTGAAAATACTTGCATTAAGTACCGTCGTTAACTAAGTATGCTAATAGAAACGGATTACAATACTTTTTAAACTTATTGCATTGCTATTCACTGAATAATAAGGTTATGTGTATATTGTATAGGTATCAGATATCCGAATGAATACATTAATTGTGGTTTAACCTATGGTTTAACACACTAAAATCATTATCAAAGTCAAAGTATTTTATTTCATATAAACCATACAAGAGTACTTATGAATGATCAGAATCTAGGGTGCACGGTTCCAAAAAGTTGTTTCCTATGGAGAAGAACTGGCAAGTATTTTAATAATCACACTTTTTATCTAATACAGTAAGAAACACATAAAAGACTTTAGTTAATTAATATGCAATTTTCTCTCAGGTTTCATAAATCCTCCCATAATACCAAAGCAGATAATTATGTATTTGCCTCAGTCGGATCTGCATTCTGTCACGAATATCAATTTGAAGGATTTCATCGGCAGAAATCCTTCGCTGACGGAGATGAACGACTATTCACGTTTTAGAATATTGTAGGTATTCAATTCTAAAACGGAATTTCGGAAGCGGATTCTGTTGGAATATATTTTTCGTCACATTTTGTTTATCTCTCGTCGCCATTGATTGATTTGCTTTTTTATAGGGTTGAATTATAACTCGTTTCGATTTATCTATTTCTTGTCACCGTTAATTTTCTTTTTTAAACGGAATAAGTTGTTTTTTTTTTCACGAATTTTATATACAGTATATCTCAGCGAAGCGTAGTAGGTTATGATTAAGGGTTGAAACAACCATAACATACAGTTGTTGTATGCCCAAATCTAAATAAACTTTGAATTTTTGTAGAGCTAAAACCAGGCTGTAATACCTATATTTTCTATGTTAAGAAAGAGTGAAGTCTCATTCACAGTTCTTCTTAAAGAAGGTTATGCTGAAACCTTATTTTCTTGTTTATCTTGTTTTTGTAAACTCTGTTTGCTCGTGAACATAAGTTATATATAATATATAATCTTTATTTCCAAGAGTTACTTACTTTTTCCAAAAGTTACTTACTTATACATGAAACCGACTTTAAAATAGTGTTTTTAAAATCTCTAAGTATTATTTAAATTAGCCCTACTTTATGTTGGTGTTATGTAGAACCATTTGAATGTGTGAAGTACTTTAAAGTTCGAACTTGATCTTCATTATCACTAACAGCTCCTACCTACAGTCAAGTGCTTGACGCATATTAATATATTCATCCCACGTGAAGTTGCCTCTGAGAGTAGTATTAATTACTTTTGGTTCAATTAGTTATATGTATAAACGTTATGAAACTATATACTGGTTGTAATCTTATAGAGTATGGATTCTACAAATGACAATAAACATTATGTGTAAGAAACATGACTCATCAAATAAATAAATAAACCTAATTGCGGTATGGTTGGTTATTGTACTAATGGGAGGTATATCTACATACATTTTTTGTCTGAAGGACTGTGTTTCTTAAGCATAGTTGTACAATAACATTGGTAGAATCTACGAAATAAATAAGTCTTTAAATAAGAATAAATATTATGTGTATAAATAAATATAAACTGAAAACTGCCTCGTTGGTTTAGTGGTCCCAAGCGCGACTGCTGAGTATGAGGTCTCGGGTTATGTTAGGTAGGTATGTAGGGTATTTTTAGGGCAAACATCCAGGGTAGGAGAAACTGGCACTCCCAAAAACTGAGGACTCTACAGGATTCAGCTATGGAACTGCCATTACTTGGCATGACCACAGATGCCATGATTCTGCGGCTTGTATTCGAAAAATAATACACCGTGGAAATGCCTTCAAGGGAAGACTGGTTCAATAACCAGTTAACCTTCGAGGCCAGGTGCCTAATATGGTACCTACACCGAGGGGTCCAAAATTGGACAGGATGTAGGCTGTGGAATATGTACGTCAACCTGGGACATTATGCCTCCATCTTCCAGGCAGAGGTATACGCCATTGTAGAATGTACGAAAGCCAACCTGCAAAAGCGCTACATCAACCATACGTTATATATCAATTCTGATAGCCAAGCAGCTCTCCTAGAATTAGATTCAAACGTAGTCTCATCGAAACTAGTGGAAGACTGCGTGGCTCGACTAAACTCTCTAGGCAACAGGAATAGAGTGGTTTTGAGGTGGGTACCGGGACATGCGAGCATCATTGGAAATGAACGTGCCGATGAGCTAGCAAGAGGAGGAGCAAATGGTACACAGCAAGGCCCCGAGCCCTTCTGAGGTAAAAGCCTAGCTCAGTAATCCCTCACGGACTCGTGTTTTGAAAGTGCAAGCGAGCTCTGGACGGAATTGCCAGGCATGACTCACTCCAAAATCCTCATTAAAGCCTACGACAAAAGGTACACAAATCACGTCCGAGAGCTGAGTAGGAACAATTTGCGCGTTGTGGCAAGAGCCTTAACTGGACACTGCTGCTTAAATAAGCATATGTTCAATTTGAGGCTAAGCGAGACACAAACCTGCAGACGGTGTGAAGAGGCTGAGAAAACACCACTTCACCTTTTGGGGGAATATGGACCGCTAATACATAAGCGCTGCGCTCATCTAGGGAAATATATTTTAAGCCCGGATAATATAAAAGAACTCACCCCTAGAAAAATCCTGCAGTTCATCACAGCGGCAGGGTTTAGGGATGAGCTCTAATTTAAACGCAAGAGTGGCGATCACAATAGATATTTTCTAGTTCAAGTGATATAAAAGCCACAAAAAAAAGACTTCTCCGGTTCGATAGCGGCCCGGGGTTTGGAATTGTGCCCGGTAGATGGCAATAGGCTCACCACCTATTACATAGGATTTAATAACAGCATTAGTGAAATGTGGGTGTTCAAATGTGTACACCTCTGCCAACCCCTTCGGGGAATACAGGCGTGATGCTATGTTAAGTTATGTAATAAATATACAATATATTTGTTTTCTCATTCGTGTTGATCACGAAAGCTGCAAGGTGCCTAATATTCAATTGAAAGTATTGTTGGTTCTTATTATGTATTCTGATAAACTGCCACAATGATCAAGTAATCGGTAGTGCGAGCATGAGGTCCCCGGCTCGATTCACAGCACAGGCAATGAGTAGAAGTCGCAGTCAATTCTCAGTAGCAGTCCGGAGTGCCCAATAATCGGCTCACAATTATTTCATGGGACTTATCAAGATATTATAACAGCATCAATGAAATATTGGTATCGAATAGTACACCTCTAGAAAGAAACCTCTAGAAGGGTTAGGCCCTTCGAAGAATAAAAGCGTGATGCTTGTTCCGATAAATATAAGAATTTTTTAAGGTGGAACGAAACAAGCTAGCCTGTATAAAAACAGAGACCAAAAAAAACATACCAAAATCTGTTGCGAAATGACTATGCTCTACACTCAAAACAAATATAACATATAATATATTTATATCAGAATAAAGGTACTTCGTAACTCCTTTGGGAAATTCTCTAAGCAAGCACAACATTAAAATACGAGGCAGCTTTATGTATTTTTTCTCCTTTCAATGTTATTTCCTGCTTCTAGAAATATATTTTAATAACAGAAGATGATTTATTCATTAGTCATTAAACAAACAATGTTAGGTGACGTTACCGGATGCCCTAATATATAGATAATTACTTAGGAGAGTGACGTCACGCCGCGCTTTGTTTTCGCAGCCCGATGCTGATTTCTTTCGACATAAGATGTTTACCCCCCCCCCCATACATGGCAGTTGCAGTCTTGAGCCCTGAGTCTGCTTATATACATACAATTGTCATCCAACCGCCACCGTTATAATTGTGAATGAATTGGTAATATCCACCGAGAACTGTAATTATCGAAGACCTATCTGAAAACTAGCGCGGCCACATTTCGATGTGGCCGCTAATGCTGAGATAGGGGCCTTTTTTGGTCTCGTGCAGGTACCTTATTATAGTTTTGAGTATTTCACACCTGTACTGACTTCTTAACTTTTGTTTTTTTTTGTATCTTTTTGTTTTATTAAGTCGCTTCAGCCGCGAGGATAAAATAAATGATTTCTTTCTTTCTAATTTTTCACCAAAAATTACAATTGAATGAATGAATGAAGTCAGTTGAGTGGAACGTCATTGGAAGACCACGTCATAAATAACCAGCACAATACCAAATGCCTAAAATCATTAAAGTAAATGTTTTTTTTTTTTATTAATTATATTTGTCTATTAGTGGTTTAAAAATGAAGGAAGTTCTAGAGCAAAATGTTTTTTAAACCGGAAATATACTACTGTGACTTTTAAAACGTCTATGATTTTTGTGATTTTATGTTTATTTATTTATGATGTCTATATTATTTCTAACTTTTCATTGAGCTAAATTCTGAACGCCACAAAATGGACAATTGTTTATAATAACACGTTAACTAAATATAAGTTATATCAAATTTCAATGAATATTGTATTTATCTTTAGGGATCAAGGACCAATTGTAAAAGTACTCCAACTTCTTTAAAGATCTTAATTTTTACTAATAATCAGTTTTAAATGTCAGCTCTTTTAAAGCGTATGTATACGTGTCAACGCATCACAATTACTTCACAATTTCAAATAAATCAAGTAGATACTATATAAAATCAACGACAAAGTCAGTCATCAATCATGTACTTATGTCCAATTTAACTACGAGTACTTTAACTAGTGAGTCATTCATTCAATCTTGTAAATTGATTTGAACTTGGCAGTTGTAATATTAATTGGCGTCAATAAATGGAATGCACTTGTATGCCATGCAGGCTCAGGCTTCACGATCAATATTGTAGTGTAAGGCCGCTATTCCTCCAGCATATCATCATCAAAGATATGTGATGTTATATCTGTCATCAGTCCTTTAATAGCCCTTATTCTTCTTGTCCTGGTCCCAAGTTATTGGGGGCCGGCGCCATTTTTTCCCTTACCATTCTTACTTTTTCATTCATGTCTCACACTCCATCCATCTTTTCATCATTTATAAATTCTGTGACCATAACCTTCCTAGTAATAAAATGGAGAATGATATGCTGGCATATTTTTCTATTCTGCTGTAGAATTGTACTACTTTTCAAAAAAGAAAATCAATACATTAAAAAATAATCACGCGTGGGTGGATAACACGACTACACAACTTTGGAGACTAAGAAGGTATTATTGTCCTTCTGACTACTGGTACTAATATCTACCAATTCATCTATGCGTCTGTGTGTAGGTAGGTACCTACGAAAATCTCCAACGACAGTCCAACAGTTTTTGGAGACGCGATATGATCGCAACCTTCATAGCGATTGATTTTCAATATCAAATAACGAATTTTTTCCTTCCTTTATAGGATTTCGACAAACTTTGAGTAGATACAGCTCATTGCGTGCGTTGAGCGCCTCCAAGTTTTCAAGAGAAGCCTATAGAAATGTACATATTCGTACTTCACAGCTTCACAAAGTTTTTACCTTCTTTGAAATCAATTCTTTATACTAACATATAAAACTTCTGAATTTTGAAAGGTAAAGTAAAGCCTTTTCTGATGAAATGCCGCTTCCAAAGATTCTTTATTTGAAATCGTTATATCAGCGTATTACATCATATCTGGTTTTGCACGATAAGCGGAGCGATGAGAAGAGATTAGATGATAAGAGATGTCTTTAGTCAGGAGGATTTTGTAGATATAACATAAATATTGATAGTCTCTAGAAAACACGTGTGTTTATGATATATAGTAGACTTTAGTTTATCTCTTTAGCCCCAAATTTTACTACAAAAAACTGGTCTCATAAAGATTCTCATATTTACGCTTATTTTATCTACACAACCCAAGATGTAGGCCTAATAAATGACCCAACTCGCCATAATTTCACCTCATATTCCCACGAAAACGATTTCTTATATCTATATCAATCATTGTTCACCGGTTACTACTCACGTGCATTTCTCGGGAATTGCCCGACTAGTTTCGAACTCGAACGGAGCCCTTAGTCATGAGCTGAGCCCGCGGCGAAGTCGCGAGTCAAACTGACTCGCGACTCTTATATCTATGTAATTGATGAAATTGGAGAACGCATGCACCCCATAACCAGGGGTGCTACTCCGAAATCTGATCATCGAAGCTTCGACTGACGGATCGGACGTTTTGCTACCATGATGTGTTTCGGATCTGATGATCGATCGAAGTTCGCGATTTGACATTTTGCCATTCGTTGACGTTATTCCGAAATGGTTTCTGCCGTATCGGTTTCGATGTTTGACAATACTTAGTTCAATCAACATTCAATCATATTTCACAATAGGTTCATTCAATTGCTTGTTTTTGATTTCAAAGCGACGGCCGAACGTAACCACTAGTCGGATCCGAAGAAACTTGGTGGTAGGGTTTTGTTCGGTTTTCGGCGTTTCGGGTTTCGGTCCGAACTACCGATGATCGGATTTCGGAGTAGCACCCCTGCCTATAACTATCCCACTACAGAGTAGGGCCCCGTCTCATACGGAGAAGGGACGAATAAAATGAAATGAGAATGAAATAGGTATTTTAAAATCTCTATTACTATGATCTAGATGGCGCGGATATTAATCTCAATTCTAGCTCACTGCGATTTCACAGGAAATTTTCATTCACCGTAGCCTGCTTAGATCAGCTGACTCGTTAAAGTACAAAATTGTAGTTAATAACAATAAATTTCAATTGTGTCTGCTGATAAGCGAGTCAATACATTAACTAAGAAAGTACGATGATAGTTGAACCCACAATCTGTGGCTCAGGTTGGCCCGATACCACTCGGCCACCACGGTACTACGAACCCCATGTGTTGCATACATATTTGATTTACTAACGGGGTAGGCAATTAGATTATACTCAACTGTAATAAGGTAACGATTAGCTTAATTAAATGATGAATATTATATAAGTACCTAATAATGATTTTCCTTAAACATGTGTACAGTCAACCAAAATAGTAGGTTAATATTTTTAAAAGGTAGGTAAGGTTTTTATGAAAAGTAAAATACGGTTGGGAGCAGGATTTGAAACTGCACTCCCAGATGACTACTCCATAGCGGTCTTATTTTTGTTTCCACAAAAAAAATTGCATTAGGAGGGTCTTTTCCAAATACCTAAACACACTTATTACACTATGTACAAGACCAAAATAATAATAAAAATATAAAACAAACGTGGCTTAGGCGTGGAAGTACCTTACCTGCGCATCGCTGTCATCGGCTGAACTGCCCAGAAGACTGGCACGTTGAATGACAATGCTAATTCTCTAATTGATTACCTATATAATTTTTTCGTAATAAATAATGCTAGAGTACCAATTCTTCATTATAATGAATTTTCTCTTACTTTGGCCGATTGCATGAGTAGGTATATAAGAGGAAGTCTGAAATTGGCTCCGGTGACTGAGAAGTTGTGTAGAAATCGTTTAGCATGGTATGGGCATGTGATGCAGAGTGATGAGGGTCACGTGACGAGGAAAGTTTTTAGTATGAATGTAGATGGCTATAAGAGTAGAGGAAGACCGAAGAAGCGATGAATGGATTGTTTTAAAGATGATATGGCTAGAAAAGGAGTGACTGACGATATGACAGCTAATAGAGATGTATGGAATAAGAATATATCCTGCGTCGACCTCAAATAAATTGGGATAAAGGCAGGGGGATAATGATGATGATGATGACCTTGGCCGAGTGCCGAGTAAAATATTAAAAAAAAAACATTCTTTAATGTATTACATTATTTCGTAATAAAATGCTTATCTACATAGGTACGTTGTTGAGTATACCTAATGTAGTACGCAAATATGTTCCCGCATTAAATTGTGTAGGTAGATGAATTATAATGAAGATATTGATGGCATGCTTTCAATTACTTCTTGTTCAACTGTTATCATATATGAAGACAATGACATATTTTTCTCATATCGATGTCAAAACAGGACAGTGTTTACTTAGTTTCATATTTATTTGTCTGCGACACAAGCCTCGGGCTTAGTGCAGAAACCAATGAATAAATAGCTTATTGTTTTAGTAAATAAATTATTCTTATTTACTTAACGTAAATATTTATACTTATCAATTTTCGTATTTCTGTGGTTGTTATCTAATTAAGCGTACGCAGAAGTTTGTACCTACTGGAGTATTCTGGAGTTCCATCTAACACCCAAAAGGTGAAAATGGTACCCTAATTACTACTAAGCCATTTGTCTCTCCGTCTGTTTGTCACAGAGCTGTATCTTTTTAACATTACTAGGTTGAATTGTTTTACAAACACAATTTATAGCTTCTATCACGATAAATAATAAAATAAACAACATTTTAACCCCATTAGGGCTGCGATTGCAAGAACTAAGAAAAAAACATTCGCTTCTATCTTGTTTCTGCTCTATCTTAAAAGTTGCAATAGGCAATAGGCACATATACGACAATTTCTGATTGGACTGCATAGATGTATAGTTCAACAACAATTTATGATTAGGTACATGTTAAACGATTTTAGTTTTGGTGGAACGAGATACGAAGAGACTAGCCGGTTTTATATTCTTTTTATTTTCCACATTTTACGACCGCACCCTAATAATTTAGTGACTATCAAAATCACTGAAACTACGAGAAATACACGATAAAATCTTTAACAAAGTATCCTTCAACCTTCGTAAAAAAATCCCTGTTTTCAGAATAATATACTTATATATACATCATAGCCGATCGATTTTACTGACGGAACTTCAAAAATAACTCGGGCATGTCGAAGGGACAATAAGATTCACGCAATTTGAGAAGCCACAGACTCCATTGACATTTAAGAGTGACGAGAAAAGAATGAACGTGGTGGAATATCTTTGAATATGAGTCTACGCCGAGCAAGGAGCCGTTTACTAAAGATCTAATATTATACGCCCAAGTGCGAGTCGGACTGCCGCTTTGAGGGTTCTCGGATTATTTCCTTTACTTGTGATGTGAGACCTTGATAAATTTCAGATTGTGCCTCAACGGGAATTACCCAATATGTTTTAATTTATTGATGAGTGTCAAAATATGCTGTTTAAATGGCCGTAGTTTTTACTCCATTGTCGTGATGCTTGATTTTTTTACACCCTTGGAGACGTATATATTTTATGGACTATAGACCATAGTACCTATTTGATTTTATTTCAACTTGTTAACTTACGCATTCATGAGAAAAAGAAACAGTCAGGTAGACGGACAACGAAGGAATGATATTCGCAAGGATTCCATATTTCTTTTGACGTATGGAAACCTTTAAATTGATTTGTTACGAAGTGAATTTGTTACCTTTGGTATCTACCCGTTTTAAAGAGGCTCGTGCCTAAGTACCTAACATCCGCACAGATCGATCGGTCGACGTTAAGCTGGGTCGCTTTACAGAAAAGCGAATGATAAGATGGGCTGGAGGGTGACGCTGTTGGATAAATTCAGAAATTAGTACATCCGTGGATCTTTCAAAGTACCCAGAATTCAGAATAAGATGCGTGAGAGACGAATCAGTTAGTTCGACCATGTAATGCGCAGAGATGATAACCACGTAACTGAGATGGCCTTAAAAACGAATGAAGGAAAGAGAGCTCGCGGACGCCCATACGTCTTGGACAAATACCATAAGAAAAGACATGACATCCCTGAAATGACACAAAATAGAGATGAATGGCGCAAGGAAGTACGGAAAGTCGACCGCAAATGACATGGGACTGAGGTTAAGACTGATTGTGATATGTACTGATGATGTTCAGTAACAAGACTCATGATGAAATACATAAATAAAAACCTATAGATGCTTAATTAACTCATAGGTTACTGCATAACATTTTAAAACAGGTGTAGGTTACCTTCCTATTTCCTACTGATGTCTTATCCTCTTTTGGGGAGAAAAATGACAATGATAACAACAGGTAATTAGTCTATACTCTATTTATTGAAACAAGGTAAACAGGCGTCTAGCTGTGTTGGCGAATAGTTGTAAGTATAGTGTAATACACTAGTATTACAAAAACAAACTAGTATTTTTTTAAACTCCCAACTACTAAGTTGGGAGTTTAAAAAAGTTATTTACTAAATACCAAGTAGATACCACTTGTGTGTGAAGTTTAGCATAATACCTTCCAAACGTGACAAAGTAGTTAAAATATGACTAAACTAGAATTCCGTTCAGTCAATTGCCGTATATTTGAAGCGGGTATTTTGAACGTATTTTTATGTTAAGAATACCTGAATGTCGTATATTACGGCAATTGCCGTATGAGGAACAACACTGCTGTGGAATATTAAGGAGTAGACAGTATTTAACCTTACGGCTCAGTAACGTACAGATCTGTACGTTGTAACAATAAAAATCTATTGTGTCTGCTAATGACTGACGCAACAGCTTAACCACCTCTTCCGCTTGGCAAAGGACAGAGCGGGTTTCGCAAAACTGACAGCTGACGTCCAGGTAGAGTGGCACCGAAATAAGAAGAACTAAACTGCCACTATAATACCATGAAATCTAATCTTTCCAGCTATTCTTTACTCATTTTTATGAAAGTTTTCATTATAGATCTACTATCCATACTAATATTATAAATGCGAAAGTAACTCTGTTTGTTTGTTACCTATTCCCGACTAAACGGCTGATTGGATCGTAATGAAATTTGGCAAGGAGATAGATTGGACCTTGGAGAATGTCAGAAGCTACCTTTTGTCACGCAGACGAAGTGGTGGGCACCAGCTAGTTATATTTATGTATGTAAGATTTATATACAATGTAACAATATAGGTACCTATAGGTAATACCTACCTATATTGTTAAGTTATTCAGAAGTCTTAAAAATATTTAGCTAGGTACGCATCATCCCTCAAAAATGGTGTTTGAGTTTTTGAGATAAAAATATCAAACTTGATAGTAGCGGAGTAAATTCCATTAAATTAATGAGTTTCAGGCAAAATTGTATGAGAACTTTGAAGATTTTAGAAGGGTCGCCTGGCTAAATTATAACCGCACGGGGGGATCGATCGAGGTGCAGCTGCGCATGCTGCGGTTGATCCATGGATGGGTGACTATATAATTTCATTCCAAGCATTTTTTTTCATTTCATTGTAACCATAGGTTATTTGGTTCTTCTTCTTGTCGTGTGGTTGATGAACAACCTGATGATCGGGTTTGATTGTTAGGAAATTCTCAGTAGCAGCCCGGAGTTAGGAAGTTGGTGGTGCGACACCCCCGTGCTTCGGGGAGCACGTAAAGCCGTTGATCCTGCGCCTGATCTCTCTCCGGGTGGGTCGGTTTGCCGTCCCATCGGACTACGAGAGTGAATTAAGAAGGAGTTGTTTTTGTTTGCGCATACGCTTGTGCACTATAATATCTCCCGCGTACTTGGCTAATCTCCTCGGAAATAGGCCGCCGAAATATAGTCTGGAGGAGTATTGTATATTTATAAACAGTTCTAAATGAAAAGGTGGTCTATCTGTCTTGATGGGGTTGCTGCGAATGCAGTTATTATTTTACTCATTTCATGATTTTGTATGTGGCCTATAACTTATATGTGTGGATGTATCTGTAAATATATGTTGGTTATTAAAATAAATAAATAAATATAAATACGTTATGATCCATGAAAGGATCCTGGTAAAGGAATTTAAACACTGTGGTTTCATTCTGTGAGAGCACAGCATTTATGACGACGATAGGAAAAATACACAATTTATAATTATTAGATACCTAAATAAAAATATACTTATGCATATAAGTACATATACCTAACCTACCATTCGGATCTACTCCCCATTTAAGTAAATAGGGAAAAAACCTTTTAAATTAAGGACAACCATGATGAGGTTCCATAGATAGTAATCCTAATCATACATACATTTTATTAAAAGATGAGAAATTAAATATAAAATTCTATTTCTCATCATTTCTATTATAATATTACCTGGAACAGCTTTAAGACAATAGATAATTACCTATTACAATAATAGCTTAACCTGCTAGAACTTTAAAAAATCAATACCAACTTATCAAATAATATTATGATCGGTTTATTAAACACTTGCATTGAAAAGCAATGGTAATGCATGCAAAATATTTGAATACAGTACGGAGAGGAATATAATTCAGTGATTTGTTCTAAGGGGTAGTTAGATAACGTCACAGGTTCCCTCCCTCCAGCCTCCACAGACTAGGGGTCGTAACCTTTAGCATGCTTACGTCCTCCGCCAAAACAAATCAAACGCTGATCAATATACATATAGTGTAATAATTAAAACAAAAAAAAAACAATACTTACGGCGCCTTAATTCGTTAATGCCCGTTCACAAGGACGGTAGTACGACCTCGGTTTGCCACCGCCAATTGTTCGATCAACACCCACCGACAATTTTATAAATTAATCAACACTCATTACACAAAAATTCACGTATTATCTTAGCATCACACAGATTCACGGCGCATCGCAATGGTTACTTAATCATTCCACATGAAACTGTTGTACCTACCGGTTTCAATTGCGAGGGGAATGTAGAATTCCCACCGTGACTTTCAGAGGACTGAAGGTTCGGGCCTACGGGAAAATATCAAGCCTCGACCGGGATTCAAATGAAAATATACAAGTAAGAGAGACGCGATGAACTTGTGCTTACTCACTCGGAGCGTTGACTGGGCTATGAGTCAGACAAGGTCGAAAGGATTGCATTCCGTTCGTCGGGAAGCTACGTGGTCGCTCCGAAGTTCGCCGAAGTGCGGCGGCGACACCCGAGCAGACGAACCGCTGAAAGCTCAATGAGCAACCATAATTCATTATGAAAAGGACATTTTCCACTTTCCTTTACCTCATTCGTTTGATGTAAGGGCCAAGGGTTTCTTTGAAATTTTGTATTCGTGAAAATAGATTTATTTAATCAATGAAGACGGTAGTTTTAATTGGGTTTTTATTTTAGGTTAATGCAATTATTTGGTCGTCAGTTTCATTTTTCAATAAGTTAGTTAGAATCTCTATAAGAAACTACAAATTTATGAACCACAAAACTACCCGCAATCATGGTACAGATTTATCACGAAAATAAGTCTTCTAGGAGTTTGACCTCGATATACTTAGATGGCATAACTGATATTTCTTGACGTGAAAAATAATCTGTATTCATCCGCTTAATCGCTATCGGTAGGGTTAATCTTAAAAAATAAATCACTTATTCGACATTGGAATTAGATCGTATTATTGAATACGAAATTGGTTCAAAAATAATTTAAGAAACAGGATTCTATTAGACAAGTGTGCTTCAAAATTTACTGTGATATAATCATCCCCCTGCTCTTATCCCAATTTATTTGGGGTTGGCGCAGCATGTATTCTTCTTCTACTTTCAAATTGTTATTGAAATTGCACGCTGCTAAATATTCAAAATTTACTGTGATACAGGGGTATTAATCGTAAGTTTGAGCAATTTTCAGTTGCATAATATATGAGTTTCAGCAATGTTAATTGTACGGAATACGAGTGAAACTCGCACTTGTCCGCTTTAATTTTTTAACATGACAAAACCAACATCTAAAGAAGTAAAAATACTAGTTTAGTTTAAAAAATTAGACTGCCTCGTTGGTCTAGTCGTCCCAAGCTCGACTGCTGAGCATGAGGTCCTGGGTTCGATACTCCAGTCGAGCAAAGTGTTATTGAGTTTTTCTATTGGGAAATTCTCAATAGCAGCCCTGATTTTTGATTTGTGCCCGGTAGATGGGAATAGGCTCACCAACTATTATATGGGAATTAATAACTGCGTTGGTAAAATGTGGGTGTACAACTATGTACTTACACCTCTGCCTACCCCTTCGGGAAATACAGGCGTAATGCTATGCTTTGTTACGCTAGTTTAAAAAAAGAATATCTTAAAACTTAAATAATAACATTGAAAATCACTAGCACTATCATGCGATCTTTTCACAATAATCCAAACATTCCTTCAAGATCACTTTCCGTTCGTCCACAAACATAATTTTACGAGATCCTAATTTATTATTCTAATAACTTCCTTCTAATAACGGTCGATGTGTATGTAAGTGATAAGGCTACATTCAAAACTTAATTTAAAATGCTTATTAATTTTATTAGTTTGATTTTACCGTTAGACGGGCAGTTTTCACCTTGAGGGGATTCTTGGCATAAGCGAATATATTTGACTTATAAATTAACCCCTTCCCAGGAAGTTACATAATAAATTAGTAACTTATTAAACATATATAATGTTTATTAGTATAGTAAATAATAGAAACACGCTGTAGGTATGTTATATCCTTATTGCATCTTCGTGTTTTTTATGGTTCTATTTGACATAACAACTTTTGCCAATCAATCAATTAAACGTATATTAATTACTATTTTTCAAAGAAACATTGAAAAAATAATGGACAAGAACGGGGTTTGAACCCGCGACCTTTGGCGTTCCGGGTCATCACTCTACCAATTGAGCTACCTTGTCTCGTTAATATACATTGAATTTTTCAATCTTCTTTGTAATCGTCTTAAGGAGACGCCTGGCGATATTTATCTAGCAATAATTTGCAGATCTACTAAACTCAGCGTTACCACTTTACAGTTGTAAATCGCCGAACAACATCCCAATCTGAAAAGGAATGACGATTGGGTTCAAACCCCGTTCTTGTCCATTATTATTTCAATGTTTCTTTGAAAAACTGTAATTAATATAGGCATTACATGGCCTCAACATGTATTAAAAAATATAATTATATAAACGTATATTGTTTTATTATAGTATAGGCCAAGCTACGGCCAGATAGTTGTATTTTATGAAATGGAAAATATACGCTGCCCACATCATAATATCAATAATCAGCGTTTGAGGATATGAAAAGGTAAACGCAGGCTTATCTAGTTACCTGACTTAATTATAAAATATGCTCCTCTTAGACCCGCAGTTCGAAATATATGTCGGTTGAACAATATAGAAAGAAAAAAAAGAAAAAAAGATTTATTTTAGTCTGAGTGCAGAGTAAACTTAAATTAAAACAGTAGTAGGCAAGGAATAAGTGACCACCAGAAAATATTAATAAAAATATTAATAAAAAGATACAGAACTTGCATGCTCCATTATGCTACCTGCACGAGACCAAAAAATCCTATCTCAGCATAAGCGGCAAAATTGAAATGTGGACGCGCTGATTTTCATATAGATCCTAAAAAATTGTGAACACGGCTCGGCGCGGTGTATGCAAATATGCAAAATAATGTGTAATAGTAAATAATGATGGTAATAATACTTAAACAAATACTAACTATAATAAAAGTAACGAATTGAATGATATATGAAGAATATGATTTATTTCACGCGGTGTTTTTCGCATTGCGATCTAGCCCAAGTAACAGTTTGCCAACGATTTCAATGTAATACCTGTTTCTGCCTGCCTACCTTATCTGCCATTCAATCTACTACCTACCAATTCGGGCAATCAGGCTCCCAAACCAACTAACAGGTCGCGCCGGCCTTACAGAAAGTTTACGTTTTGAAAGTGATCATCAGTGACAATTACAGTAGCATGTACGGTAGACAACTACACTTATTGATTACTTGATTGTCCATTAGCTTAGAGACTTATTCAATTCAATTCAATTCAAACTATTTTAACTATAGCTGTGCCCTGCGGTTTTACCCGCGTATAATTATATTATAATTACATTATAATTACTAATATTAGGTATATACTTAGTTATTACTAATTAACTCCCGCCTAAGTTACTCCTTATATAGTCAGCTACCTGCCAGTAAAGTCTTATTAGAATCGGTCCAGCCGTTTCGAAGATTAGCAGGAATAAAAAGACAGACAGACAAATCATTTTAAAACAGATTTTTAGGTATAGGTGTCGTGCAAATAACTGCATGAGCTTAATTGTAGACACATAAATTTTATTTATTTTTATTGATGATGATAATGATTAACAACAGTCGGGACCGTCGACGGTTTAACGTGTGCCCCCCGAAGCACGGAGGCAAAAATAAGGCAAAGAACATAGAAGCTGGTGGTGAGGCTCGTGGTGTTATTGTCGAGTACTATTATGGCATATTGTGTTTAAACTTGAGCAATGATAAAAGGACTTATGAATTACGACGTGGAGAGAATTAAACATCGATTAACATATACGATAATACATTTAATGGAAAAAAACACTAGGTACACCTACATTTATCATGAGTGTTATTAATTTTAAATAAAATCATTGTTTCTTTTAAGCAACGACCCATTATCAGTAACGTAGGCCGAACCTGTAATAGCTCTAGCTTTGTCACTAGCCAGGAATAGTACCAAGTCACCAATTTCTTCAGGATCCGATACTCTGCCCAGAGCAGTCATTTTCTCCATATTTTTCCAGAATTCACCCAATTCAGCTTTACTCACGCCAAGACTACGCACAATATCAGTTTGTACGGGCCCAGGATTAACGGAATTGACTCTTACTCCTGTTGGTGCAAGCTCCAAGGCTATGGACCTTGTGAAGTGGTCCAGTCCAGCCTTCGAGATACAGTAAGCAAAATGCCCAGAAGAAATAACATCGATAGCGGCAATACTAGAAATGTTGATAATGTTACCTTTAGTTTCTATCAAGTGTTTCACAGCGAGGCTCGTCAGGTGAACAACTGACCGAAGATTAGTGGAAATAACTTTGTCATAAACCTCCATAGCTTTGTCATCTGAAATGGCTATTTTATCAGCTATTCCAGCGTTGTTGATTAAAATGTCTATTCTTCCGAACTGGTTAATGGTCTTTGTTATTATTTTCTTGATATCATCGTTTTTAGTGACATCAGCGATGATCATCAAGAAAGCCGCGCCATGCTGCTTACATTTTGCAGCCACTTCTTTCAACTTTGCTTCATTTCTCGCCACCAGGACAACTTTGGCCTTTTGTTCCGCAAATTGTATGGCTATGGCAGCACCGATTCCTGAACTGGCTCCCGTAACTATAACTACTTTATCGTTAAAACTCATTGTTTCTTTTGCGAACTAGTTAACGCAATGAGTGAACATATAACGCACTCAACGAGCGGTTCGAATAATGACTTGTCTGTTTTTGTTCTGTCGATCATATTTATAATCGTCAAGCAAGTCAATATGTACTCATCTTGAGTGGACACGTAAGTATATATTATTAAACTACTTAGGCGGAAATCTTCCTAGTCTTGAATGTAAGTGTTTGGTTTTAATGCAATGTCATTAGTGCTTTTCTGTAAAATGTGAGCATCATGTGGTTAATAATGTTATATATTACATTAATATATACATTCACCTGCCTATTGCCAGGCATTATGAGTTTGTCATGCTCACTAAAATGTCTTGCTGATGGTGGCGTTGTGAATCGGGTCGTTGAGTTCCCTTCAAAATGGTTGAGTTCAGCGACGCTGATGCGCACGTCATACTCGTGAACGGGTGCTGTCTGTCGGGACTGGTCCGCTCGTAATTGCCTTGGTAATCGTTTTGGCTTTATAAACTTTTACTATTTCAATCATTTGCTTTTGTTTTCCTCTTACATTATTCTACATTATTCTCACATACCATCAATACACCATTGTAATAAAATTTTTATTTAAAAAGAGTGTCTATGGAGTTTCTTGCCGGTTCTTCTCCATAAGATCAACTTTTTTGGAACCGTGCACCTAGCTTTGACGTTTTATAAGTGCCTGTAATTTGGTCTATGTGAAATAAAAAAAATTGAATTTGAATTTGAATTTAGTATGCAATTGTTTTGTTTACCTTTGTACACTTGGCCACTTATTTCAGCCACAGTTGAGCCAGAAGTTGCTGATAAATTCGAACGTTGAGTAATAGAAGGTACCTACTCTTATTTACTGTGCTGGGTGCCAAAGAAGTGCTAGAGAGAGTGGTTCGTTAACTGTGTGCGCAGATGACGACGAGTGCCATTAGAAGCGATTCGAAGACCAATGGACCTCACCAGCTTCTGTTTGCGGTTACTCAAATGCCGAGCGCTGGGTTGACAGAAACGTTGAACATTGACACAATGTTATTTAAATTAAATGTTTTAAAGCACGTCGCGGTCATGATCTCAGCCATCCAGCTGTACCTGGCTGGAGCTAGTGGACAACTTTGTCGCTGATATGGTCAACAGTTGCACCACCAACAATCACCTAGTTGTTTAATTACAAGGTTTTCTGTATTCAAGATTGCGATAAGTGGAGTGCAGTCTGATGTTCTGTTATTCAACGGACACGAGCTCAAAGCAATCAGGTGCTTTGTATTCTGATTTATATGTACATTGCTCTGCCCGGTTGACCCTGACGTGATTATCTCTGTATCTATTACTACGCCGATTATAAGGTAGGTACTCGACAAAGGTGTACCTAATAATACGCGACATCTCTACATCCAAGTAAACAGAACTGGTTCTCGAAACTTCTGCAATGTTTTTGAGTTTATAATAAACTTTCGAGTCAGCCCACCGATGTCTTCTATTTCATGGCCAGTACACGTACTTTGATAGGCCGTTTTAGGTCTAAGGTTTAAAGATATTTTATTCCCAATAGAAATCTAAACGTCACTTACTTGAGATCAATAAATTAAATAGCTATAGGTATTGACATTTTTGTCACTAAGACTTATTACCCACTTTTTTACACATAAAAAGAAAAAGTTTTTCTGTGTAATGTACCTATATATCTTTTATGGACGTCGTCGTACCGAAATCCTACCGACTACAACCACATAGTCCTCCATTAACCACGGGGTTCTTCGATCGCAGTCGTATTCGCTGCAATACTTAGGTAGACATGCCTTCATCATCAAGTAATAACTGTGGTAATAATCCGCTAGTGACCTTGTACTAAATACATATTACCTATTGAACAATTTTGATTTCTTGATAAGATTAAATTCGGATATTATTGAAGTTGATAAAGTGATGAAGTCACCTGATGCTGATAACGATAAAATAAAACTACACGTCACTCCAAGATATCATTATGAGTATCAATATCCTATACATATATGTTGATAATATATCTTTACCTATATCCAGACATTACATTATACGTGCCAAAAACAAACAGGGTTCTCTATGGGATGGACGAAATCCCATTGTAGGTATTATCGCTAAGCGCAAGATAAATAAAAATTACTTACCACGTGCTTTACCTTAAAATTATTCATGTCACTCTCAAACTAACAGCTCTAATTATTTCTCCACCAATTATATGTTTTTTAATATCTTTTTAATATTACACGAATCGCAGAGTATTATTAACTGACGAAAAAAATTTGGAGGTTCTCGTCGAATTGAGATCTGTTTCTGTTCTGTCCGTTCGCGTATCTGCTATCTGCGTATATATATATATTATGTTCTCGTATGACCAAGCATAACTTTTTACAAAGTAGGTACTCCGAATTTGATGATTCTTTTTTATTGGATAGAGAATAGGTACTTCTAAGTTGGTCCCATGTAAATTTCACCCCTAAAGTCCACTGCCAGGGGTGGATAATAAGAAAAATAGGGAATTATTGATTATCCACATGTCGCCCGATACTGTTAAAACTTTGGAAACATTGTTTTTTGATGACACTACAACGTAACGGGAACCTGGAGTTAATCTGATGATGGAGACGAAATATAGTCGAAAGAACTCTTCAACGGTTTACAGCAAAAACTTCGTGTTTGGGCTTAGATAAACACATCAACACGGTCTAGGGATATTTTTAAAAAAGCGAATTACTATCAATATGTTAATTATTTATATGACATGTATATATTTAAAAGATACGTTATTTAATATTCTACCATTTTCTAGTAATGGTTAAGGTACTTCGATTAAAATTTCAGGATTTTATGGAAAAAAAATGAAGCATAGACGGAAACCGTATATGAATTAACTTTTAATTTATGAGTAAAAACTGAAAAAAATTGAAAAATCATTTAATTTGTGTTTATAAACTTGAAGTTAGTAGTCTGAGAAAGCGCCCATGACGTTCATAACACATCGGCAACGATTCGGCATGCTCAGAACAAGGTTGTCAATGTCTTGCTGCGGAATATTGACCCATGTCCTTCTGAGGTGCGCAAAAAGTTGATCTTCTGTAGCCAGATTTTCAGGAACTTCCTTCAGAGCTCTTCTTTGCAGCATATCCCACGCATGCTCAATGGGATTTAGATCTGGCGATTGAGCAGGCCAGTCTAAGGCCAAGCTGCTACCGTTCTCGCCGTGTGTGCCCGGGCATTGTCGTGCATGAGCAGGAAATCTTGCCCCATTTGTGTTCTGTGGGGCAAGATTACGGGCCCCAGCACCTGTTGGACGTATCGTTCTGCCGTCATATTGCCCCGCACCCAAACGAGATCCGTCCGTCCTCCAAGACGAATTCCTGCCCAAACCATAATTGTTCCTCCTTGGTATGGGTGAACTTCCTGAGGGTTCTGAAGACGGCTCCATCGTCCAGGAACTCGCCAAACACGCGTCCTTCGTGAATCTGGATGGAAGCCGAACCTGGATTCATCCGTGAACAGCACATTGGACCATTGTTCACGGCCCCAGTCCACGTGGTTCCGAACCCATTCTAATCGTCGTCCACGATTGCCTCTCCGTAAAGGTGGGACCCGGAGTGGTCTACGAGAGCGTAGATTGCTTTCATGCAGTCGCCTTCTTACAGTTTGGTCACTCACAAGCACTTGGTGTTCCACTCGCAGCCTTAGGACCAATTGAGTCGCCATTGCATTTGGTTGAGCTCGCGCAGTAATTTGCAAAAATCGGTCTTGTCTGGGGGTAGTGATGCGACTTGGCCCCCGGTGCCTCTCCGCTACTTCACCTGTGGCACGATAGCGTGTCCACAATCTTGAAATTACATTTTGGTGGGTCCCTATGGCCTCAGCAACATTACGCTAAACAGACCCAGCTTCCAGCATTCCCACAGCTCGTAACATCTCCGCCCTCGTCAAATGTTGGCGTTGCATGGCTACAATACCTCAATTTTAACTTTATCTTTCGTTTAAAAATGAAAAAAACTGTAACTAAATGTAATTCGTATTGTTTTCTAAATTTCGCACAAATGAAAATTCCCTCTCCTACACATCAAGACATTTTTATGCCCCCGAAACAAAAGAATTTTCAAAAATTTGAATTTGGAATTAGTCTGAAATAAATTACAAACAAATCGGTGTATAAAAGATTCCAATGCGGCCAGTACTTTTCGAGTTATTTAATTGAGTATGAAATATCCCTAGACCGTGTTGATGTGTGTATTTCATTTATCTTGATGAGAACTTTAGTCCTAGCTGGGTATTGTAGATTATAGCCACAAAAAAGGAAACTCAATAGTGAAAATTAAGTGAGTGTAACTAATTTTAAGTCGGCGCCAAACAAAACAACGAACATTATTAAATTATAGTTATAATCTAATGCAACACTGAAAACTAAATATTAGTATATTTTATATTAGTATAAATTATCAAAAATCTAAATTTTAGTTTTTAATTCTATTTTAAATTATACGACAACATTTGCAGTAATTTTAAATACACATCACACAAATTTCAATAAAATCTATTTGGAATTGACAAAATAGTTATATCTGACGTTTTTGTGACGGACATGCCAGATATGCCCCGGTCAAACCGTTCCGTTTGAACTAAACGCGGAATGGGATATGTACCGAAGATCTGGGATATGATCGATAGCCCAGGCATGTGGGTGTTCAAGACTCACTTCAGACAATGTTCTACTACGAGGTCACCGATGATATGAAGAAACGGAAAGGCGGCGGCATTGAAGATGGAATTATAGAAGTTGGTGAACAATCAATTACCGAGGTAGAAAATGGACAGCGGGACGCGGACCATTGAATAGTTCGCCAGCTTGTCTGTCCGGACACATGTGGTTTCGAAACAAGGCTGTGGTGAATGCAAAATTGTTCAAAACAATGGATTATTTGCTACAAGTTCCGATTGAAGTACCCCGTCTATAACAGAGACCGAACTTGTTTGTTTTGTTAATAATTATGCTATTTAGGTATCGTACGGATTGTAGGCCGTATATGTTATTACAGCCCGGTTAGTGGAGTGTGATATTAGGATAACATCAGAATCCGGCGCATGGATAAGATTTGGTATGACATAGCTAAATAGAAGGAGACCGTATCGGTGGCGGTTACCACCAACACCAGCATTCTCAATGAGGGTTGACGTCAGGCAGGCGGCTGGTCATAAAACATAGCCAAAACTTTAGCAGCATTCCAGCACAAGAAGAGGATGTATGGTAGAAGAATTCATGCTGCGCCGACCCCAAATAAATTGGGATAAGGGTAGGGGGATGAAGATGATGAATCTAATGCAACATGGAATTGGCGCCAAGTCAAAATTAGTTAAACTCAGTTATTTTTCACTATTTAGTTTCTTTATAAGGCGGTTCAATGTTTTATGAAAAAGTTTTTATTACGTCTAAAGATAAAGGTCCTAATGTATTAGGTAGGTAACTTCCTGTAAAAGGGTTGATATACAAGTCAAATACAATTAAATAGAAATAAAGAATTATTTGTGAGAGCTCTTACATACGAACGGCAGTCGGCGGAAGCCATCGACGACGCGCGGTAGCAGTCGTCGACACATGTTGATGGCTGCCTTCGAGGTGTCGTCGACACCATGCCACTCATTTGTTAGAGCCCTAACTAGCATTATTAACGTGCATATTGGTACAAAAATACCGACCATCCAAATTCCAACTTTTCAGAAAAAAACCCAAAAAGAAATCTTTTAAATAAACCTTGTCCATACAATTACGAACAAACGAACTTTAAAATTTTAATGGATCTTTACCACTTACACATAAGGAAGTTACCTAATAAAATAAGGACCTTGTATACGTATAAATATGTACCTACAAGATAGTTTATCCAGCAGGTCTTGATTGCATTCTTGATAATATTATCGATATAATGTACCTATTATCTAAATTGCTTATCGAAAATCTTCCGGGTTTTTGAAATATACGATGACAAAGTGTTTTTTTTTTTTACTATTCAGACATGCTTCATGATTCCCGAGATGATAATTCTGTGATTGCCAAAATTATGTCTTAGTTTACAAGGTGAGTGGATTACATAAAATTCGCTGAATTATTAGGAAGGGGCGTGTTGGTGTTCTAACCCACAGAATATTAACCGTCTAATAGGTGAGCTTATTCCCATCTACCGGGCACAATAGGGTATTTGACACTGATGGAAATAAAATATGAAACTTAGCTATAATGATAGAATATATTATATTAGAAATTTTGGTATTTTTGAAAATAATAATAATAACTCGTAAATACATTTAATTCGATAAACAAATTCATAATTTTTAATCTATGTGTCACGTGACTCGAAACACCAATGACTGCGTGACGTCACTACTCAGACGATTGATTGTCAATTTGCAGTCACTGTGACACATGACACTAAATAAATCGATGAATTTGTTGATATTTCGGAAACTAGTTGCAACCACTTTCTCCGTATATCAGTTCAATTTTCGAAGTATTGGTATACTACGCACTAATGTTATGATTTACAAAATAGTTTCCTTTGTTTACAATAGTTCTGTTGCGTAATGACGTCACAAAATGGCGATCGTCATTATCGCGCCTTTTGGCAAGACCTTTAAAATTTGAATTTTAAACAGCTATTATTTAATCAATAGGTACACAAAAAATTGCAAAATATTTTTTTTAGCTAATCTATACCATATTCTTTAAATTTAGGCCCTTTGTGAAATTTCGTCAATAACCCTATTCAAGAAAAACTATACCTATAAAATTTTGTACCCAGAAATCCAAACCTGGATCTTACGCTCTGCAACCGCACCGGCATCCATTTAGTACCTACTTTCAACAGCGAAAAATATTGAAATGATCCCAAACACAAAATTATCTGCAATATGCTTTAATGTTATTATTACATTTCGATTGATTGTAGGTATGCAATAATTCTAAAAAAATTAATACATAGCTTAACATAACATAACATAGCATCACGCCTGTATTCCCCGAAGGGGTAGGCAGAGATGTACACAATTGTACACCCACATTTCACCAATGCTGTTATTAAGTCCCACGTAATAGGTAGTGAGCCATCAACCGGGCACAATTCCAAACTCCGGGCTGCTACTGAGAATTTCCTAATAGAAAAACTCAATAACACTGCCCGACCAGGGAATCGAACCCGAGACCTCCTGCTCAGCAGTCGCGCTTGAGACCACTAGACCAACGAGGCAGTAGTAAAAAAATATATATAGGAAAAAAATTATACTACAAATTATTTATGTTATTTTTATTATTTAACGAAAAAAAAACCTATACAAATCAGAAGAGTGACCATGACCTTAACGATCGACGTCTCAATAAGATATAAATAAAGAATTTTGTCTATAAATTATTCTCAGTCAGCAGGAACCAAATACACTAACGTTAGCCAAATCAAACACGGTTGGGCAAAGTTCACATATACATACATCAGACAACTCAACATAGTCCACCTTAGGTTTAATGGTCACAGCCTGCTAATTACCGACATTTGTGAACTTTACCGACACCGTACGCTGTGCTGACTTGACTGTTACACATGAATAAACATTACTTAAAACTGATATCATTATTTCTTTTCAGAAAATCTAAGCCCTCTTAATCATAAATCCATTATCAGCTACGTAAGATGATCCCGTAACCGCTTTTGCTTTGTCGCTGGCTAAGAACAGCACCACGTTGGCAATTTCGTCAGGATCTGATACTCTGCCCAGTGCAGTCATATTCACAATGTCCTTCCAGAATTGGGCTTCTACTTCCTTTTCAAAGTCAAAACCACGCATAAGTTCAGTTCTTACAGGTCCAGGATTGACAACATTAACTCTTACACCTTTTTGCGCAAGATCCAGGGCTACGGACCTTGTAAAGTGATCTACTGCAGCCTTTGAGGTACTGTAAGCGGCATGTCCAACTGCAACAGCACCCAAAGAGGCAACACTAGAAATGTTGATGATGTTACCTTTAGTTTCAATCAAGTATTTTGTAGCCAGGCTCGTCAGGAGGACGACGGATCGAAGATTAGTTGTAATAATACGGTCAAACACCTCCATTGTGTTTTCAGCCCAAATTGGTGATTCTCCAGCTATTCCAGCGTTGTTGACTAAAACATCAATTTTCCCAAACTGATTAATGGTCTTGGATACGATTCCCTTAACGTCTTCGTCTTTAGTGACGTCACCGGTGATCGCTAAAGTCTTCGCGCCGTGTCGTTCACATTTTGCAACCACCTCTTTCAATTTATCTTCGCTTCTTCCCACCAAAACAACTTTAGCGCCTTGTTCCGCAAACTGAACGGCTATAGCAGCGCCAATTCCTGAACTGGATCCCGTAACAATAACTACTTTATCGTTGAAACTCATTTTTACTTTGGTGAACTGGTTAACTCTGCCGGTGAACTAAAACTGAGGTGTATAAAAATGACTTTGCAATTTATATACGTTTGATTATCTTTGTCACTAGCTTCTGCCCGCTGCGTCTCTCAAGCGCTTGCAAAAGCGAATACGATATGATTTTTACAATAAGAGTGCCCATTATGGCTCGAGAAGTTATGGTATTCAAGAAATGGCACGGAATGGCATAATTCTGTTGTTAGAAATTATTTGTCATGTATGGTCACGTCAGTGGGAAGGGATACAACCGATGTGACTAAGATAATTACGAATGTTGATGGATGGAGGGGGAGAGGGAAACCAAGGACAAAATGGACGGATTATTTCAGGGGTGATATGAATGAAAAGGGGTGAACGTTAATTTGACGAATGTCGGTAGGTACCTAGTAGGGAAAATGGAAGAGAAGAACCATTACTTATGTGTATTAAGAATGTAAAAACAAAAATATCTTTCAACGGATGACCTGACAGTTGTTTTCATTATAGTTATTGGCCTATAATAAATATTAGAATTTAGATAAGATTATCAGGCGATCCCTTTATCTTCTCTGAACATTCGATATGATTACAGTAAAAAAATGAGTCTATAGGAGAATTTTACAGATTATACAAACTTTACAAGGAAGAATTTTTTTGGGAATCGGATCGGTTAAGCGTTTCATGTTCTTCCCCGGGTCGTATCGAAGCTTTGTATTAGATTTCGATAAAATTAATTCCTTAGTTAGTGCGTATTTTGTAAACGGACAAACAGACACACTTACGGATTTATTATATATATTGAGTCCATTATATTAGTAAAGTATATTAGTACAAATAATGGCAATGGGTTTTTTTGGGTATGGTATTGCGCAATGTTATGTATGTATAAATAATTTTGATGACTCATCTATTTCGCAATGTTGAGTAATTAGATACCAAAGGTGTTTTCCGGGGGGCAAAAGGTCAGTTAGGTTAGCAGTTAGTTTACAGTAGGTTGTAGTTCACTCGCTATAGATACATATTTATCAGTCCATCCGCCAAGACATGACATATCAAATTGATTACAACGCCATCTAGTGTTACTTTCATAACAGTCTTATTAGGGAAGACTGGGGGAATTGGTACCTACCACATAAGATAAAACTCAAATAACTCTTTACAATAATCCCTCTATAATGTAGTTTTAGGTTATTATGAAAGTATCAATCAGGTTTATCTTATCAACATAGAAATTGAAAACATACAAAATAAAGATAATTATGTTGAGTTCAACTACTCGTCAGCCCAGCCACAGCGGGCTACGGAAGGAGCGGGGCGCGCGCGACCGTTCTACGTTCAACGAGTCTGCGCGGCCACGCAGTCAGTGAGTCGTGACTCAGCGACTACGCTACGCGAACACATAACGCTCAGCCGTGCGCGCATAACTTTAGTTTTCATTGTTCGCGCCGTTACCTCATACGTCACATATTGTAATATACATTAATCATTATTATACAGTCCACTAGTGTTTCGAAATCACACGAACAATTACATACACTTTAAAAAAAAATGCATTGGCCCCCATTGCCCAAGAGTACGGGGTAATAAGAACCAGAGTAAGGGGAATTAGATCCACCGGGGCAATGGTAACTAGATTATGAACATGTTACAAAATATTAAATACCTGTACTGGTGTTTTAAACTAGACTTATTTTCATATGAAACGTAATTATAGTATCTTCAGAAATATCCAAAATCACTGTTAGTTTTATATAGGTACTTTGGTACTTCAAATTATACCTTTTTACGAAATTTTCGTATGATAAATTTACAGTAACTTTCGTGGGACACAATCATATTATTTATTGTTCACGGTTATTACTCAAGTGCATTCTTCGGGATCGCCCGAATAATTATGAATAGAAAATACTCTGTGCTAAATTCCGAAATCGATTCAGTACCTACTTAAAAACCAACAAACAGACACGCTTTTGAATTTATACTATTATTAAGGAACGCAAATAACAAGTTAAGATATATAATAGGTAGGTATTTAAGAAATATTTTTAAAAGGTCATGGCATACTTTGACATTTTGTTTAGGTACAAGAGAGAGATAGCTTGCGAAACCTCATAAAATATAAATACTATCTCATTTAATAGATAGGCACAAAGCATAATTTTCTAAGTTTTCAGGGTTCCGTACCTAAAAAGGTAAAAAAAGGAACCCTTATAAGATCACTTGTCCGTCTGTCTGTCCGTATGTCACCACCAACTTTCTCAGGAACGGGTGGAACTAGCAAGTGAAACTTATACCAGATACTGAGGTCTATAGTCCCTATTAGGTGCATAAAAATGAAGGTCCTTAGTCAACACGATAAAAAGATATGGGTAAATTTAGATTTTCGCGAAAACTTGTATCTTTATTTTTCGGCATTTTCCCTTTTGTGCTGTAAGACCATGCGTTTAACCAAAATTTACAATTCTAGGTCAACCCTATAGGTTTTAGGTCGAAAATCTATATGGTAAGTAGTTCCCGTTGACCTAGAATCACGAAATTTGGCAAATAAAGGTATAGTAAATGTCTTACTAATTCAACCCAACTGCCAATAATAATACTCCTCCCGACCGTGTATTTCGATCAAGGCGGCCTATCTCCACGGAAATTAGCCAAGTACGTAGGAGATATTATAGTGCACAAGTGTATGCGCAAACACAGTTGCAGTCCCTCTACCTTCACTCTCATAGTCTGATGGGACGGCAATCTGACACAACTGGAAAGAGATCAGGCGCAGGGGGGTGTCACACCACTAATTTCCTGACTCTGGGCTGCTACTGAGAATTTCCTAACAGAAAAAATCAATAACATTTTGTCCGATCTGGGAATCGAACCCAGAACCGTAGGAGACCGTATTGGTGGCGGTTACCACGAACAACAGCATCCTCAATAAGGGTTGACGTCAGGCAGGCGGCCGGTCATAAAACATTGCCCAAATTAGCATACAAATTCAATAAATTAGGAAGTGGACTAAGAATACATTCTGCGCCGACCCATTTAATTCAATTAAATTGGGATGATGACACCACTAATACTTAGTCATAAAGTATTGAAAAAAAAAACATATGGTAGTGACATCTACGTTCGTTTAAGACCGATTTCGGTTCCGTAGATATCAAAAAGTAACAAACTTTCGTAATTATAATATTAGTAGGTTTTAACTGACGCATTGTTTTAATGATCTACAGTAAAGCATATTACGTACAATATATTCAGGAAATTGTAGTACCGGAGGCGATATAATAGTGTCCTCCACTTCCGGATAACGACGCAAATGTTCTTGGATCACGGGTGCGTATAGGTATAAGTATCTGCGTCTTTTTTTTTTGAACTTGAACACTTATTGTTTGCTTTGCTTGAGGTGTGATCAGATGGTCGGGAGCTCTTGCAACCTTTTGGGCGGTGAAGCTTGTGAAGGGTGTGCCGCATAGGGAGAGAGGCGGACCCTCTCACCCCTGTCGCAGATGACACATCAGGCGTCAGAGGGCACTTAATTATCTCTGGTAACGGACTTGAGGAGTTCATCACCCGAACAGCGACATGTCCGAGATAGCAGGGTGCCGTACTTCGGAGTGCGGCTTCTCTGGAATGTCTGTGCAGGGCAACTGTGTCCGGCTTGCAAAAATAACGAGGACGAACCAACAAACAACAAATAATCCGAGTTGCGGTAAACCGAGGTGCGATCCTGGGAAACCGGGAAAGGTTAGTGGAGGATCATGTGGTATTTAATCGGTCCATGTGCAGCACAACGTACACGATAGAATTTCCACATACGAAAAAAAAAAACAAACAAAAAAGAGGGAATAGTAAGACTAATCTAAACATATTTTTTTTATAAACTTTGTCTTCGTGCTCGATATGATGTCAGTTACAGACATCAACGCGGAAGTAGTCGCGGGCACAGCGAGAGATTAAAAATAAAAGTAAAAATTATAAAACAATATTTATTGTTACCATGTTTACCGGTAAAATGTTGAACATGTTATGCGATCACTATAAGAAATAAAAGTATTCTGTGGCAAGAACGTCATGACGTCTATCTGTTAACTGATAATTGCAATATACGTTTTTTTATAAAAATGATTCATACATATAGATTTATTTTCTTTATTATTTAACAAAATCATAATATTACAATAACTTATTTTATTTTCCAAGTAAACTTTGAAAATATATATACGTGTACGTATAACCCGTGACCCTTGACACTCCGTATCATCACTCTTTAGTAAATCTGTAAATGATTGCTAAATAAATATCGCCAGGAGTCTCCTTAAGACGAATACAAGGAAACTGGATATTTAAGAGTATCAAACAACAACCCGATAGCTCGGTTGGAAGAGTGCTATCACGGAGTGTCAAGGGTCGCGAGTTCATGCCCCGTTTTTTATATTATTTTTCAATGTTTCCTTGCAAAAAAAGTAATTATTATAGTCATTAAGCCGTTGGCTCGCTAATTAGCAGACACAATTGATTTTTATTGTTATGAAGTACGTATTTGTACGTGGCTGAGCGGAAGGGTATGTCCTATCATGTATAAAAAATATAATTATAGGTATACAACTTAACTGTTTTTAAAGTTATAAATTTTTGAGGAAATAAAAATACTCTGCTAACTCGCTACTCGACCAGTGCTCATTTTTTTTTAAGTCATATGGTGACGTCATAGATATCTATAGTTTCTATACAGGTGACAGACACTCCATTTTTTTCCCCAAAAGTTTATAACTTTAGAGTAGAACTTATTCTGTATTTTGTTCTGTAAACATCGCAATATGGCGGAAAGTCATTCCTATTCTTATCGTGATCATACATTTAAAACGAAATTATATTTGTTAAGAAACAGTTTACAAGGTAACATACTTTATACTCACAAATGCTGCTCATATTGTTTAAGTCCAATTGTCGAAACTTAACACGGTGTGGGTATATTCATTATCATACATAACCTAATTGGTTTCAATTAACATTAAAGTCAAGAAAATGAATGAGATTCACATAAATTTTACATCTAGTGGAAATATTACAACTGAAGTACTTAGTTTGGACGGATATATTAGTCTTATGTTATACTTACATTATGGTTTTTAACACACAATGGATATAGAAAAACAAAAAAGAAATTAAATATCAATATCTGCCTAGATTTTCCTAACAATGTTATGGTGCATCCATAACAGGATGCACCTTAATAACAGTATTTTACATAAGCAATTACCCATCTGTTCTCGACATCCCAGTAACTTGGTAAAACAAAATAGGATGGTAAGACTGGTTGTCAGACTTTCAAGTATCCGACTACCCCTAAATGCTGCATTCGACAACTGCGATCGTCGGAATAATGTACTCTTCTAGGCTCTGTGCTTCGTTGGCCACCATCACCAACCAATAGTTTAACTTCAATCGATTGAGCTGTGTGGCTGTTATTTAGCTATATGCTCCTCTGCAGCAGTGACGTAGCCACGAGGCCCACCCTCAAGTAAATAATTACATAAAAATATTATTAAAATAGGTATTTTTGGTGGAGGTATATGTTCATTTTCTATAGCGACTTTGTATAGAACTTACTGCTTATCTTTGTATTTACATATTTGTATTCCTGCAATGACTCTGTTTAGCCGTCTTTACAGTAATGAAGTCAATTGTGTACATAAATATTGGTATTGTTATGATATAAGAACAATTGCTCTATTCAATCATATGATTTGATGAAGTCAGTGCAAAAATATTATTATTATTGGATTATCCCATGTAAATAGATATACATTTCTCAAATCAGTGCATACTTCTGCCCTCCCGACATAAACCTACCATAGCTGTATGGGTAACGCTTTATGTTTCAATGCTAAATCAACTAAATTCACTAACATCATAAGATATTTAGTATTAATTTATTTAATAAATGTCGAAATCATAAAATAAATATGTAAAATCTTATGATAGTTCTAGTCAATGCAATCAGTTAGGTGATTACAACACTTTAACATATAATATCATATCATCTACAATGTGTGCTAAAACCATAATGTAAAAAGTTATCACTTAATAATAAGGCACATTATATAAAACATTTAGCAATACTACTATAATGCTTTGTGTAAAAAGAATACCGTTCCTATAGTGCACAGAATTAGGCTAACGGATGATGTGATGAAAGATGAACTGTTGCATTCGTCAGAGGAACAATAGCACTCTTCCCAGTAGACTCCATTCTCATATACACCCCAATTACAAACACCGGTGACACCTGTTTCAGCCACCGAGGCACAACGTCGGATAACTTGTCTCCATCTTCCATCCCCTGGAAACAATTGAGAATTACATGTATTTATAAATATAATAACATGGATAAAATTAATGTGCAATATATCTCCAGAGCTTCCAATGACACATCTTGCAATTATTCTTTTAACAATGTACCTCCAATTTATGCAGAATGTATGCAGGACTGCTAATTTGTATGTTTAAAAATTAGTTACATGAGATTTTTAACACAGCCATGACACAAACTTTTGTTTGTAAACTTTACATTTAAGATGAAGTTTTTTGACCTCTTACTGCATTTCCAGACACAATTATCCATTAAAATCCTATTTTCTCTCATGTGCATTCATCAAATTCCAGCATACTAAAAGTTAGCAAATGATATTGGCTGTAAGAAAAATAATGGTTTACTTACAAATAAATCCTTTAGGGCCTTGCTGAGTCAGCTTCATGCAGAAAGATCCTGGCATATGAGATTCATCACTGAAACACTCTACTGCAATATGGCTTTCTTTGTCAAATTTCTTGTAGGCACCGCAGTTGTCTTCACCTTTATTATCTTGAGATGATGCACATTGGAAGCATCTTACACAAAATACTGAAATAAGAAAGAGGTGGTATAAACTCTCGACACTGGGTTATATCAACCAAACGTTATGAAGAATCACAAACATTACCAAAGTAATTTTATTACAAATAAATATAAGAACTTACCGGCTGGTAAGGTACACAGGAAGGTAAATATCAGAGCCTTTAATAACATTTTGCTAGTATTCATACTATTCATTCATAAAACGGAAATTTGTATGAATATAAATCACAAAAATAACGTACTATGAGAACACACCCAACCAAACCCAAACTTTGTCTAGAGTTGCGTAAACCGTTAACCAACTTGAAGTTTTGAACTGCGCTATCATGTCTGAATGTGAGAACCGTAACTATAATATCTAAAAATAAGTACTATGTTTCTCAGGGTTGGCTATTTGAATTATTATTAAAATTATAATCGCGGTTGCTGGTTTGATGAAAAAGGCTTCTCAAAAACCGTAATATAAAAAATACAGTACTTTACTACTTCATTCAATTGTCAAATATTTATAACGTCGAATGTCAAAGTCAATCGAAAGTCGTAATTTCATTTCAAATTTTGGCAAATTTTATAAAAATAATCGATAATGGATCATCCGAATATAGTCTAACAAAATAGAAGTCCATATCGATATCTCAAAATAGAATGTTCTTTTCTTTTCTCTTTTTCAAAAGAAAGATCTTTCATGTAAACTGTAATTCTTTTTACAGTCTACTCTAACTGTAAAAATCGAAATAGGTACATAAAAAATTATACCCTGAGCATTTCTTTTACATCTTTTGGGATTATTACCTTAATATTCAGAATATTCTAATTTATGGTGTATCTTTTGATGGATAACATTATATAATAATGTACTAAATTGATATTAGAATCTTCTTCTTCTTCCTGCCCTGGTCCCAAAGTTATTTAGGGTTGGCGCAATATGTTGTTCTCTTTCATTCTCCTCTATCAGTCGTCAGGTTTACTCCCTTTTCATTCTTATCATCCCCCACACAATCCATCTATCTTTTCTTTGGTCTCCCTCTTCCCCTCCATAGATCTATTCATATTCATTACCCTCTTAGTTACATATTTCTCATCCCTCCTCATCACGTGTCCGTACATAGGACAAACGATTTTCTTTCAACTTTTCTGTTACTTGCACACTGTACTTTCAAACCTCCTCTTAAATATCAATTTCTTACCTTATCCATTCTTGTCACTCTAAACATCAGTCTCCACATTCTCATCTCTACTACATGAAATCTTCTTTCATCCGTCTGCTTCATTCAGGACGACGTGCCTTTTATCAGATTGTAAATTTTGCCCTTCAACGTGGGTCACAAGTTATTCCTGTAACCTGTCACCATTTCATCCACCCTGAGATGGTCCGGTTCTTAAAGTCTCGGTCTATTTCACCATCACCTTGGACGAGTGGGATTAAAATGAAACAGAAAATAGTCGAATCGTAATTTTCGAGTGTCAGATCGATTCACTCGGTCAATAGGGTTATTGACGAAATTTCACAAAGGGCCTAAATTTAAAGAATATGGTATAGATAAACTAAAAAAAATATTTTGCAATTTTTTGTGTACCTATTGATTAAATAATAGCTGTTTAAAATTCAAATTTTAAAGGTCGTGCCAAAAGGCGCGATAATGACGATCGCCATTTTGTGACGTCATTACGCAACAGAACTATTGTAAACAAAGGAAACTATTTTGTAAATCATAACATTAGTGCGTAGTATACCAATATTTTGAAAATTGAACTGAAATACGGAGAAAGTGGTTGCAACCGGCTTCCGAAATATCAACAAATTCATCGATTTATTTTGTGTCATGTGTCACAGTGACTGCAAATTGACAATCAATCCTCTGAGTAGTGACGTCACGCAATCATTGGTGTTTCGAGTCACGTGACACATAGATCAAAAATTAAGAATTTGTTTATCGAATTAAATGTATTTACGAGTTATTATTATTACTTTCAAAAATACCAAAATTTCTAATAAAATACATTCTATCATTATAGCTAAGTTTCATATTTTATTTCCATCAGTGTCAAATACCCTATTCATTAATAAAAAAAAACGATTTTCTTAACACAAATCTATTCTTCGATTAATCGACTTCAGATAACTCGCTTCTCTAGTTTCCTTTTTTTTTTTTTTTTTTTTTATTTCCTTCGCCCTAATCGGGCAGGCTAAGGTCTTAGACCATACCGCCTCGTCTTCAGTGTTCTTGAATAAAAGTAAGGCCAAAGCCTCGTCTTCAGTTACTTCCTTCTTTTTTTAATCAAGTATAAAAAGTTATTGCAGTTATTGCCCCAGTAAAACGGTGGAAATTTTACTGAGTCTTCGATGGAGTTTAGGAGTGAACACAAAAAGTCATGATTTTCAATTTTATACAATTTGCCCACACTCGTACACCTTCATGAACACATAATGGTTAATTATCCACCATAATTACACATTATACTTCGGAGAAACACAAGTTTTGGAAAACAATATAAAATCGACAACGTGCACTTTACATTTTCCCGCCTAAACTCTTCTCTAGTTTCCAATTGCATTGTGAGTGAACTAGTGAAGTTTAGTTAGTTAGTTTGCAAACTTGGTTGAGTAAATCCTTCAAAATTTCAGTTATTTTTATTATCATTCCAAAACAAAAACACATCTTGTTATCACAATGAATGCCAGTATTAAATATTTAATATGCTGTTACATTGTCCTGAACGTTGTGCCCTATGGTAAGAGTTATTTTTCATTCATAAACGATCATGTGGTCACGCCCAAGCTTTAAGCAAATGACACTTGATGTTAGTTTTCAGTATAAAATGCTGGAACTGCCGGTCAAGTAATGATCCCAAATGTGCTGATCCTTTCGACAATAGTACGGTGCCTATAACGGATTGTAAACAAGAGAAGGGATTGTCTCATTTACCGGGAGTTCGACCTTCTATGTGCCGCAAAATCAGACAAAAAGGTTAGCACCTACTTTACCATCATAAGTACCTGATAACTATATTTGTAATCTTCTTTTACCTCCAACTAACGCTTTATTTTTCTTTTAGTTCTGTTGTTTTTGTTGTTGAATATAGTAGTTTTAAGATCAGTCCTATCAAGCGACTAGTGATATTTTTTAATTGTAAATACAAGTGTAGTATATAGCTAGACGTCGGCAATAGGTCAAGCTCAAATTATACATATTTCGGTCAGAGGGTCGTCTTAGGGGCGGAGTTCTAATAGTATATGTGAAAAGACTGTTTGTCAAACTGTATTTAACATTAGTGTCATAATTGTTTCTAATAATAACACCACAGTTATTATGCTATACAAACTTGCAACATCCATCTTGGATAATAGGTTAAAAGGATATCCTATTCTGTTCCTTAATATTTTTTTAGTCCTTCACCATAATTGTTAATGAGCAGTATTTAAGATTATAATATAAAATATCACAATATTACCTACTAACAATACTTATTTTGCTTTTCAGTCAATGGAGAATGGCGTTACTTCCGTGACTGTGCATATTTGGGTGATGTTGGCATCCAAGGCGATGAAAGGTTCTGTCTCATGAGGACTGGTACATACAACATCTTTATTGAATACTGTACATGCAACAGCAAAGATGGATGTAATTCTTCATCAATATTTAGTCCGTTACCTTTATTTTTCTTTGTATTGGTCACTGGTGTACTTAAGTGGTTATCGTAAAATGTTGGTCGACATTACCACAATATACAATTAATTTATAATTTTATAGGCAGTTGATGAACAAAATTTACAAAAACTGAAGATTATTTGGCTTACATTATCATTAAATTTCTAGTATTTTATAACAATCATTGAGAATGATATTATGGAATGAATCATGTTTTTAAAAGTTTGCTATAGTTGTCTAACAATTATATATATACATTTATTATATATGTACATGGGACTTAATAACAGCATTGCTGAAATGTGGGTGTACAACTGTGTACATCTCTGCCTACCCTTTCGGGGAATACAGGCGTGATGCTATGTTATGTCTAACAATTATGATTGTAAGAATAAATTGAAGTAATATTTGAATGCCTTTCACATATATTATGTAATATTAGAAATATATAGATTGTCAAAGGCCTTATTGCGTCAACCTAAATATAAATCTTGCTTTAGTAATAATTTTGAGTAGTTTATATGAGATGTTTTAGAATAGACTTAAGCAAAGGTTACATTAACCACACAGGCCTCGTACTTGGTTTATAGCTTAACCCATAGTAAATGTATGGGTTAAGCTATATCCCCATGTATAGACCATACATAGTAGTTGTTTATAGCTTTTCATTCATGCCACGCCACGCGGCACAACGTACTCGACGCCGATACAATAAGTTCAGGTAAGGAAATAAATAAATCCTTGAAACCTACAAGAACCAAACCACAATTATAGCAGTTAAACTTAAGGAAGTTTGGAGGAATTCAATCTCGAAATAAAAAAGCTCTATTGAATATTAAGTAAGTGTATAAATACATATGAAATATGACTCCGTCCAAGAAATGAAATCGTTGTATTCTATAACTATAAAGTTAAAATAAAAATAATACCAATACCAGTTATGTGAATAATTAAGTAAACTAGTTTTTCTACGTTCTTTATTTATGAGTAAACTGGCACTATTTGAATAGTTGTCTTATATTGTTAAGCATTTTATTCTGAGCTATAGGGTATTGTCAATATACTCTGTGTATCCATCCAAGGTACTATGCCTTAACGTAGAAGTTATAGTGACTGTACATTTATACTTTTGTACAGCAAAAACCAAGTAAACGAAACCATTCCTGCCTAATCAGTGGCCTATAAAGTATTTAATTGAATGTAAAGCCAGGGCTGTAATGGTCAATATGAAATTTACATCTTTACAGTGTAGTAGGCTTTTGCCAATGTTTGTGTGTGATTATGTCTTATAACCTTTTCTTTAAAGACCATAGCTATTGCTATTTGCAATTTATTCAATGTATGTAAATATGCTTTTGTATTTTAATTATGTTCCCATGTACTAGTTGGTAAGCCTGAGGTCACAAATTGATGACAAGAGTAGCTTAAGGTTGTAGTTACAGAGTAAAAAAAAATACCTTATGCGCACGCGTGCACGATGTACACTCAATTAAATGAAAGCTAAAATACCGATTAAATATAATGTTAATAATGGCGAGTGAAAGTTGTGTGGGCCACTACAATCAATACGTGGGTTAACTTGAAATGTTCAATAAACAAATCAGTTATGTAATAAGTGAAAATACATTTGGTTGCATAGCATAAAAATAAATTAGATTTATAAGACTGAATCCCGTCCATTTACTGTAATAATCATAGTTTTTTAGAATGTTGACTCAAATATATGAATTCTTTTTACAGAATATTGTTTTAATTAGAATTACATAAGGATCGAGATCCTTACAAGTAAGATCATAATCGGTGCACGTATATGACGGGGGTTACTCTTGAAAATAAATCCTCTTGATCACATCTACATCTACCAATCAATGGGGTATATATATACTCTTGAAATTAAATTAAATTCACTTGGATGAAGTATATATGTATCAATTCTAATCCAATTCCAATGTCAAATGACATTAACAATGCGTATTAAATAAAAATAACCTATAATATTAAAATAAATTTATCTACATCTCAGTTTCCTTACGTGGGAGACCCATGCTTCGGCACGAATAGGCCGGCGCGACCGGAGTGATACCACGGCCTCACAGAAAAACGGCGTGAAACAACGCTTGCGTTATGTTTCGCCGAGTGAGTGAGATACCAGAGGCTCAAACCCTTTAAAAGGATGGCAACGCACTTGCGATTCCTCTGGGGTTGCGGGTGTCCATGGGCGGCGGTAATCGCCCACTATCGCATAAAAAATAAAAGTTTTCTCAATTTTTAACTATGTTCGCTTAATAGGACCCTATTATTATTTAAGAGTTAAGTCTACTGTACCAATAAATAGATACCCGCCCTCCGAAATGCAAGACAAGAAGTGGAATTATAAAGCTAGCATGTACACATGATCCATACATGAAAAACAGCAACACTCTCCCAACAAAATTGATGAAGGTAACACCCCCCCCCCCCTCGCATCCCTACGAAATATATTCCTGGCTACGGCCTTGCTTACAGGGCTAATAAAGTGCTAAGTACCTATATGTTCAAGTCCCACGCGAGCCACGGGCACAGCTACCTAAACGCCTTAAATTTAATAACGCATAACGCTTTTGTGGAAAGAAAAGTACGGTCGTAAGCAGGATTCGAACCTGCGCCTCCCGGATTAATACTCTATTCACTCTGACCACTAAGCTATCTCGACCTCTGCTCACTATCCCGAATTCCTCTTCCACATTTGACTACGTCTTGGTGACGTGTCCGTTTTTTTCTTTCCACAAAAACTTATAATTTTAGACTTCGCTACGCGAGCTAAGATTTATCTCTATTTTTAAGCGTTGGGATTGACCTAGAGATGAAATTAAATGCTGATTGATCAAGCAAAAGAAGTATGGAGTGTAGCTGGATAAGTTCTGCAAACTTTTTTCTGCCCCTATGGGGAAAACGCGTGAGATTTTATTTGATTATTATATTTATTTAAAGGTTAAGGTCATGCATGTCTGGCCGGGAAGTGCATCACTCAGTTTCGTCTTCGACTTCTAGTTCTGTAATAGGTACGTGTCTCTGTTAGTGGTGTGCGATAGTAGGATAACAACTGGCGCATAGATAACATTTGGTGTGACATAGCTAGGTAGAAGGAGACCTTATTGGTGGCGGTTACCTCGAACAACAGCTTTCCCAGTGAGGGTTGACGTCAGGCAGGCGGCCATAAAACATTGCCAAAACAATTATCAGGTTGAAGAAGAAAACAAGCTGCACCGACCCCAAATAAATTGGGATAAGGGCAGGGATGATAATCTCTGTTAATTTTCACATTTATGGTACGAGTATGGGTACGTACTTAGGTAACAATACCCATGGCTGTAGAAAGTATGCGTTCGAAAGTTTTTGGCGCCACCAACGTGACGGCCAGCGCAGAGCCATCAATCTTCAATGTAAATTAACTTAATAAAGTGCGCATACGCATCAACTGAGGGCTAACAATCTAACATTACGCAAAAGGGGGCTACGTACCTACCGACCGACCACGTACCACAACCACGGGCACGTCGAAGCCGAAGAATTGTAAATGGCGAATAGTTTTTTAAAGGTATAGGTACCTATTTAATCCACGCCACGTGATGGGACGCCGGAACAGTTTCACCAATAAGAATGTCTTTTGCAGAGTCTGATATTCCTTGTAAGTTGAGACTTCTCAGGTGGGCTTTGGCCTAATGTAGCTTAAAATCAGATTCCTACGACCTACTTACTCATCGTGGTTTGGCTTAACTCTGACACTGTACTTTTTATAATTAATAGTTCGCTTCTAACTACTATGACAGAAGATATTGCTAGGTTCAAATCTGAAGTTTGGTTTAGGTAGGTACCAATTTTTTGTAACAGGATTTCCGATTATGGTTATCGATAAATTAATAACACAATGTTTACGATATAATTTATTTAAACAACATTACCATCGTATTTTACAGATTTTGAGATTCAATGTTATAAATTTTAAATGCATAACAATTTTTTTTTGTTTTATTGTGAGATAAATTTCACTATAACAGGCACATACTGGGATTGATTAGTGGAAACAGGTTTTTTTTTGAAAAAGCAGAAGAAATATGTAAGGTATAACGTACTTAATTAATACTTATTAACATAACATACCTATTTATTGTAAAGATATGGTAAGTTACAGGCAAAACTATATTATTTACAGTTAATATTACTCCTCAACCAGCAAGTGAGAACAAAACTATATAAAGGTATACCTAATATATTAGATAATAGCAGATAGATTGAGAGAATAGAAGAAAGATTTTTTTTTGCAAGACAAGAAAATAAAAATAAAATGGTTATCTTTAAAGCTATTTCACTGTAGATTAATTGTATATTTTAAACACTTATCTCATTATTCGAACATTATAATAATAAAAACAATTTACATTTCGATGTGAACATAAGTTTAAAACTGTGTAAGTAACTGCGGTGGGTACACTGGGAAATATTTCGACGTGGTCCCACGGTAGACAATACAAAATATCTATTTAATATATTTATTGCATTTGTACTATGTATTGCATTTTTTTTTGTGATTGGTTACTTAAAGAGAAGGAGAGTGAGTGGTGCGACGAGTAAGGCGATCGTTTTGCCGATGGTGCCGGCTCCATTGCAAGCATCGTATTCACACGTTTCACAGAAGGAAGTCACTTCATTAGGCCCATTGGAAGAGCTGGGGCAAACAGTACTGTAGTCATCTTGACGCTTCCACGTGCATCCACGACTCACGATCAACTGGCCGTTGACTGTAAACAGAAACGTAAAAGTAAATTAATAAATGCAAACTATAATGGTAGGTTAATAATCGTTGAGGGGTTGATGGTTAAGTAATTGCCGCTCACACAGACAGATTGATCGAGTTGAAGCTAATGTGGTTGGTCTTTTTCGTTACTTAGGTAGGTAAACGAAGGTGCCGGTTTAAAAAATAATTACGATCTGTTAGGATATGAAATTCTGAAAACGTCCTATCAATTGTGGAGGCAGACAGGCAGACGCACAGTGTAAAATACTGGTAATACAGCTTGCATACGGTGAGACTGGAAACCAAACTCCACGTAGTTAAAAAAGCAGTATGCAAAGGTAAATAGGTCATGATCTGGATGATGATAATCCTTATTTATATTTCTACTTTAGAAAGTATTTTTCGTTTAAATGCGACTTATAAATAACAGTTTACAATCTCGCTAAAATACGTATACGTACTGCTACACCATTTCATTTGAATAACGAGCATTCATTCGTTTCCGACATTACAAAAAAGGTTTCAACAACTGCCGTGCCCAGCCCAGCCCATTGTAATATCTGCTTTATCTTATATTTTCAACAATGACCTTTTGGCATTGAATCTTACAAATTAGATGTAATAGACTCGCTTGTTCGTGCAGTACGTAACTAAAGTCGTGACCTAATTCGTAGAGGTCTTTTTCCCGCTTAATTAGAGTTTGTAACTATTAATTATACGTTGCGCGGGATTACGAGGTTAATTTTCTGGATCTGGAATTTATTGTAGGAGTGGTGAGCTACTGTGCACTCGTGTATAATACTCAAATCGTTTCAATAGACCTTCCTACTATGTAAAATTTTTTAGGAGAATGATTTTCGATACTACATTAGGGCAATGGAGTGTTTATCCAGACAGGTATGTCTTTAGTCCACAGGAAGAAGCTAGGTACCAATTTTTTTTTGGAGATCTGGAGGAATTAATTATTTCCTGAATTTCAAAGAGTATTCGCTTCTTAGTTATGTACCTTCATCTTTATTTTATGTTAACGAATTATAGATGAGTACATAAGTATGGGATATGCAGAGGTGTAATACATAGGTGGCAGTACATAGTTGTACCTATACACAAATTTCACCAATATGTAATAGGTGGTGAACATATTGCCATCAAGTAAACATTCTAAACACCGAACTGCTACTGAGAATTTCTAACAGAAAAACCCAATAAATATACTCTAGACAGGAATTTAATTTAGGGCGACACGCTCAGCAGCCGCGCTTGCGGCCACTAGACCAACCAGGCAATTTCTTTTCTCTTCACAAGTAAGTAGATCAATAACAAGTAGTTTTTATGTTCACATTTTTTTATGTTAACTTAGCTGTACCTGCTATCCCACTGCGGGGCAAAAAGGTCTCCAGAGTTTTTCCAAATAGTTATCACCAATACATTAATTAAATACGAGATCGTTGTGACTTGAGAAACTAGTGTCTAGACTCACCAGAGACAAATTGGTTTAAAAAAAAAATACCTTCGTTTTACATTAATATTATCTACCTAAGTTCAAAATCCATACACCTTGTCTGCTTAACTTTTTCATTTAATATGAAATAAATGGCTTAATAAGGCTGAAGGCACAGTATCACATCAACTAATTACAACTAGACTGGTCATATAAATAATTCATATTTTATTAACAACCTGAGTAGGTTATGGTTTCTAAGTGACTTCGGCACGCCTAGTTTTCCCAAAGGTAGAGAATCGAAACAAGTGACGTCACAATTTAGCGACGATTTTATAGAACAATGGAAGGAGTATATTTATACAGGTAGGTAAGTATCTACATACATAAGTACCTACATATAATTAACATGGACTTGACATTGAAGTAAGATTTGTGGGAATATCGCAAATTGCTTGCGTATTGTGTGACAAATGACGTCTGTTTAAGACAAGGTTAATTGTGTAACGTGTCTATTAGATATTTTTTTTTGTATTCCGGGCCAAAATCGGTAACAACAAAACATGTAGGCTAGTGGGTAGCGGAGTCGGTGGCTACGTTTAACAACTTTTTCAAATAAACACATATCTCTCAAAGGCATTATTCCATGGGTAGCGAACTCTAAAGTTATATAAATTTTTGTGGAAAGAATGATACGATCGTGAGCATTTTTTTTATATGGGTTTTTTTAAGGCCCCGGTTCGTTGCAGCTATCACCGCGACCCCGGCAGGTTATGGTCCACTCCGGGATTTGTACAGGCCGGCCACAGTTAGCTTGAATAGGGATATGCCTATGGGCCATGGGGAGGTGCCTATGTCACACGTGCGTGGCGACGGCTCCCCATGCGCTCTCACTCCCGACCATGTGTCTAATCACGGACGGAAGCGAGAGATCGCCCGCTGTTACTGCCCCGATGAGGTCGTGGCGCTGCTCAGCCCAAGCTGGGCACACCTCCAGCGTGTGCTGCGCCGTGTCCTCGGGGCAGGAGCAGGATTTTAACCTGCGCCTCCCGGATAAATACTCCAGGCGCTCTGCCCACTAAACTATTCCAATCTCTGCTCACTACTTCGAAATCTTCTATCACATTTAATAACGTCTTATGTTGACGACTTCATCGCTATTTATCCTGGAGGTGTAGGTTCAAATTTTGCTGGCATCCGTATCTTTCTTTCAAAATAACACGAATTCGTCGGTTGGTTTTATACTTAAATATGATGATGTTACTCAACCTAACTATCACTCAACGGCACTCTGGTGGATATCCGCTTATCTAAAATAAAATAAAATTTAAGACCAACTGCCTCGTTGATCTAGTGGTCGCAAAAGCGGTTGCCGAGCGTGAGTTCTGGGTTCGATTCCCGAGTCTTATTGGGTTTTTCTATTAGGAAATTCTCAGTAGCAGCCTGGAGTTTGCAATTTTGCCTAACTGAGCAAAATTGCAAACTGTTACCTATTACATGGGACTTAATAACTGCTTCGGTGAAATGTTTCACCAGTACATAGAAGTCATTGAGACTCATTACTATCTGTCATCGGTACCGGACGTACCGGCACGGGCGGTGGTTAGGTACCTAGTTACGTAGGGACTAGGAACCTACATGAAATATGTTTTTTTTTTAAAGGTAATGTCAATTTCTCGGTAACCTGTAATTTATTTGTTTTATTACAAGTACTAAAAACTTTATTGCTTATCTTGTTATTTTATATTTTATTTAAAACACGAACACTGACCTGTCAATCAAAGCAGCGTTTAATCTACTAAAGTGGCTTACCTACTTATAATTTATTTACATTACCTATTGGGGAAAAGATTATTATTAAACTGCAAATTGGAAACCTTTTAAACAAACAAAGATTATACCCATAGTGGTATTTAGGTCACCGTAACGGTACACTAACGGTTATCAAATGTTAGTTGGTCGTGACTCGTGAGTAGGTAAGGGCATTCAAAGTTACCAACCGTAAAACTGCATTAGGCTACCTCTCCACCAGAGATATGCTACGTTGTTAAGCTACGGATGTATCAAACCCACCAATAGGACCGCTTGTTTTTCATAGCTTACCTTAGCTCTTTTTCGAATAATAATTTTTGTAAAAAATGAAAAATAATCATTGTTACGTGCATTTTTCGGGATTTTCTGACTAGTTTTGAACTTGAAAGGAGCTATAGTCATGAGCTAAACTTGCAGCGATGACGCGATTCAAAGTGCACGTGACAATCCCGAAAAATGCACGTGAGCAGTGACCGGCGAACAAATTAAAATTTTTGCTCGGGGCCTATGAAGTTTTTTTACAAAGTTACTAGTTAAAGCGAGGGATCCGAGATAGGGATGTGAGAGATGCGTAGCTATGAGATGTATGAGGAACAGCAATCACGCTTCTTCCTACCACAATTAGTTACCATGCAGAAAGTACATCTTCATAGCCCATCTTACCCGCTCCGCTACACCACTTCGCTTTGGTGGCAATAGATGCTTAGATAAGAAGATATTTAAACTTTAGCACTTACATTGGCTTAGCATTATTCCCGTCACTGTCACACAAATATCAACCTGCAAGTGCAAGATAGAGACGGAAACATAGGTTAGCCAAAGCAAGCCCTAAATAATGTTTATTTATCTTCGCCATAGTTTAGTAGATTAGCTTTAACCTCGCGCACCGCTAAGCTAACTCGCATATCTTTAGTGGAAAGGCAGCCTTATTCTGTTCCTCTAGGGCTTGCGCACCCATTAACACATTTAAGTCAACTTGTTTATTGCTTTCGTATGTGCTTTATCAGTCAGAAAAATGGTTTGAAAATTTATTCAAGTTGGGTCTATTAAAGGTACCACGACGCGCAACAGAATTATTGAAATATATATATAAAGTATCTAGTAATAACATAGTTCTTTGCTACATATCGGAAGAAATAAAACTTTAAACTTAGCCATTCAGCCTAAATTGTTTCCAAAATAATGCCTTACAGGACGTTTAAAATGAATTGAATTTGTATACAGCTTACTCTGTAATCTGTTGGCTCGTTAATTACCAGACACAATACAAATTTATCGTTATGAAGTTCAATTTTCTACTAGTCCGATAGATAGATAGATATTGTAATAATTGCGTAACCACAGAGTACTATTTCATATGGTTGCGCAACTTACTTTCAATTGTATTAGGTATTAGCTTTGATTTTAAGAGTTCGACTGTATATTGAGGTAGTTACATGCGTCGGTTTCATTTAATTGGTGGTATAGGATTTTCACTTTTTACGGCATACGGTGCGGTGTAGGCAAGGCCATTTGAAACCTACTGCAAGTTGTGCCACTACCCTTCAGCTTTTCATGAAGTACCTACCTATATTTTGTTTTATTTTTTCTAGTGGAAAAAATTATGTTAGATTTACTAAGATGATTTCTAATATATGCTTGAGTATCATTAAGAAATCTTGTATGAAAAACGACTTAATTGTCGACAATATGAAGATGGTAATGTATCATTTTCTCAAACACACTGCGATTGTTTTACTTACTTACTAGAATATCACTGCAAGAAGTGGCTGTGTCTAATGTTCTCTACGACTAAATTGCGGGAAACTATGCCTTGTAGAGATAGAGGCGTATTGTTGTGTTAACAATAATTTTTCAAGTGTATCTAGACCTATTTAATTGTCGCATGCTTCACCACCATGTCTAAATTAAATTTTCCTAGTTTTTCTTTACTTTATACTAGTAAAGAGGTATTACTTTAATCTTTTCGGGGAATCCAATGGAAAAATCTTTATAACATATTGTATCTAATATAAATACGTGTAGGTACCTACGTGTGAAATGGCTGTTAGTAAAACTTTAATAATATGAATGTGTCTCATACAGCCTCATTATGTCTCACTAAAGTTAATATACATAAATATAGATACTATACAAAAGTAAAATACGTTACACTCAACAATGTATGTTTAGCAAAACAAACAGGAATTAGTAATTAGATAATAAATACAGACTAATCTTTGAAAAGCATTAACGCATGCTTAGCGAATTCAAAAGTTATAATTTGAAATGGAATAAGTATACGGTCGTGAGTAGGATTCGAACCTGCGCCTACCGAATAAAAAAATTATAACTATAAAAAAATCTTTTAAGTAGATTATAGTTTAAGAAAGTACCTAGGTGATAGCAATAATGTTACATACTAAGCTTTTGTAAAATAAATTCCTTTGAAAAATACGAAGTGTTAATCTAATTTTAAACATAACATAACATATCAGAATCACGCCTGTATTCCCCGAAGGGGTAGGCAATGGTGCACACAATTGTACACCCACATTACACCAATGCTGTTATTAAGTCACATGTACCTAATAGGTGGTGAGCCTATTGCCATCAACCAGGCACATTTCTAAACTCCGGGCTGCTACTGAGAATTTCCTAACAGAAAAACTCAATAACACTTTGCCCGACCCGGGAATCGAACCCGAGTCCTTCTGGTCTGCAGTCGCGCTTGGGACCACTAGACCAACGAGGCAGGCTTATCTAATTTTGATGTTGAATATACAAGAACTGCATATCACATTAATATGAAAATAGCTCTTTCAACTCGTAATTCTTTAATCCTACAAGTTCTCTCTATACATAGTATTGTAAACTTTCTTCCGCATTGTAGAATGTCCCAAATTCTTATTTGAAAACGTTGGCAGCTTTGTGTGTTAAAATATTTAGAAATGCGCATTCATTGCTACTGGAATGCATGACCGGCATAATAAACCGAACTTCTGTTTGGAAATGGCCCATTTCTTTTTAGTATATTTACACGGTCATAATTATACCTATTTTTGTACCAATACAAAGCTGGTTATAAGTTGATTGTTAACAACCTAGTGTCAAAAGTTTGTAGTGATTTTTGTAGAACGTATAATACGGTCGTGAGCAGGATTTGAACCTACGCTTCACTGATAAATCTCTAGAGTTCGCTGCGTATGAGTTTGAAAGAATTATCTGAATCTAGTGTCAGATTAAATTGTCCCATAGGCCTCGGACATGGCTTTATAACCCATCGAGAATATATCTCAGGTGTGCCGGTTTCCTCACGTTGTTTTCCTTCATCGTTTTGCAAGTGATCATTTAATGGATATACGTACATACGTGATTTCGAAAATTCAATGGTGCGTTCCTTGGGTTCGAACCTACGACTTGACTGCTTCAAATATAGGATAATAGGATTATTTACCATTAATTAATAGTGTGTTCAGAATTATGTGAAAGCACTAAATACAATTAAAAAAAAAAAAACGACCTTTTCGTACTTACTTGTTTGGGAAGTTCGTATAAGGTGGTATGACTATCTAGGCACCCATCATTCTTATTAAAATACAACTAGGTATTACCCTACCTAGGAATCAAAATTCAAAACATGTCGCCTAGCCTCTTCTATTTTTACCAAATTCAATTCTTAATACCGTTACTTACTTTGAAGTACATTTTGTTTGCGCATGTCGTATTTGTATAGTCAGATTAATACTATATTTGTCTATTGTTAACGACCATACAATAATAGAACCAGTCTGAGAAAAAAAAGATCAAAGGTCGCAAGGTTTGAATCCAAGACCCGTAGGTACTACTGACTTTTCGAAATCATGTGCGTAATATTAAAAATCCCTTCTTTTATTAGTACAGGATGACTCTCTCAGACTCTCAGGCTTGTATCTGACTACCCGTATCGGCTCTCATAGTTTATCATTTGACAACAGGGAGCGATGGATTAACGTGCTCTCCAAGGCAAGGTGGGGTCTCGATATGAAATTATGGTGGATCCAGAGATCGTTCGATCAAGTTAAGGTGCCGTGGTCGGTCCACACGACGTCCTACCGCGACAGAGATTAGCTAAGTACGCAGGAGATATGTGTAAACACAGGTGCACTCCCACTTCTTTCACTCACGTAGTCCGATGGGACGGCATTCCGACACGAACGGAGAGAGATCAGGCGCAGGACCGACAGCTTTACATGCTCTCCGAAGCACGGGGGTGTCACATGATAATTTCTTAACTCCGGGCTGCTACAGAGAATTTCCTTACAGAAAAACCCAATAACACTTGGACCGATCCGAGAAACGAATCCAGGACCTCACACTCAGCAGTCGTGTCGGCCACAATCCGACTGTACCATACATTTGACTAACATTCCTATTCCGTGTCTCGCAGAAGTTATCAGTACGTTTTTTTTATTGCGATTGGAATAATAAATACTAGAGATAGTTATGTATTAGACTGCACGTCAGTAGTGAGAAATGCAATAAGTATAAGCTAGCCTCCTATATTATTGAAACTCCCTACTGATATAGGCCAGGTCAAGGTCAATCTGCCTACAAAATCTAATATAAAACATTAACTTACTGTATTTCTTCTGCTTCTTGCAAGCTGATTTGGAGGACGTTAGGTAAGGGTATGTTGCCCCAGTGTTTGCGTCACAGTTCTCCAGTCGGAATAGATAGGAGTTGTCGGACCTTCCAGCTAAGAAGGGATCGTTGCACAACGGGTTTAGGTCGGATGAGCACGTCCAACAGCGTACGGGTTCACCTGGAAAAATAAGATTAAAATTAAGTAATTTTGTTTCGTTCAAAGCAAAGTCTTAGGAACTAACAGCAAGGGAATTTTATTGTTCGAATGTTAAAAAATATTTCTCTCTATCATCGATTAAGTTTAAAAGGCGGCACACATTTAGGTAACTACAAAATTTAGGGACGTTAAACTAAAATGTAATGGCAATCATAGGTTGTCATGACTATATTTATATTCAGACAACGCGATGCGGCTATCATAGAACTTTATTTCACAACAGGATGCTCAGAAAGCAGGAAAGTTTCGATTTAAAATGGTACCTGCACGACAGACCCACCACAAACGGAACGATCGATCGATACACAATCAATCAATGTACAATCAAGTCTTACATAACCACGATCCGGTTGAATAGTAGACAGTATTCAGATTTTTGTTTCTATGATAATAATAAACGAGCACGTATCAAGATGATATAGAGATGTATCTATAGAGCGTCTTTTTGTACACGTACGTACATATAAATGTTTAAGGGAAAGACCACGCGACTGCTGCAATCAATAGCCCCTTTTATGAGTGCACTAGAGCAACAGTATGTGAAGAATGGCGTAGGATTGTAGAATGTTACCAATACTTATGTATCGACCACAACCACTCTGCGAAGAGTGTGATGCTGAAGAAGTAAAGCTGTTTTAAAAGTTAAGTTCCAACCTACACATATCGGGCTCTCTGTCTATTTCTCTCTTTCTCGTGTAGTTAGATAACTAAACAGAGCACTCACCAGTCACGATCTCATTGCGCTATAACAAAAACCGTATCAATGAATGCTAAATATATTTTCCCTCATTGTTCACAGTAATTGTGCTATTTTCTGCATAATTCATAAACACACTGATTCTCAGTAACAGTATCAAACGCAATCTTTAATTAAGGTATCTCGGGAAATTCTTTTTGAAATTGGTTTCGCATAGGTTACAAAACGGCTCCACGGATTTAAATAAAAATAGGGAAATGTCTAAATAGTGTATTTATACCTAAACATAACCTGCCCATAAGTGTCTCACTGCAGGGCAAAGGCCTCTTCTCATATAAAGAAGGAACAAGATTGATCTCCACGCTCCCTAAATATAATTTGCAGTTGCTTTATGCCTTTACATGAAGCAAAGAAGCAATACGATAGCCCCCTACAAAGTCCAACAGAATAATTAGCCACAATGTGTTAATTATGTCACTTCACTACAGCTCAACTAAAAAAGTAGGCAATCCAAACGTCATGTTACAACATGCGAAACAACCTAGTCCTACTGTCTGAGTTTAAACCACCCTTAGGCCTCTGACATGACTTTACACACTATTGAGGACATTCATAGATGTGGCCGATTTCCTCTCGAAATTTCCCTTTACCGTTTCGAGTAAGTGATAATTAATTTATGTCTCGCACATGACTACATAAAGGCAAGTGGTATGAGAGAAGCCTTTGGTATGAACTTGCGACCTTTGACTTGTCAGTAAAACGGTCATGCCACTAACCTATCACTGCTGCAACATGAAGATTATACAAGCTATTTTGGTTTGAGATCACATTTATAGGTTATATAGCAGTGATTGCCTAGTGGTATGACCGTTGGACTAACAAGTCAAAGGTGGTCACAAGTTCGAATTCAAGGCACGCACCACCGACTTTTCGAAGTCATGTGCGTATTATACACTGCTTATAACGGTGAAGGAAAACATCGTGAGGAAACCAGCACACCAGCGAGATTTTCTCGATGGTGTGTTAAGCCATGTCAGAGACCTACGGGTGGTTTAAACTTTGACACTAGGTTGTTCATCAACCACACGATAAGAAGAAGACGATATGTCGGTATTTTATTTTTATAGGGTATGCGAAATTATAGATTTTTGTATGACGTCACCAGAGTCTTACGTCACACTCGTTAATTAAAGTATATGTCAGAATTTTTATTTAATTTTACTTGAGTAAAGATTGTCTTTTCATGCTTATAATTAAGCACGTAGGCAAGACATAAAAGATGCAAGTATATGCGCAAGGATGCGTTCATAGTACGCGTAGGTGCCTACCGCTACGGCGTAGGCTTTCCAACTTGAATATCTTTTTAAACTTTTTAATGAAATGATTATTTACCCGAAGATATTTAATTGTTTAACACAATCAGTGTTCAACAATTAAATATGTTCGGTTCTTATTAATGACGATTCTTTATTAATAAAGTTCAAGTTTTAATCAAGCTTATTTAAATTGATATTCGTTTTTTTTTTAATCTTACTTTTGTGAACATTTACCTACGTTACACGCTAGCAGTGAGCCGCAAACTGAGTGTCTCTAAACTGTGCCTGATCTTTAATGGTCAATTGGATAAACTTCAAAAGAATATTATGAAAGAAAAAAGTTACTGTCTGCTCTAAACCCACAACCTGCAGCTCTAGAAGAAGGTCCGCAACTTAGGGGTCACCACAACCCGACGCAGCATGGTATTAATTGACAAGTGTCTTTCAATAGCAATCGTTTTCACTTTGACAGTACGTCTATATTCATTACGTCAATCTGTATATAGATAATCTTTGATTTATACGCAGAATAAATAATACGCGCAATATAATAGTTATGGTAAATTGGAATTTATTTTAATTTCAAGATAGTTGTGCAGGTACCCCACAGAAATGATGTCTTATTTCGTTTAGAATTGTAGAAATGTACAGTAGGCAAATATGTTCTTTTTTTTTAAAGTTTTATATAACTGTTTCATTCGTTGCGTTTTGCACAAAAACCGTAACAAATGCATAGATAACAATATTTTTTATAGCCGCCGAAACGTGTTAGCCTTCGAGTTAAATGTTAATAAAATGTATAAAAACTTAATAGACTCTTCTTAAGGTTTCCGCGGTCTTTAAATCGGTGTTTTCATAAAAAAAAACCTTCCGTCACGCTATGACCGAGATAATATAATTCTTTAAGAATATTATTCTTGTTTTTGTAGTGTTGACAATAACAAATGTATAACAATGAATATTCACGATGTTCATTCCAAGGTAAATATTTGAACGAACGAGGTTAGACAAGGTAATTGTGCAAACTCTAAAGTTATTATATTAAATGAAAAAGAATACGTTCGCAAACAGGATTAGAACCTGCGCCTGCCGGATAAATACTCCAGGCGACTGACCACTGAGCCATCTCGACCTCTGCGCACCACCGCGAATTCTTCTTCCATATTTTAACACGTCTTATGGCGACGTCATTGCTATCAATTTATCCGGGAGGCGCAGGTTCGAATCCTGTTCGCGACCGTATTCTTTTTCCTTTTAATATAATAACTTAAGAGTTCGCTAAGCATGCGTTAATGCTTTCCAAAGATTTATCTAGAATAATTGTGCGCAGTCAAATATTCTGAAAACGATTACAATTAACAGAGGTATAAAAAGGTTTAGCTTTTTGCAGATTTTCAGAACATTTTCTTGAATTACACACATACATACATAGCATCACGTCTATATTCCCCGAAGGGGTAGGCAGAGATATACACTGTTTTACAACCACATATCACGAATGCTGTCATTAAGTCCCATGTATAGGTGGAACCTTTTTCCATCAACCGGGCACAATTTCAAACTCCGGGCTGCTACTGAGAATTTCCTAACAGAAAATTTCAATAATACTGCCCGTCCCGGGAATCGAACCCGAGACCTCCGGCTCAGCAGTCGCGCTTGGGACCATTAGACCAAAGAGGCAGCTCTTGAATTACAATATTTATCAATATCAAATTCTACACACATTTGTTTTTGAATGCGTAAACTTTCATATTTACAGAACAATCGCTATAAGGTACTTGTAGGGTTAGTTTATATGTTTTGAGTAGATATAATAAATGTAATTAACATGTCTGAATAACTCGTGCAGTTACAAATAATGTTTATTTAGGTAACATGTCATTAAGCTGTTGCGTCAGTCATTAGCAGACACAATAGATTTTTATTGTTACAACGTACAGATCTGTACATTACTGAAACGAAAGGATACATTATTATACCTACATACGTGAATCATTCTTTCGTGCAATAAAACCTGGGTCCAATGTGAAGATAAAACATACTTATTTAATGTAATGTTTAATGTAAAGTAGGCTAACTCTGTGACAAATCCAAATAATACTAATTACAAAATAAGGTAGAGAATCTCCTGTAAAAATATTGAACACAAAGAAGCATATTTTAATTCCTTAAACAAATTCATTTAATTTAATTTAAATTTAACTCAGGGCTGTTTGAATATTTTAAGTGAACACTATGACTGTACTTCAATTACTGTTAGGGCTTCGGTTCCAAAACCTATGTTCAAGGAATGTTTATAGGGCAGTTCACACTGCCTTAGAGTACCTATTATTTCGGACTACTGTGACTCGTTTTATAGGAAGGCTGTGTAAACAAGCGATGTCTATATTGTCTATCATACATACATACAGAACATGTCGTTTAAAGTATCTTAAAGACAATTCCTTTGTGATACAATTGTTTATAGAATTATGGCATACCATGCAAGTAGCTACGATGCTCTTCCAATTGTCAGTGGCACTGCGTATGTGGAAAATTACTTTGTTGTTACGATCTATCGAGAGATCTAGAATGATTGTATTGTTTGAATTAATTACATAACAAGTGGCTACTTAAGCTCAGTAACTGCATAATATTACAGTTAAATGAGAACATAAGATCTCTTTGTTTGTAGGAATGTATTAATTAATTACTGATTATGGCGCCTGCAAGGAATTTATTTTTTTCTCGTTTGGTAATGTACGTTTCACATAAGAATTCGTTTGCCGTAATGTTGGCACCACTGTATTTTAAGGAGACAATTTTAAAAGAGAGAAACTTGTTACTTTTACAGTGGGACCAACATTTCGGTGAGAGAACTTCTTATCTGAAACGCAGTCTGGAAATTATTTAAAAAAATATATTAAAAAGCATTTAGTATCAAGAGTTGTTCAAGCCGTCCCTAAGTCCCAGAGTAAGAATATTTACAAAAAAAAAAACTGTGTAATTTAGATACCTACGTTTTCGAACCTCTCGCTGCCCCCTTTGCCTGCCCTTGAGGTGATGCCCTTGAGCGTGATGATTATTGAATGATTCCATTCGTATGTTCACTCATTGCAGTAGCAGGAAAATTATTTATGATAGACACAATAAGGTGATAAGGATTTTTATGATTTATGATCGTCATGATCCGTGCTTTATTTGGCTTTGCTGATCACAATTGAATATACAAATACTGGTGACGTGTCTCTATACTCGTACCATAAGTCAATATTAATCACTATACCAAACGTAAGACCTTCAAAAGTCCCATGTAAGTGGCGTGCCTCACTGATTCACACCTTTAATAAAATGAGACCTCAACCAGTTTTGAACTCCGTGGTTTAAGCCAGGTCACACCGCAAGCTAAGCTATCTAAGCTTAGCTCGCGCAAAAGCGGTGGTGGTGCGCCGCGAACGTCTTGCCATACTTCAATTCACTCTGCGAACTACGAAACGAGCCTATGTTGTTTTTGTCATTACTTGATTAGCAATAATACTTGCATAGCATACCTACCCTTAAAGTGTGTATTATTATTATTAGTGTATAATTCAGGTCATTTAACAGCTAACTCGACAATCCCAGGTAGGCTAAGTGAACTCCTTTTCCTGGGGTTCCCTTCTACCTCCCCACACACGTACTAACATAGTGTTGTCGATTTGTCTTCATAACCGTTGATGTTAAATTTTCTTTACTCGCGTAGTTGTGTCCACCTTAAGCTACTTTAGCTAAGCTATGTCAAGTTAGCTTAGCTCGCGGTGTGGCCTGAGCTGTAAAGGTAACAAATGCCCTTCTAACGCAATTCCCTTGACTCAAATAGTTTGCACCTACCTACGCTACGTTTCGCTGTACAGCCTCCGATTCGTTGTCCTTGTCTTTCATACGCTAAACGATGAGACAGAATATTGTATTGGTAAACAAGAGTCTCGCAATAAACCTGTTGTTGGTTTTTGCGTCGTTTTTAGAATCGGTCATCGTCACAATCATGTAAGTACTTACCTACTTATTTGTACCTACAGAATATAATATTATAGTTAAATCAAAAGTTTTATTGAAATTAACTATGTTTTCGTTTTAATTATATTAAAAATGACGAAATTTTGTAAGGAAATATGATGTTTGTTACTGTCAGTTAAGACATGTCAGCTCAATGATGTCTTGACTTTGTTTGGGCATTTCTTCACAGAGATAGTTTTAAAAACCTTCTTTGTAAAAGTATCTTTAAAATATTTAATTACAGAAATAAATATCAGTCACGCTTATATAAATTAGTACTTGATATACATTAGGTTTCGAATAATTTCCTGCGAAATTGGTAGATAATTGGGCGAGTGATACGAACTTCAGAGATCTGACAATAATTACCTAAGTAACTTTTTTATGCATTACTAAATTGCTCATTACAACTGACAAGATTGGTACAATTTTGCTTGAGGAAGAATCCATCAATAGGTACATTAAAAATACAATCTATTTTCAAGGAGGTTTTCCGATTTGGAATTAATCAATTAATTAAAATTCGTAAAATTAACATTGAATAATGCAAAGTGCGATAAAAACAGTGCTTGCGTCAAGTTTAAAAATAAACTTCGTTATTCAAAAAACGTCCTTCACTTTTAAGCAAACTATTCACATAGAGAAGAACATAAAAATACAATATTATTATGTAGTATGAACTTCCGTAACGAAATTTTTACGGTAATAGGTATTCCTCGCGAACGTATTTAGGTCACGGCGGCCTATATCCATGGAGATTAGCCAAATACGCAGGAGATATTATCTCTTCCTTCACTCTAATAGTCTGATGGGTCGTAAATCCGACACGACCGACGAGAGGTCAGGCGCAGGACACGGTTTTACGTGCTTCGGAGACGGGGGTGTCACACCACCAACTTCCTAACTCCGGGCTGCTATTGAGAATTTATTAAATGGAAAACCCAATAACACTGTCCGACCTGGGAATCAAACCCAGGACCTCACCCAGGACCGTTGGTCTAGTGGTTTCAAGCGCGACTGCTGAGTATGAGGATTTGGTTCGATTCCCGGGTCGGGCAATGTGCTATTAAATTTTTCTGTTAGGAACTTCTCAGTAGCAACCCGGAGTTTGGAATTGTGCCCAATAGATGGTAACTATTACATGGAACTAAACAATAGCATTGTTGAAATGTGGGTGTATAACTGTGTACACCTCTGCCTAACCCCTCGGGGTATACAGTCGTTATGCTATGTTATGTTATTTTCTTTCTATCTAACTTCGAAAATTCTCGAATATGGTTTCTCAATGCGTTTTCTGTGGCACAGTTTGGTATCGCGATCGAGTACCAATTGTCCCATTGTTATATAGATTGGGCTCGGATTATTAATGACTTGTACACAATAACGTACCATACTTTAAATAGTATTAGTATTTTTCTATAAGGATCAGTAATATAAGTATTTAGGTCAATGACACACTTCGACAGTGACGCGAGTTACGCGCCATGACAAAAATATTCAGACACCGGTTTTTGGGATTGTAAGTTTTAAATAAAGAGTTTTAAAGTTTTATTTTCCATATCTACAGTAGTCACAGTTGGTAATCTCTAAAGATAAACTCTTTAATAAAACAGAACAGAGCAGATTTAGTAACTGGAAAGTGATATAATAAATTGTAATGTCTTGGAAGGACACTGATTTCTAAGATGCTGGCAAACAGCCTAGTTTAGGAGTAGATTTAAAGATATACTCTTTATAATAAAACAACTTCTAACCGGATTAATCGCGTGTATTATTGGTTTTTTGTTTTTCCTGACGAACGCTGCAAAGTGTTCGAAACGTCAACGAACGAAACGATGTGTAGTGATCGCGAAAACCTAAGATATCCTCTTTATTTGTAACATAACAACATAACATAGCATCACGCCTGTATTCCCCGAAGGGGTAGGCAGAGATGTACACAGTTGTACACCCACATTTCACCAATGCTGTTATTAAGTCCCATGTAATAGGTGGTGAGCCTATTGCCATCTACCGGGCACAATTCCAAACTCCGGGCTGCTACTGAGAATTTTCTAACAGAAAAACTCAACAACACTTTGCCCGACCTGGGAATCGAACCCGAGACCTCATGCTCAGCATTTGCGCTTGGGACCACTAGACCAATGAGGCAGTCTTTATTTGTATATCACCTTTTTTCTTTTTGTTCGGCTCCTAAGGGTCGTAGCGTGATGTTGAATAGCCTATAACCTTCCTCAAGAATTGTGTATGATGATGTTTTTTTTTCAAATCCGATTGTTAGTTTCAGAGATTAGCACGTTCAAGCAAACAAACTCTAAAGCCGAAGAGTTTTTTAAAGATGTATTGTACGTATAGTGCTGATGAAATCAATTATTCAATATGATCGCGTTTCTCTTGCGCCATGGAAATTTTGTCGTAGTTATTTCTTATTTCCTACAGCATGAAGTACATGCGTGTAGATAATAATATATGGTACCTAAGTAGTGATTAATGTCATTAATACCAATTTTATTGTTTAACTAACTTCCACAATAATTGTGGGATATCAGATGGACAATTGCCTCAGAGTATTTATTCCATCTTTGGATTAAACACAGACTCATCGTAATATTATCAAAATCAAGTAGCCTTTTATACTACCTGCCTCATTGGTCTAGTGGTCCCAAGAGCGACTGCTGAGCATGAGGTCTTGGGTTCGATTCCCAGGTCGGGCAAAGTGTTATTGGGTTTTTCTCTTAGGAAATTCTCAGTAGCAGCCCGGAGTTTGGAATTGTGCCCGGTAAATGGCATTAGACTCACCACCTATTACATGGGACTTAATAACAGCATTGGTGAAATGTGGGTGTACAATTGTGTACACCTCTGCCTACCCCTTCGGGGAATACAGGCGTGATGCTATGATGCTATAATGTTTTATACTACGTTGGATTGTTGTGCCTTCTAAACACATTAGTATTGAGTTATAGTTCTGCGAGCCTCTGCAGTCCGTAGACTTGCTACTTTAAGTATTGGCTATCAGCGATTTGGCGACTGCATAAACGCAGCATCGCGTTGTGGCGCCATTGCGTCTGTCGCGCATTTTAGTGTTCAGTCGCTGTATCAAGCTTCCGAAAAGCGACTAAAATCGTTAATCACCGATACTAAATGTTGATCTACGGACAGTCTCACTAGCGTAACTTGAAACTACCGTCAAGGCATTGAAAAGGCTTCACTACTTCCCATCGGGACGACTACCCTTATTTTACTGCACCGATTAAAGACTCGTAGATGGCTTCCAGTCAAATTGATTGAACAAAAAAGATACCATAAAAATAAAAGAAGAAGTCTTGTGAAAATTCTCAAAGAAAACGTGCAAAACTCTCAAGATTACAACTACCTATAACCTCTACTTATACTCTGTATACTTCTAATAACCTACACCGGGAGTTCTGCCCTGTTATCCGCAATCCCGGCGTTTTGTATTAGCCCAATACCGGTCTAACTTAAGGATACAATAACTGGTTTGCAAAGGTTATTTAAATATCTAAACTAAAACGCTTATGCAGTTCCATCAGAATGGATACGGTGATGGATATTTCATTCTTCTCTAGATAGGAAAAGACTATAATACTTAATTAATAATTTTTCCTAGGGTTGTGGGTTATTGGCCATTGACCTGTTGTGGCGAATACAATGACAGATACAGTAAACAAGAGTCCAACATGACACCATGTGGATTTGCATTTATGCATGCACACAAAGCAAGGTTTTTGTGTAACAAAACTTCTTTGGAATTACCTATGTAGTATCACTACACAAAACCTTTTTTGCAGTATCACTTTTCTCACAATGAAAACGAAGACAGTCAAAATTGTGACAGAAACCGATGTAAACAGATCTTGTCATTCACTATTATAATTATAGATACTGTTGGCTTTGTTCCAACATTAGTACCACCATTAACCATTAACCTATTACCACCCTATACCATTGGAGAATCTGACATTGAAAACATGATATAATACTTAATTACATAGTGCCGTATTGGTTTAGTGGTTGCAAGTGCGGCTGGCGAGCATGAGCTCGATTCTCGGATCGGGCAAAATGTTTTTACTGTTATTATAAGAAAATTCTCAGTAGTATTTGGAATTATGTCCAGTCATCACATGAGATCATCGATGATTTTGCCCTTATTGGTGTCTGACACTAGGTTGTTTATCAACCATTCGACAAGGAGAAAATTCCAGTCATTTTGGCGGACGCGGTTTAACAAAAGCTAGTGGTCGCCAACTGGCTGAAATTCGACCATATTTCATTTAATTCAAACTCATGGTAATTTGTGTAATGTTTTTTTATCAATTTAGGAGGGGCTCGTGGCTAAGTAACAGTCGCACAGATCGATCGATCAAGGTTAAGCTGCGCGGTCGGTCTGTGGATGAGTGACCATAATTTCATACTGAGACCCCTCCGTGCCTCGGAGAGCATGTTAAGCCGTCGGTCCCGGTTATCAAATTAAGATCTATGACAGCAGTTACGGGTAGTCAGAGGCCCGTAAGTCTGACAACCAGTCAAACCACGAGATATCGTGTTACCCAGTAACTGGGTAACACGATATCCCATGACCCACGACACGATAACCCAGGTCAGATAGGCAGTCGCTCCATGTAAAATACTGGTATTAAGCTGCATCCGGTTTAACTGGAAGCCGAACCCAATGTTATTGGGAAAAGGCTAGGCAGATATATTATATAAACTTATTAGCTTTCTGCACTTCTTCTCCATATAAACTTTAATTGTTTCAAACTCAAATTTCATACTCATTCGTCCAAGTAATTTTCGAAAAAAGCGGTACAACATTTATCCTTTACGTATTAATTTAATGACTAAAATCAATATCTTCAAAGAGTTTTTATCGGTGTGACTTTTTAATATATTAATAAAGTCAATGACGTCAATAGTCGTCTATAATAGGTAACTTTAATAATATTCATCATAATATTATTAATTTATAACATACTTTATCTTTCTGATATAATAAGGTATACTATTCACGCAACCTTTTAGTATAATTTATTATACAAACGTTCTAACATGTTCAAGTAAGTTGGTCATAATAATATATTATACCCGGCGGATCTGTAGCTAAAAAGTTTGAGTCATAGCATATCGATTTAATTAAATAAAACGATTAATCGAATAGCTTGGTAAAAATTAAGATCAGCAATATAACATATCATCACACTTGTATTCCTCGAAGCGGTAGGCAGACGTGTACATATACAGTTGTACACCCACATTTTACCAATGCTGTTAGTTAGTCCCATATAGTAGTAAGCCTATTGCCATCAACGGGACACAATTCCAAACTCTGAGCTGCTAGCTGGATAACCCAATAACACTTTGCCCGGCCCGGGAATCGAACCCAGTACCCCACGCTTCGCAGTCACCCCTGCGACGACTAGTCAGAGAATGAGGCAGGAGGTTATCATTTAAAAAAGTGTCGAAGTGGTGTTTTTTCATACCATTAAAATAATATAAATCTGAAAGTGTATCTATTTGCTACTCCTCGACGCCATGAACCAATTTCATTTGGATTAAAGCTGCAACATGACCATTTAATATTCCTTATTAGAATATTTCATCCCGAATAAAATTTGGATATTCGCGTACATAGCTATTTTTAAACATAAAAAGATAAATAACATAACATAGCATCACGCCCGTATTTCCCGAAGGGGTAGGCAGAGAGATTGTTTACAACAATTGTACACCCACATTTCATCAATGCTGTTATCAGTTCCATGTTATAGGTAGGCACAATTCCAAATTACAGGCTGCTACTGAGAATTTCCGAACAGTAATATCCAATAGCATTTTTCCCGACCTGGGAATCGCATCCAAGACCTCATGCTCAGTAGTCGCGCTTGGGAACAACGATGTAAAAAAAGATCACATAATAATTTATTTGGAAATTTAAAAAGCTTAATCTACTTGTTTTACTGACTGTACGACTCCTATAGGTACCTAAATCGACTTTACTATCATGATTAAAACCATTCAGCGAGTTTACTATCGAAAAATGTTTGCATAGGGCTGGCACAAATCCATTAGAAGGCCCTTAAATGCCGACTTACATGTGTTTTGGTACACAACATGACCTGGTGCCCTCATTAGAATCTAAAAACGTGGACCTCACACTTCATAGGAGTGCCGTAGTGAGTCAACAGATATGGCACCACAGAATTATTGTATATTTAACTAGATACCGCAAGCTACTAACGTGCCTAACGTTAGTAGCTACTTGTATGAAAACACTGCTGGGCAAGGGCCTCTTCTCGAACAGAGAAGGCACGAGCACTGATCACCACGCTAGCTCACTGCGGGTTGGCGATTTCAGATCATTAGGCTCAGGTTTCCTCACGATGTTTTCCTTCACCTGTATGTCTGTGATGTTTAGAATAATAATATAATAAGAAAGTATTGTACATATGACATTAAAAAAGTCCCATTTTAGGTACATGCCAGATTTTAACCGCCAACTTGTGGCTTAAGAGGCGGGCCCGTAATAACTCGGACACCACGACACTTATACCATAATGCAGCATTTTCTATATTTTCTGGTATATTATATGGAAACTGGAAACTTTGAGTATATTGTCACGTAAAGTACGTACATTTGCGGTACTTACTTACCTACTCTAGTTCAATTTATATCTGTGTTAGGCACCTTGTATTTGTAAATGTTAGTAATATTTTGGTTTTCGCGATCATTACATTTTATGATAGAATATTTTTAACAGTATTTTTTCGGTCTAATAATTTCTGTTTTTTCCTGACGTTTCGAACACTTTGCAGTGATCGTGTCGTGATCGCGGGATAACATAATAACTGGATGATATCCATTTCTCAAACACGATTAATCTGATTAAGAGTCGTTTTTTTTATTAGGTTACCTATGAAGAGTGAATGTATCTTTCAACTACCGCAGACGCTGTATAAATAGTCACAAAAGTCTGACATCATTTGTAATATATCTAGCATCTTTTGGTTTTATATGCAAGTAAACATAATGACACTAAAACCCAACTACAAAATTCGGGATTTTGTTAAGTTTTTATTTATGCCTATTGATTATCAAATTTAAGTCCTGAGACATTCTTCTTCAAATCTTTACGAGATGGTCTTCTACAAAATATGACCCTAAATTACCTACGTACTACGTATTTTGACTTGATTTAAGCTTGTAGCTTACCCTAGTGTAGATACAATCTATATAACTTAACCAATCAATTAAAACACGCGTGCAGTAATAGCGTTAGCGCAAACTACAACGCTTAGGTACTAGGGTCCCAGACTATTAAGTGCAATTACTACAAAAATAACAAGGCATTCAACGAGAATTGTGTCACAAACAATCGTCACCCAGTTTTTTTTAACCGTCAATTACCTAGTGATTCATGTTAAAGCACGCATTAATTGGTCCCCTTGTCAAGGGTCCACTATACGACTCTATTATGACGTCACATTTGAATGCTTACAACAACATGACATGATATTGAAATGATAACTTGAGTTAGTGAAATCAGTTTTTAAATAGATTAACAGTAGGTACTATGATATATTGCATCAAAACGCACCGATATTGCTGTCTTTTATTAAAAAGTATAAATATGGAAGACATTAAGAGATATCATATTTTAGTGGGTTGGTGGTTTATTTTAGTTTTAACGTAATTCGATAGCCCTGAATTTCCTCTCTTTCTTTCTTGCAACTAAATATCAATCATTAACATTATATTTAAAAACAACAAAATAGAGTTCTATTTCATCGAATATACATATTAGAGAATAACATAGGTAAAGTGATATAAAAGTATTATATCATCAAAAGAACTTATCCTGTAAATTCTCACGGATCCGACAGGGATCTCTAAAGAGCTCTTGTGATCTATGACCTGACTTCATTGACCATATATCTCAAATGATAGCTTGAGGTCAGAGTTCAACAACACAAGGACCACTTGTCATTAATTCCGGGTGGTATAATCGGCAACATAAGCAGATTAATATTCCGTAATTTTCGGATAAGCTTCTTGAGTAATAGGCTGTGGGGTAAAACCGGTGGGGTAACTTTTCAAAATTACACGAATCAGTGTTACAAAAGTATTACATGTAAGTATAAACTTTTTTAATTTATTTATACAGAAATTGAAAGCAAATATCGTGGGGAACCTAAACTATGGTCTGAAATCGCCTAGTTTGCTAGCGTGTTGATCAATGCGAAGAATTCATGAAGAGAAGAGAAGAGAAGAGACGACTCTTCTGTTCATGAAAAGAAGCTATTGCCCTGCAGTGAGACCGTTAGCAGCTACTTACGTTACGTCATGACTAGACTTTATTCTCTTTAAAATATTATATAATATATCATTATTTGTGCCAAAAAAAAAAACACGAATGTTCGACTGCTGAACAGGAGGTCTCGGGTTCGATCCCCGGGTCGGGCAAAGTGTTATTGAGTTTTTCTGTTAGGAAATTCTCAGTAGCAGTCCGGAGTTTGGAACTGTGCCCGGTTGATGGCAATAGGCTCACCACCTATTTCATGGGACTTAATAACAGCATTGGTGAAATGTGGGTGTACAACTGTGTACACCTCTGCCTACCCCTTCGGGGAATACAGGCGTGATGCTATGTTATATTATGTTATGTTAAAAAAAAAACAATAATTCAATAGTTTTCATAGATACTAGAACTGATTACAAAACTTTTTTTAAATAGTAACCACTTATGTTGCTGACTGCATGTAGGTAAGCCTCTTTAATTTTCAGATTAGGTAACATATTTTTGATTTGGACCCTAATTCCATTGTGTATAGTTTACTATCGATCGACTCCGATCAAACTTAAGCTGTTGTGACAATGATTTGATGGATTTACTTTATTACAATATTACTACCATTCACACATTAGACTACATTTTTTCTTGCATGAACATAACAATCTAACAATTATGGAAGGGTGCATGATGGTACTATTTTATTTTATTAGACTAAAGTTTTTTTAATCGTTCAACTAAAATTAATTATCGTTTTATACCTGCAGGTATTTGCTATGTGAAATAATAAATACTTGACTTATTAAAATGATAATTCAGAAAACTAAAATCGTTTTGCGTACTACAGGCATAATAATTGTATTGTTTGCCATAACTATTAAGTAAAATATATGTTATTATCTATTAATATTAATGGATAAGTAATATTATAATTACTCTGAATATATTGTTGATCTGTCGGTCAGTAGCTACCAAATGTTTATTTAATATATAGGTAAATTACCTAACTTTGTTATGTATTTAATATAATTATTCTCTATTTTAGTTTTAGGTACCCATTAAACTAACTTACAATGGGTACAGTTTTTTTTTTTTTATTTAAAACTGTGTTTTCCTCATAAGTTTCTGTGTTTGTGTAATTAAATTACCAATTAAATGTATTTAATTTATCTACTGCGTCAAGGTTCTTTGAATAATGTCTGTTTTTATTATATTAATATTTTTCGAGTCATTAATTCTGCGCTTATATTTTTGGTAAGTATTTGCAGTTAAATTAAACCTTAAATATGATTGTTAATACCTAATCTAGCATGTAATTTCCAAGAGATTCTCCTATATTATGTACCTACCTATCACGTATTATAAACATAAATAAAACTGCACAGTGGTCAGACACTAACGCACAACCGAAACATAATTCAGAACTTTTATTAATTATCAAATACAATATAAAATAAGCATACCATAAAAAATACCAAATTTTTTTTTTATAAATGAGGGACCATGGGATATGGTTTACGGACGCACTTACCGATAATTTGCAGATAAATACAATAATTGACAGCTCCTTACGAATTGAATAGAAAATTAATTGTCAATGGCGTCTATTAATTCCATCCACTATTGTGATAACAATGGTGTGGTCACGCTCCTTCGTGAGGTCATGGCTTTTTATTGAATACTCCGGGATTATGCGGGCAGGGATATAAATCTAACGGATATAAATTTATTTACGAAACGGCCATTTCTTTGTTGTTATTTCCTTGGTTTCGTGAATATTGATTGCCGCTTTTTTATGGATTTGTTTGTCATTGATTTATCTCTATGCCAGTTTTACTTATTATGCTAGAGATAAAGATAACTATTAATAGGTATCGGATGAATCATCGAAAATCATCTTGTATAATATTAAATGGCGAAAGTTCTTCGACCAATAACGAATTATGGCATCTGACATGTGAATTTAAAGCACTGGGAAATATTTGACTACGATAAAATTATACAACATTTTGAATAACGTTAGTATAACGGTTTGATAATTCCTGTATCTTCATGTTCTAATTTATAAGGTACTTATAAATTTTTCAAACGCATTATTCCTTTTCTGTAAATGGTGTTAGGTTGTGGAACTCTCAGAGTGGGGACTCTTATCTGCCTATAGAGTGACCTCAGAGAAGACGGTGGCAGAGTGGTCACGTGCTGCCGTGTACAGCGAGGCGCAGGAGAGCATTTTACAGTCTCTCCAGAGTGGTGCCGTAACAGGCGGTGCACGGGGGGGGGGGGATTCCGGAGCTGGTCTCTTAGGAGGACCCGGAGCTCCACTTCAAGTGCGGATGGTGACCACCGGGGTGGTTTTAGTGAGGTAAAAATCCCACACTCCCCGGTTTTATCCCCAAAGACCGGGCACCCTTTGAAGGTTCCCCCAGAAATAAAAAAAAAAGGTTGTGGAACTCGCTTCCGGATGAGATTCGCGACAGTGATACCATTTCTGCTTTCAACATATAGTTAAAAAACATTTTCTCTCCTTAACCACTTATGTAGTTGTTTTTGTTTGCATTTTATGTATGTACTTATATATATATTTATTGATATATAATACATTTAATGTAATTAAGGTATATATGTATTGTATATTATTGTTGTTAACAGTGCTTCTTTGTATTTGTAGAATATATTCATGTTTGTTATATGTATATCTTATCTTACACACTTCGTTTACATCTCTTGTTTTAAATTGTCCTCTCGCAGGTCTGCTGGAAGAGATTTGTTTATAAAATAAGTAGCCTCAGTACTTTATTTTCCTAGTTTTTTTTGTCCATTTATTTGTATCTTGTGTGTACATAAATTGGTAAATAAATATCGTATGCGCAACGTAGGTTTCTTTCCACAAAATTTAATAACTTTAGGCATATGTTACTGATCATAGTAGCTATCCCGTATGAGTCACATTAACTTATCATATAAATTTCTGTGAGGTATCCAGACACAGTGAACTGGGCTCATAACCAAATAAAATTATTTTTAATAACAATACCTACATATTTTATACAAAGCTAGCGAAGACAGTTTTTAAACAGATATAGAGAGGATAAAATTAATTATGTATTCCTCCATTGCGTTTCACAACTACAGGAAGTCACGATGTACCATAACTTCGTCAATATTCCTCTGTCCTTCACCCATCACAGTTATTTTCGGCGCCACCAGCATATTAAGGGTACTGTGACGTCATTTATCTGTATTACCTCATATTTGTGGAACTACGCCAGTAGTAACTACGTTTAATGATTTGTTTTGATACCGGTAGTTTTCAGTTTAATATCTATGTAGGAGGCGTGTTTCCGTTAACATATATAGGATAGAATCCACTGTAGTCGATACTAAGATTTTCCAATATAAATGAGAAAGTAATACTGTCTGTTTATCAGCTAGTAGTTAGCGGTAACTTAGTGGTATGACCGTTGTACTGGAAAGTCAAAATCAAGGGCTAGAACTAAAGGCACTAACAAAAAAAAATTGTTTCTTGGTACTATGAAGCACATTACCTTCACAGTTGGTCTCAATGTGCTGATTTTTAACCTTTGGTTTTTTAGGTAACCAGCAAACCCGAGAGATGTCCTCGGTGGTGTAAAATCATGGCAGAGAATTACGGACAGTCTTAACTTTACACACTATGCTACGCTGACGCTACGCGACACTACGCTATTCATTAATTATTATTAAGCAGAAGAAGATGACGTCGTTTAAAAATTAAGAATGCCGAGATTTAGAAACACTTTTCATAAGCAAAACAGTAGCATGATGATAATTATATCTGCCTAGTCTTTTCCCAATTACATTGGGATCGGCTTCCAGTCAAACCGGATGCAGCTTAATACCAGTATTTTATATGGAGCGACTGCCTATCTGACCGCCACAATCCACTAACTGGGTAACACGATATCTCGTGGTATGACTGGTTGACAGACTTTCAGGTCTCTGACTACCCGTAACGGCTGTCATAGATCTTAATTTGACAACCGAGATGATGAGGTATGAAATGATGGTCATCCATCCACAGACCGACCGCGGCAACCATGATGATAATTAAAGTATATAATAATATCCCAAAAGAAATTAGAGATTTAACTACCCAGAAATTTAAAACAGAGGTAAAACCCTGGCTGCAATTTTTTTTATAAAACATTAGAAGTAAGTCAAAGTTTAAAAAATAGTATTTGTAATTTAATATAATAATATTATAGATAGTACTTAAGTATTAATTAAAAACTGTTCAAAATAGTTCTTTTTTTTTCTAATTTTCATACGCCTATTGAAGGCTCCTATGTGCCGATAAGTATTTTTATTATTATTTACCAACTTTTTTTATTTACCATGTCTCTGGCGACGAAAAATTCTATTTTAGTCTATTATTAACTCTATCACCTTTTTTATCTGTCCTAACCTAGATTAGCAGCTATGGCTGGTTATTTATATATTCTACGTAGTTCTCAATCTAAAGAATAGATATATTCGGTGATGTGTGAGTCGTGTCAGAGCTCTACGACATTGTACGTTAAGAAGAAGAATTATTAACTCATGTAGAAATATTGCGACATTACGCCCAGATAGTTTCATTGCTGACATGTGCAACCCACTAAGCTAGGCCATTCTCGATTGGTATCGTAGGTATATATCTATCTATACGAACATCCGAAACAGCTGTTCTTAGAAAACACATGTTTTTGCCAAACTAACATTCCTTATTGACTCTTTCGCAACACATTAATTCCGACAATTTTATCGAAAATAGTAGGTACCTACTTATAATATTATAATAAAAAATAAGGAAAATTGTTTTGCAAATCATTAAAGTTTACGTAGGTATTGATCTAGTCACGCTACGAACCCCGCCTACATTGTCAATTCCATTTGGTACCGGAAACGAAGATTAAATATCAATGATCAAATTGCATGTATACCTGCAGTGAATAGGACTGTACCCAGGTATAATGAAGATGGATTGTTGACCTAATTTTATGTCTAAACTAGCGCCGCCTCGCAGTTTCATCAGCGAATATGTTACCGCAGAAACTCCACATTTTTACCAAATAATATTGTGGATAGCCAATCACTTGCAATACTTTGCTAAAAAGAACATATGTAAGTGACAACATCTTTTTGAACCGATCAATCAATGTAAAAGAATCAAAATTGTAATATATATTAATAATCTCGTTGTAAATGAACTGTGTTCTTTATCAGTTATAAAATTCAATAAATCTAAACCTAAAAAAAATATTCCTTATATCCTAGTCTAAGACGTCAAGTAACCATATACTAAATTTCTTGCACAGCTGATTGATAAACTAACATCCACATTTACAAAATCGCAAACATACATAATTTCACATTTATAATATTACAACCTGCGTATTAAATTAAAACCCACTCGAAAAATATCCTGTCTTATTTTCCTTCACTGTTTGAAGCCGTGAACCGTGAAACCTAATTAATTTCTAATACGCACATGATGAACACAAAAATAAACCTTGAGTCCTTACTTACGATTTATGACTAGTCAGTGCAACGATTGTACCACTATAATTTCACAGGGTGATAATCATACACTATCTAATTTGTTTATAAAAAAAATCGTGTAACAAATATTATTCCTCCAACAACATTTTCCTACCATTTCCGGAACTAATGATAACATCGTGAAGTCATTATTCTTTTGTGGGAATAGAAAGTCCCTTCACCGCATATTTTTATTGCGCTTGCGTCGAAGCTCGAAGGGCTAAGTATGTCATACAAATGGCGATGTGATAACAGCAGTGAAAGCGACAAGAACAAGTTGCTTCATTTGTATGTACACACAGCTGCACTAACAGGGTACAACCTCTCAATTAAAAAAAATGTTATGTCCTACATCGTGACATGTAAGTACCTACTTTATTAATGAAGAAACAAACAGAAACACAACTAAACGTTTCGGTAATTGCAAATAATTTTATTTCAAAGGCTTTATTATTGAGTTTTCTTTTAACTGCCTCGTTGGTCTAGTGGTCCCAAGCGCGACTGCTGAGCATGAGGTCTTGGGTTCGATTCCCAGGTCGGGCAAAGTGTTATTGGATTTTTCTGTTAGGATATTCTCAGTAGCAGCCCGGAGTTTGGAATTGTGCCCAGTAGATGGCAATAGGCTCACCACCTATTACATGGGACTTAATAACAGCATTGGTGAAATGTGGGTGTACAACTGTGTACACCTCGGGGAATACAGGCGTGATGCTATGTTATGTTATGGTATTATTAAGTTTTAGATCTTTGAGTATGCATTAAAATAAAAGTTATAAACAACGTCAGCGTAAAGAAATAAAAAATCAATAGTTAAAAGAGCTTTTTTAAGTGAAAACTTCTTTAGGTGCATTGACGACCTTTTGGATGAAATAATCATGGAACTCGCGTCATCGTCACCGAACGCTCGACGATACAATTCACAATTTACTTAGTTTTCACTCCTATCGGCAGTCCCCAAAGACTGCCCCGCTTTTTTTATTGCCTGCATGGAATTTCAGGATGAAATCTTATTAATAATGAAATAAAATATAGCCTATGTTACTCAGTGATCATGTAGCTTTGTAATGGAGTTTTTTTTTTTTAATCGTTCCAGTCGTTTTTGAGTTTACTTAGTCATTACAAACGAACACACAAAAAAAAAAACTCTTTCTAATATTATTGTAGATGTGTAGTGATCGTGAAAACCTAAGATATCAGTGTTATACATAATGTCTGTTCTACAAAAACTAAAATGTCAAAAAAGTTTTCATTCAAATATATTTTCAAGGAACATTTTTTATGTTAACCTAATTATATTACTGACTGTACTTGCTATAACATTTCTGCAAGTACTTCGGGTGTTGCATCGTTTAAGGCTAGTAATAAATATTAATGGACTACGTAAGACCTGTTAGTTTTTTCTCCGTTCTCGGGTCATAGCGTAATACCACAGATTATGCTTCGTACCTATAGTTTGTGACAAACCACAAGTCTGTGACATAGGTACCTCGAATCTAATCTATACTTATAATAAAATCGTAACTCGAAAGCCCGAAAATTTCAAATACGCTTTTTCTTTTTTTCTTCTTTCGTATTGTGTTATTCAATCGATTCTACTGCCAAATCTGTTGTTTTTCAAATTTGAGTATTTTTGTCTGTTTGTATGTCCGAGGTTGGCGTACAAACCAAGAAAAAGAAACAACTGAAAATTTGTAAAAAATATCGTCAAAAGCCGGGTCAACTTATAGGCTATTCAAAATTGCGCATTTCCTCAAGGGAGCTGAGCAGTGATGTTAAACATCTGACACTCAGAATCTAAATTGGACGGATTTCAATAAAAATGGCACTGTTGTATAGCTAATCCAAAATGATAAGCACTGCAAAAGGTATCATTGCGCTTTATCCAAGGGGACCAAGCATTTACCGGTTTTGTATTTTGATTAGTAGATTGTGAATGCCTATTTTAGCAATATTGTCAACTGTGTAATTAGGAACATATCATATATAGGTGACTGGCACGGTATAAGTATTAAGATCGAATCCCGATACAGGTATTATTTTTGCATATTTTTAATTTTGACAATACAAGTTTTATCTGTTATTTCGCAGAAAAACAACGTTATTTTAGTTTTTCGTGTCTTTTTGTAATATTAACCCACTTTTTATGTGCTTTTCTTGCTGTCTCATATCAATATGGTGAAGCACAGTGAAGATGTTACACTTTAGCGTTATGTAAATTTTTTATCAATAGAAAAGTCATTTTTAAACTCTGTCATAAATTATATAAAAAAATATGATCACATGGATATCTATCGGATCTACGTTTGGCCACCAACTCGCCTGATGGCAAGCGACGGTGTGGCCGAGGATGGAGCACGTATATCCAGAATAAGTCTATTCACTCATATGTAGAGTGGATAGATTTTGGAAGAACGATAGTTGGGGAGTTGATGCAACTGCCCACTACCACAATGGCTTCGTCCGGTGAATGGTAAACAGCCGTGGTCGAAGAGTATGCCATGTCATGTTGAAAAGTTGAAAAGACGAGGCAGGTATAAGTGGAAATTCTGAGATCCCTAAATAGATATAAACTGACCCACCGAAACTCACTAAAAGGTCAAAAAAGTTGTGCTCACAACCAGCACGCGTGTATGAACAGACGTATGAACATGATAGAAGCAAAAAGAGTATATAAGGATCTTAGCAGGTGGCGTTCTATAGTGTCTGCCTACCTGAAGCCTAGGCCAGAGACGTGAATTTATGTTTGTACCTATGTATGTGACATTATCATTTTGGCCAACACATATTGTCATGCCGTCAGTTCTGCACCTGATCTCACTCCGGACGTCTCGGATTGCCGTCCCACCGGAATACGTGAGTGAAGAATGAGGGAGTGCTTTCCATAGTGATAGGCCGCCGAATTCGGGAAAGGCGGCTTATCAAATTTCGGTAATACTATTGGGAAACAGAAAATAACTTAAGATCATCTATGTCGCATCTAGCTTTCAGCTGACCTCCGCGGTAGTAAACTGCGAATTCGCATAAAATCTGTAGGTACGACATTGTCTTAACTGCAATGTTAGTCGTGTCGGTTCGGTCACCTATATAGGGACTGAATAGATAGCGATGACGTCATCAAAAGACATATTAAAATGTGGAATAAGATTTCGCAGTAGTGAGCAGAGGTCGAGATGGCATAGCGGTCAGAGCGCCTGGAGCATTTATCCGGGAGCCGCAGCTTCTAATCCTGCTCACGACTGTATACTTTTTTCCACTAAAATTTATAACTTAAGAATTCGCTATGCATGCATTAATGCTTTTCGAAGATTTATCTGTATGAGTTTGGGTTGCTAGGGCAGCTGTCAAGTATCTGAAAAGTCACGGCTGTCTGTATAAGGGTGGCCTCAAAGAGGATAGACAATAATAGAATAATACAACAATTATTACCAAAAAAGGAAGGGGTGAAGGGTCTGACATCAACCAACGTACCGGACCTTCTCGAAAAAGGCAGGATAATAAACTAAGCCATCGAGCATGCATTCTTCATGAATTTAAGATAAAATCTATAATTTCTGCCTACCTCAATGGGAATCAGGTGTGAGTTTGTACGTATAATTAATTGAAATCTTAGTTTGGCGTCAAGATTACTTTGACGTGAGCAAGGCCGCGGGTACAGCTAGTCTAACATATAAAAATCTCGTGTCACAGTGTTTTTGTTATCGAACCCCTCTGAAACGGCTTGATCGATTTTGTCTTTTTTTTTGTTTAAACTATTTGGTAGGTCTGAGAATAGGTTGTACGCTATTTTTTATACCCCTAGGTGATAAAGGTGGCCCTATGGCACAGCTAGTATAGATATAAATTCTTTCCCTGATTGATTTCTTATCGTTTAACATAGCATCACGCAGGTATACATATACGAAGGGGTAGGCAGAGGTGTACACAGACGTACACCCACACTTCAATAATGCTGTTACATATTAAGTCCCATGTAATAGGTAGTGAGCCTATTGTCGTCCACCGGGTACAATTCCAAACCCCGGGCTGTTACTGAGAATTTCCTAACAGAAAAACTGATTAACACTTCGCCCGACCCGGGAATCGAACCCAAGACCTCATGCTAAGCAGTCGCGCTTGGGAACATTAGACCAACGAGACAGTTATTCCTAACGTTTGGTGATGAACAACCTATTGTTACAGTTATTTCACATCATCGAGAACACCCCTCAGGTGTGGTGGTTTCCTCACGATGTTTTCCTGTCACCGTTTAAGTGATAGGTAACAAACATGATTAAGGAAAGTCGATGGTGCATGTCGTGGGCTTGAACCAGCGACTTTTGCTTTTCAGTCCATCTTAAAGGATAACACAAAAACACTCCTCCAGACCTTATTTCGGTCATCTCCGAGGAGATTAATTTCCAGAAAAAACTCATCTATTATGACATTTGAGAAATTTGATATATCTTCGTTAAACAGGATTCACTCTAACACATGCATGTAAATCCCACACAAGCTGTTAGACTTGCATGAAGACCAAATGAGAGTATGACATCAGTGTTAAATAAGGTTAAATTCTCACTAATAATTCAAGATAAATCTTTGAAAAGCATTAACGCATGCTTAGCGAACTCTAAAGTTACAATATTAAATGGAAAAAAGAATACGGTCGCGAACAGGATTCGAATCCTGTTCGCGACCGTATTCTTTTTCTATTTAATATTGTAACTTTTCTCACTAATATATAAATGCAACACTGAGTCAAACTCATTATCACATTTTTAAGACTCGTGCATTTTCAAACGAAAACTTAAAAAATACGAGGTAGCATTTACTCGCGTAATATATGCCGATATCGTACTCTTGTTTAAATCTGTAAAGTTTCATCAAGATATGTTCGGTCGTTTTTGCGTATCTGCGTAACAAACATTCTGTATCTATCGTCACAAACTTTCGCTTTAAAATTTATACTATCACTACGCAAAGCTAGCACGATTGGCAACTTGGTACCCACCTACCTACATGTTACACCTTTGAAGCAGTGATATACTTGTCTTGCGACCACTAGACGTTGGTCTAGACAGTCCTTTTAACTGCCTCGTTGGTCTAGTGGTCGCAAGCGGGGCTGCTGAGCGTAAGGTCCTGGGTTCGATTCCTAAAGTGTGATTGTGTTTTACTAGTAGGAATTCTCAATAACAACCCGGAGTTTGGAATTGTGCCCAGTCGATGGCAATAGGCTCATCATCATGGAACTTAATAACGCGTGGTGAAATATGAGTGTACCTACACCTGTGTACACCTTCGGGGAATACAGGCTTGATGCTATTTTATGTTATGTAAGAGTTCAACTCTCGGTTAATAACAGTTGTTCATAAATGACTATTCATTTAGTTAATAGTAATTTTGGTAATAGAAAATAATGTTAGAAACTATTATTTAAGAAAATTGTATTGTTATATAATACAATGGGGTTGTCATGTCTTTATAAACAAAAATCCCTAAATAAATTAAGAGACTAACAAAAATAAAATAAAAACAAGAGCTCCCAACATATTGATCATTATTTTATTATCTAAACGTAGGTTTCAAACATAAAAACAAAAATGTCTATCAATAAAAACTTTCTTATTTATCACGACGTAACAGAATTAATTTACTTTCTTTCATATAGAGAGTAAGTATATAAACAGCGTTTGGTTTCAATACAAGTCTAACCGGTCGGCGATCGTAAGTCGACGCTCCCAGACCGCTTTATGTAACAAAATAAGTTCTTTAAAAAACTCCACGTTTTTTCACCACGATTAATTCTGCGGAGAATTTATTATTTGCAAAGGGCTGTTTCAGACTCTAAAATGTTAAAGATTCCTTTGAGATTTGATGTTAGGATCTAAAATGTCAATAAAAATAAATGAAATTGAAGTGTCTGTTTGAAATTAATATTGTTTTAAGCTCATACAGTTTTTTGCAGAATCGCTATGTCTAAAAATCTGTTTTTAAATTTTTTATCTGTCTGTCCGTCTGTCTGTTTGTTCCAGCTAATCTTCGAAATGGCTAGATTTTGATATGATTTTACTGACAGTTAGCTGACTATATAAGCAGTAACTATATTATATAATAATTATACGCGGGGGAAACAGCTACTTTGGCATAAGTTTACTATTGTAGTTATTCTGTGTTTAACCATTGTTCTTTAACCTAACATATAGTTAAAGCACAGTAGGTTTTAGAACTAATAGCATCACGCCTATATGTAAGCCTATATATAAGCGTGAATGCGAAAGGAAATTGTACTCCCCGAAGGAGTAGACAGAAGTGACATTCCAGCACTGCTGTTATTAAGCACTTCGGGTGTTGCATCGTTTAAGGCTGGTAATAAATATTAATGGACTACGTAGTTTTTCTCCGTTCTCGGGTCATAGCGTAATACCACAGAATACGCTTCGTATAGTTTTAAACAAACCACAAGTCTATGACACCATGTTATTTAAATAAGAATTAGTTTGAATTAAAACAGTCACTTAGCAGCCACCCTTGACACTAGGATCCTAAACATTCGAGAAGAAGAAGAATTTCCACGGTCTCTATTTTGATCTTTTAACCAAAGTTCAATACTGCAAGACTGTCAGTCTTCAAGACAGCCCCATTTCCACTACTTGTAAACGTGTTCATAAATAAAAAATGACTCAATGATGAATTACACCAGGCTCCTTACACACGAGAAGAAGAAGAATTTTCACGGTCTCTATTTTGGTTCTTATGGAACCAAAATTCAATATTGCAAGACTGTCAGTCTTCAAGGCAGCCCGATTTTCACTGCTTGTAAAACTTGTTCATAAATAAAAAATTACTCATTGACACTAGGTTCCTTACACACGAGAAGAAGAAGAATTTCCACGGTCTCTATTTTGGTTCCATAACCAAATTTCAATACTGCAAGACTGTCAGTCTTCAAGGCAGCCCCATTTTCACTGCTTGCAAAACGTGTTTATAAATAACAAATGACTCATGTAGCCATTTGCCGGTGTCGTCTTTATCTTAGGTAAACACATTGTATAATTCACGAACATACATGATATAATGAGTGAGTTTTCCTCATTAACAAAGGTATTTTGAAAAGGAAATAAGTAAGTCATGAATGTCATATATATATATGTCATATGGTATTTTTGTATATCTACATTAATTGTATCCTCAATGACTGTGTCAAAATAAACATTTTCTTTCTATTTTAAAGAATTATGTAAGTATCATGGCATGGAAATTTAATAATCTGCCATTAATGATAAGTTTTTTTTTCGGAATTACTTGTCTAGGACGTAGAATCGCTTGTACTGCGTCGAAGGTTAGGGCAGACCTGACTTACCTACAGTTATACCGATCACCGTTACTGTTATTAACTTAAAATGTATGGTTATTACGCACACATTTCCAGACTTATGGATGCTAGTGAGAATTTCCTAATAAAACAGCACAATAACACTAGTCTACCCGAGATTCGAACCCAGGACCTCATGTTCAACAACCCCTTGCGTCCACTAGACCAATAAGACAATGATAACGTGAATCACGCTTTCATTTTGAGTTTTCTATCAAGTACACAATGTTTTATTTGAAACTAGTAATTAATCGAATAATTACTCTACATGTTAATTCTTTTTAAATCTGGTGTTGTCTTTTATGATGTCGATAAAATATTCAATTGGAGCCCTCGATAATGGTCGGTATTCGATTCGTAGTAACCGTGAAAAGACCCGTGCTAAAAAATCAATCCTCGATAAAAATCGATATGTTTATATTTTTATCGATTCGACAAAGTTACCGATCGAAAGATTCGTGCTTGCAGTGCAAGCATGCTTGCAAGCAAGTTTCCATTGTGCACAAATAATATTCGAAATTTTGTATTGCATATCTGCAGTAGATAGGTACCTACTAAACTGCAAAACTTAAAATATCATCCATCCAGTTGTTCCCCTCATAAGTCAGTGGTAAATTAACATATTTAAAATTGAGAATTTATGATTCGTTCTGATATCAGTTTTTATTTTAATGAGCAATTTAGATGCACCTTCAAAAGGTCATCAAGTATTCAGTTGCATGACGCATTTTCCAATAAAAAACATAAAACTTGTTATATGTACCTTTTAGCTTGGGCATTCTAAAATATTTTCGCATAGGTAGGTACTTCACGACATTCATGGTTGCAAAAGAGAAATAGTATAGGTAGATATTATTACATTAAATTATAGGAAAAGCTTTCATCCTATTTTTATAATACTGCAAAGTGCATAATTAATATAGTTACTAACTATGTATACTTATTATAATTAAACGTATTATTATTTTATTTTATTTTTGCACCTTACACAGTAAATAAAACCATTTAAAGTAGGTCAACAAGTTTTCAAAGATAAGGTCTAAGAGTAAGTTACAAGTAGACATAAAGGTAGATACTATATTGGCGCTGATTGTACTATATAATCAACTCGGCACGAATTATGTTCTTAGATAATTACATAACTCAATTATAAAGTAATTTGTGAGAATATGCGAAACGTTTTGCAAGAATTCGATTTTACGTAAACAACACAAACACACCGTGGGTCATGGCTGTACCATAAAATTTTTCAAAAAGCACGCGAATTAAAGTAGCCTTACCTTCTTTTATGAATAAAGCCAGGAGAAGCACAGGCACGAATATGCTCAGGTTCGCCATTGTTATGATAGAAAGTCACGCGGCACTTGTTACGAAATACGGAATTACAACACAAATACGAATGCTATACGTTCGTACAGTTTCTCATTCGGCGAGCGAATGGTGCGGGAACCAGTGAATCAAACTGCAGCGGCATTTTATTGGCTACAAACTGGCGTTTTGAACGCGGCAGGCGAAATGCTCAATGTGTTTTTAATCTTACGATACCTTGAAAGAAAAAAAAAAGGTACGTAAAAGTAAATTTAAATACATTAAATAATAAGAAGTAGTTAGTAGGTAGTTGCTTCTTTAGGTAACAATTCTTGGATTTAATAAACCATGTCAAATTAAAGCGATTATATTTATTAAATACAAAATATGTTTATTTATTATCTATAAAATGGATCCAAATGATTGAATAAAATTCTTTTATTTTTAATATGAAATCTTTTAGAAATGTCACGATCGAAATGTCACAGAATTAGAGATTATTTCGTTATTTTATTATTGTTTAACTGAGTCCAATAGTAGTAATAGTAAGTAATAATTATATGTTCCTAATTAATCGTACAGTGTTATCGCGAGTGTTAACTGTTTACACGAGCACGGTTTAAACGCAGCGTTTTGCACGCTGCTTTGTAAGAGTACGAATACCGGTTTAGAAGGCGCGGTAGTTGGCGCGAATACGGTAGATACCCTGTGCTATGTCTAAAGATCAAGAAATTGCAGATAGTCCTCCTAAGCTTAATTAATTACCGACAATTAAGAAACATAAAAAGCAGATATTAAAAATAGTCTTCTGAGAGTTAATACGCCTAACCCCGAGTTTAAATTATTTCCTAGAAATCAAAACTTGTCGTTCTACAGGAAAACGCACCATAACCGTGCTTCTCACATAAATAAACACAGATTAATCTTAAAAGCGCATTAACGCGAACTCATATACTTATTATTTTTTTGTGGAATAAGAGATACGTTCGTGAGCAGGATTTGAACCTGCGCCTTCGAGATATGCACTCTAGGTGCTGCTATCCGGACACTGGTTCAAATCCTGCTCACAACCAAATTTTTCTTCCCACAAAAATATATAATATATAAAAATATATATTATTTAAAAAGCCATTTGCCAATGGATATTTACTGGTAGGTATTTACTACCCATCGATATTTAAATGCAACTCCAAATCAATGGAACAAACATAAAACTTCGACTCATTCATAGTTACCTACACAATTATAAAATCCTGTCTGTTTTTCGTTGTTTAATCTAGTCTTTGGTGTATTTGTCCCAAGATGTGGCTTGCGAAACACTGTCGCTGACTTGGATGTGATATTTTTGTTTCGCAACAAGTTTTAATTTCTACGAGCTCAGTTCGGATGTTACAACATGGCTTAATGCTTGTACTCTTACAGAGCGAGCAGAGCTTTAACATTAAGCATTTTTACTACTTTTTCTAGACATTTACAATGTAGATGTTCAAGTTATTATAATAAACATTGCGACAATAGTAATAGGTAAGTATTGAATTAATTAACATACCTACCTATTAAAATAGAGTTATACATTTTTGTGGAAAGAAAAATTTATAACTTTAGAGTTCGCTACGCATGCGATAATGCCTATGAGACATTTATCTGTATTAATTTATTAACCTTTCGGCTCAGTAACGTACAGATCTGTACGTTGTAACAATAAAAATCTACTTATTGTGTCTGCTAATGACTGACGCAACAGAACATACCAACAATTTTTAAACTATCTCATACATTCAGTGGTTGCAAGCACAAAAATGCAATGTTTGGTTTAATGTTCGCAGCTTGGAGTTTGGCTGAAATGTGGGTGTAAAGCAGTGTTTTTTTCTTATATTTTTTATCAAAAATGGATTTTCATTTGCCTGATGGTAAGCGACGGCGTGATCGAGGATGAAGCACATAGATCCAGAAGAAATCTATTCCCTGTTCCATTGAATATGTCTAGATTGTGTAGTATCTCTGCCAAAGCCATCTTCTCCAAAAGGCCTTTCCAGTCGCCCTACATTATTACCTACGCACACATAACCATAAACAGTGATGTCTGTACTTTAAAAGAGACTATGACCTCTGAGTTATTTCGGCTTATATTTACAGAGGTAGTCCGATAGGAAATGCGCGCGTTCTGGTTAAAAAAGTGACAAACAAGAGTGTTTTAAAGACCAATTTACAAAATAAACTGTTTCAAATTTGAATTTAAATTTGGTGAATACAGGTATAGGTAGTGTTATGATAAGTATCTAACTAATACTACTTAAAAGACTAGCTTAATAAACTGGCACGGGATTTACCTCAGTATTATTTTTTCTGGTGCCACTTCACCACTTGATATCGGTCATAGCTTTGTGAAACTAGATCAGTTCTTTGCTAGGCGTGAGATAATCAGCATTGATTCAAGATATGTCTTTGAAAAAGCATTAACGCATGCTTAGCGAACTCTAAAGTTACAATATTAAATGGAAAAAGAATACGGTCGCGAACAGGATTCGAACCTGCGCCTCCCGGATAGATACTCCAGGCGCTCTGACCAACTAACTACGGTTCGGTCACTTGTAAGTACTGAATTGATTGCAATGACGTCGCCATAAGACGTGTTAAAATATGGAAGAAGAATTCGCGGTGGTGAGCAGAGGTCGAGATGGCTTAGTTGGTCAGAGCGCCTGGAGTATCTATCCGGGAGGCGTAGGTTCGAATCCTGTTCGCGACCGTATTCTTTTTCTTAATCAGCATTGCATTGGTGATTCCTGTTCACGGTTATAGTATTAAATCAGGTATTATTTCATTTTTAGAATATTTCATAGCTGTTGTACTCTTTTTGGTGGTTTTGGATGAAACTTGCTTGGGAGCCAGTCTTCCCCCTATTTTACATTCTACCTTGTTACCTTGCTAAGGCACAGAATAGATTTATACAGTTATGGTGGCGTTTTATGGAGGTTGTAGTTGTCTGTCTGCATCTCCGCAACATAGAACCATCTTTATTATGTGATATTGGGTATTTTGTTGATAGATCATCTACGTAAATTTTAACGGATGGAATCAAACAAGCTAATCTTTATAAGATATACCTGCTAAGATATTAGCTAGTAATCATTCTGTGGATATACCTAATAAGGTCCCCAGCGACATCTGTTTATCAAGTTGTTATTAAAACGATGTTCCTCAAAACCAACTAGATGGCGCTGTGTTTAGTTCCGGGTGAACGTTTAGATGTCACTAGTTGTCATATTATGAACTACGTAATTGTTCAACATAGTTCAACAATGCTATTTTAAATGATAACGTTGATTGAGCAACTTTTAACAGAAAAAAAAAATTGACTTCTTGAGCTGGTGTACTTCTCAGCTTGCCGGTGTTTGGGTGTATGCAGGTGCGGTTCAGCACAACTCTCTATTTTGTATTTTCACTCTCCCTAAAAAAGGGTGGTTACCAATGTGAGTTTTTCAATGTAATTTATCTATTTTTTTATTTCATTTCTGACAAGGTCAAGAAAACCAGTTTATGAAAAGGAACCTGAACGAATTATTAATCTAAACAAGTAATTCCGCAGTAAGTCTCAATCGCTATCAATTAATTTATTCATTATAAACAATCGCAACGGCTTACGTCAATTACACCACTTAGAGAAAACAAAATCTTGCAGGCTTTCATTTGGCGATCAAACATTTAAAGTGCACAGTTAGTTGTTTCTGGTCACTCTCGTTGAAACAGCAGCGTCAGAAAGCGACGATTCCATTTTGTATTCAATATAGTTCAATTAATAAATGATTTATTTAATTAATGAGGAAAGGCCCTTCATTGGTCATGAACCAAAAATGAGAAAATAAAAAACAGCAATATTGAACAACGCTTTAATGATAAAAGCACCTAAGTAGAATTCATAAATAAGCAATCGGGCAACCTTAATTCACGAAACTTCAGTGACATAGATGATGTATGCACACAAACCAATTACGATGAAAGTGTATATTTTCCAAGTAAAGGTGTTATTACTACAAATATTATTGCTGCTGTGAGGTCGGGCAGTGATCGGTGGACTCCATTCGTGTTGCACCTGTCGCCATCGCATTCATAACAGTGCAATAACTTTACTAATCTTTCATTCACGTTTTCGTGTCCTTTCGTTATTTCTGCACAAGAACCTCGTTCGGAAGCGCATCCGCGAATGTACCACGGCTTCTCCATTTCTGGAAAAATTTGAAAGCATTTCTATTTTTTTATGTACTTAGTAATGTCTTAGGTTTTCGCGATCACTCACTACACATTATAACAAAACAACTTTTAACCGGATTAATCGCGTGTCTCCTCTCTCTGAAGTCCTCCTGTGACCACAAACGCTGCAAAGTGTTCAACGTCAAGAAAAACAAAAACCATTAATACAAGCGATTAATCCGGTTAAAAGCTATGTACTTATTGGTAGATGGCATACAAAGTTCTATATTGCTCTACGAAGAGATGCATAACCATCGGTCATCATCAGTCGTCACCCTAGATATACTAATGTGTACTAATATACTTGACGTATAAACGTATAATATATATGTACTTAGTCCCTATGAGCATTCGTTACCCACGAGTAGCTTTCTGATGATTCCATATACAGTCTATCAAAAAATTCCTGAAGATAATGTTTTGGGAATTATTGCTTTTGATTGTACTGGCAACACTAACTAGAACGTGTCTCCTTTCACGTCGGCCCATGTTGGTATTTTCTCTAATACTTGAAAAACGTAATCGTCCTTTAAGTGGGACTGCCCCCAACGCGATAAGAAAGATTTAAAAGTCTCGTGAACACTTTGTTTTTTGATTACTCAGTTCTATAATACGTTTATGATAATTATGTGTGATAACACTGCGATTGAGAAGGCTTGAAATTTTATCAAGTTTTAAGTAGGTACGTAAGTAAATTAATGTTTGAGTCAGTTTTCTAAAACTATGACTCAAACACTTGAGTTGACTTAAAAAACCTTTCATAATATGTCTAAGGATTTAGGATTATAGTGCATAGTATGCTGTACGTCCGTGGTAACTCGTTGACCTTGAACTACCCTATCTTTGTAGGGAGATTCAATCGTAGGTATCCGAGGCTACTAGTAGTTGTAACTTATACTTCTTTTTATATATTATTTTCGGGGGGAATCCTTCAAGAAGGCGCCTGGACTTTATGTATGGGATTTAACTCACTAAAACCACCCCGGTGGTCACCATAAGCACATGGAGGGGGGCACTAGGTCCTCTTAACAGACCAGCTCTAGAACCCCCGCCGTGCAATGCCTAATAGGGCGCATCTCTCGGGAGATTGAGAAGGGGTCTCACTAAATTTGTTACCACTGATGTGCAGTACCCACCAAAAAATAAAGCCTACAATTTTTTTTTGTTATATCTCGTGCTTGTATTTTTTTTTTTTTTAAAACGTTGCCCCACACTTTGAATTTCTTCCTGTGTCGTGGGTGCGTTTACAGACATATAATCTCACAAGCACACAAACACCCAGACCCGGAGCAATTATCCATAGATCGTAAAAATATTTGCTCCGTGCAGGAATCGAACCTGCGACACGAAGCGCAGCAGTCGGTCTCTCGACCACTGCGCCAACCGCGCTGTCAAAGTCGTTTTGTTGGTACTCACGTTTGTATTTCTCAGCGTAGACAATACACTTGTTGTGTTTAGTAGGATCATTGGTATACGGACAGTATTTAGACGTAGTGTTTGCTAATACTTTTGGACAGTCTGTGCAGGCGAAACAGTCGACGAGCCTGATCTTGGCCGGCGGGTAGGAGCCAGGCCGTAGCCTGTTACTGACTGACGCGTAGGCCTGCGCCGACGCCGATCTATCGACGTCATCTGGATCCAAATCTAAGTTTTCTAATTCATCTTTTCGACTTAACTGTGATTCAGAGTCATCTGTGATATGAAATTAAAAGTTAAAGTTAAATATTGTGTTATGTATTTGAAGCAGGTAGAAGGAACTAAAATTTGAATGTGGTCGCTGTGCATGCCGTGGTAGCCGAGTGGTAACACGCCAGAGCCAAAGATTGTAGGTTAAAATATGGCATATAGGTACGAATGTAACTTCATACATATTTATCTTCCTCATTAATTTAAGACATCACATGGCCTCTTTTCATGTAGGGCACTAGGTATTGATCACCACGCATATAGCTCACTGCGGGTTAGCGATTTCAGACTATTAAGTCCAGGTTTCTTTTCGATGTTTACTTAACCGTTCGTCTGTGAGAGGTCTTAGATTATATAATGTTTGAACACTCGACCTGTGGATCAAGAGGTTGGCCAGTAACGACTCGGCCACCACGACAAAATAATTTAAATAACATAGCATCAAAGCATAGCTCCTATATTCCCCGAAGGGGTAAGCAGAGGTGTACACAGTTGTACACCCACATTTCACCAATGCATTTATGAGTCCCATGTAATAAGGTGGTGAGGGTATTGCTCTACCGGGTAAAATTCCAAACTCCGGCCTGCTATCGAGAATTTATTAATAAAAAAACAATACCATTTTGCCTGACCCGGGAATTGAACCGAGGACCTCATCGCAGTCACACTTGGGACTAGACTAACAAGGCAGTTTTAGTTCAGTTAAATTAATTAAAAACAGATAAAAAAAACGGAATAAACATTACCTAGTGGTTCCGCAAGACATCTAACACTAATGATTACAGTAAATACTGTTAAAAAAATCACTGTTAATTTGGTCATTTTCCGTGGTGAATTTAAAAAGTCTAAGACATTGAACTATGATTGAATCCTTTTATAGACCAAGTAAAACAAGTTATCATTACAATAGGGAGATTGTGTACGCTCAAATGAGCTTGAAGGAACGCAATAGATGAAGCGAATCTACGTGTTTCTGATGCACATTCAGATTACAGATCAGATAGAAACGATATGTACTGTTGAAAAGACTAGCTGTACATTGCGGCTGCACTTAAATTAAATAACAAAACCATTATTCAAATTATAAGTGTTACATTATATCGCTGAACGAATTTTAATGAATTTTGGTATACAGATAGATTAAACCACAGAAATAATCTTCTAATATCTTTCGATTAAACCTTGAAGAAGGACTTAAATAGGTGTCAATAAGTCGCCAGCTTGGTCGTAGCCAAGAGGGGGGGGGGGGTTACAAGTTCTGTAGGAACTGTTGTTTCCCAGCATAGGGATGTGTCAAAGGTATACTGAAGATAATAACGATGTCTTTTCTTTACGTGATGAGATAGGTAGGCATACCTATGTCATCAACTTTAATTACCAACAACGATTACCGTCGTTACAGTTTCGTGGTCAAAATCCTTCCGTGTCATGACGTCACTGTGCAAACGTCGTCGCCGTGAACACCATGATATCTATAGCTAAAGTATTAAAACTACTATTGTTATGTATATATTTAGGTAAATATTTATTTAGAAAAAATACAATAATAATAATAGGTAACCTTAGAAAAGAAATTTTAACGGAAATATTATTAAAAGTAACTCTTTATTGTCCATGTAATAATAGGAGAAGAACAAGAAGATACTTTTAATAAAATACATTTGTTCAAATATTAGCTGACTTGACCGTTGTGCTCTCCAAAATTCCATAGAAAAAAAGCAAATTCCTTTCCAATTTTAATCTAATATATATATTATGGTAACTTAATGTTTTTTTGCATTAAAATCTTATTCGGTCTAATGAACATTTAAACAAAGAGTTAGCCAAATCGGTCCAGACGTTCTCAAATTATGCGCTTACAAACGAACATAATTTATTTTACATTAATAAAGATTAAATAACAATATGGCAGTAAATTTCGCTTCATTCTTATGGGTCCCGTTAAAAATATTTTTAATTTAAGTAAAATATACCTATGTTTAATAAACTAAAATCATATTATATCCAGTTCTTAGCGAATTTCTGGGGTTATATGGCACGTCCATCAAGATATCAAAATATTTGAAATCCCGCAAAATTTCGCTACCTGTTCATGCCACGCCTTATTACTATTTAAATAATGCCTTTTCCATTTAAATACTCAAGGTGAGTATACAGATGGAGAAGGTATTATCCTTTATTTAAATATAGGTAGTACATACAATCTGTTTAAATTGAAAATATCAAACAGATTTCCACCAATTACATTTTCCACCTGCTATATAAACTTTTTAAATACATAGCTATATAATAAGTAGGTTTGTATTTATTTGTGTGTTTTTAATGGTTTCACTACAAAAACTCTAAGATTCTTATTCTGTTCTATACTCTTATTATTCTAGAATTTTTTGATTAATATCTACGCTACCCAGATCACAGTACGCCACCATATTAGATCCTACATAATTATTTCACTTCCTTTTATAGGGTTTATTATATTAATAATTCAAAATATGTTCATTTTAACTAAGAATTAAATGGTAATAACCAATTGTTTGTAAATATTAACCTTTCCTCCAGAAGCCTAGTGACGCTCAACGAATGTATACCGGGAGACCCGAAAATTGACTCTCTATAGCCAAAAATTGGGAAAAAGGTTTTACTAATAGAATTTTACACGGTAAAACATCTCACACATTGATTAAGAGGTCAATGTGTAAGATGTTTTACCGTGTGAAACCGTGTAAGATGAAGTTAATTAATAATGTAGAGCCTTATATTATACTCTCTACAACTATTTTTTCACATTTCAGGTTCAATGATGGCGGGGCTAACAACTTTGGTACAATTAATGTAAATAAATACTTTTCTATTTCCATACTGTTGAAGTTATTGGAACATGGAGTATTTGTAAATTTATTATGCCTGCAATCCTGTAAATGAACCTAGTACCTATCGTGTAACTGAAACTAGGACCAGTGTACTTATTAGCTCTATCTCAGTTCCCATCGAATTTATGTTCACTTTGTAATACATTACGTCGGATGTTACAGCTTGTGTATGGCCAAAATATTAAAAAAACATACTGTGCAATGTCATACTAAAGTGACCAAAATAGCCAATAGGTGTGCTCGGACCCGAGTCTGTTAATGAACGAATATAGTTGATCAGATGAATTTCGATAGTGTCTCGGTGGAATGATTTTAGTTATTTGGTATTCTGCTAGTTAGACCAGAGATTGGCCAGTGCCGTTCCACTGAATCACTGTTCAACTCAGTTATGTGCTACTCTGCACTGCAATAATGTATCAGTGTAATACCGTGTCGTATCATTATTGATAGTCTACTAGTTGTCTGATATTTATGACGATGGTCTCTCAATGACTTTTTGCTGTCGAACTGAATTTTGCAGATTAGAAAATCTGTCACAAATTCACAATTAATGGAATCTGAATGGTATGGCTACTGTTGTTTTATCAGTTGCTTAAATAAGTGTATTCTAACCTATCCTTCTAAGTAGATAAATGCGATTTATTATTATTATAAAAAAATGTATTATCTAGGGTAGCAACTCCTGCATGCTATGCGCATAGGCAAGCGGAAATAACTGCAAGTACCACCAATTACTCTTCAGGGGTGTCTTGTAGACCGCGCAGACCACCACAGAAGTGACGGTAATTGTCTCACTACTCTCAATAGTCTGAAAGTAGCCAGATATTGTATTTATATGCATCCATTTGTGTTGGATTTTTGCAAGGTGAAGCTTTGGTACTATTTCCTGTTCAGACTATATATATACCTAATTACTGTCTAAAGTATAAATTTAAAGTAGATATCAAGCAGGCGGTGATCAACGCAATCGCTCCCGTTGTTCTTCCATATGCGTTACATAGGTCTTCTTTACACACTTTACATTTTGTAATAGTTTCGTTGCTACCTACTAAGTCGCGACACTTAATGTCTTCTTTTTCATCGATGTCTTCGGGTGGGTAGTAACAGTCTCGGACGACGGTCGTTTTGCCGTTTTCTGTGAAAATAAAAAGATTATATAATCATATTAAATTTCAATAGTAATTTAATGACGCAATGTGGTACGGGTAAGTTTTAAAATATTTACGAAACTCATAAATCCAAGACAAATATGAAAAAGTTTTGCAGAATTGCATCTATGCAAGTAAAGCAATTCTGTAAAATTTACAATTTAAAAGAAAAACAAGGCTATGAAGAAAAGTTGAGGACCTTAATGATCTTCTTACCTATATAAGATGCTACAATACACTGTGGTTCTGATTCTGACTCCGATTCTCTGACCTGCATCACAGAAAGCAGTCTTCGACGGAATAGTTTCTGCAAAAAAAAAAAAACAAAATCATTGTTTTCTTAATGATTAAGATAAAAAAATGCGCTGTTTGATCGTTCTGAAGTTAAGACAGCCCCCAAAGGCCCCCAAAAGCCTACCCTTCACCGTTTCCTAGTGTTTTAATTGGGAAAAAGAAGCGGCGCAACAAACTCCCCAGCAACACGTCTGTTTGTGTCATGATTATTTATAGATTCTATACAAATCAAAATTAAGTTTCTTTTAATTTTTTTTTTAACTAATCTGTTATTAATGTTAACTTGCGTATTATATTATTATTAGCTAACATTAGCTAGCACGACTCTTATGTGCTACCTGACATGTGCCTTTAACATTTCTTATCATACTGATTAGTTATTGTTAAATGAAATAATATAATACTCAAGTTAACATTCATAACATATAAAACCCTAGTCGGATAGCCTAATTTTATATTGGTCGTGAGTTGTAAGAACAGGGCTCATAGCCAGGCGGCGCTCATAGCCATTTGCAACGCTTGGAGCGATCAGCCCATAGACCATGTTCATTCAAACGTCTCCGAACCTCGGTGGGTAAGGCAAACCGTCGGTCCCACTTGTTGTTATTAGTATTGCTAAGAGAAGTTAGAATCCTACAAGCGCCTTGAACAACTATTGACACTACTTTATCTCTACAAAAAATAAAAAGATTAAGACATCGGCAGGACTCCTAATTAGCACTAAGATCAAAATAGCGCGCTGGAAGTTATTGTCAAAAATTACGGGAAAAAAATAGCAATATCAACTTATAAGTTTGTACGACATTGAACTAATGTGCTTTATAATTTTTAGCAATAAAAAATTTATTGTACGTCCTACTAATATTATTGATACGAAAGTTTGTGAGGTTTGATGAATGTTTGTTACTCTATCACGTACTAACTACTGAACGGCTAGCGACTTCGCCTCAGTGAATTTCATATTGGGGGCAGCCGGGAGAAATAGTATTCTATGTGTTTCATGGAATACTATACAAATACCTACTACGAAATACAAAGTATCTGAGTGCCAAACTTCATCCAAATCCGTTCTGTAGTTATTGCGTGAAAAAGTGACCACCATCCATCGATCGATCCATACATCCTCACAAACTTTCACATTTATATTATTAGCAGATCTATATCATTATTATAGCAATGACCATGATTTAGAATTTTAAATATTGCATACAAGAAAAGGTTATCAAGAGCCTGAACAATTTTTGACATTTCCGCCCATGCAGTTTCAGTGGAGACTTGGTCTTATATTGAATGCACGGCAAACACATACATGCCATATAATTGAAAAACAAATGGCCATTTGCGTATGTTTCGTGATATCACCTATCAGGGATTACCAGAATAACAAAAGAAGAAAGAATTACAACAACTTACATCGTTGGTATTTGAGCCTCTTGGCGGCAACGCTTCGTTTGTTGCATCTGTACTAAGAGCAGTTGCTACATCACTAGCTTGTCCGCCAGTTATGCCACCTGTTGGGCTGGTCGGTGCATCAGTAGTAGTGACAGTCGGTGTGCCACTTGTTGGGCTGGTCGGTGCATCAGTAATGGTGACAGTCGCTTTGCCATCTGTTGGGCTGGTCGGTGCATCAGTAGTAGTGACAGTCGGTGTGCCACCTGTTAGGCTGGTCGGTGCATCAGTAGTAGTGACAGTCGGTGCGGCACTTGGTGGGCTGGTCGGTGCATCAGTAGTAGTGACAGTCGGTGTGCCACCTGTTGGGCTGGTCGGTGCATCAGTAGTAGTGACAGTCGGTGTGCCACCTGTTGGGCTGGTCGGCGCATCAGTAGTAGTAACAGTCGGTGTGCCACCTGTTGGGCTGGTCGGTGCATCAGTAGTAGTGACAGTCGGTGTGCCACCTGTTGGGCTGGTCGGTGCATCAGTAGTAGTGACAGTCGGTGTGCCACCTGTTGGGCTGGTCGGTGCATCAGTAGTAGTGACAGTCGGTGCGGCACTTGGTGGGCTGGTCGGTGCATCGGTAGTAGTGACAGTCGGTGCGGCACTTGGTGGGCTGGTCGGTGCATCAGTAGTAGTGATAGTCGGTGTGCCACCTGTTGGGCTGGTCGGTGCATCAGTAGTGGTGACAGTCGGTGTGCCACCTGTTGGGCTGGTCGGTGCATCAGTAATAGTGACAGTCGGTGTGCCACCTGTTGGGCTGGTCGGTGTATCAGTAATAGTGACAGTCGGTGTGCCACCTGTTGAGCTGGTCGGTGCATCAGTAGTGGTGACAGTCGGTGTGCCACCTGTTGGGCTAGTCGGTGCATCAGTAGTAGTGATAGTCGGTGTGCCACCTGTTGGGCTGGTCGGTGCATCAGTAGTAGTGACAGTCGGTGTGCCACCTGTTGGGCTGGTCGGTGCATCAGTAGTAGTGACAGTCGGTGCGGCACTTTGTGGGCTGGTCGGTGCATCAGTAGTAGTGACAGTCGGTGTGCCACCTGTTGGGCTGGTCGGTGCATCAGTAGTAGTGACAGTCGGTGTGCCACCTGTTGGGCTGGTCGGCGCATCAGTAGTAGTAACAGCCGGTGTGCCACCTGTTGGGCTGGTCGGTGCATCAGTAGTAGTGACAGTCGGTGCGGCACTTGGTGGGCTGGTCGGTGCATCGGTAGTAGTGACAGTCGGTGCGGCACTCGGTGGGCTGGTCGGTGCATCAGTAGTAGTGATAGTCGGTGTGCCACCTGTTGGGCTGGTCGGTGCATCAGTAGTGGTGACAGTCGGTGTGCCACCTGTTGGGCTGGTCGGTGCATCAGTAATAGTGACAGTCGGTGTGCCACCTGTTGAGCTGGTCGGTGCATCAGTAGTGGTGACAGTCGGTGTGCCACCTGTTGGGCTAGTCGGTGCATCAGTAGTAGTGATAGTCGGTGTGCCACCTGTTGGGCTGGTCGGTGCATCAGTAGTGGTGACAGTCGGTGCGCCACCTGTTGGGCTGGTCGGTGCATCAGTAGTGGTGACAGTCGGTGCGCCACCTGTTGGGCTGGTCGGTGCATCAGTAGTGATGACGGTCGGTGTGCCACCTGTTGGGCTGGTCGGTGCATCAGTAGTGGTGACAGTCGGTGTGCCACCTGTTGGGCTAGTCGGTGCATCAGTAGTAGTGACAGTCGGTGTGCCACCTGTTGGGCTGGTCGGTGCATCAGTAGTGGTGACAGTCGGTGTGACACCTGTTGGGCTGGTCGGTGCATCGGTAGTAGTGACAGTCGGTGCGGCACTCGGTGGGCTGGTCGGTGCATCAGTAGTGGTGACAGTCGGTGTGCCACCTGTTGGGCTGGTCGGTGCATCAGTAGTAGTGACAGTCGGTGTGCCACCTGTTGGGCTGGTCGGTGCATCAGTAGTAGTGACAGTCGGTGCGCTACCTGTTGGGCTGGTCGGTGCATCAGTAGTGATGACGGTCGGTGTGCCACCTGTTGGGCTGGTCGGTGCATCAGTAGTGGTGACAGTCGGTGTGCCACCTGTTGGGCTAGTCGGTGCATCAGTAGTAGTGACAGTCGGTGTGCCACCTGTTGGGCTGGTCGGTGCATCAGTAGTGGTGACAGTCGGTGTGACACCTGTTGGGCTGGTCGGTGCATCGGTAGTAGTGACAGTCGGTGCGGCACTCGGTGGGCTGGTCGGTGCATCAGTAGTGGTGACAGTCGGTGTGCCACCTGTTGGGCTGGTCGGTGCATCAGTAGTAGTGACAGTCGGTGTGCCACCTGTTGGGCTGGTCGGTGGATCAGTGGTAGTGACAGTCGGTGCGGCACTCGGTGGGCTGGTCGGTGCAACTGTTGGCGTGACTGTGGTTGTACTTGGTCGTCTGCTTGGACATGTTTGTATGTATTTTGGGTCCACTTCACTACAACCACGACACACGTAACATTGTCGAGCGTTAGCTGAAAACATTTAAAAACAATGTTTAGGTAGCCTGTGGAATACTGTTTCAATGAAGGCTTATTATTAAGTGAAATATGATATTTAATCAAGCTTGGCAAGCAACTTATTAATTTACATATTGTATATAAATCTGAGTTTACAAGGACCTAATTTATTGGGTCCTTACAAGAGGCTAATGTTTATGCGATAGGGATAAATTCTTTAATAAATATTTTTTTTCTTAATATTAACTGTTACAGTAGCTGTTTTCATCTTGCAAACTGGGCCATTTAATACATAGCTTAAGTGAATGTATTTGACTTATATACAACCCTTTTAAAGGAAATTACTTGATAAACTATGACATTTTATTTCTAATATATAAAATTCTCGTGTCACAGTTTTCGTTGCCATACTCCTCCGAAACGGCTTGACCGATTTTGATGAAATTTTTTGTGCTTATCCGGTATCTATGAGAATCGGCCAACATCTATTTTTCATCCCCCTAAATGTTAGGGGTAGTCCACCCCAAAATTTTTTATTTATATGGCAAAACAACGTTTGCCGGGTCAGCTAGTAAGTATATAAAAATGTCTTTATAGTGATAACATTTTAGGGTCACAAAGTCTTAGTGCCATCAATAAAAATTCTGTTTGTAGTCGTAGGATTATTTTATAAATATTATCGTTCGTTTCATTCTCTAATATATCAACATATACTTTTACTATTTCTGGTCGACTGCATTTTCCATTACGTGTGACGTTAATTCCGGAGATAAGACAAGGCAAACTACAATATCACCATGTCAGTGGGCATCGCATTTATGAGTACCTATGGCATTGCTATCTATATTAGATGGGAAGGGGTGTTATGGTAATTTGTAACCGATACTGTCAGAATATACTGACAGTGACGTTGCTTAGCCGTGAAATAAGTATCTGATATTATAATATATCTAGCTCATAAATTGATTGGAAAGTACCTAAGACCTTTAATATACAGTATGTTTTTTGGTGACTCATTCAGCTATTCCGACTTTCAAATAATTATATGAGTGTCCCCACTGCGGCTGCCTTATTAGTCTAATGGCCCCAAGCGCAACTGCTGATCATGAAGTCTTGGGTTCTTTTCTCAGACCAGACGGTGTTATTGTAGTCTAGTCTAGTATTGGCGTCATATTACATTGTTCTCACATACGATTAAGCAATAAAAAACAGTGTAAACAATCTACTATTGTAAAAACCTATATGTTGAAAAAGAGTAACCGTGGAGTTTCTTGCCCGTTCTTCTCCATAGGAATCTACACTTTAGAACGTGGCAACTAACTTCTGACAATTTAAAAGTACCTGTAAATGGTTTATTTGAAATAAATGATTTTGATTTGATTTGATTTGATATTTAGTTTGCAATGGTGCCCGATAGATGGCTAACCACCTCTTACTACATAACACTTATAATAACAGCATTGCCATTGGTGAATTTGGGCGTGATGCTATGTATTTATCTCCAAGCCCAACTGTTGAGCGTTATAGGTATTCAAAGGTCGGACAAGGTGTTATTGGATTTTTTTGTTGGCAAATTTATATTATCTGGTTAATTGAAATAGGCTTGCCACCGATGGGACATAATAACTGTCTCGTTGAAATTTCAGTGTACAAAAGTACTCATCTACTTAACCCTTAGGGAAAACAGGCGTGATGCTTTGTTAAATTACACTCCTGTTTTGGGCAGTCGTGTAAAAACGATGTTATGAGGACAATTTTTACGGTTCAATTGAGTTGTATAAGTCAAATCGAAAGTATTTTTTCACATAAACCATATATTACCTTAAAATGAAAGGCTTTTTACAGATAAATCTTTGAAAAGCATTGACGCATCCTTATACATTTTTGAGGAAAATATTCTTTTGTGGTAAAGTATACGGCCCGACCGTATACTTTTCCACAAAAGAATATGGACGTGCAGGAATTGAACCTGCGCCTCCCGGATAAATACTCCAGGCGCTCAAACGCTAAGCCATCTCGACCTCTTTTTTTCCACGAAAATTAATAACTTTGAAGGGATTCACACATAAGTATGACCTATTACCATCTACCATGCAATTCCAAACGAAACAGAATGTAACGGAAAAGTATAATACCACTTTGCCCGACTCTGATTTTAAAAGATAAAGGGCACCTACCTCAAATAATTTAGAAACGGGACAGGAAGAACAATATAATAGAAAAATATTTACATAAAACTATTCATTTTGTTGAAAGAAAATTACGGTCGTGAGCAGGATCTGAACCTGCGCCTCCTGCATAAATTCTTCTGTACGACATTGTATCAACTGCAAATATCTTGTCAGTGCAGTCACTTGTCTGAATAGATAGCGATGACGTCACCAAAAGACGTTTTAAAATGTGTGAGAACAATTCGGGGTAGTGAGCAGAGTTCGATATTGCTTAGTTGGCTAGAGCGCCTGAAGTGTTTATCCGGGAGACGCAGGTTTAAATCCTACTCACGACCATAATTTTCTTTCCACAATAATGTTCTTTAGGGTTCGCTACGCATGCGATAATGCGTTTGATAGATTTATTCGTACTTACATAAATTAATCACAAAAAATAACAAAAACACCGTTATAATATTTCTCTTAATACGCGCCATATTTTTTTTTACCTATTTATATATCACTGTGATTTTAAAAGATACGTTGGTAATTTTGGACCTCAGAGGAGCAGAGCGCTAGAAATGGCAAATTCCCTCTATCAAATAAGTGTAATATGTATTTTGGCACATAGGTAGATAAAAGTTTATCATAGGATAAGGACATTCGCCTACACAAGTAGATGAACATTTCGGGAGATTTAACTCACATAACTGTCAAGAATAAAATGCCTATCAGTTTCCATTCACGACACTTCTTAAAATGTTATTTGGAAACGATTTTTTTTTTTATTTCTCAAAATGTTTCCTTACTTTGTATGATGATCATATTTAGATTCATAGTAAGGTGTTGACTGTACATCGTTTTTAATAATATTTATATATGTGTAGTATCGGAAACGTTTTGTGACTTTATTGCCTTTCATATAGAGTTCAATGTGCACCGATTCACTCGCCTTCGTGACGTATATACTACGCGAGTGATTATATACGTATGTGTTAGTGTGTGTGTAAGTGTTTTAGATTGTTGCGATATTGCAGATAAACGGAATTTAAGCTTCCGATATTAGGCCCGTTCTCATCAACAAGCTTTTAATTTGATGTACCTCTTCACAAGACTAAAAATTATATATATAACATAACAAAACATAGCATCACACCCATTTTCTCCGCACATTTCGCAATGCTGTTATTAAGTCCTATGAAATAGGTGGTGAGCCTATTGCCATCTACCAGGCACAATTCCAAACTACGGGCTGCTACTGAAAATTTCCTAACAGTAAAACGAGGCAGTTTTGTATTTATTAACCGGGCTATATTAATATATACGGGCTACAATCCGTACAAATTCCTAAATAGTAAAATTATTCACAAACTGACCAAGTTTGGCCTCTGTTCTGACAACACGAACAATTCATCTTGACTCTCACAGGGTTTAGGGTACTTCAATCAGAACTTTTAGCAATTAATCCATCATGTACAACCATACTATCGGCCTACCAGTATTAGAAGCCGCAGCCTCAATTTTTGGAAAAGTTGTCTGTCTGTCTATCCAAACGCTTATAGTTTGAGAACCAGTGGACCGATTTTGATGTAGTTTTCACTGTAGTATAAAACAAAAAGTTAAACCGTTGCTGGAAAGTACAGTCATACTGAAAATATTATATGGAGTGTTTTTATGTTATCCGTTTTCTCTGGCAGCTAAAACAGTTGTTTGACATGAGTTAATCATAATCTATGGACATGTCATTGAAATGTCAACTGTTGTCAAAGTGACATTTCACATAACTTCGTTCTGAGATTTCGATCCACCATATTTGTGTTGTGTTGCTCTCCTTGACCAAAAACATCGTGATAAACCTCGTACCTGAGAGATATTCTGGATGGTGTGTAAAGCCATGTCAGAGACCTACGGGTGGTTTAAACTCTGACACTAGGTCGTTCATCAACCACACGATAAGAAGAAGAACCAAGACATCTTGAAAGTACAAGGAAAGAAGTAAAATTATATAATGAACAATAAAAAACAGTAACTATATTTAAAAAACGGTTAAAGCTATATTTATATATACCGGTGCTAGACCAGGCTCCATACATTTCTGAAACATCTTTAACAACAAACGTCCTACTTAAAGTTTATTGAAACAATTAAAACACTTATGGATTATATATCAGTTAAATCATGATTCAATAAGGACAATAAATAGGGGGTCAGTGGTAACCGTAATTGTATACTCAAGAGATAAATAATTCTTGTAACTGAACACACGCTATCTTTTAAGTACATGGGTTTTACTAGAATCTGAAGTGTTTTCCAAAGACTGCGGTACACTGTAAAGTTTTATGACATGTCGGAAAAACTGGAGCTGTTCGACTGGGGAAGTACCTTCACGTTGCAGAAAACTTAGTAAAAAACACTTAAGTAGTATTGTGTTCCTAACGGCAACTGTTATTGGGCGTTTCTGTTGGGAAATTATCAGTAACGGGCGCGGTTGATAGCAATAGGCTTACCGCCGATTACAAGAGACTTAATAAGCCTGCTAGCCAGCTTGTTGTCTATCGCTTTCGTGATTATAGTCGTGATAGCTATGTTGTTTATTCCAGGACCTTGGTAAGGGTTCGCGGTAGATTGCTTTTTAGTCGGTAGGAGTGCCACAGAGCCGGCACAGCGTCTTTAATTGATATTTTACGAAAAAAGAAGGAACTCACGCTCTGCAGGCGCGTTTGCGACCTCTAGCTGGACTGATGAGGCAGGTGCTTGGAATCCCAACTACATTAACCGTAATCTCACCTTTTTTTGTCTGTAAATCCATTATGGGCGTTGTGCCGGTCTCCTAATAACTAAAAGGTTTAAAAGACTACGGGTTTCTTGATGCTATCACCATGACCACGGTAGATTACGGTCCGTTGAATGATGTCAACAGACACTCCAGGATTTATTTCCGTGGAGGCTGGCCACTGTTAGCACAGACAGTGCTGCAACCGACCATAGGCAATAAACGCTTCCCATCCGGCGGGCCGTGCGCTTGTTTGTCAAAAGTATTTACAGAACATATCAATAATGTCGCTGCAGCCGAGTGATTACAACACTACAGTGAAATACAGTGGACACAAGTATTATTAGTAGGTATTACATGTGTCAATACCGTCTGAATTGTCCATGTTATTATAATAAAACAACTTTTAACCGGATTAATCGCGTGTATTATTGGTTTTTTGTTTTTCCTGACGTTTCGAACACTTTGCAGCGTTCGTGGTTCAGTCCTCCTGCGACCTGGTTATAAGTTGTTTTATTATAATGTGTAGTGATCGCGCAAACCTAAGATTGTCCATGTTATGCCTACAGCAGTGTGTCGTGAAATTCGAGGTAGCGCTTTTTGGTTTTTAGTTAGCTCATATTTCACTATACTAAGTCTACGAATAGAGGACTGTCTCTCCAAAGGCAAGTAACGTTAACTGAGTTCTGTGACAACAAAAACGTGGAAAATCGATGAAATAGCTAAAGAAGAGGTAATTTTAAATTAAGTTTTACGTGAACACTTCTCAGTTATAGATTGACTCCTTAAAAGCAAGTTACCTAATAAATTAGTACCTTGTATATTGACTGATAGTCGTAGTGTGATGTATGTAATTAAGAAGCCTTGAAAAGTCGTGCTTTCACTTCTAGGTGAAGTGACAGAATACGTGATATCAGCATTGCCGTATTTGGCCCAAAAGACAACAACAATACATACACATATTAAACACCTTACACTTAATGTAGCTTAAAAACAAAAAACTAACCTGTGATTATAGCACAACACATCACTAACACAAAGATATGTAATATCTTCTCCATTGTTACAGTTTGTGCTCACTTCTGTTCACTACAAATCAAGTGCAAGCTTTCTAGGTGTTCTGATATCTTTTATATAAATATCCACGAAACACTTATCTTTCATATACAGCTTGTTGTTTTTGTAAACGTTATTGTAAATGTTAACGTAGGTAATGCCCCGCAAAGTGTTAGTCACCCATTTTATGGTTGGTGCCGGTGCTCGCGTGATTACCCTCGCGGCGCCTTTTTTTCTAGCTGTAAATCATGCTGATTGGATCGGAGAGTGTTTTTTCTACAGGAACATTTGCTCTCTACAGGAGCCCTCGCTCCCCGCAATGTGTTCGTCACCCATTTTATTGTTGGCCGCAGTAGTCGCGTAATTACTCTTGTGGCACATATTTTTTCTGGCCCAAAATCCTGCTGACCGGAGAGTGTTCTTTCTACAGGAACATGTGCTTCCTACACCCCTGTAACTGGCCCTGGCTCCCTGCAATGTGTTAGTCACTCTTTTTATTGTTGGCCGCAGTAGTCGCGTGATTACTCTTGTGGCATATTGTTTCTGGCCATCCTGCTGACCGGAGAGTGATCTTTTTACAGGCACATTTGCTTCTGACAGGGGCTACGCTTCTTTGCTTCTAAAATCCATTGCCTTCGGTAAGAATTCGGCGTAGACCAACGAGGCAATATTTTTTTTTGTGGCTGCAAATTATCTTATAAAGTATTTAATAATTTCCACACATAAAAAAGGGGTCAGCTGTATCCGCCGCAATTTTAGAATTTACCTTTTCATAATTATTCGTAAATGAACAGCATAATTATTTCAATTAAAGATAAATCTATGAAAACCATTAACGCATGTTTTTCCACTTAATATAATAACTTTATAATTATTTCATTTCACAAAACAGACGTCCAAGAATCTTTGTTGACAAACTTATTGATCCGATAAAAAAACGTTAAACAAAGTTCAAACGTATCATAGTAATTCAACATGTTTGATTATTAATTAGTTTTCCAAACGGAACAACATTTAAACTTAAAAAAAATCTCTTTAATCATAAAGAAAAACAAAAATAATGCTTTTATAAAATTCTACCAATAAGCTTTATTTTAATACAAAATATGAATTATAATAAAGCCTATGACTTTAAACTGACTAAGTAATCAAGTTATACGCTAAATCTTTTAATTGAGATAAATAATCATGAAAATTCTGTTATTTGAAGTGCAATCAGTACTTATAACAAATCCAGAAAGTACTTCACCTAACAGGTATCAGGGCACTCAAAAGCATCGGCAGCTGCATCTAAAAACCAACACACTTTTCATTATACCATAGGCACATATTGTGCATTGTCGCATGTCAGCCATCCTGTCCTCCCCACATGCATGACAGACCACTCTATTTGAGTTACATAAGTACAGCTATTATTTTTAGGGGCTGATTTTTTACTGTGGTTATGTCTTTCTTCTTTTTTTTTCAATATGGTAACTGAAATTCCTCTGTAACTAATGGCCTGTTTGCTTATTTTCGGTGTTTTTAGGTGTTTTTTATCGGCGTGGGCATTAGCTGCGGAAATGGAAATTTTGTTTTCAGCTGAGAGTGTTGCATGTCATCTTTGACGGCCCATCGGAAGACCCATAAATCATCATCATTGTGTTTGTACATCGATTCTTACTGAGAACAAAGAAAATATAAACAAAATAAAGCATTTATTCATTACATTACATTCCATTGTTAATACATAACGATTTAAAATTTAGAATAAGGTACTTATTATAATTGCAAAAATAAAGTGGCTAATAAGGCCTACGACTATATCTGATAGGCCTTAATATCCATTAACAGTGAGAAAAAGAAATAAAAATATACAGACTGCAATACTAAAATCAAAGTTAAACGTCAAAAGAACGCGAAATTGTAACTATACAAAGCAAAGGTATAGTCGGAGACATCTAGGATGGAACGAACGTGGGCCGTAAAATATGACTCCGACTGCATGTTATGTTTTTTTTTTTAATGATATTCGTTTCTCTATTTTCATCGTGTTTCCCTCTTTTCAGTGCAACCGGGTTAATTGTTTAATTCATTTTTTTTTAGTTTTGCTTATTGTAGGTACTTACTTACGTTGAAGGAACTTTTTTGTAGTTTGTGCCAAAAAAGTAGCATTAAATGTATTATATATCTGGAATCAGCTCTTTACTTTCCCACGGCTCTCCCCTCTTTTTAATTTGTAGATGCCATATTTAAATATTGTTATATCCTGCAATTTCTACAAATCTAATGACACCTCGTATGTTTAAAATCCAGTAAGCCGTTTAGGCTACAGAGCGCGCCAATGAAAAATATATTTTTTTAAACTATTTTTTCACTGCATATAAATAGTTAATTGAATAATATAGTAGTATTAATGTACGTTTATATGTAGAAGGAATGGTTCTAAGATCTGTGTTAAATACCAAATTATCTTAGTAATACACGCTAGAGATATTGTTTAAAAGTTTGTGTTTACATGTTTGTGCTCTTGACTGTACATGCATACACTCGAAAAACATAACCCTTCTTCGGGGGCCGACGGGTCAAAAGAACCATGCTCGCACCGCTGCTGTAACTTCTTCTTCTTATCGTGTGGTTGATGAACAACCTAGTGTCAGAGTTTAAACCTCCCGTCGGTCTCTGACATGGCTTTACACACCATCCAAAATATCTCTCAGATGTGCTGGTTTCTTCACGATGTTTTCCTTGATAAGCAAGTGATAATTAATTTATAATACGCGACTTCGAAAAGTCAGTGGTGCGCACCTTGGATTCGAACTTACGACCTTGACTTGTCAGTCCAACGGTCATACCATTAGACTATCACTGCTACGTAACTAACTTATTGTTTGGCTTGTTGCGCTTCGGTGTAAGATAAGGATCGCTGATTCTACGCCTCATGAATCGGTGTAATACGGGGATTACTGACTGCATTTGCCACCGGTATTGCACGTCGCTACAACTAACATACACGAGGCGCCGACGCAGCATAATTTTTCGTACAACACATCATCATCATCATCCCCCTGCCCTTATCCCAATTTATTTGGGGTCGGCGCAGCATACCTTTATCTGGCATGCTGCTAAAGTTTTGGCTATGTTTTAAAACCGGCCGTCTGCCTGACGTCAACCCTCTTTGGGAATGCTGTTGTTGGTGGTAACCGCCACCGATACGGTCTCCTTCTATCTAGCTATGCCATACTAAATGATATCTATACGCCAGGTTCTGATATAATCCTAATGTTACACTCAACTAACCGGGCTATTTTTTATTTTTCGTAAAACACGTGGAACCTAAATGTAGCATGTTTTTCCATATAGATTAATTTTTGCTACTAGCGTCCACCAATTATCATGAAATTAAGTGTAATGTTAAAAAAAATTTTTTTGCATCCTCCGGCTTAAATAATATAGGTATATATAATATAAGTAGTATTTCCTATAAAAATGTCGTCATCACTGGGGTACCAAAAATATTCTAATTCTATGGTCATCACAGATTTCCTTAAATCACAGACATATGAATAGGCAGAACTAGAGCGCTAACTGTACCTAGACGTAGCATATTTGTTCCTTTTATACCCGACTGCCCCAGAAGGAGGGAGGGTTATGTTTTTTGTATAATAATTTTCTTGAGGCATATTCATATTGATTATTTTATACTACTAACGTGCATCACGCAATCCCGAATTAAGCACGTGAGTAGTAACCGGTAAACAATAGTTATAATTGTTCCTTACAGGAATCGAAACCGTGACCTGTGAAGTTTTTAACCACAGTAGTACAACGATCAGCAATAAAATCATATTTTATTTTTTATTAAGAGTACGAATAGATTTATACCCAGAGAATTATTACGACGTTAATTATTAACTTTACCTTTTTATACACCATGTACATAATAAACCTACCTATCAGAATAAACTCACACTTGAAAGAAAATAATCATCGGGTAAATATATAGCGATCTACAAACAAAGATGTAACTTGTAAACTTACGTTTGCTTACGTACGAGTGCTTTGGTCATCACACACATACATAACCCGCCCATATGTCCTACTGTAGGACTAGGGCCTCTTCTCGTACAGAGAAGGCACGAGCATTGACCACTAGGTTTCCTCAGGGTGTGTTCCTTCACCGTAAAAGGTACATATTTATGACATTAACAAAAAATTAAAGTAGGTGCATGCCCACAACCCGTGATTCAAGAGTCCTAGCTCCTAACCACTCGGCCATGACGACACATAATATAATCATAACAAAGAAAATCTCCCAATGTAGGTTTTTTAAGATGTAGAAATGGTTGCTGCGCCGTACTAGACATATACAACCACTGAACTCACAGTCCTCCAACTAATCTTTACCGGGGTTCCGCTCTTGAGTTGAAATTAAGAGTGCATTGCATTATCATGATGACGTAATTGTTTTTTTATCAAGAATGGATGTAGATCCATTGGTCCGTTGGTGGCCAAACGTAGGTTTGGCCACCAACTCGCCTGATGGTAAGCGACGGTGTGGCCGAGGATGGAGCACGTATATCCAGAATAAATCTATTCACTCTTTATCATAGTGAATAGATTTTGGGAGAACGATAGTTGGGGAATTGATGCAACTGCCCAGACCCGTCTCCCACAACGGTTGCACCGGACTACATCCACACGACTAGGTCGCTTCACGGCATGGCTTCGTCCGGTGGGTGGGAACTAGCCGCGGCCATAGCCTCCCACCAAAGTTGTGTTGCCTGTTTTGCACCAGCCAGGGGCCACGTGTAGCGAGTCCATTTTAAGGGTGCACTCCTACGGACGCGGACAATTCAGCATGTTTACTTAGATAACCATTTTAGGGTTTTTTGTTACTATAAGAGCAGGAGTCACTAAATAGCGGACCGCGGCCGGGTCCGGACTGCTAACCTATTTAATGCGGACCTTGGTTGCTAGTTATCCTCTCCCTACCAGACGTACCGCGACAGTCATATTATTTTTATAACTGACACGTACTTTTAACGTTACAATTGTTACAAAACAATTGTAACGTTAAAAGTACGTAAAAGTTTAAGCTTTTTAATGATCATCATAGTAAATCAATAGAGGTGTGTCAGAAATGTAGCAAGTGGAAACAAATCGGTAGTCTCTGCCTATCTAAATGAGAAACAGGCGCGATGATATGGGTGTATATAATAATATATCGCTTTTTGGGCAATGAACTTGGTTAATTCTTCATTGTCAATACAGTAATCGCGGGTCACGGAACCAAGGTGAAGGATATTGGGTAAAAGTATATAGGAAAAGATTCAAGAAGATTTTCATTATTATTATTTTTCTTTGGTAATATGTGCGTTTCTCTGTCACCTTCATTAATGAACTAGTGGCGATCACAATAGACCTCTTATGGTCTAAGTGACACTATAGCCACATATAATAAATAAAAATGAGGGTTTTGGACTTGAAAAGAGCTAGTGTTTCTCACATACCGGAGTTCTTACTAAATTTAATGTTATTATAAAATAATATAACAACACATTTTAATTTTATTTTATTAAAAATACATACATACACATTAAAAGGACGGCCTTTATCTATACATAAATACATAAATGCTTATTTAATGTCTCGTTAACAATGTGTGAATTAATCACATAAAAGCTATACATTTAATAACTTTGTAGCTTTATGATTTTACAAATGTTCCGCAATAAAAGATCAGTTTTCACAATACTTAGTACATGCTACGTTAAAATACATCAAGATTTTATGAACACTATAAATATAGGTACCATGTTTTAAAATTCGTGTCTTATTTTATTATTTCTTTAAAATTGGTTAGTCTACGTAACAGTTGCCAGGTACAGATTATTTTATTGCTATCAACACTAACAATATTATATTGGTTACATATACTTTTGGTACTCATTATGGTGTCAATGATCTTTATAAGACACAACGTGTTTTAGCCACGCTTATTAACCTTATCCTAAATACAACACTAAAATAAACAAACAAAGCAAATAAACAATCAATTGGACGGTCCGATGTTAACATTGAAGGCATTTTCGGCTTGACCAATTAATAGAAATTGCTTAGGTTATGTAACAAATACTCTGAACGGTGAAACATGAGATTTTTTGGCACCTCATTTTAACAATAGCAAGCGGTATACTCTAGGTACATTTGCTTAAGCTAGACCAATAGTTGTTCACTTGCTTTGAAGTCTATCAGATATTATTGCTTGCAGAACAAATACGAAGCGATAAGCGCTAGAGTAGCGAGTGGGAGGGAGAAAGAGATGGATGTAGCTGCGTTGCAGCTGTCCTTGTTACACACACTGCAGTACTTGATCTTCTTGCCGGGGTCAGTATTGGCGAGCTTGGATGAGTTTTCCAAGGAGCGACAGGTGTGGTTGATGTCTGCGGGGTTGGCATCTAAGCATGTGCGGACCACAGCTCCTGTCTCTGTATTTAAAGAAAACATTGGTTTAGTATAACGAGTCCATAATTAGCTAGACAGTCTTGTCACTGGTACAGTTTCAAGTTTATTAACACCTCTCTTTTGTCCAAAAGTTAATGTTATAAAATTAGAGTGCTCTGGGTTTCCAGGTGATTAGTTCCACCTACCATAAAATCTATTTGCACAACAGGGATAAGTTGGAAACTACTAGTGCTTGATGATAGAAATTCTTAAGATGTGGCTGTTGATAACGGAAGCTTTTTCACTAAATTGGTGACAGCTGTAAGGGTCAGTATTAATATAATTAATATACTCACGCATAACGATTTTGTGACAATATCTGGGTGCTCCAACGACACTGCCGAAGACCTCAGCGGGAAGAATGGACCGCAGGTACAGCTGGTTGTAGTTTATCGAGTCTTGCGTCATGCAGTCCTAGAAGAGAAGGATGGTGGTTAAAAAATACCACACACCTTAATGTGGAAGGTATCGTGGATAAAAATGGTTTAAATGTTACGCTTGCTGGTTATTTTGGTGACCAAAATAGACGTTTCGACTTTGTTTTCTTTTGGTACTGTTCGCTTATAAAATTTAAGATGTCTCTTCCAACAGAAACTCCTTTTTTCTTACTTCTTCGCTGTCTGAATAATTTTTTTTTAAAAGGACAGAATTCGTTTAAAGTTCAATCAAGAGGAGACTAAAGTACTCCAACATCCAAAATAATTTTCATAAGTCTGCATTTAGCATTGGACAGAAGGCAGTTTTTTAACAGACAACTAGATGAATAGTTTTACTTACAACCAAATGCCTTGAGCTCTTGAAGGGATCCCCGCAAGCTGGGTCTTGTTCAGAATTACATTGGTAACAATGTAAGCAGGATCCTGAAATATAAAAATTAATCATAAGTGATAGAAGAACATACATCATAATCACAGGGTCGATTCATATGAGACAGATAGGTACAATATCATTTAAAGTTACAATATTAAATGGAAAAAGAATACGGTCGCGAACAGGATTCGAACCTGCGCCTCCCGGATAGATACTCCAGGCGCTCTGACCAACTAAGCCATCTCGACCTCTGCTCACCACCGCGAATTCTTCTTCCATATTTTAACACGTCTTATGGCGACGTCACTGCAATCAATTCAGTACTTACAAGTGACCGAACCGACACGACTAACTTTGCAGTTAATACAATGTCGTAAAGAATGCAATTACCTTAATAATTCAAGATATGTCTTTGAAAAAGCATTAACGCATGCTTAGCGAACTCTAAAGTTACAATATTAAATGGAAAAAGAATACGGTCGCGAACAGGATTCGAACCTGCGCCTCCCGGATAGATACTCCAGGCGCTCTGACCATTTTTTATTTTCCATTTAATATTGTAACTTTAGAGTTCGCTAAGCATGCGTTAATGCTTTTTCAAAGACATATCTGGAATATCATTTAATTCAAGAAGGCGATGTCTTTTAGGCATATATCTCTTGTTCCGACGATCAAATCCTTGTATATTTTCTACTGTTTAAACATGCTTTCTGTCTAGAAAGACTATACCCCTTCACCCTAACAGTTAACAAGATGCAGAACAGCTTTAGGATTCCCATTGGAACCCGTCCTTTAGCCAAATTTGTGTTAATGATTATATTTAAATCCATGACAGTTGAGTTTTTAAAAGAAATACTTGAAAACTTTTTCGAAAACCACAAAATTCAAAGATCTCGTCAGTCTTTTGCGATCGTAATAACCTTCCAAATACTTTAAGATATGGATACAGTCACCAGTCAGTGTTTATAAATGCTTCTAAAATTAAAGTAAATATCACTATAAATATCCCACGTAATCACGTCCCAACTGTCAATGGCGCAAGAGATCACATCAGAAGAAAAGCACACAATATTCACGTGAAGTATCTATAGCAACAAAACAATAACAACACTGCGACTCCTAATCCCGCTAACCGTGATGATAATGCCAGTTTCTCATCACAATTATGCATTCAAGTGAAAGAGGAGGCTCAAGTACAATATAAGACATTCGCAGAACTATATAATACTCATAAAATTGATCTAGTATTGGACAAAACAAGTAAGATTGAAGGGGAAAACTTTTTATTGCTGTAATATGAAAACTTATCTGCTCTATCGAGTAAGACAAACAGATCGATAAGTAAAAACGATAGTTTTATGTATCGTATACTGTTACATTTACAGTTATGTTTGTCTTCGTCAAGTTATTGTTAGGGGGACGGCTTCGGAACTATCAATTATGAGACTGAATATTACCATCTTAATAAAGACTGTAAACAGCTTTACTCAAAACCGCAACATTCCAAATCTATTGCAAAAAATAATATTTCTTGATTCTCTTTGTAAATCACTTTTGTTTTAGAGTTCATTTCCTAGTAAATGCAACGTTTTTTTTATCTTTTGTTTCAGCTCCTAAATGAAATGATGTAGTTTTATCAAACAAACATAGGGCCGGGCCAGTTGATGATAAGCAGCTATTGTTAGTCATAGTTTAGGCCGCTTACAACACCAAAGGTATCACTGGCGCGCTGTCGACCTTGTAAGAGGAATCGCTGCGCTAGCAATATAGAGGACAAAATCAGTATAAGTACCCCCTATTGTTACACAACGCCTCAAGGAGCACTAGCAACCTTGCTCACTGTTAGGAAAAAAATACTACAAAAGAACAGGTATTATATTGGTCTGCCAGGTGGAGGTACTTTCACAATTAGGCAGCTCTAATTATTCTGTCCACTACCTCGCAAAAAAATGGTGCAGAGCAGATTACAATGCGATGCTATTACGATACAACTATAGATCTTCGTTATCGAGCTCTTCGTAGGACGCTGAATTGGGCGTGGTCCTTATAAATAGATGTCCTATTTAACAAAGCGTACGTAACGGCTATTTTCGTTTCGGTATGTGTTAAACAAATGGAGAATTGCTTGGCTGAACACCACCACGTTTGAGGAATAACAAAAACATTATAGGAAAAGATTTCGTAACATGATTATACAATAATGAAGAATTTAATATCTTGCTTGAAGTCTTCAACAATAAATGTAATAGTGAGCCAAGACAAAATCAAATCTATGTATAAGACAGAAGGTGGATTTCCTTTCGATTAAATTGCGTATGTTTACAAATACCTACTATACCATAGGACTAATATAATAGCATTTTGGATGAAATAGGTAATCCCAAAAACCTTTTTACATGTCTCATTTTTGATTTAGAAGATGCTGATAATCTTCTAATATATAAAAATGAATCGCCGAAATGTTTGTACGCGCATAACTTCCGCACGACTGCACCAAATTGCATAATTCTTTTTTTTATGTTCGTTATTGTCAAAAAAAACGGACTCTAAATAAAATTGCGGTACGAAGTTCGCTGGGTCAGCTAGTGTTTAATAAATTGGTAGGATAGTCAGACGATTATACAACATTCCAAGCAGTTCAGTGGTGGTTTTAAGAATTGAGTACGTGGAGTTTTTTAATAAACCGTCTTGTAGCATTATGGCTCCAAAGCCTAGCCAAACGAAAGAAGAACCTAATAAAAATATTCCTATTCCTATGATTCACGTCATCATTTTTATGATAGGTTTCCTATTCAGATCTGGCTAGCTAAAGCAGTCATAGCCTAGTGGTATGACATATCTTTTTTTTAACAATTATACATAGACATAATAATAATATGACGAATGAGCTAGAAAATTTAAGTCATAGTTTCAAATCTTAGACTCGTACCATACATTTTTCGGTTTTTTTATTTGTATTATAAGAAGGTTAAGAATAAGGTTATCATTTGCTTAAAATGGTTGCGTAGAATAATGTTTATCAACGATACGGTACAAGAAGACTGGCTGGAACTTGAATAACTAGAATTATTCCACCGTCTAGATCCGAGCCTGTGAGGTTAAAAGGGCATCCGTTAGTCACCACTCATGTTAAAGTCGTTCGTTGATTAGTAAATTGGATTAATTTACGTTGGTGAGTGAGTTCACACCAACTCAAAGCTGTTACTTTTTACACGACTAGCCGAAAAAGGAGTGTTATTTTTTCTGGGTTCATGTATGTATTGTGAGTTTCTTTGTTCCACCATAACTTCTAAACGCCTGAGCAGATTGAGATGTTTGTGGTATCGATAGCATCCTTGCATTTTCTCGGGCAAGATAGAAGCTACTAACACAAAAATATGAAAAAATTATAATTAATTAACTAAAAAGGTCGCCTGTCATGTGCGAACTAAAAAGGGAAAAAAAATTGTGTTAGTGTTGAATGGGAACAAAATACTACGAATTATCATTGCAGTCGCGGAATCCATAAGAAAATGTTCTACAGAACCCACCTATCATCATCAATCATCAACATATATAATAAAAATGTAACGGATAGCTGTCTGTACATGGAAAATATATGAAAAAATTGAAAAAGTTTTATTGGGACCTTTATCAACGCAAATAGCACCCAAAACAATGATGATGAATTTGTGTCTGTTTATTTGTGCGTTTGTGCACGCTAATCTCAGAAACGGCTTATCCGATTTAGATGTGGTTTTCACTTATAAATTGTGGTAAGCTTCAATTTTCATTTAGTGTTTGTTTTATGTCAATCGATTCATAAATAAAAAAGTTATGCCGAATTTTATTCACTTTATTTAAAGAATCACGTCGAACATTTGTTATTTACGAAATCCACACGGACGGAGTCGTGGGCACAGCTAGTCCGAAATAAAAATCTATCCGAACTTGTAATCAAATCCGATATAAAAGTTTCAAATAATTTCGCATAGCGGCGGAGTCTAAATGAGACACGTTATGATAACCTAGAAATAAAGTCAAATCATTTTGTATTTACCTTTTACAATTTGTTAAAAATCTAATAACCGTAACTGAAACTATCGGATCATCCAAAATCCGAAAAGAAAAAGCGGTCACTAAGTGAATATGCTGAAAGCGCGGCTGCATAACGTGAGATCTTGGGTTCGATTCCTGGTCCGAGCAGTTATTGCATTTTTCTGTTAGAAAATACCCAGTAGAAGCCCGGAGTTTCGAATTGAATCTGATAGGTTCACCGTCTATTACATCGGACTTAATAACTGATCTGTTGAAATGTGGGTGTGCCATACTATTTTTCTATAATCTTACTGGCATACAGGCGTGGTACTATGTACTTACCTATTTACCTATTCTATAACATCTCATAATATTCATTTCATTCAACACTAGCAGTGCGTAACAGATTTACATTTTAAATTTAACACAAATCGCTGTCACATCTAGGTGCGCTTATTCTGTGTAACTTTACTAAAGACGATAAGAAACTAAAAGTTGTTTTCTGGGCCGAGTTAAAATTATTTTGGAACCACCCACAAATGTTTGCACTGTTAGAATTCTTTCTTATTCAATTATAATAATGTATCGTTAATTACCCACTGTAACTGTCACCAATATACCTATTTAGTTTGATACTATTTAGTTAAATTTCTCATTTAAATGAATATCAATTCTTTTGAGAAATTACGTTATCTTAAACCTGAATATTGACTCGAGAATGCCGAACCCCAGATTAGATAATAGTAACTTCGCCTAGCAAAGTACTGGTGGTATATACCATTCATTACAAAACTGATGATGTCATACGACGCCATTTATATATATTGGGGCCATGAACGCGCCTCACCTTGAGGAAAACTAGTTTTTTGTTCTCAGTTAAATAATAACTTTTTTAAAGACTTGTTTGCAAACAATGCTTAAAGGTAAATGCGAGGTAGGCAGTAAGCACTGATACCCATTTAGAATGTGTCTTCAAACATTCAAAATGAAACTACATTAAGCTGACGCATCATCTAATACGCTGGTCTCGGCTGCTAAATGAAGATCTATGACAGTCAGAGTCGGTCTATGAGTCAGAGTAACAGCAGTGATAGCCTAGAGGCATACCACTAGGCTTGCGACCTTTGACTTGTTAGTCCGGTCATAACCGTTGGACTGACAAGTCAAAGGTTCGCAAGTTCGAATTCAAGGCACGCACCACTGTCTTTTCGAAGTCATGTTACCTAACAATAATGTTTCGTTAATAATGTATTATTGTAAGTTAATTATTACTTGCTTAAAACGATGAAGGAAAACATCGTGAGGAAACCAGTGCACCTGAGAGATATTCTCGATGGTGTGAAAACCATGTCAGAGACCTACGGGTGGTTTAAACTCTGACACTAGGTTGTTCATCAAGCACACGATAAGACAGTCACACCAGAATCAGATACCTGAAAGTCTGACAACTAGATACAATTCAGAAACTAGGTTATGGACGTCAAATAGGCAGTCGCTCCATGTAAGACTGGTATTAAATTGCAACCGGTTATATTGGAAGCCGACTCCAACGCAATTGGGAAAAGGCTCGGAAGATTGAACACCTACAAGATTATTAAAAAGTGAATTTGACTGCCTCGTTGGTCTAGTGGTCGCAAGCGCGGCTGCTGAGTGTGAGGTCCTGAGTTCGATTCCCAGGTCGGGCTAAGTGTTATTGAATTTTTCTGTTAGGAAATTCTCAGTAGCAGCCCGGAGTGAAGAAGTTGGTGGTGTGACACCCCTGTGCTACGGAGAGCACGTAGAGCCGTCGGTCCTGCGCCTGATCTCTCTGTGGTCGTGTTGGATTTTTGTCCCATCGGAATATGAGAGTGAAGGAAGAGGGAGTGCACCTGTGTTTGCGCATACACTTTTGCACTATAATATCGCCTGCGTACTTGGCTAATCTCCGTGGAGAAAGGCCGCCGTGACCGAAATACGGTCGGAAGGGAGTTCTTTTTTATGTGGGATTGAACAGTTTTCAAGGAAATCTGTTAATACAGCGAGCCTTATTTGGGTTCACTTGAACCGTTAAAAATATTTACTAAAATACCCATTAAGTTATTGTTACCTAACAATAGTATTTGGAATTGTCCATTGAACTCGACTCGACGAAGATTGCAAGAGAATATAGCCTAAGCAGCTCATTATAATGATAATGAATTGTTTAACATATTTTTAACACAACATAAAATATTGTCACAATAACAAAAGAGGGACATAATGGCTCCTTTGCATTTTCATAATAAACAAACAAAACAAAGCAACGAATTTTTAACATAATGGCCTTATCCAAATTTATGGTGCTACATTATTCGAAAAAATTAGACTAAGTTAGTAAGTAGTTAACATTGTCCGCATTTCACAGTGTCATTTGGACCCAGTCCAGAATTTTTAAGTGCATTCATATATTTGTCACTTAATGCCGTGATAATAGTGACAGTTTATGACAGGTAACTACTCAAATGCCTTACGACATTAGGATTTATCTTTTGCAACTTGCGATGTTAGTTTAAAGCTACGAGCGACTGAGAATCGTCATCTAAGAGTCTTTGTGTTTTGAAGGGAAGATTCCTGTCGTTCCCTGTTGTTGTCAATAAGTACTTAGCAGTTTTTGGACCAAGTCAAAAGACTTGGTCCAAAAACAACTCTGATTTGTTTACTACACTTAAAAATTAATCGTGTGTGAACCTAGACTAAAGACGCCCTTGACGTAGGAAGCTAGACTTTTTAACAAGTGGCTAGCGTCGACAGGCTGTGGCCTAAATGCAATTGTGGTGCCGTCTGTTTTGAACTGTGAAGGTGTGAATCAAGATGATATCATCATCTCAGCCATCCATTGTTGAAGAACTAACACATCGGCACACTCTTTAAGAAGAAGGTAATCCAAGAGTTGAGAAGAGATATGGTTAAGCGTATGAATCAGGCCTTTTTAAGGCTGTTTCCGATTGGGCCAACGAAAATATCTTCAAATTCAACGTCAACAAGCATGGAACTCCGCTATGCTCACGACCTACTCCGAATGGTTCTGCCACATTTATAGAAAGCTCACTACGGCAGAGGACGAGATGACTTAGTGGCCACAGCGCCTGGAGTATTTTATACTATGACCGTACTTCTTTTTTCAAAAATGTATAACCCTAGATTTCGCACACATGTGTGAAATATTTATCGGTAAAGGCGAGATGCTGTACATAGCATACGTGGAAAGGTTCCAAGTTGCGTTTACAGAACGCGATCTCCAGTCTAGACAATAACGCTTTGAATGATCACATATCAGCCATACAGTCTAGTGGTTAATTGTACAGTTTAACTTTACACACTCAAATAAGTCTCCATATCGTTAATAACCAATAACACTTGTTATACGATTGTAAATTTGAATTAATCACGAGAAGCAATACGGAACTAAATCACTATTGATATAGTAATGAATAGATGTTATGATTTGATAATACATTTCAATAATAACTTTCGTGAGGCATAATCATATTAGTTATCTAGATATTAGATAACTAGATCTAATATCTCTAATATCTAGATAACTAATATGAATATACATATTAGAGCAATAGGCATATTCATATTAGAGTCTGACTCATATTCATATTAGAAACTAGTCGGGCAAACCCGAAGAATGTACGTGAGTAGTATCGGTGAACAATAACTAATTAATGCTTTCAAGTTTCAACCTTTTAAAAGTGTTCTTAGTTAATTATTGTTCACCGGTTACTACTCACCAGCATTTTTCGGGATTGCCAGACTATTTTCGAACTCAAACGGAGCCCTTTGTCATGAAACTAGTCGGGAAATCCCGAAAAATTCAGAGGAGGCTGTGTTGAGTAAGAAGCACGGTAAGTAGTAAGTACCTAAATCTAGCATGGCGCACGGGTGGCCGCCATCTTAGGTTTACGCCATAAAGAAATATAAATTTTATACATGATTATTTACAATAATTACAAGTGGCCAACTTAGTGAATCATAGTCGTATAAATATCACGATTAATATACGCAAGTACTTATGAATATATGATAACATTTAGGTTCTCTATAATTATAGAATCGTTAAAATTTATCCATCACAAAAATAAACAGTATTGAAAAAGTTTGAAGTGTGTTTGTTGAAAAAAATAAACATAGGCATTCTGCTGACAGCAGGACTGCCGACATAAGTGAAAACTATGAAATAACACTTTTTTTTATATACATTAACTTATTACTTATTAACGGTGATGCGAACCCGTAAGATTTTCTCCTACCAAAAATTGCGCAACGCGCCCAAAGAAGTTATTACTTAAAAAAGTGTTTTACTATATCCTACATACCATCACGCTTGTATTCCCCCTGGGGTAGGTGTGCTTTTATTAAGTCCCAGATAGTGGTGAATTCCATTGCATACCGAGCACAATTCAAAACTCCGGGCTGCTACTGAGAATTTAGTATCATAAAACCCCAATAATAATTGTCACCACACGCAAATCCACCATCGGTCTTCCCCCGCGAAGTTGCGACCACTAAACCAATGAGACAGTTATAGTAATAACTTTTCTTGCAAATGTATTGACTGTCCTGTTGGTCTAGTGGTTAGTAGCCCTGACTGCTAGGTCGTGGGTTCGATTCCCACCCAGGACAAATGTTTGTGTGATGAGCACGATCATTTGTTCTGTGTCTGGGTGTAATTTATCTATAATATGTATGTATTTAGAAATATATAAGTATGTTTATCAGTTGTCAAGTACTCATAACACAAGCTCTGCTTAGCTTGAGACTAGACGGCGTTGTGTGATAGTTGTGGAATATTTATTTATTTATTTATTATTTATTTAAGGTGCGGCTCTTGTCGTGTCGTGGCAATGCCGTAAGAGCATTGCCACGACACGACAGCAGCAATTATCGAATTTCCTTTTAGACCTCGGTGACATCTATTAGCAATCTTTACAAGTACTTACTCTAACTATAAACTTGGTTTAGATGTTGACTGTACGGTCGTAGTCACAAATAGATTAATGTCGCTTGTACTATACAAGCGACATTCATCTAAGTATTTGTGACTACGCCCGACTCACTGTCTACAAGGCCAGCAACACAACAAGTAATCCATGTTCGATTAGTACTTCAACGTGTCTTTACAAAACACATACAAACATGTTATAGAAAAACACGTGCACCTATGTAATGTTTGTGTGGAATAAAGTAACCCAACAACATATAAAATGGTAATTTAAAGATATTCTTGAGTCAAAAGTGTGCAACTATGTATATGCTTGGACAAGAATTATAATGAATCTTTATAGAAAAAACATGTAACTTATCCATCTTAAACGAACATAAAATTCAATTGTTTAATACTACATGTATTGTACAAATATAGAGTTAATGACGATGTACAGGTCCTTTATAATCCTAGCATCAATGAAAAATCTTAGCATCTAGGTTTTTGTAGATTCAGGCGTTGTCTTGCAGAAGTCTATTAGGTACAATGGATGCAAATAAAAAAAAAACCTTTTTTTCCATTTTTTTAAAAACATTGCCTCTAACTTGGTATTTCTTCCTTTATCGTGGGTGCGTTTACAAAACACATAATCTTACATACACACACACACCCAGACCCGGAACAATTATCTGTAGATCAAATCTAGTATCATCCACAATGTAAGGGTAGTTATGCAATTATCTGTGCAAGACCCAGCTAATTGTACTACTTATACCTTAGACCACCATCTACTTTACTCGTATAATGCACATCATGAAGACCTGTCAGACATTGCTGTTCTCCACCGAGACAGTGGAACACATGCGCACTCTAAAAAGACGTTTGGTTGTTCCTAATAAGATTTTAATTGTTCTGATCAAGTATCTTGATTCCATGGTAGCCTAATAAGATGTTTGTTTATCATTCATGAATGGACTAGTCAACTGAATTGCTTTTACTATTGCTACTTAACTACGTCAATTAAGATCTTAATCAATGATATAATATGAGCAAAAGTACTTTGATATAAACGACGCAATGTATTACAATGTGACCATTAAACATAACATAACATAGCATCACGCCTGTATTCCCCGAAGGCAGAGGTGTACATAGTTGTACACCCACATTTCTTCAATGCTGTTATTAAGTCCGATGTAATAGGTGGTGAGCCTATTGCTATCTATCGGGCACAATTCCAAACTCCGGGCTGCTACTGAGAATTTTCTAACAGAAGAACTGACTATTAATACGATGATAACCGAGATAGCCAATACGCCTACTGGACCGGATAAAACCGTTATAAAGACGTGCGTAATCAAAGGCTAGTCGAAAGACGAAAAAAAAATATAGCCTCAGTACATTTTGATTTGCAAACACAAATCAAATTCATGTACCTTTTATGCCATATAAAAATATTGAAGGTATTTTATTTTACTGTCGATCAACGCTAATCGAAGAATTTTATGTATTTGTTGTTGTAATGTTGGTATTTTTCATTACAGTGCTATAATTTTTACTATCGAAAATTCCTGGACAGTATGACTTAGGTCACACATATATAGACAATATTGAGAAGGTTTATGTACCTATTCCCGCAACCTACAGCTATCTAGTATTAATGTTAAATGCACAAAGACCCAAGTTTTATCTAGAGACAATATAAATGCTGTACAGGCACTGATTAAGGTCACACTGGTTACTCTTAAAATAAATTTCAATTCCGATCCAATTCCAATAAGAAAAACATCTAAAAATAATGCGTAATCTTAAAATAAATTCATCAATGTAACAGTTAGGTAAGTAACTCAACTTTAGAGCATGTTTGTGTAGTAGAATCCTGTTCTATTTTTTATTATTTTTAAGCCAAAATAGCATTCATAAGCACGAACAAATGAACAGACAAATCTTCCAAACGCAATATCGTATACGTAGTGACTGCTCACGACCGTATTCTCCGTTTAACAAAATTTATAAATAAACTGATATATTTTTAATGTCATTCGACGAATGTATTCCCTGCTGATCCCATTGCAGGAAAGCTGAACTATGGTCTCTTTAATATAAAACTAGAGAGTCGTGGGAAATTACCAGAATTATTTATAATACTTTCACTCTTCTAAAGATATTTCGTGTCCAATGCCATCTCAACTCTATTTTCATGCTAACCCTTTTTATGTTATACCTACGAATAACGCTTTTTCATTCATTTACCAGATTAACAGCAAAATAGTAACATATATCAGAGCGAGCGCGTCGTAAAATTCCTCGTAAAGTATAACAAAGGCTAATAATCGTAGGTACGTGTTTATGGTCAGTGAGCCACTTTTTTCTAAAGTAGACACAATGTAGAGTTAGCGAGTAAACAATCCAAGTAACATTGACAAGAAAACTAATAATAGCTGTGATGTAAGTATGTATGTCGTCATCGATAATAAATGTTATATCGATGTACTTGTTTACGTATATGAAACAAACGAGCCATAATAATTGAGATGTTGACGACAGTTAATCAGAAACGTAACTAGAAATTATTTTCAACAGACATGAGACAAAGTTGATGAGAGATACGGTCGTGAGCAGGATTCGAACCTGCGCCGCCGGGATAAATAGGTACTCTAAGCGCTCGGACCGCTAAGCCATCTCGACCTCTGCTCACTACCCCCAATTCTTCTTCCACATTTTAATACGTCTTTTGGTGACGTCATTGCCATCTATTCATCTATGCCTGTCTAAAATGTGGAAGAAAATGAACGGAAAATTTAATCAGGAGGCGCAGGTTCTCCTGGAATCCTCCTCACGACCGTATTTTTTGATCCAAAATGTATAACTTTAGAGTTCGTTTTCAATGCGTAAATGCTTTTCAAAGATTTATCTGTATTTGATTAGAGATGATTGAGATAATTGAGATCCAAAATATATGTGGATAATTGAAAGTATGAGGATTTCGATTGTTGTAACCCGAATTTATAAGAAACAAAAGCTTTAATAAATGCAGCTTTTAAACTGATGTCATCATGTAGAATCTTTAAATAATACATTATTAGTAAACGCCTGTACAAAGAGATGATCGTTAATTTTAATACAGAATTATCTCATTCTAAACAGTGGCCAGTGTATCTGTGCAATTTACGGCAGTGTTGCTTATAAAATCTGGTTATTAATACTTTTGATATTTACTCATAGCTGTGGCAATTTCCGTACATTAAATTAACATCATATATTGACGGCTACAAAGTAAACTAGCACCAATACAGATTATAAATTAACATCATATATTGATGGCTACAAAGTAAACTAGCACCAATACAGATTATAAATTAACATCATATATTGATGGCTACAAAAGAAACTAGCACCAATGCAGATTATAGATTACGAAGTAATGATGAGTATTAGAGAATTAGAGATACGAATTTGAACTAGTCGTAACCGTAAGACAATATATCGTATCAGTTTGTAGAAGTTTTACAATTAACCATGGGCCTTTCGATAACCGAATAGATGAGACAATGACATATCTGATAAATGATTGCTAGAAACAATTCTTCATCAGAGCTTCTTCGTGCTTGGGAAGGTACAATACGATACATCGTCATCATCTGTTATTTATGAATACAATGGCGACACGAAAGAAGGACAACAAGACACTACTTAGATATTTTATTTCCGTTCCAGTATCTCGTAAAATGTGAACAAAGTCAGCAAGACAAACATTTCAGAGGATACCCACAAAATATTCTACTTACCTACACAGTTTACTTTCTATGTTGCGCAAAATCGTAAAAACTCTGGAAAACTTCCAGCAATTTTGTATTCATCTATAATATAAACACGTTTGTAGGACAAATTTAATTTCATAATACACCGATTTCTGGGCGACTAGGTTTGTTTTCTAATTGTATTGGCAGCTCTAGGCATCATCCTAGTTATTTTTTAATTGGAGTTGGATGCTTTTTTTTTTTTCAAAAATTTTTCTGCCTTTGGCCACCAACTCCCCTGACGGTAAATGACGGTGTGGCCGAGGATAGTACACGTAGATTCAAAATAAATCTCTTCACTCTCTGTGGAGTGGATCAATTTGGGGAGAGCGATAGTTGAGGAGTTGATACAACTCCCTAGACCCGTCTCCCATAACGGTTGCACCGAATTACATCTCGAAATACGATTAGATCGCTTCACGGCATCGCTTCGTCCAGTGGATGGTATCCAGCCGCGGCCGACGCCTCCCTCCAGAGTTGTGTTGCCTGTTTTGCACCACCCAGGGGCCACATGTAGGGATTCCATTTTAAGGGTGCACTCCTACGGACGCGGGCAACTCAGCCCCCGAAGTGTTATAAGACCTCCGCAACCCTAGCAATCAATTGGTCACCGTTGATATCCTCAGGTAGGTATCTCCCAGACTTTCAGGCTTGTTACTACATATTAACTATTGTCACATACCAGTATTCCTTCGACAACTGACACTGGTTTAACGTATTTCAGGATCCGAAGAGGTTGGTCAAAAATGGTTGGTATAGTAAGCACCGTCATAAAACCTAGCATTGATAAACCAAAGATACACCCCAGATTGCTAATGAAGCCTTTCTTACATAACGGTACCAAAATAGGCAATTTAGTCACTCCACAATTTGAAGGACAATCAAGAAGTTTTGGAGTGAATTATGATTGGAGGGAAGTCTAATCTCAGTACGGCGGTAGACTGAGTCGATTTAAATTGACACAGTGTGCTGATAAATGTAGTAGATACAACAGGAAATCTAAAAGTATTATGTCCACGGCTGATAGCCCGTTTCGCGAATCATGTTAATAATAAAATTATTGTTCACCCATTTATTTTGGTATCAATCCCCACACTGGTTGGTATTCATTATGATAGGATCCCGTCAGAATGCGTAGCTTTTGTGATCTGATAAAAACTAAATAAATTAGAAGTAAAATAATTGCAAGCTTTTTATGGTTCCAGTGTGATTCAACGGTTTTGCGAGAATAGACGTAAATTCCGATTTATTAATTTTCTAGAATCTACTATGTATCGAAGTTTAAGGCCGAGATCAAATACATAAGTAATCGTAGCTAAATGTGGGTGATATGATAGCTAAACGATAAAACCCATAAAAAAAAGTTGCTATATTTTATAAAATACTAGCTGTGCTCCCCGGTTTCACCAGCCCCAAAACTTTTCCGTACGATTTAAAAAAAGATCATATGTCAAAACCTTGTCCTGACAATGACGACCACAACAAAAAAGAATTATCCAATTTGATGCAGTCGTTCTCAAGTTATGGCGTGACCAAGGGAAACAGGGATTCATTTTTATATATATAGATAGGTATACATTATAGCTACGTCTACGTCCGTAGGTTTATATCTTCAGATTTATTCTCCGAATCCCATTTCATAGTTATTAGAAGTCAACACATAAATCTTGTTTTCATGCGTCGTATAGTTTGTTTTACTTTTGATTTTTCATCACATCTCTATTATGTAAACTTTTCAATTACTGTGGGAGGATAGGAAAAATATTGCGTATGTCGGTTCTCTAAAACATTCTGAAGCGCTCAGAGTTGTTACAATAATGACTGTTGAGGTTAAGCAACTCTTAGCGCGGTCAAATTATGGATGGGTAACCGCTAGCAATTTTATCCGTGCGTCTCTGTGCAATAAGCTCACCACCATCTCTCTCTCATCGTGTGGTTAATGAACGACCTAGTGTCAGATTTTAACCGCCCTTAGGTCTCTGACATGGCTTTACACACCATCGAGAAACCACCTATTACATGGGACTAAATAAAAGCATCAGGTAAATGGGGTATATAATAGTACCTACACCTCTGTTGAACCCTAACCGATACAGTCTTGTTGCTTTACATCATATTCTACTGATATTATAAACACGAAAGTTGGTGAGAATGGATGGATGTTTGTTACTCTTTCAAGCGAGAACAACTGAACGGATTCAGATGACATTTGGCATACAGATAGTTTATAACCTGGATTAACACAGGATACTTCTTATCCTGGCTGAACCCAATTTTTAAGTACACACAGGCTAAAGCGAGTGTAAATATATGAGAACTAAAAAATGGTGAAGATTTTATCATCAGACAGGGCGACGCCGTTACCCATCTTCTTGTCCGAATGTCTTATTTGTGGCAGATTTACGTTCAAATATTTTTGTTGACTGCCTCGTTGCGTTGGTCTGGTGGTGCCGAACACAAATGTTGAGCATGAGGTCTTAGGTTCGATTCTCAGGTCGGGCACAGTGCTATTGGGCTTCTCAGTAGCAGCCCGGAGTTTAGAATGGTGCCTGGTAGACGGTAATAGACTCACCACCTATTACATAGGACACCTATTACAATGTGGGTATAGTTAGGTACAACTTTGTACCTATACATCTGCTTACCTCTTCGGGGAATAAAGGCGTGATGTTGTGTCATGTTATATTGCAATTTTTTGTTTCTGAAATGTTATGTTAAACATGGTGATTACAATAATAGCTTTAAACATTAGTGGAAGGTCCTACCTTACGAGGTTCTTTAACAATGAACACACCGGTTTTGTAGTAATGTTTGGCAATAGTTTTACTCATAGAGGTATGGAGTAAATAGGCTTTTAAAGTCTTGAACAAAACTAGGGCATCCTTGAATTTTTAAATAAGTATTTTTAAATATGACTTATTAGTAACTTACTTATAGTTAAAGCTTATTTAGCTTGTTTGAAGCTGTTAAAAACAATGTTACTTTAACGTTACCAACACAAGCTAGTATACTTCTGTTATGTTTAGCTAAAAACGTTTACTTAAAACTTTTTATTGACATTATTTTTCTATATCGAATTCTGCTATAATAAATTAATAATGTGCGATATTTATTTGTCTGTGCGATACCTAAATGATAATCCTTAATTGGATGTCGTATGGGATAAAGCCATACTGCCCTTCAATAACCTTTACCGGGGTACGAGGACCCACCTATTTTAGGGCTCTGTACCTTCATCACTTAGTTGTCTGTCACAGTGTGCATGACTATCGATCTGACTATCTCAGTCTGTCTGTCTGTCAAGAACGTATTTTTCTAGTATGCTTGGAGTTATGTAGTAATTAGATGTATGGTAGAAGCTGTAAAAAATCTAGTTTCTAAGTCAACGTAATAGAAATTAAGGCAATTTATGCCGCATATTTTAACACTCGATAAAAAAAAACACCACCCCTTACTAACGACTTCCCGTCTACGGTAAATTATAAAATTTTGAATTAAGTAAGGTCTCACAGCACAAGAAAGGAAAAATCCGAAAACGGTTAAGAAGTACATTATATATGAAACCCTCAGCGCGCGAGTTCGACCTGCACTTGGCCGTATATTAATTATTTACCTCACAGATAATTTATTTACCTACTTATTATGAGAATAAAAAAAAAAATATGATGTCTTGGTAAATATGTAGCTAGTTATCTATTTCAAATTACAACCCTCCTACTCATTAGTCTGAATATTTTGTTAATTTCGAATGTTTCTTAATGAATACTAATATTATAAATGCTCGTAGCTAAGTAACAGCCGCACAGATTGATCGATCGAGGATGGGTGACGGGGTGACCATCATTTCATACCGAGACCCCTCCGTGCCTCGGAGCGCACGTTAAGCCGTCGGGTCCCGGTTGTCAAATTAAGATCTATGACAGCCGTTACGGGTAGTCAGAGGCCTGAAAGTCTGACAACCAGTCATACCATGAGATATCGTGTTACCCAGTAACTGGGTTGTGGAGGTCAGATAGGCAGTCGATCCATGTAAAATACTGGTATTAAGCTGCATCTGGTTTGACTGGAAGCCGACCCCAATGCAATTGGGAAAGGGCTAGGCAGATACACTAATATTATAAATACGAAAGCAACTCTGTCTGTTTGTTTGTTACGTTTTCACGCCTAAACACTGAACCAATTTTGACGAATAATGGTATAGAGATAGACTGGACCTTGGGGAATACCATATTTATTATATTATTAAGGTTATTATATTAAATGGAAAAAGAATACGGTCGCGAACAGGATTCGAACCTGCGCCTCCCGGATTAATACTCCAGGCGCTCTGACCACTAAGCCATCTCGACCTCTGCTCACCACCGCGAATTCCAGATTTTAACACGTCTTATGGCGACGTTATTGCAATCAATTCAGTCCTTATACAAGTGACCGAACCGACACGACTAACTTTGCAGTTAATACAATGCCGTAAAGAATGCAATTACCTTAATAATTCAAGATAAATCTTTGAAAAAGCATTAACGCATGCTTAGCGAACTCTAAAGTTATTATATTAAATGGAAAAAAGTATTCATCCGGGAGGCGCAGGTTCGAATCCTGTTCGCGACCGTATTCTTTTTCCATTTAATATAATAACTTTAGAGTTCGCTAAGCATGCGTTAATGCTTTTTCAAAGATTTATCTTGTATTATATTATTATTTATATTATGAATACCGAATAGATTTGGTTCTTCTTCATATCGTGTGGTTGATGAACAACCTAGTTTCAGAGTTTAAACCTCCCGTAGGTCTCTCTTTACACACCATAGAGAACATCTCTCAGGTGTGCTGGTTTCCTCACTATGTTTTCCTTCACCGTTTTAATGATAGTGATAAATATTTTCTAATACGTACATGACTTCAAAAAGTCAGTGTTGCGTGCCCTGGATTCGAACCCGCGACCTTTGACTTTCCAGTCCAATGGTCATACCACTAAGCTATCACTGCTTTGATAAGGTAGATAGGATAGATTTGGTTGCAATTATGTATACTTATACATTGTTAAGTACCTACTTTAAGTTGTGAAATTGGAGATATGACAATGTGACCCCTGGTATTGTACCTACAATGTTCCTGCAAGAAAAAAGAACTACCGCGGGTCGTAGCTAGTTATATAAATGTATATAAATTAAGTAAAAACACGCTTAAGATACAAATGGACTTGAAGAAAACAATTGTAAATATATAAAACGTCACATAGACTAAATGACTAAATATTTGAATAAACAACAACTAGGCTAGGTTAAGGGAATGACGTCATGTTTTAAATTAATACGACAAGTATTTCCATACCATTCGATAGTGATAAAAAAAAATTACTGCCATATGTGTGCACAAGGTTAACTTAAAATCCTAGCTAGCTTTAAAAAACGTAACAGTAATTTATTACCTACCATCTAGACAATATATTTTTTATAAAAAAGCCGCCTCCACAACTTTGTAGCCGCTTTCATACATTCTGTATGTTTTTAATGTCAATTTATATAAAGTTCGGTCATCTGTATAGGGACTGAATATGCAATGATGTCACCAAAAGATGTGTTAAAATATGGAAGAAGAATTTATGGTAGTAAGCAGAGGTCGAGATGGCTTAGTGCTCAGAGCGCCTAGAGTATTTATCTGGGAAGGGCAGGTTCGAATCCTGCTCGCGACCGTATTCTTTTTCTATTTAATATTGTAACTTTAGAGTTCTCGAAGCATGCGTTAATGCTTTTCAGACTTATCTTCAATTATTTAAATTAGTTTAAAAAATTGTGCGATATAAGGTGAGTAAAATATGTGATTGTGGTTATAAAGTTGCATACGCATACAAAGATAAACTACACTAAACATGACTGTTGGAGACTGTACTTCGAGGCCGTTCTAATGATTTTCTAGTTACAACTTTGTGAATCTAGTTTTATTGCAAACCCATAATTAAATTAAAATCTATGCTTTAATAGTGAAACTTTACGTTAGTCGAACTGTATAGGTATTATCGTGTACAAAATGCTGACCTCATTTCTCGCTTCTGTGTGTATTATGAATAGGAACGTAGACCCCAATATTTCCACTCTAGTAGTAAAACCGATAAGAAATACTTTAAACAATCGAAATAACTTCTCTAAAAATATATATTTTTGAACTTGTTTATAGAAATTTTTTGTTATGTTTGTATATAACTAAAAGTTCCTACGTCTCAATTTATTATTTACTTTTTGTAAAGTAAATAATAAATTGAGACGTGTTTAATATTTGTCTTATTTATATTGGTTTTTTGTTTCTTTAGCATAATTTTGTTTATGGTAAAACAAGTTATTTGACATTGATTAAAATTCAATTAAAATACGCTACCTGCACAACAATTAGATACTGGCAGAATAAAAATCAAATATAAGCTTGCAATGATAAGAAGTGATAAGGAGATAACCAATAAACTATATAGTAATATAATCTCGATAGCTTTGAAGTGCATATCGCTAATCAGCCGCTAAACTAATCAAGTACAATCACGCACGAAAGTGAACAAAAAATATTTTTTTTGTACAAAAATAAAAAACTTACCAATTTCGAATAAAGCCAGAAGAACGGCAAGGTTCAATGCGGTGAATCCGTATCGGGCCATTTTCTCTTGTATATTTGTTTAAATCACGACAAACGACTGAGCTCGGGCTACAGATGAACGATACTGAGACTCCGAGACGATGAACGCCGCGCCCGCCCGCCAGCATGACGCCAACCAACGCATTTACACGTAACGTAGGGTATGCCCAGCTTAGATGTTATCGAGGACAGTCTACGTTTTTATAGATTTTAAGCTATCCTTTACTTAAAGACGATTTGGTGAATTAGAACTATCCTAGATAAAACGTGTAACATATTTAACTTACAAAATAAAATATAAATCAATATAAAAAAATACATCATTTAACAAAGCATTATTTAACAGCCTGTATTTCCCTACATGGAGCAGATATTTGTATGATCTACAGATAATTATGTGTCTGTGCGCATCTGTAATTATGTGTTTGTAAACACACCCACAAAAAAATGCTCACCCAAGGAATATATTTTTTTAAATAACTAAAAAAATAATTTGCGTAACACGCTACGTAGCGTGAAAAGAATAATAACTTGGTGGTATAAAGGATTGGAGGAAATACGCGAAAGTTTCGAATAGAATCTGCGCGTGAGCAGCAAATACGCTAAATCATATTCCATCTGTTACTTATTTGTAAATCTCGGAGACGCTTAAGACTTATCTACTTCTTATTTTTAATAAGTATAATTGCTCAAAATTGTGGTAAATCAATTCAATGTCTCAATACAGCGTAGCAAGTAAAGCCGTGTGTAGAGCTGTGTAATAAAAAGTCCTAGGACAACCACATAGTCTGTGATTCAGAATGCAATCTGTTATTTTCCCTGCAATTACTTGATTCTTCTTCAATCACGTGCTTACAGCAAACCTTTAAGAATTATAGGTGACGTCACCAATTCAGACTGCCCTGTCAATTGTTTTTTTATTAACGAATTGAAGTGAAAAATGTTTATTGTGTTGAGTTTTTTTGTATCTTAGAAGAATATAGCTTTATAGTGTAAAAAGTCAAGTCCAGTTTATATCGCCTTTAAACTAATGATATTGACAGTATTGATTTCGTAGAGAAAACACAATGTAAAAACTATACAAGTGCCACTTTAATATACTGAATCATATAAATTATAAACAATATTGAAATTATATTAGGTATAGGAAGTTAATTACAAAGGACGTTTTTTATTAAAAATGCGAATCTTCCTGCAGTTGCTTGTACAGTATTTATAGCACACCAATATTTAGTCATTAGTATAAATTAATATTGGGGAGTAAGCAGTCCCGAAACTTGAAACAATTTATTAAGTTTTACTTTGCATAATAGCTGTATTTACATAATTTAAAATATAATAATAAAATTAAACAGAATTATTTACAAACTACTATATCGACATGTACACAATAACTTAAAAACGATTCTAAAATAAAAATCAAGTAAAACTCATGCGTCGAAATATTGATTGATTCGAAATATAGACTGGCAGCATTGCTACGTTGGATAGCAGTGCTGATTCGTTGACCTAGAGACAAGCCAGCCTTCTGGTCACGCGAAGAGTCGAGCAGAAGGCTTTTCTTTTTCTTTTTTTGCATTTAATAAATTGTTTTTGTAAACCTTTACCTTGAAAAATTGATTTAAAAAAAAAAAAAAAATAGAATCTATATTAGTACCAAAGCAAGTCAGTAAGCATATAATTGTGAACAATTGTGAGCAATTTGAATGATTAAAGACACTTCTCTCAATATTTACGATTTCCAAAACGTTTGGACACAGTACTGTCCGACCAAAAGAAATATATACTTGTACTAAATCTTTGGTCAGGACATCAAACGAAAATATTCAAGGTTACCTTTAACATTTTGTTTTTTTTATATTTTCTTATATTGATTCTGGATATTTGAACTTGAATTATACTTATAAAAAATATGAAATAAAATTATTATTGATAAATAACAGTTTTAATTAATTTAACAAAAATACATAATGAACCATAAGGATCATAAGATGAAACTGAGATTTAAAATAGTTCCATTTCAATTTTTTTGTAGTGATTTATCGGCTATTATGAATTCCCCACTATGTTAAGGATTATATGTTAGAATCACTCACTTCTCTACAGCGTGGGTTACTCAACAAAATAATCCTTTGCTTCGGATCCAATTTGGTCTAGTAAATACACTTCCTTATTTCGTTCCTTATAATCAAGAGAAGTAGGGCTGAGGTAAATTGTAGGTTTCCGACTGGGGAACTATTTAAATCTTACTCTAAATAACACTGTTCTTTAGTGTTGCTCGTAATGGTCAGAAAGGTAGCCTTTGCTCTTGAAAAGGCGTTGTGGGGGTAGACGGGGTGACCAATGTTTACCTTCTTTTTTGCCGGCGCGGCGGTTCCTCTTACAAAGTCGGCGATACGCCTAATACCCCTGGTACATATTGCAAACGTCCATACTTCTATAGGCTTCTGTAACCTCTTAGTACCTTCGGAACCTTAGTAGGTATTATAAAAAGTCTATGCTGGATGTTTCTGCTGCTGCTGGAGTTTTTAGAAACTAGTCACCTAAAGATAATATGCAGCAGCGCAGTGGTCGAGAGACCGACTGCTGCGCCACGTATTGCAGGTTCAATTCTGCACAGAGTAATCATTTTTAATATCTACAGATAATTGCTCCGGGTCTGGTTGTGTGTGCTTCTGAGATTATATGGGTAAACGCACCCACGATACGGGAAGAAATTCCAAGTGTGGAGCAACGTTTAAAAAAAATATTACACTGGACAAATCAAAAGTTGCAGCGTTGAATACTGCCATTCCTGGCAGTATTCAACGCCTATTATAACACTTTTAAAGATAACACTTTTTAAAGCCTTTTGTCAATATTTTTACACGAGCAACCTGTGGGTAAGATATACGAAACGAGCCTACAACACCTTGCGGGTCCAGTACAACAACGCTTTCAGGATGCTGTTGGGGCTGCCATGGCGCTGTAGTGCCTCCTTGATGTTCGCCGAAGCACAAACGGGGTGCTTTTACAGCGTTTTAAGAAATAAAATAGCGTCACTACACAATAGCCTACAAAGCAGTAACAACAGCATACTGAAAGTGGTTGCTAACAGATGGGACTGTCCTATACAGGAATACTGGATAGGGCAGCTAATAGGAGTAGCTAGGTATCCTTAATAGATTAAGTAATAGAATATGTAAACATTTCTAAATTTATTGTGTACTTGTTTTTTGTATTATTGTGTACCTATTCTGTAAATATGTGTTCTGTGTTACTGTGTACCTATTTTGTGCTTGCGGTATACCTGTTCTATATTCTATGTATGTAATTAATATGTATTTACTAACCTAATTTTAAGTTTACTAACTTTGCTATGGACCTGTGTCTGAAAATAAAGAGTTATTTAATTTAATTTAATTTAATAACGACAAATCAAGTAGTGAGAGCAAACTTTTTTTACTTACTTTAGCCACCCGTAGGCTTCTGACATGGTTTTACGGTGTGTAAAGATCGATTACATCTCTCAGGTGTGCTGGTTTGCACACGGTGTTTTCCTTCACCATGTGATAATGAATTTCTAATCCGCACAAAACTCGAAATCAGTGGTACGTGCCTTGCATTCGAACTTGCAACCTTTGACTTGCCAGTCCAACGGTCATACTACTAGGCTATCACTGCTCAACTTTGTATTTTAAACCTACATTCTGCAGAAATTGAATAGATTTAATTTCTGGACTTTTGTAAAAAGAGATCGCGTAATCTTATTTCCAGATAGGTAATGATATAGTAACTCACCAAAGTTATATTATGTAGGCAATAACGTAGTAGGGATTTAGTAGGGAAAATTACAACCTTCGAAATTACAACCAGACAAGTTTTGAACCTCAGAAATATATTTCCAGACGAGTCTTAGTGTACTCAAATTTATGGTATCTCGTTTGCAAGTTAATGCTTGACCTAACTTAACTTTTTTCCAGCAATTTATTGCTGTACTTGCTGGGGACGATAAAAGCTGATAACATTCGTGGTTGGTATGCAATTTGTGTTGTTAAGCAAGCTTAATTCATCGTTGTATAGGGAATAAGGAATGGAAAATACAACGTTAAATAAAAGGTTCTGCATTAAGTATTAGTGGAAGTATTTGCTCGTTGGTCTAGTGGTCCCAAACGAAACTGCTGAGCATGGGGTCCTGGGTTCCATCCCCGGGTCGGGCAAAGTGTTATTGAGTTTTTCTTTTAGAAAATTCTCGATAGCAGCCAGGAGTTTGGATTTGTGCCCGGTAGATGGCAATAGGTTTACCACCTATTACATGGGACTTAATAACAGCACTGGTGAAATGTGGGTGTACAACTGTGTACAACTCTGCCCCTACGGAGAATACAGGCGTGAAGCTATATTATGTTCCGTTTATGTTATTTTGAATCGCAGATATACGTAACTAACTCAATACATAGGGACACAAACTATGAATTATATGAAAAAAATACCTTGTAAATATTTTAATATGACACGACCGGCGTAATTCATTTATTTTAAACATAATTCATAGCTGTATTATTAAGTGGTCGGTGTCTTTTGTTTAAATTAATCCTCATCACTTACCCCTTGCGAAGCGTCTGCTACTAAATAACAATATAACGAACGGAGACAACAATAAAGCACGGAGTCGCTCAGATAAAAATGATCTATAATGGTATGTAAACACATGCCAGAAACCTACGAGAGTATTTAACCGGGAGACGCAGGTTTAAACCGTGATTTAAATTGGCAGTGATAGCCTAGTGGTATCACCGTTGGACTGACTAGTCAAAGGCAAGTTCGAAACTAAGGCACCAATGACTTTTCGAAGTCATGTCGGTATTATAAATTAATGATCACTTGCTTAAAACTGTGAAGGAAAACACCGTGAGGAAACCAGCACACCTGAGGGATGTTCTCGTAAAGCCATGTCAGAGACCTACGGGTGGTTTAAACTCTGACACTAGGTTGCTCATCAACCACACGATAAGAAGAAGATCGTGCTCACCACCGCATTTTCCTTTTCACTTTTTTTTTTAACTTTAGCCTCCTGATTTAAACTCTGACATTAGTGTGTTTATTTATTCAAGTAGACATAAGATAAGATAAAAAAGATCACATATAGGAATATAAAGTATCTACTCGTACAAAGTAAAAATACTTTGTTTAATAAAAGTATTGTGGGTGTATCCGAAAAAATTACAATCAGTTTTTTAGTAGTAATATATGCCTATTATACAAACAGGTGCTCGCGACTAAACACGACTCGTCTGCGCGACTTAAGGTAGCCTATATCCTTCCCCATGATACAATCTATCTCATATCAATATGGATGAAGAATTCGCGGTGGTGAGCAGATGTCGAGATGGCTCAGTGGTCAGAGCGCCTGGAGTATTTATCCGGGAGGCGCAGGTTCGAATCCTGCTCGCGACCGTATTAATATTAACGTATTCCATTTAATATTGTAACTTTACAATCTATCTCCTTGTCAAATTTCATTACGATCCGTTTAGCTGTTTAGTCGTGAAAAGGTAACAAACAAACAAACAGATTTACTTTCGCATTTATAATAATAGTAATTAGTAATAATAGTAATTAGTAATAATAGTAATTAGTAATAATAGTAATTAGTAATAATAGTAATTAGTAATAATAGTAATTACTATGGATAATAAACAGGTTTTATTCATTGTACAAAAATATTTACAACTAAAAACCTGTTTGTTATTTTTATTGCATTTCTAAAGTATGTGGCTATTGTAGAGTAGGAGACGCATGAGTGGGCAAAGAACCTCAACTTGTACCATATATGTTTAAAATCGACCATTACCTGACATTACTGTAAAGGTGTATTAAAGGTGTGTGCAGTATGTTTCTCTATGCAGAACATTCAATTGAAAAGGCGTAATACAATAAAAACTTAAGATGATTTGAATCTACTGTAGCTTGATGTTGTCATCAATGTGTGGCTTCTTTTGGTAGTTGGCACAGTTAGTTGATAAACAGAAGTTTAAAAAATATATGAGCTTGAAAACTAGACATCAAACCCTGCATTACAAAACATTAGATACATTTTACCATACCATATTCAGCTCTAAAATCGGTGTTGTTTAAGTGCGTGTTAATCGATTTCTGTCGTTGAACATGCTGTCTATTTCTATCTATCTATTTTTATAACATAACATAACATCACGCCTGCATTTCCCAAAGGAGTAGGCAGAGGTATAAAAAGATGTACACCCACAATTCACCGATGCCTTAATTCCCATGTAATAGATGTTGCCTATTGCCATCAACCGGCTACAATTCCAAATTCAGGGCTGTTACTGAGTTTTTTTTAAAGAAAATCTCAATAGCACTGCCTTACCTGGGAATCGAACCCAGCATGACGATGCTCAGCAGTCGCGCTCGGAGCACTAGACCAACGAGGCAGTACCTTCACATATTTTAAGTAACCATGAGTAAATGAGTACTTAATATATCCTCGCACGCAAAATGACGTATGACATGCAGAAAACGTTAAATTCTGAAAGCATTAACTTTTGGCAATCCCTTTAGTTTTCAAGTTTCAGTATTTTCTTTGAAAAATACACATTCATTTCATGTTAACTAAGAGTAGGTATCGTTAATTGCGATCAACGATATCAATCTTAATCTTAAGATCACCCAAATTTCTATACGATTAAAGTATAAGTTTTAAAGTCAAGGAGACATTTTAATATAACATAACATAGCACGTATTCTCCGAAGGGATAGGCAGAGGTGTAAACAATTGTCCAACCACATTTCACCAATGCTGTTTTAGAGATTTTATTAATTCTCTTTGTTTACAATACTATCTACCTACTCTCTACTGTCAGCCCAGCTGCGCGGGTTGATCAACTCCGACGTTGCGGCGCGAGCATGGTATGATATGTTTATGTAAATATTTGATTTTTAAATCATTATAAAATGTTGTGAGAACAATTTTCTTGTATGTTTATTCTTGATATAATTCCGCTTTATGCTAAGTATAGATTTCCTTCTACTTATTTGAATTAGATATTGGTAATAATTTTTCGAGTCAACTAGTCGTAGTTCGCATGACTTCATAGTGCCATATCTATATGTATAATATAGTTTTATAGGATACGACTTCAAATGAATCGAAAAACTTGCATCTCCTGGACACATATCTTCTAATTCCACTTTTATAAATTATTCATATAGTTGATGAACAACCTAGACTCAGATTTTAAATTTCCGGAATGCTCTTGTCGTGGCTTACACACCATCAAGAGCGTTTTTTAATTTATAATGGTTCTTTCTTGGGCTTCACTATTTTAAGCAAGTGTTAATTAATTCGAATGGTAACGACAAGTGTAGCGTGCCCATTTTAAGTTAAATAAATACTAAATTTGAAGAAAGTCTCTTAATCTTTCTTTAAGTAGATCTTATCCACCGAAATTTTATCCTTTGGACCAGCAAAATTCCCAATTTCCACAACTATTTACCGTGCATTGCCTATTAGACAATTGCCCCTATCTTTCTAGGCCTTGCTGCATCACCTTGCACCTTAATCCTTTACCCACGACAAGAGTAACTGTACTTTTTGGGATTGTCAAAGACACTTCCGTGATTACATGGACAGTGTAACAATTATGTTATGTTATATGAATAATGAACATCTGGCCATTGTTTTCAAACATGACTCAGGTGGAACAGGAAAATCTCCTTGTTGATGATTCTTGTTCAATGCCACAGAAGTACTACATAATATCTTTGGAAGTACCTCATTACTTCTTTACATGGTCCTTAGCGCTTAAAAATAATAATCTTAGTTCCTAGATATAAGCCCTGATTCTATAGCACAGAGACGAGAGTTAGCCGATATCAAATTTTTCAAACAATGTCAACGGTTATTTGCGAATGTGCCTAAAACACGTAGAAACACCTATAGATTCGTCTTTTCTTTCTGTTATTGACAAACAAATCTCTTAGGACCAAGTTACTTTTTCCAGGTCATCGGTCCTTTAACTGGTCCTAGCGTCATCTTTTTGTTTATTTGTTTTAAGTCACATTGACAATATACATCTTATTAAGGTTATATTATTTGAGTTTTACGAACTCGTTTGCTCTCTAGCAAAGTCCTATCAAAGATTATTGCTGGTATGAATACTTCGCAACAAACAACGCTTAAAACTATAGGTTTGTTTTTTCATGTTTGTGAGTGCTTTTGTGTGAACATGATTTAATGGGTAATAGACTCATTCATAGATGAGTAATAGGTTGAAGTAAAAACAAGCAGTATAATAACTATTACTCAATTAATTGTTACCGGGAAATACCTGAGACAAGTAGGTACTCTTTGTAAATGATGGTCCATTGTCCACCTGCGGCAAGCGCAGCCTAACGTCGATTGATCAATCTTACTCTATTGATTCTTGCGAAATACTCCTAACACAAGCAAACCCTTGCTTATGAGATTCCAAACCCTGTAATTCAGTCTCCATAATATCGTAAACATTTCGACTTTTTTTATGCTTAGCCACGAACCACTTTGTTTTTCGATTAAAAACAATTAAACCTATGTGTTGTGCAATATTTTTTTAATGGAGTGTAAATGCGTTTACGATGCTGTAATGCCTACTATCTACGGACCTCAAAAAATCGCATGAAACCTTATTACAAATTCAACAGACGCTACCATGTCGTCATGGTACTTACGTGATCTGTCAATAGGTTATGGAACAGTGTATGGTACCTAATGTATTCAGTAACGGCTGCGCGATGTGCTATTGTTGTTTTTATAATTATGTCTGCCTGTTACGCATCCGTGGTTTGTGTAATGTTTACCTTGTCCTATGGCTGTGTGGCCCTAGTGTACGTTTTGTCGACAGTTATGTCTGTACATCAGCTTTTTTTTATTTTAAACATGGCTATCTACCAACGACCTTTTCACCGTAAAGTACGGTTAAAACGAAACGTTGATTAAAGCGCTATCTGACTTGCTCGACTGCTTGAGTCGTCTTTTGATGTACATGTCTAGTGAGCGCTTCAATATCAATTGTTTCTTCATCAAAATTGGAGTGGAGCGCAGTGTCTTCCTTAAGTGTTAATCGTGAGTGGAGTGACACCCGTTACTCTATGAGTAGTGCAGTTCCTCAAGTGTGGTGTGCCAAATATCAGTATCGTAGTTTTTGATCATCACCAATGCATGATTGAGTGTAGCCATAACACGTTCGACCTATTCATTCGCTCAGCTGGCTCCTAGTGCTATGGCGTGAATATTTATTCTGAATTGTTCACAGAAATTATTGAAGTCACCCAGAAATTATTGAAGTCACCCAGAAATTCTCTTCTACCATCGACAATAATTTTTGCCAAGCCAATGTATTACCCTCTTTAAAGCAGTTAGAAGCTTACGAAAACCGTCCTTACTCCAACGCCATAAAGATGCTATCAATGTCAAATTGTTACCATAGATGGTTATGGTTGGGTAACCATCTATGGTATGGTATGGGTAACGTCCTGGTGGCCGAGTGGTTACGGACCCGCCTCTTGAGGCATAGGTTATGAGTTCAAATCTGGCACGTACCAATTACATGACAATTTGAATTTATTATGCACTTTCATAATTACAGACATCACAGACATCCGGTGAAGGAAAACATCGTGGGAATACCTAGACCTGCTAGTTGGAAATCGGTCTATCTCATACAGAGAAGGCACGAGCTGATCGTGAGGTCCTGGATTCGAATCCCGGGTCAGGCAAAGTATTATTGGGTTTTTCTGTTAGGAGATTATCAGTAAAAGTTCGAAGTAAGAAAATTAGCGGGGTGACACCCTTGAGCTTCGCAAAGCACGTACAACCGTCTTCAGTCCTACGCCTGATCTCTCTCCGGTCGTGTTGGATTCCATTCCATAGGTGCTATGAGAGTGAAAAAGGGGGTGCACCTGTGATTGTGCATAAGTGTACTTGTGCACTATAATATTTCCTAAGTACTTGGCTAATCGCCGTAGAGTTAAGCCACCGTGACTGGAAATTCGGTGGGCAGTGTAATAATAATGTAGGTACTTTTGGCTTCTACTGCAGCAGACAGCGACATGCTCCATGTTACTGGGGAGATTGTAACTCGGATTTGCAGCGAATGTTCAACTGCGACAAGCACAAAACTTCGATTGATGGATCTGTGCAGCGGTTACTAACTTAGCCACGAAGTCTCTTTAGCAAAATAACACCCACATTTATTTCAGGGTAAAATTGTTTTGCATCTTCTTAGCAAGTCGGTGGTAAAATAACTTAAGAGTTGAATATTACGCAACACATACTGCCGTTTCGGTAGTAGCAGACTATGCTACAGCTCATCATGGATAGGCAGTAGGTACCATCAGCAGTTGCGGTGAATGCAGTTGCGATCCTGGGACTTCAGTAAAGGTAAATGAAGGAACATGTGGAATTTTAGTCGGTAGTCCGGTACACCGTACGTGATAGATAAACTCTTTTAATAAATGAAGTAGAAAATCTTAAAAAGTTTGTGTTACTGACTGTACCTACAAGTACTTACATATTTTACTTGTCAATAGACTCATTTATGAAGTATGCATATCATCACGCCTGTTTTCCTCGAAAGGTTAGGCACAGTGGGTAGGTCCTATTTTACACCTACAGTTAACCTATAGACTTAATAACTTTCCCATATAAAAAGGTGCCTAGTCTATTTCCATCCACTGGGCACAGTTGTAAACTACACTCTGAGAATTTATAAATAACTCATTGCTTTGCATAAGTCGGGAATAGAATTAAAAACCTTAATCTCAGTACCTGCATCAGTCAAGTTGTTTGTTGTTTATGAACCAAAAGACTGTTGAAAATGTACCTACGCTGTGTGATGACGCAATAGATGTGAACAATGATTAATTTTACCTTATTTGGACTTGTTGAAGGACTTGTCAATGTCGCTGTTCTGGCCTTTAATGAGGTCATGAGTGTAAATATTATGCCAGAGAGATTAATTCAGTTATCAATGATTTTTTAAGTATCTCTTTGATCTAGTGGTCTAGCGCGGCTGCTGACCGTGAGGCCTTGGGTTCGATTCCCGGCTCGAGCAAGTGAAATTATTAATGTTCACTGCAACCCCGGCCTGGGTCGATTGACCTACAAACCTGGACATCCAACTGATTTTTTTCTATTAGACTGAAAACCAGACCGAAATGAGGACCTATACAATTAATACATAATAATAACAACATCGAATTAATTAGTAAACATAGCATTGCATCACGCCTGTATTCTCCGAGGGGGTAGGCAGAGGTGTACCTACACAGTTGTGCATCGATATTTGCCACCAATGCCTTTTTAAAGCTCCGTTTTTTTTAAAGGGCTTGTTTCTTAACCCAGAGCTGCTAATGAGAATTCCTAACAGAACAGGTACTACTCGAGAATCGAACCTGGGACGTCACGCTAAGCTGCTGTACTTGCGACCACTAGACCAAAGACGCAGACTTCTCGGTCACAGATTATTTAATTACTAACTCGGTCAACCCATCGAAGTAGTGGCTTACATTTCAAACTAATATCTATATAATAGGTTTTCTATGAATTCATTATTATTGACGTGACAATAGGAAACTGTAAGAAGGATATTCATGAGATTTTAGGTTGAAACGGGTGACTAACGTAAATATGACTTAATTAATTCTATTTACACATTACAAACTGATTCATTTTAATAGTTTTACAAAATAATAGTAATTAAAATTGATTACGTTAATTGGTAACTAGTGACGCAAACGGACTGATTGGCTTAGTGGTCACACAAGCACGGCTAATGAGCGTTAACGATCTCCGGACGCCGTGAGCCTACGGGTGACGGACTTGGGTAGATTTTCGCCCGACCAGCAACAGGCCCGAGACGGCAGCGCGCCATGCCTTTCTATACGCAACTTTCTGGAGCACGGATGTTATGGAGCTCCGTAACCTGGACTTTAAAAGAGACCTTGATCTTTGAGTTTGTTTCGGCGTTTCTTCTCAGAGGTAGTCAGATAGGAAACGTCGACGCCATCTAGATTATAGTGACATGTAAAAGAGTTTTTAAAAGACCTACTTACAGAATAAACAATTTCATTTCATTCCATTTAATTTCATTTTAACCTTAACTGAAACTATCAGATATCCCTTTACAATCGCTTCATGGGATATCCGAAATAAAAATCTATCTGAAATTGTAACCGAATCCGATAAAAAAGTTTCAAATAATTTCGCATAGCGGCGGAGTCTAAATGAGACACGTATGACTGAGATATAGTTTTTTCCTGTTATTGGAGTACGGAATGATAACTTAGAAATAAAGCCAAATCATTACCTATTTGTATTTATCTTTTTACAATTCGTTAAAAATCTAATATCCGTAACTGAAACTATTCGAAACTATCGGATGATCCGAAATAATTTCATGGCCGTAACCGTATCTGAAACCGGTATAATATTATTCATACATCCGTTTACATATCCAGACCTGAAATGTAATCCGTAACATCTCTGGAAGTATCTGTACAAGACATCTGCGGCCGGCCTACATTAGTGACGGGATCTTTTGGTACCAAAGACGATAAAACCAGTAACCAGCGAGCATCTAACCCATTCGACGGACCATAACATAAGACCCCAGTCTTTACTGGGGAAAAGGAGGAACGTGTGGTTTCTAGTCTGTAGGAGTCCAGCACAGCGTCCACGATGGACTTTCCATACAAGAAAAAAAACCGCTGCTGAGCGTAAGGTCCCGGGGGTTCAAATCCAGGTTTGGGTAAAATTCTTTACAAAAAATCCAATAACACTCACTAATTGGTCGGAAATTGGAATTGTAGCCGGTTGATAGTAATAGGCTCACCACCTATATACAGGACCTAATAAGAAATTTGGTAAAATGTGGGTGTACAATTGTCTATTTACATCTCTGCCTACCCCCTCGGGGCATACAGGCGTGATGCTATGTTATGTGATTAGCCGATATTGACTGCGTTACACGTGCACTATTATGTACTAAAAGGGATAATAAAACCCATCCTCATTATTGAGCAAAAAAGGACTTAACTGAATACTGATAGTGTCGCAATATAATAACTTTTATTGTAAGCAAGGCTCTTTTGAAGATTTATATGTGACCCACAAATTATTTATGGTTCTGTTATTCGTTTTTTCCATTCCCAGACAACGTGACGTCATCAGCCACAGACGCGAACTTTGGCCTCTACACTAACTAGGGTTAAAATAACATCCCACTTAATTAATTAAATAGCTTTTTTCATATTTTTATTCGTAAATTATTTGTAACTTTATTTTAGTGGTTAAGTGGCTTATAAACCATACTGACAAAAATCAATAGTGATTGATTGGCTAACGGGGGTTACCCTTGAAGTTAATTCCAATTCCAATATTAAATCAGTGTCACAAAACAAATTTTAATGTTAAAATAAATTTACCTACATCATAGTAATCTTAATTTTAAAGCATTTCGATTTATTAATATCCCGAATATTTAATTATTTTTAAGAAATTTTTTAAACCTTGCTTTAAAAAAAAAAAAAAAAAATAAGTAGGTAGCAGTAAGTAGCTTACTCTTGAAAATAAAACCGCTCGATAGACGTTGGAAATTTATGTCAGTTCATACTTTTGAATGCAAAAATTTACATTTTACATAGCTTGCCTGTATTTTTTTAAATTATCTAAAAATCCATGTGGGTGCTATCGATATGAAAATAATAATAATTGAGTTCTCATATCGAGCCAGACCGAGAAGCACTGGGCCCTAAAAAAATATTGAGACTTTATGTTGATGTAAAGAAGTAGGTAGTAAGTTGCGTTAGTTGCGGAATTGATAATTGATTTTGTTCTTGAGTGCGGTCACACATTTAACAACTATTTTACAAAATTTATACATAATACAGTACTGTATTCATTTTCCGAACACAATAGCCGGATTGTACAATTAACATACATCACATAAAGTTACAATATTAAGCATGCGTTAATGCTTATTCAAAGACATATCTTGAAATACATCACAGAGCTGTAAATGATATTTATTTCTGTAAATACATCTGTTATAGACACTTTTAAAAGTCAAACATTCTTTTTTAAGTTAGATGGTGTCGGCATTTTCTATCCGACTAGCTCTGAGAAGAAATGCCGAAACAAACTCGGAGGTCAACGACTCTTTTAAAGTCCAGACATCATTTTATTCAATATATGAGTGTAACTATGTAGGGATAGTATATAGGTCTGTGATGGCCTTTTGAAGAACGAGCTATAGCTATTTTGAGCTGACCTGCCCTAACCGACAGCACGTATGCATTAGTCATCGTGTAGCTCAACCGTAATTTAGGGAGCTCTTGTCGTTTCTCTGTCACGCGTTTCTATGATGAAGCATCTCGATAGACAGACGAACAACAAGGTGATCTTATAGGGGTTCCTTTTGAAGAACCGAAACCTAAGAGTATTAATTGATTTAAGACGCTACTGTGAATAATATGTATTGTACCATTTACAGAATAAAGATTACCTACTAAAGCTAACAATAAAAACGTAAAGAGAGCATCGAAAAATTCGCCCGAATGGCTGTCAACTGGGAGCGTACCCAAAAGGCTGGCAGCATTGCCACGTTGAATGGCAAAACTAATTCTTTGCGAAATGGAGATGAGCCCTTGGGTCACGTGAATTCTTTATAGAGCCTCGCGATCTCTTTATAGAGAATGCGAGCGCTCGGTCCCCACCACACGAGTGTTTCATTTTAAAAGTAAAATAACTAATAAAATAAATATTGAGAGTATTAGTAATTTTTTTATAATTATTTTTTATTTATTTATTTATTATTATTACAGAATAGTGCTTAACCTTAGTATAATATATAGGTCCACAAAACTGTTTTTGGTGAAATTGTTCTAAAAAAAAGAGTTTCATTTACAGGATTCTAATTACTAAGGTAAGGCAGGACTGACAGTTTAGGAATGTATGACAGTTGGTCTGGGAAGTCAAAGGTCGCAGAATCGAACATAAAGGACGCAGTCAGGCGCTACTGATTACTATTATACTTTACTTATCACTTGCTCAAAACGGTGAAGGAAAACATTTTGACAAAACTAGCAACATACCTGACAGATGTTCTCGATGAAGTGTAAAACCATGTCAGGGGCCTTCCATATAAACTCTGACACTAAGTTGTGCGTCAACTATACATTAAGATGAAAAGGGGCGGGTCTCTTATGAAAGAGGGAAGTGACGTTAGACGTATTTGGGAGAATTTTCATGTTTTAAAATAAATGGACGCATGCAGAATTAGCAAATCGCGGTGAACTGTCCTGACCCGCCAAAGAATCGATGGCCGTTGGAGCTTGGGCTCGGTTTGGGTAATTAAACGTCACGTCATGTGTCAGGATGTGTTCAGGCAAGCCCAGCTTTGTGACATCCTGGTCGGAATTGGTCAGATTCTTTTTCAGGTTTGTACTTAATTTTAAACCATCAGATTTTAGTACCTATATGTTCTGTTGTATCCCTAATTTAGGTAACGTATACCTAAGTTTTAATGTATAACTTCTTGCTTAAAATAAACAGACTTAATATTTTTAATTATTATCAATGTCATACAAAAATTGATTAGTTAACTTATAATAAATATAAATAAATAAATATTGCTGAACAAAGCAGTTAAAAGTCAAAGTCCTTTATTTGCCAGAATGTAGGTATACATTATATGGCCCATTTACATTTTATATTTAAGATCAAAATAAAAGAATATAAAAATATTCTAAACATGTTTTTTTTTTTCAAAAGTGTATCGGGGTTTCAACACAAAAGTAACTTGAACTTGTAGATATTATAGAAGACTGGAGACGACAATTTACCTTGTACCCAATCGTCGAATTATGGCAAGAATCTATAAAGGTACTCGTGCACAGCAGTTGTTAAAAAAATATAGTACAAGAAAGCTAGCTTAATTAAGGATATTAGTTGATTGGTCACCGTAGGAATAAACTGCTCTCGTAACTGTCGTCACAAAAGGACAGTAATGGTTGAATTTTACCAAATCGAGTTACAAGAATTGTGTTCAACTAACCAAGTAGAACCTCAGTTTAGAATTGGCCTGCCGTCATTGTAACCCAGTAACTGCTGCGTATTTTAATTATTTAAATAGTAAAACAAAGAAAACGGAATAGGTTTCAACCATTGGTTTGAACAATGGGTGTTTATTATAAGAATGCTAGCATTCATTAAATACGATATTTTGTTATGGCTACCGTATACTTACAATACTCTGATTCACTGTTGACAGCATTATGTTTTGTTATATAACCAATATGTTATGTAATTTGATCTAAGTATTTCAAGCTTCCTATTAACGTTTTATGACTACTACGACTACGACTAAGCATTGTCCTCCTAAAAACATTGATCAAAATATACATAATAATTATATCTACATAAGTATTAACTGCAAAGTGAGTCTTATTGGTTCAGTATCCTATAAAGCGACTGAATAGATGGCAATGACGTCACCAAAAGACGTTTAAAATGTGGAAGAAAAATTTGTAGTAGTGAGCGGGTATCGAGATGGCTTAGCGGTCAGAGCACCTCGAGTATTTATCCGGGAGGCGCGGGTTCGAATCGTGCTCTCAACCATATTTTCGTTTTTTTATTTTTTTTATTTAGAGTTCTCTATGCGTGCGTTAATGCTTTTCGCAGATATATCTGTAATTACAACGTTTACTACAATATCGGATAGCTTAAGGGCAGGTCAGGAGTATCTTACACCGACCAGCATGCATAGAGAGGTATGAATGTAATGTACATAGATGAAGCGAAAGACGTGTCAGAATCGCAGCAAGTTCGTGGTCGCAGGAGGCAATAATTATTTTCTAAGTTTATTCAAGACCAAAACTCCTCAGATAGCAGATTATCATCAGAGACTTTTATAACTGGCATCCATATTTATAAAGTGATTCTGAATTTGTTAAGAACGATTAGACCGCGCGCGGGACTCGAACCCGTGACCAAATGCCAAAACGACTCTCTCGCTCGTTGTGCCGAATTTATCTACCACAGTACCACATCTACGACTTGAGGTGACGTCAACGAAGGTTTATGAGTTACTTACAAAGTCTCTGAGACTTGAATGACACAAACAATTATTTGGTTTTGTCCAAATATTTGTTTGTGTCAGTCTGAATTGCTGGGAAGTTTGGGGGCTGTCTTAATGTTTGACGTTCAAAAAGGGCAATTTTTTAGCCTAATTTGAATAAAGAAATTTTGATTTTGAATTAACGATAAAATTAACTTTATTAAAAGGGTTTCTCAATTTCACAATCTACCTATGTAATTGCATAAACTTTAACCCGTTCACTGTCTAATGAGTCCATGTGATATACCCTTTGATTATATACGTGAATATAGTCAAAGGATATACTTATATCAATTGTTTGACTGCCTCGTTAGTTTAGTGTTCCCAAGCGCGACTGTTAAGCATGAGGTCACGGGTTCGATTACCGGGTCGAGCAAAGCGTTATTAAATTTCTTTCTGTTTATAAAATTTCATTAGCAGCCCGGAGTTTAGAATTGTGCTCTGTAGATGGCAATAAACTCACCACCATAGGACTTAATCACGACATTGGAGACATGTCAGCGTACAATAATTGTGTACGATTCTGCCTACCCTTCGGAGAATAAAATATCAAAATTCTCATATGCTCTTCGGGAAATCAAAGAAACAACTGATTTACAAACTGCACTCACAGCATAGTATGCTTATGCCTTTGCATGGCTTAACTACGGTGTCACACTATGTGGAAACAGCACTGATGCTCCGGCACTATTCGTTCTACAAAAAAAGCTTATAAGAATATTAACAAACATAGAAGACACAGAGAGCTGCAAACCCCACTTTAAAAAACTAAAATTTCTAACCTACCCTGTTTATATATTCTAGAACATGTAAATTTTGTCAGAAAACACAAAGAATTCTATACAAAAGAGAAGATATAAATATTAAATACACTTTAAGACACAAAAATAGATTAAACTTACCAAATTTGAAAATAAAGATGCACTCCGTACATCCAGTCCGTACGTCATGTCAATAAAAATCTATAATAAACTACCGGAAATTATTAAAATTGTAGACAAGAATAAACTCTTTATAAATAAATAAAAAAAAATATAGAAAAATGTTATTACCTAAAAATGAATATATAAACGATATTTTTTTAATACATGAATAAGCATATTCTTATAATGAAAACACGGAATATCTATAATCACAATCATATACAATATTACAGTAGATACTATTAACATGGCACCAATTATAATATAATAAAATTACATTGTTAAGTACGTATACCTTCTTACTATTCTGTTCAGTTCTTGCTCCTCCTCTCTCCTACTTTGCCGTACCCGACATGGTCCACAATTGTTACCTACATTATATTTTAAGACCTTTATACATTGTGGAGAGCAATAAAGTATTGAGTATTGAGTATTGAGAATACAGGCGTGAAGTTATGTTTTAAGTTTACATCAATTTTCTTTTTAATCATCACTATACTTGCGTAAAAGATATTCAACTGTCCACCTCATTCGGCTAAAATACAATAGTCATCCACACTTCATGGACAGGAAGGGAGGCGCCTTGGATCCTATCTAAGTAGGCCAATGGCTTGTTTATTAAATCGCGCCCCTGTTTGACCCTGTTCCTAACAACAGTCACGACAGGTCAGTACTCAGGGAAACTTTAAGTGTCGGTTTTCTCAAGATTAGGGAATAATTTGCCCTCCATTGGTTGTTTTTTTACAATTTTATACGCTAAACTCTCTCTTATTGTAGGTTTCATAAAACATTGATTTAGAACAAAATAATTTACCGGACGTATTAATAATATTTAAAAAAAAAATATGGCACCCTACTCAGGAGTAATCCTGATTTTATTCACGAGTTTATTGTCTCTTTGGTCTCAATACTCAAAGTCAAAGTCAAAGTCAAAGCATTTATTTCAATTAGACCGTTTACAGGCACTTTTGAATTGTCAAAAAAGTAAACTAGTTGCGACGTTCCAAAGTGTAGATTCCTGCGGGCAAGAAACTCCACGGTTACTCTTTTTCATCAAACAATTACAATGTTTTGGTTACATTGTATTTATAATATAGAAATCATATGTGAGAACAATGTAATATGAAGTCTATAGAGTCTAGTTACAATTCAAAACTTTGCCATGACAGTTTAGAGATGACCAGCCCCAACCAACGGCGCCCGTTCACGAACATGACGCCAGCGCAATGCAAGTACTCAAGACTCAATTCGTTTATTGCACACCCATATGTTTAATACAGATGTTATTTATTGATAATATAGTAACAATATGGACCCTGTCGGGTACAGCAACGTAGAAAGAAGGTCTGTACCAAGCGCAACTGCTGAGCATGAGGTCTTGGGTTCGATTCCCAGGTCGGGCAATACTATTGATTTTTTCTGCCAACCAACTTATGAATAAAAAATGCCTTGAACGTGAATCTGTGAATTACCTTAAAAGCAACTTAGAAAGTAGAGATGACACCGATGACGTGTTATTGTTACAAATAAGGCTATGAAGTTATGCAAGATTTACTAGAAATATTAACCTCTTACGCATTATAAAAACTCATTCACATGAATGATGATGTAATCCAAGCCGATTCGACTACGGCGACATTGTTATTGCAAACCGAAGGATATTTTTGTTGACTTTAAAGTTATAACTTACAGTTCTTTCTTTATTCTCATGAATTTATCGCGAAGAATGTGGGTCACACCGGCAACTAAGTTCCATCTACCACAAAGAACACAGAACCCGCTACCAAGACATAACTGTCAAACTTTTGTCATTCCTTACCAGCATTTTATCTTTTTAGTTTCACCAAAACATTCGCATTATGGCTATTAGTTGTTATCACAAACATATCGGGACACGATGCAGGGTATTCAGTATTTTACGGTTAATATCATTATTCTCTTTTTTACACGAGTGCCCAAACAAAGAAGTATCATGTTACATACATGTACTATATATGTATGTTTGTGATTTTCTTTATTCCACTATAACTTCTAAACGCCTAAACGAATTTAGATGTTTGGGGTATCGTTAGAATCCTTACATTGTGCCGGATAACATCGGCTAAAAATAGTAATATAGTGGATATGGTACAAAAAAGGTGTGATATAAAAATATATACACACGTGGAAGGCGTGCCTATATAATTAATGTTATCTTTTGTGTGGTTGAGGCAAAGATAAATAAATATTTTTAATAAGTGCTTTGGACCACTGAGCAAAGGCCTCCCCCAACGATTACCATGCCTTTCTGTCTAGTGTTATTGTGTATCAGTTTTAATCAAACGTAAACTCAAACTGTACGCATTAGCAAAATATATAAAGCTACATACTAGTAAAAATGATCCAACAGATTCTTGTGTCAGCAACCCGAACCCCAGAGCCAGTCTTAGTTATTTTGTACGAAGTTGCGCGATTTCTTCCCATTCTAGATGTCATATAGACTGACTTAAATAAAAAAAGAACACAAGGACACTAAACTTATGAGCAACCCACTTTTCTTAAAATGGTCTTCTTATCGTATGGTTGATAAAAAACCTAGTGTCAGAGTTTAAACCGCCCGAAGGCCTCTGACATGGCTTTACACACCATCGAGAACATCTCTTTGGTGTGCTGGTTTCCTAACAATGTTTTTCTTCACCGTTATAAGCAAGTGATAATTAATTTATATACGCACATGACTCGAAAAGACATTGGTGCGTGCCTTGGAATCGACCTTGTGACCTTTGACTTACCAGTTCAACGGTCATACCACTAGGCTATCACTGCTCCTTAAATTGGTAATGTAGTTAGAAACGGTTGAAACCGAATTAAGACTACATTTTGGCTGATTGTCATCTGAATACGTTCTGCATTAAGTTGGCTTACGTTTAGCCAAAATGTTTTGTGAATAGAAATAGTCCTATTAAAACACATCTAGTTGCTGAAAAGTGATTGGATTTTGGTCTTGAAATTCTAATCATTCACCATTTACAATTTACCATTCGATAAAATACCGCTACTAACCTCCCTTTGCAAACCCAAATTAGTCAACAATCATTACGGTTAAGCACCGTTTAAGGACCTCTGGTTGGGTTTCATCAACATCAACCGTTTCATCTGAACATTTCCGTCTTTCAGTATATCCATAAGGAGTCTAGTCAAAAAAGTGCAACCTAACTACGACGGGGCAGTTTGATGCCTCCTCATAAAAAATATAAAGTTCGCAACACAGTTCAAATAAATCTTTGAAAAGCATTAACGCATGCTTAGCAAACTCTAAAGTTATTATATTAAATGGAAAAAGAATACGCTCTCGAACAGGATTCGAACCTGTGCCTGCTAAATAAATACTCCAGGCGCTCTGACCACTAAGCCATCTCGACCTCTGCTCACCACCGCGAATTCTTCTTCCATATTTTAACACGTCTTATGGCGACGTCATTGCTATCAATTCAGGCCGTATACAAGTGACCGAACCGACACGACTAACTTTGCAGTTAATACAATGTCGTAAAGAATGCAATTACCTTAACAATTCATCATCATCAATCAATTATCCGGGAGGCGCAGGTTCGAATCCTGTTCGAGACCGTATTCTTTTTCCATTTAATATAATAACTTTACGCAACACAGTACCTACGAGAGCGTCTCCTGTGATAAACAATAAATAATAAATGATTTTATTTCTCTAAATACACATTTGAATACACTTTTACAAGTCAGCTTTATAAAATAGATTGCGCGGACACGGAACGCGGCTGAGGGCGTTGCTGGGGGGTAGTGAAATCTTGGTGGTTTAATTAATTTGTGGCAAATTTATTGCTTAAGGCTCGTCGCGAGCCGGCTCTAGCAATAGCCGCGAATGTCATGAAAATAATCGTCCGTGTTTCGACCTAATTATTCCTTTATTGAGTCAACTGAGAGATATACGTGCAGTTTGATCCACTCCATCTTAGGTAACATTTTTTCGAGGGCATTCTAAAGGCGTCTGGTCTTTTTGGGATTAAACCGGGGATATTGGGATTTTTAACTCATTAAACCCACTCTGGTGGTCACCCTCAGCACTTGAAGCTCCCGAGTCCAAGAGACCAGCTCCGGTACCCTCCTGTGCCACGTCTGTTAGGACACACCTACCACACGAAGAATGAAAAATAAACGAAATAAAAATCGATTCTTGTTTTATTTATTTTTATATAAAACAACTTATAAATCGTGGATTCTGGAATTATACTGATGCCTTACGGCGTATAGAATATTTGATTAGTTCCAAATATTTGTATTACCTACAAATATTTTTAACTGATATTATTTTGCTTACTTAAAAGCGAGAGCAGGTACCATCGCACCAGACAATTATTTTTGTAGCTAAAAACAAAATTATACAAATGATAGAAAACTCTACTGTTATGGTAACTAAATGATGCTATAAAACCTTATGAATCGGAGGTAATCGGAAATAACATGGTACATTGGTACAGTAACATAGCGTACAATTTGTAATGAGTTAGGTAGTCCTTTTTTGTCTCCGTCGGTCCTGCGCCTGATCTCGCTTCGGTCGTGACGGATTGCCATCCATCAGACTTTGAGAGTGAAGGAAGAGGGAGTGCGCCTGTGTTTGCGCATACACTTGTGCACTATAATATCTCCTGCGTACTTTGCTAATCTCCGTAGAGATAGGCCGCCGTGACCGAAATACGGTCGGGAGGAGTATTAGGTATGTATTCATCTTGGCCTTAGTTACTGTGTTTATTTGCATTCATATAAAAACTTTCCTTTGTTGCCAACGAATTATTTGACGTTGAATATTCCTGGAATAAAGTTTCTGACAGACAGACGCAAACCATTTCTATAGTTGGCTTTCTTCCGTTGTTTAGTAAGCTTCCGTTAAGACCGCTTATATATACTGGTCACAAGTACTATATCAGTCTGTGATGAGGTCATCCGGCGATGACCATTGGCATGACCAGCATACTAACTATTTAATTATGTTTAAAAGATCAGGTGAGTTCCAATTGTCAGTGCCATTGTAAATACCTACGTATATAACGGCGCCATATGAAGAATTTCAATGCTCATGAAGAGAAAGTAATTAAATAATATAATTAGGTTTTTTACATATATGTGTGTATATTTTACGTATTCTGTTTCTGATGTACAATAAGTGGATTTATGTTATATTAAGTTATATACCTATACGATATAATTATGTGTGTGTCAAACGCATGGTACGGTGTGAAATGTTGTTTTTTTTATTCATTTAATATATTTCTTAAGCATATTATATAAAAATAGTAGCCAGCTAAAAGGGTGCCTTCGATTGTTTTTTGGAGATTTTGGCCTGAGAATCGAATTGAACGGTGCTTGCGATCACTAGAGATAGCCACCCCTGCAAGTCTACGCTCCTTTATCATAATCCCCCTTCTGTTATCATATCATTTATGATTAAACATCATTAATATGATAATGACTGTCCAAAATACGTTAGGTGGTCATTTTTACGACCCCACAATGTGACACACCTTTTTTATCGCGTTGCAAAATATCATCAAACACTTGATAAATAACACAAGAATTACACTAATTATTACAGGCTATTAAGGATCGCACAAATTAACCTAGGCAAATACCTAAGTATGCGCTGGGGAAAAACATTCAAGGCTTAGTAGCTGTTCAAGCCATTGCCGACCTTGTCACAATATATTAAGATTTAAAATAGTTTCCTTCCTCGTGCCACATGAGTCATTACCACTTTCTAATATGTGGGAACAGTCATATTGTAAGGCACAATGCACACTGGCGGTTTGAAAGGTTAAGATGTTTAACAGAGATGAAACCATTCTTTATCATATGAAAAGATTTTCGTAAGTTAAATGTAGTAAATCGTTTATATCTTTATTTATTTTTCGTTTCTTATACCGTATTTTATTTCTTAGAAGGTAACCATTGATGATTTTCTCATTTCTTACATTTTCATTACTCAGTTCAATCTTCAATCTTATATTATAGACAGACAGCAAACAGAGTTATTTTCTCATTTATAATGTGTTTGTCACGTTTTCACGCCTAAACCGCTGCACCAATTCGGTTTCGGTTTAAGGAAGACTTTATTTCTCATAAAGAATTGCATACATAATTCACTTACTGAGAAACAATGTTTAACACTAAAACTAATATTTAGAGCGCACAAAATACGTACGTAAATAAAAAACAAAATAAAATAACAAAAATGTGGGTAAACAAATAATATAAACGTTACGAAATTTGATCGTACGCTAACCAAACCGAACATGGATGCACGAAATAATTTTACTAGATGTGGCATTGATGGCATAGTCTGTTATCAACAACTTTTTTATAAAGTTATGATTTTATTATTATAAGAATATTTAAATTTTCGTATATACGTGAATTTGAATCTATTTTGTAATAGAAATGCATAGATTGGACCTTGGAGAAGGACATAGGCGCGCATGCGAAGTCGCGGGCACCATCTTGTAAGTAATAACTTAAGTTTTTTTTTATTAGTACCTTAAAATAATATCTACTTATTGATACCTACCTACCTTTTTTGTAGTAAGCGAATTAATTAGTAGGTAGGTTCGGAAATGTGCTTCATGTAGGCCTCTATTGTCATGTAATCAATCAATGGATTAGTCGTCTTCGGTTGTAATTTGGGTGGAATAAGTACCCATTAATTCCATGGTTGACGTTCTCATTAAGGTAAATATGTATAGGTCTAGGTGTGTTTGTGGCCATGGTTTATGACTTGTACATTGTAATAAAGTAATCGTCGATGTAATTATACTTCATAACAATAAAAATCTATTGTAGCTAGCGAGTCAATAGATCAAAAGATCAAAGAAATGATTACCTAATTTGTTGATATTTTTAATGTAGAGTAACAATGCAATAATAAATAAATAAACTGTTGAATGTGAGAAAAATATGTCAAAGTAAATAATTAAGTGCCTCAGTATAATAACTAATGTAATGACTTCAAAGACAGTTTGAGAGATTTCAACATTTTGTTGAAGGAGGTCCTTCAACTTCAATAATCATTCAAAATTAATTGTGTGACACATTGTATTGCACTGATAAGAATCTTAACACCGGCTATCTTTATCTGCATAATTACTAGGATATGCTTAGTCATAGTTGTGAACATAGATAAAAAATTTATGTAGGTATGTGTGGAAAATCCGTCACAGACCCTGTGCTGGCCTCCTACCAACTAAAATTCACGGGGCCCTGCACAAACCTTTACCTTGGATCTTGTCAATTGTGCCGGCCGGCCACAGCGGGGAAGATAAGTATTATAGATATACAGAGTAGCTCCAAAAAGTATAATTTTGCTGATACTCAGGCGAATTTTTTAAATGGGCAAATCCGAAACTATAAAGTAAGTATAGCGAAATAGTATATTATGATACAAGTGCTCTAAGTTGGTCATTACTGTCGAAGTGGAATTGCGAACCGCAAGGTCTTACAGTACAAGTAAAGGGAAAATTCCGAAAAATAAAAAAGTTGATAATTAAGGTTAATTTTGGTACTTACAAGTGTTTTTGCGATAATCTAAATTTGCTCATATCTTCTAATCGAGCGATTTTTATACACTTTTGAGGTATCGATTTCCATATGCTATCCGGAACCATTTTTAACCTCTGAATAAAAGAAAATAATTGTCATGTTGTGTACCTACCTGCATTCCTTGAGGACCTCGAAGCTAAATATTCTTATGATAGTAGGTTAAGTTAGTAGTAGTGGGGCCACATCTGTTGTGCAACTCGTGGCCTTCGAAGGTTCAACCACCCGATCCAGTCCTTAACTGTTGTGCTTTTGCAACTTGTATTAAGTAAAAGTCTCAATACCTAACTTTACCATTAGTAAGTGTTTTATCATAACATTTAGTGTCACCCCTACATTAACCCATTGAGGGGGACTAGACGCCTAAGAATAGACGTCATATCATTTTTTTTATGCATTAGGTATATCTGGTGTACAGACCCTCAGTGGGTTAAGGAATAGAGGAAAGACTATATAATTAAGTTGCTGCATTTAGTCAACAATCAACCTAAAGGCCATCTCAAGCCTATTTCCCTATTCCTGTTAACCACTCGACTTGGTCCTCAGAGTGTATCATTCAAAACGCTTATGGTATCTACTTAAAAAGCTAAGATAAAAATGTCTCACTTCGAAACACCATGGCTGCTCAACAACCTAATGCTGATTTTTCGTTGCAGTGCTAAACATAACATTTGTTAATTATTGTGTATCTAGTTTGTTTGAAGTTACAATATTAAATGGAAAAAGAATACGGTCGCGAACAGGATTCGAACCTGCGCCTCCCGGATAGATACTCCAGGCGCTCTGACCAACTAAGCCATCTCGACCTCTCTCTAGTTCTCATCTCTCTCTAGTTGGTCAGAGCGCCTGGAGTATCTATCCGGGAGGCGCAGGTTCGAATCCTGTTCGCGACGGTATTCTTTTTCCATTTAATATTGTAACTTTAGAGTTCGCTAAGCATGCGTTAATGCTTTTTCAAAGACATATCTTGAATTAGTTTGTTTGACTTGTGTACCTACTTATTTTTGTGTGTTTTGATAGTATTTAATATTTCATCATAAATTATCTAATAAAAATAAAATAAAAAATAAATGTTTTCTAAAATGGTTTAGATACTAGGTAGGTATACTTGTTGGGCATTTGTAATTGCAGTAAGTAACAATTTATTATTAAATATCTTATGTAACATAACAATTAATCTAGTAATAATAATAATACTTACTTAGTAAACATTCCTATTTCTTACACTTCACGCACACTCGCCGCAGCCGCGCAAAATAATCTTTTCGGCAACTACCCTCTAACACTATTGTAAATTTAATATTATGCACACTACGCTGGTCTGTTGGTTTTAAGTTTAGTACTAAGTTATAAACATTGTATTTTCTCTGTAAGTGATTTGTTAATCTTTTGAGAATATAAATATCTTTAACCAGAATACGCAAGTACTAGGCAAGATTTATTTCTACTGTCGTGTCGTCCATTATATTCGAGTAACGCCATCTAGTTTACAGACATCTACAACAACTCCGAGGTACTGTAATCGTATTCAGTACCACAAATTGCCACCAGAGGCTCTGAAGTCTACAGGAAATTGCGATATTATACTAACAGATGGCATTACTATAAGAAAACAGAAAAATACAAAATTTTCAGTTTTGTGTATAAGCAGACAACTAGGTAAAAAGAGGAAATAAATAAATAATCAGTTGCCAACTAAAAACGAATGTCCCAGAATACATTAACAAGTAGTGGCAATAATCCAAAGGTTAAGGTCTGGTACCGACCATTGTTTTACGGCAAACGACTCCAAGTCAACCTCAGATAGAAGGTAGTCATATCAGAGGCTTTCGGGTGGTTTAAACTCTAACCTACCTAGAGGTATTAATACGTTAAAATATAAAACAAATTAATCAGTTCAAACGTTACGCGCGAACCGCAATTGTTTGAATAGTAGTGCCGGTACCAGTGGCACCACAGAGAACCAGTGGTGGCGTAGCATGGTTTGGCACCTGGGGCCGTTTTATTAAGCACCTCCAAAATAAAACAATAAATATTATTATGCGACTAATTTAGAAAGTTCATGACTTAAATTGTACATTTGTCTAAGCGGAAGCCTTTTGAAACTATCCGGATAACACTACCCTACTATTGTTCTAAGCTATAGGACCATGGCTAGTGGCTACTAAGCTGCGCAAGTGAGTTGTCACTACGTTGTCACCCGTTGCTGGTTGGTACCCGGGGCAGTCCTCCCACACCGTCCCCCGTTTACGCCGCCACTGCCGAGAATAAAGCTAGGTACTCCCTTTAAAATCCACTATGTCTTCTATTTACCGCCTTATACCTCCTTATTTTGTTTTTGTATATAATTCTTTATTTACAGTCAACCGCACGCCGGTGGTAACACTACCAAAACCGTTCTTACTACGCTTCGACTTAAAGGTGCTGTCAATGTCAAATTGTTGTACTGACAGTACATGCATATACGTACTTATGTAGGTAGATATTAAAAGCACCTACTTATGTAAGCACTTTTTTTATTTGAGTGGTCTAAGTATATTCAACAGTCCATTGCTGGTCATGAGCCTACCCAATTTCCCTCCACAGAGCATTGCTCCTCGGCTACTCTCATCTAGCCCCAGCCAAGAGCCCGCCATCTTGCACAAAAGCTCACGCCACTCAGTTACATAACTTTCTCAGTATTTTAATATAGCAAGGGTAAGTTATATGTACTTACTTGGAAAATGTCAGTGTGTGTCGTAAACTTAAACACTTAAGTTCAAAACATTTCAATGTAACAAGTAGTCTAAGTAAATGTCACAATTTCATTTAGAGTGACCATGTATATTTGTCATTCATGAACCTACATTTCTGTATTTTTACACGACTGCCCATAAAAAAGGAGTGTTATATTTATAGGGTTCATGTATGTATGTATGTATGTACATATGTATGTTTGTGACTTTCATTATTCCACCATAACTTCTTAATGCCTGAACCAATTTCGATGTATGGGGTATCGTTAGCAACCTGCAAAAAAATTGTTAAGTTAATTTCATCTTGTTTTATTTGTGTAATAATTTTAACATGGCATCACGACGGTATACCCTGAAAGTATAGGCAGAGTTGCATAAACCTGTACACCCATACTAATTAAGTCCCATGAATAGATGGTGAGCCCATTGCCATCTATATGGAACAATTCCAAAATCACAGCAGCTACTGACATTTTCTAACAGAAAACCAAACAACAATTTTCCCGCCTCGATAATCTAACCCAGGACCACACGCTTAGCCGCCGCGCTTGCGACCACAAGACCAGTAGTAGTTTACTTACTTACATCTGTTTCACTAGAAATTTCAATTGATTTTAGTTATAGAATCGTGGCAGGTGGCGTTTTGTAGTTTCTGCCTACCACCATGGGAAAAGGCGTGAGTTTATTTATGTATGTAATTTTCTTTTCACAATAAAATTACAACTTAAACTGACTATTTGGAGTTAAGTCGATTTCATTATGTAATTAATTTTCTATCAGCCAGTACCTGTTATCCCACTATATTCTACCTCATCATGGTGACCACAACGCATGACATTTCATCAATCCAAACATTGAACGGAAGTGGCGTAATCAGTGTAAGAAGGACAAGCCTGATTGATAATTTCACTGTCTTCCGGTTCCCCGAGGCCATCCGCCATTGTTGAAAGAGAAAAGTTTGAAACCAATTAACCACCATCTTACGAGTTAAACGTTAAAAAGTTCATTGCTGTTCTTGTTTATCTTAATTTTAAACCAATGATAGGCTGGTAAAATACAAGTACCTATTGTACCTATTCTTATTATAAATAGAACATATAGAAAAAAAAACAAGATTACAAAGACGTCTCATCCTGGGACCATGAACGTAGCAGTGTTCTAAACGAAAGGAAAAACAAAAACCAATATTACATGCAATTAATACGGTTAAAAGTTGTTTTATTATAACTTAATCAGTACTTAACATATCATAGCCAGCCCATAACTGTTCCACTGCAGATCAAGGGCGTCTCAATGCAGAATTGTAGCAATGACTGAAAAGCGAAATTTCGCCACCACGATCGAAAACAAGGAGTCGCCAAGTTCGATGCAGTTTCAGTGCACTACTGATAATACTAAAGATACCTAAGTATCGTGTCTTGAGTTATCGGTAATATCAGGAGAAGGCGGACACCGCTCAGAGATGAATCCATCGGAGAAGCAATAGCTCCAGCGCCTAGGGACCCGGTGAAAAGCCGCAGCTTACTGTCGGTCGTACTTTCGTCATGGACACTGTGTCTTAACGTCCCCGAAGTGTAGATCTAAACTTGCAGTCGTAAACTGAGAGGGTTATCGAGAAACTGTTCTATTTCCCCCGGGACACACCAAAGTCATAGCAAAGAAACAGAGCCCTTTCGTTATGTGACGAGATTGCCGTGTGGTTTTAGTTCGTAGGAGGCCGACATATCCATCGCTGATAGGTGGAAGGAATTCAGGAGATTTTCCACACAGTAAAAAAGATATTGTGTCTTAGTTTTACCTGATTAACACATAATAAAAAAGGGTATCGTTCTACCTTTTCTCAGAGTGCGTAAACTTTGAATCAAAGGTAAGATCGTAAGTTCGAAGTAATAATTAGGTTACCTATTTTCCATCAAACCGCAGTCCCATGTTTTTGTTAGTAAACTGTCAACAAAAAATATTAAATTATTTTTACAATAACAAGGAGACAAATATTTCAATGTCTTTCTAATTAATTCATAATGTACCTACCTAACTTATTAAACAATTTCAAAGAACAATTCGACATGGTTTAATGTAATTATTCAAAAAGAACGAACGACCGTTCCTAGAACCACTTTTAATATGTCGAGAACACATTGAAATAGTAATTCGAATTACGGTAAGTGAATTCATAATATAATTGTAACCGCAACCGACGCGGGCGCACCAATAGATATAACAATTAATTCTATTTTGCAAACAAACATTGAAAAAATATTATTTTTTCAATGTTTCTTTGCAAAATAGAATTAATATAGGCATTACATGGCCTCAACATGTATTAAAAAAATATAATTATATATGATTTATAAAGAATGTTTCTTTGCAAAATAGAATGTTTAGTAAATCTGTAAATGATTACTAGATAAATATCACCAGGCGTCTCCTTAAGACGTATACAGAGAGGATTGAAAATTCAATAGGTTTGAACACGACAAGGTAGCTCAGTTGGTAGAGTGATGACACGGAACGTCAAAGGTCGCGGGTTCAAGCCCCGTTCTTGTCTATTATTTTTTCAATGTTTCTTTGCAAAATAGAATTAATATAGGCATTACATGGCCTCAACATGTATTAAAAAAATATAATTATATATGAGATATAACAATTAATTAAATTATAGCTTGAGAATTGAAACCAATCGATGTAAACTAAACAAGGTAGATATACTATTACATAAAAACTACATAATATTCGCGATTCCTCATAACATAACATAAACGGAATATAGATAACGGAAACTATTACATAAAAACTACATAATATTCGCGATTCCTCATAACATAACATAAACGGAATATAGATAACGGAAACTATTACATAAAAACTACATAATATTCGCGATTCCTCATAACATAACATAAACGGAATATAGATAACGGAAACTCCAAGTTGTACTCCCATATTTTCGTCAGCACTTAAATCGTAAATTATTCCAGTGATGCTCATTAAATCCTATGTGGTTGTGAGAAACTTCGGGCTTATACTAATAATTTCTTAAAAACTCCAATAACACTGCCCATCCCTGAAATCGAACCCAGGACGTCACGCTGAGCAGGTTAATTTGCTGTTAGACCAAAGATTTAGTTTGATTCTTTGGTATGACCCAAAATTATTTAATTTATACGGTGATTAACAGACCTTGACTACCGGTGGTATTATTTACAGACAATTCTATGAAAGTTCATGGTTGTTTATGCCCTCAAAATATGTCTCGCGCGGTATTTCACTGTGACCTTTTCTAAAGTAGCGACGGCGGCGACGACGGCGACATTCCGAAAATATTAGGAACAAATCTTCAGGCAGTATTTACTTTAAGGTCAGTATTAAAAAGTCGACTGTTGAGCATGAGGTCCAAGTTCTCAATAGTAGACCGGAGTTAGGAATTGTGGTCAGTAGATAGCAATAGGCTAACAGAATTGGGGAAATGTGCGTGTATAACTACACACACACTACAGGCAGGATGTTATTAAAGAAGTGTCAGTTGTGTCGGTGAAGTCCATCCATCAGGTGAGTCATCTCCCTGTTGGATTAAAAAAAGGGTTAGTACCTATATTTGGTGAGAATCACAAGGGAAGAAAAGTCTTCTCTTGAACACAATCAATACAACTTATAATCGAAACGTCGATGTAAATAAAAATACCTAATGTTTTAGGGCAATTACCTACATATTTATCTAATATAACATAACCAACCCATTTCAATAGAAGGCACGAGCACAGATCACCACGCTAGCTCATTGCGGCTTGGCGATCTCAGACCATCAAGTCCTGGTTTCCTCATTATGTTTTCCTTCACCGTATGTCTACCTACCATTTCTGTACCGAATGTACATAATAATGACAGTTGGACATGCCAGATTTACTCAAAAACCTGTGGCTCAAGAGGCGGTAACCATTCGGCCAGCACGATATAGGTATTAACTAAGCTATCCTTAAATAACTATTGGCCAGAGATATCAATTGTTATCCAAACATTAATGCACATCTTATTTTGAGTTTTTATACAGTCCGTCCTTTTTATTATGGTTTGGAAATCCTTGTGGATGCCCTTTATCCAAAGACGATAAAACCACTGTTCGCTGCCTCTACCTGATGGCGAGGGATATTTTGGACACCTGCCGACTAAAACCACCGGCCGTCGCAGCAAATAAGAAGAGGGACCGTTAACTCGCGTGGATGAAACCAGTGCCCCCTCTGTGTTATGCCTATTGCCGGGCACGGGGAAAACTGATAACAGGCATACGCATGCGTTTTCAGTTTTCAACGTGTCCTCCTCCAAGAATTCTATATCAAAAAAGAAAAATCTTGTTTGACTAGCCACGTTGTGTCGTGATCGTTTCTTAATATTCCCCCATACATGCCATCAATCTTTATCATAAGTTTAAAGAAATCATACGAATTCGTTTACAAACTGTACGTACATAGGAAGTGCACAGTCATTGCCTCTTAGGTATGTCTGCGTGGCCCTGAGTACTACATAAAAGATTTTTGCTAGACATTGTAAGCCTTTATTCCGAGAATAAGTAGTGCCGAATTCATAATGTCATGCAGTGAAAGGATTCGGTTCATTCTATGTCTGGAATGTCGGCGTCTAGCCATGTTGTGACTATGTAGATACAAATATATGGTTTAGTTTACACAGTGGCATTTGTATTGTAAATAAGTGTATAGGTACAATACTTGAATTACATTTTGTACAGAAAATTAGGGCGAGTTGTGGAGTGAGAGAAATTGAAGTGACGATGATTGAGAAAGGAGTAATATGGTTACGGGATGTAGAAGGTATTAATGAAAGGAGATTAATTAAACTAGTATACTAAGCGAGGGTGGATGTAAGAGGTGGGGCAACCGACCTCGGCAAACTTACCGTAATGAAACGGCAGACATTCCTAAAAAAGCGCAATTCAAGAGCAACCTAAGCTGACGAGCAGGTACGAAGAGAATTTAAAACCACTGTGACCTCTGAGTTTGTTTCGGTAGTTCTTCTCAGGGATAGTCTTAGGAAATACCGTAACGATTTAGTTTTAAATATGAATTTTATCAATTATATGTACGGTAGTCTGAATTAATTTTAAATAAACTGTTGAGACGCCTGACACCTTAGTCCTCCTGCGACTACGAACGCTGCAAAGTGTTCGAAGCGTCAGAAAAGCAAACCAATAATACAAGCGATTAATTAGGTTAAAAGTTGTTTTATTATAAGGCACGAAGAGGTTAATGAACATAGATGAAACGAAAGAGGTGTGTCAGAAACGTAGCAGGTCAAATCGATAGTCTTTGCCTCCTCCAACCGAAAAGGCGTGATTGTATGTATTTAAGTAGGCAAAATAAAAAAAGTACCCTTTTCATATTTTGTTATATATCATATGAAGTGATCGTTGTCCTCGAAACAGCATGCGTAGCATAGGGAAATCACCTAAAGGGTAATACGAACAATATTTCGAAATGTCAGTGGTGCGTGCCTTACAGTCGGTTCTCATTGACATTACGCGACACCACCCTTATTTCCCTGGGAATCAAAACCAGGAGTCCACGTCATCTTATTTACCTAAAGTAGCAACAATAGAGATTGCATAATCACACCCAGTGACCCGGTCTCGAAGGACCGGTCTGACCACTCTTCATTTCTGGGAAGTGGTTTCCTCACAGCACTCGGAACAATTGCAATTAATATCATTTACTTGTCTAACTGACACGCACTTAACTGTCACAGTAATGACTTTAAAACTAGTTTTTCCATGACATTTTCGCTTGGCTACGTGCATCAAACTATATTGTAAGCATGCTATGGGCATGGGTCTACTGCAGGACAAAGGCTTCTCATAGAGAAAAGAAATTAGCATATTATTACTGATTATTACTAGATGGCAATAGGCGCACTACCTGGGTACATGGGACTTAATATTAGCATTAGTGAAATGTAGGTGTACAACTGTGTACACCTCTCACCTTCAGGGAATACAGACGTGATGCTATCTATGTATGTATATTATTACTGTGTGTTGATGAATTGTCTCGCAATGAACCGCATGACACTTTCTTTAGGATACATAATCAATCATGGACGCTTAACTGAACAGTTAAGCACAGAACTGTGATGGACGTTGTGCCGGGCTCCTACTAACTAGAAAGCACACGGTCCTCCACTATTAACCTTTATCGAGGTCCCAGGTTCGCCGGTGTGTGCTGCGTGAGATAGACAAATGGATGTGCGATTAATGCTCGTGCGATAAAAATGTACTGCGACTAGCCATAGTTCGAATGCACGCTTGTGCGACATGAAGAATTAATATTTGTATTCATACGTATGACACTACCTTTACGCATATTTAATTACAGTTACAACTTACACACAACACTTGCAACCACTTCGGGCAATCAATCGATGATATATAATTGACCAGGTTTTTCGTCCAGACAGTGATTGTCTTCGTTATCAAACCACAAAACTAGTCATGTTAGATACATTATCGGCCATATGTTTTTTTTTTGGACTTAACGGGTGGTTCTAAAACTGGACAGATCGGAAACACCCTATTTATTCCGTTATTCAATATCAACTTCTAGTTTTGGTGCATAAGTGAGCTTGATTTCTTATTTTTTTATTTTATTGTATTTTATGTATATTTTTAAAGATTGTTTTGTGTCTGGCTGCAACTAAAATATATTTCTTCTTTAGTTTAATCATTATTTTCTAGATGTTTAGTAAGAACAGATTTTAATAAAGGATAAATAATAATCTCAAGTTTCAGAATTCAGACCAATTCAATATAGTCTACTCTATTACTATTGCGTGATGTTGCATAAGTATTAACATATTTGTCCGATCCCAACTAATAGATAGCATTGTATTATTATGCATTTGCGATCCAAATGCATAATAATACAATGCTATCTATTAGTGACAAATGCTTGGCGGGCCACTGTCCGAGTGTTCCGTCTCGAGATCTCGACTTATGAATAACAAATGTAATCTAATATTGATATCAACACGGTAACTAAACTATTTTGATCCGGTAGCGGATTGATCATTATAGCTCGAGGCCTATTGTATGTGTTATTCTTATTATACCTACTTATAAGTTTAATTTACATAATTATGCTTTTTCAATACAAATTATAAGGTACCAAAATTGTGAAAATGTATCAATAATTTTAACTTGGTATAATATAAAAATAATAATTAAGAGAGGGAGTGATAAACAAGCCGACGGCAAACTCGATAGAAAGCGGTAGTTTATACACCTGAAATATTGAGATCGATAAGCTATGAGATACCTATATCGACTAACTTGGATAACATTCGGGAAATTGAAAAACTGGGGGAGAAATTGTTCAAGCACGTTCGTAATCTTAATATCTAATCTAATCTATAAAGATTAGATTAGATATTAAGCCCGATATTAGCAACAAAGCATAAGCTTTATTGCTAATATCGGGGAAGACTTTTAAAAAACCGTCCGAAGAAAATTTACACGTTTCACTGATGTCGTATTGGACAAATTAATACAAAAAACGTCCATAACGTGTTATGTTTCTTTAATTCATCATCATCCACAGTGGTCACAACGAGATATTTGTGTTGTGGCACAAAATTCCTGCACCAATTTCAAACGACCACAATGCGCATTTTGCGTCTCGGTTTTCATGATAGGACCGCAACGCGTTGTTATGTTGAATTTGTATGTCAAAACGTTTATAATGGCAAAAATAATTTATAATACATACAATATGTGTAACCACACTTATTTAATGCGATAGCTACTGTCATTTGCCGCTTTGTTCGTGTCACCTTTCGAATCAGGTGTCACCCAGCAGGTGACCGCACTAAAATGGCTTGTAATTGTTATTTAATCTTGATCTGCACATAATTTATTGAGTCAATTCACGTGTTTAATTGTTCCTACTAGTACTTAGGGTAGGGTTATCGAAAATACTATGTTGTTTTATCTTTTTTTATATGTGGTGAGGAAGTAATGTTCGTGGGTAAAATGCGGTAAAAAAACGCGAAATTTTTTCGGAGTTTAAACTATAATGAAGAACCGGTGATGTGTGTGTTTGTGTTCCTTTCGCCTTGCCTTCGCTCGATGTAAAACTTGGTTGAGTACAGTTGCGATCTGAGTCATCAGACGACTAGGCATTTACACTGGGTCATCGTCTTATTGGCCTGGTGTAAATAATCCCTAAACTTGCAACAGTACTTATTCTTCAGTTTGTCGAATGTGTTGACGGACCCTGTCCACTTCATAGCTGCAAATGCTACTTGCATAATTAGAGCTCTGTGAAGCGAACGATCATTGCTTCTTACTTAATTTTAATTATTTAAGTTAATTTTAGAATATAACATCTCTTTGAGGTGGTATTCGACGTTGGTAAATCAATGGTATTTTGTAGATCAATCATGATTTGATAATTAAAGTGTAGTATGTAAAATCATGTCATGATAATAGTCAAAGAATCGTCATAATGAACAAAAATTGTGTTATTATGGTATGCTGTATACTTCTCCTTGCAACCATTTCCTCCCTGCTTTACTAATTATACTTACGTGAGATTAGGCAGCCCTGGTTCGGTCCTGATCGGTAACAAAGCAATCATGATCTCACGACAATTGGCCGACATTAATGATGACAGATAGTAACTGTATTTAGTATCGACTGTTACCAATTATGGCAAAATATTTTCTATAGATCATCGATTACACAAGTCATCTTCAATAATCTTCAATTGTTCTATCAGAAAGTAATTCTTTCAGTTATCAGTACAGGTAGGAATTTCAACTGTCATCTGTATCGTCAAAAATTCATCGTAAGATCTACACAAAATTAAATCTAAATAACTTCTACTCAACACAACTATTCATTGTTTCCCGGCCATTACATCATACAGGAGGGGCTCGTGGCTAAGTATCAGCCGCAAAAATCGATCGATCAAAGTTAATCTGCCCATGCCGCGGTCGGTCTGTGGATGGGTGACCATCATTTCATACCGAGACCCCTCCGTGCCTCGGAGAGCACATTAAGCCGTCGGTCCTGGTTAAAGGATAACTAAATAATGAATTATTGTTGTTATTACATAATGTGTTTAAATTTGATATCATTACCTACGTCTGTGACGTAACTAATACGGCACCTGCTGTAATAGTTACGGCAATTATTCATTTAGAAAAATGTAAACATATTAGTAAAAAGACGCTTTGTTTGTGTTAATCTAAGGCAGAGAGGCATAGGATTTCCGATGGATTCCACCGGAGTTCCTAGAGTGGCATGCCTCTGTTTTGTCCAGCTTTAGATCTTTCATTCATTGAGACGCTTCTCCTCGACATTCAAGTACGTACTTCTACAATAGTAACAACAGGTAAGTAGGTAGGTAACCTACTAGGTGGTCCTTGTCAGTAATTCTCGGGAAGGGTCAAAATACATGCACCCAGCCAAAATACGTGTATCGGTTTATTATGAAAAGTATATATGTGTGTGTCTGCCTTTTGTTGGTCTAGTGGTCTCAAACGCAACTGCGAAGCATGAGGTCCTGTGTTCGATTCCCAAGTGAGGCAGTGTTATTGGGTATTTATGTTAGAAATTCTCAGTAGCAGCCTGTAGTTTAGAATTGTGCTCGGTAAATGTCAGTAGGCTCACCACCTATTGCATGGGACTTAATAACAGAATTGGTGAAATATGGTTGTACAACAGCTATGTACACCTCTGCTTACCCCTTCGGGGGATACAGGCGTGATGTTATGTTATATAAGTGTGTGTCTTTAAATTTCTGTAGGTGTAGAAAAAAGATAAATAAAACATAATTGCATAGTAATGAAATTTAGTAATCCGGCAGTGAGAATACCATGTATGTATTATTAATTACGTGAATCATACTGATACATGCCACAGTGATTAGAATGGTTAAAGGATAATATATCTTTATTATAAAAATGAATCGCTGAATGTGTTGCTAAGCGCAAATCTCGAGAGCAGCTGAACCGATTTCGCTAATTCTTTTTTTATAATATTCCTTGAAGTACGAGGATGGTTCTTACGGAGAGAAAAATTTAAAAGATTGCATGTAAAAAACAGTTTTTTTTTTTTAAGAATCTACTGTTAGGCGGTACGAAGTTCGCCGGGTCAGCTAGTTAATAATAAATAGACAATAGACAATGTTTAATAAAATCGTGACGATAAAATTCGTTGATTAGCTAGGCCCGAAATACTGATCAGTCAATACATTTTTTTTAAGATACGAATATATGTTGATCTGACACTGACAGCCAAACTTCAATGACTTTATTACCATCTTATTGCAGAACAAAATAAGCAATTACGACTCTTTTCTGACAGGCTTTGTCTGAAGAACTCCATGCACATTTTTTTTAAGGAAACAGCATTGTTATGTATTACGTTTTATTGATGTGCCTATGTAGATCCTGGGATCGTAGCTGCATTCGCCGTCACTTCAAATCGTAAGGAAACTATGGGTGGTCTATCGCCCGACCAGCGCCAGGCCCGTGACGGCCACGCACTGCGTGGTGCACCGTGGTGGAGTAACTGTGGCCTGCCTGCACAGACACTGGAGTGTCCGCTGACACCTGTCAACGGACCATAACCTACCGGGGTCGCAGCGATTGCTCCAACGAACCCGGGACCTCGATAAAGGTTAGAGTTTCATTGAGATTCCATTATAAAGTCATACATTTTTGTGGAAGAAAAATACGGTCATGAGCAGGATTCGATAGCAAAACCTACGCTTCGCAAGCGTTGATGCGTTTGAAATATTTTCCGTATTCAATTGTCAAAACACAGACAGATTTGGTAGTCTGCAAAAAGTCATTGAGAGACCTTCGTCAAAAATGTCAGACAAGTACTTAGCAACCTACCAATAATGATACCATCGAAATTACACTGATACATTAATGTATTGCAAAAGAGCAAATAATGACAGTTGAATGGCGGTTCAGTGAAAAGTCATTGAAAAATTACTGGTCTTAAATAACATAGCATCACGCCTGTATTCCCCGAAGGGATAGGCAGAGGTGTACACTGTTGGACGCCCACATTTCACCAATGCTGTTATTAAGTCCCATGTAATAGGTGGTGAACCTATTGCCATCGACCGGGCACAATTCTGGACTTCGGGCTGCTACTGAGAATTTCCTAACAGAAAAACTCAATATCACTGTTCATGACCCGGGAATCGAACCCGAGACCTCCTGCTAAGCAGTCGCGCTTTGGACTACTAGACTAACGAGGCAGTTCAGGAGGCAGCACCACCGGCCACCAGTGGTCATCTACTGCTGGAGCTAACTACCACCATCTTGTCCCTGCGGGTCATCCACCTACCGGCGCCACATCCTCGTTGAAGCCAGGACAGTACTATTGTGCGCCTACCGTCAGTTGTGGGTCTTAAACAATATGGATATCAACTGTAGCTTTTGTAAATAAGCAGACTGAACGGGACCCTGGATTTAATTGTTTGAATCGCATCACACAAGTATCAAGTACATCTGTAAGGCACACTGGGAAAATTTATAAAAAATATCGTACTATATATTTTCGGGATATCTATAACTTACACTGAAAGAACGGTTGAAAGATTATTTTGAAATAGGTACACTTTTACATCGAACTAATTTAAATACATTTATTGAAACCGGTAGTGTTCATTGTATCTCAGTGAATTCCAACAGAGGCAGGCGGCGAATGTAAGTACCACGAGCGTGCCCCGCCCTCACAATACGCTACCGACTTCAAGTATTAAGGCACAGTTGCCATGGAGACATGCATTTATGAAAATAACTACTAAAATCATAAGCTTCCCTTTTGGCCTCACCGTACTCAGGTGAAATGCACAAGAACTTTATTCAATTATTTTTAAATAAATCATCATTTTTCGGTCGTGAAGGCTTAGCTCAGTCTATCTAAAGATGGGTAACCACTAGAAATATTATAATCCTAGCGCCTCCGTGCTCGGACGTCACATCAAATCGTAGGTGCCGGTTGCTGTAAATGGATTAGCATCCATTTACAGCAACCGGTACTTCTCTGTTTTGACATACCTAACGAATGCTAATTCCTTATGTCAAAACAGAAACATCCAGGCGGTTTATACAACTCTACATCAGGATTTCCTTTAATACAGCCAGAAATAATAGTCTTCGAACCGAAAGTCGTGTGTGACTTCTTAAAAGTCCAAGATTATAATATTTCAAAGTATGTAAAGTGAAAAACGTGTTTAAGCGCTCTAGCAATGATAAATTTAAGAGTTTCATAAAACTGACACTGTTAAATTCAGTACTTGAGAAAATAAAATCAATGTCTTTAATTGATCAGTTGGCACTTAGTAATGTCATAAGACCTTTACCTGATTGAAATATACTACTTATATTTGAATTTAAAAAGTGGCAGTCATAAATGTAAGAACGAAATAATTTATTTTGAACTTGCACTGACACAAAAAAGAAAAAACATACTTGTAGACAATGTAATCGCGGATGACGATGTCACGTTTCGCTCCAAACAATAGCGTGCGACTCGAAATAAAAATTTCGCTAGCATTTTATTTTATCATTTTAACAATTAAAATTCATTATTAAAACACGATTTATAAAAAAAAACGTGTAGGTGTAATTTTATAACAATAATAAAGATTACAAGTAAAAATATTTTACCTATATTTGAATATGTGATTCAAATATAAGTAGATCCTTTTACTATATTTCCTATTTTAATTCGCATATTTCCTATTATAATGTTATATTTATTTGTATAGCACGATGCCTTAACATCGGCTGGTAATACGGGCGACAACCGTGACATATTGCCGTCACTAAGTTTTATTGAGCTCTTATTATAAACCAATAATAATAATTATCATAATACAGCCGGATACGACACGTTGTCGTGGACACTGGCTTATAAAACTCATAAAAAGTTATTTATTTACCCGCCTTATTTTGCAGCTTACAAATGATGCTTTAATATATATTTATTATAGTAAATAAATTCCATTAATGTCGCAGATGGATTGTAGAATCCGCTGTTTTACAAAATCTCTAGCTGCTTTACAAAACAGTACTGTTTTATAAAACAGCTGAACAACGTTCAGCTGGATTGCCATTGCGATACGTTTAACAAAACTGCTACCCACCTTTAGACGTAATGCAGAATGACATATCTACAGTGGGACAGGTTTGTTTATTGTATAAGTATATTAAAAAAGCGATACTGTATTCTGATTTGACTTTCCGTGGTTGGGTCGACGGAGCCCCGCTAGGCGGGGCTCCTATTTTTGTGTCTGTAAGGTTAGAAAAAACCTAAACACGAAGAGGATGACGGACATTCTCTTCGAACTTAACCTGTCCGTGTCGGGATACACGAAACTCCCGAGCTCGCTTCGCTCGCTCATGGATCAATTTCGTTTATTTTCTTTCATAATCCCGATATATTGTCGACTATTATAGTGGTTTAGTATTTGTCATTAAAATTTTCATTTTTTTTTGCTATTGACAAGTAAAACAAAGTGAGGCTATTATTGTTAAGACAGACAGAGCCATATGCGACAAAATTTCGAACTAAAATCAACAATCTGACAGTTCGTTTCACACTGTTTTACTTCTCTGATCGTTGACCCGCTGCATTGATAAACGCAAAACGTTCATTCAATTCTGCGTGTTATAGTTCAGTAATTATGTAAAACCGCTAAACGTCGTTCAGCTGTTTTTCATAACAGTACTGTTTTGTAAATCAGCTAGCAGTTTTGTAAAACAGCTTATTCTACAATCCATCTGCGACATATACATAACATTATAAAGATCGACCCTTCTGGTTTTATCCTGATTATGAATGAAGGAATAGGAAAGGATCTCATAAAAAATATCCCCTTAAATAATTAAATTTGTAGTAATTACAAGCTGCCCCCACCTCTCCCTAAAGGTCTAAAAAAACTTTTTTTTATTACACACATTTCTGTGTGCCATAGCCACTGTATTACTTTTATTTAAATCTTTCGAGTCTATGTTACCCGGGACCGTGTATGGATTCTAACCATACACCGTACATCTAAGTCAGTTCGGATTCCGGCGTTTAGAAGTTATGGTGGAATATGATATTTCAAACTAAATCGAAAAAGAAGACATCTCCAGAAAGGGAACTCAAACCTAATGAATAAGTTCTTGTGAAGGATTAAACACTGCGACAATTTCTGTGGTTTTTGTATAATAACTTTCGTGAGTCACATTCATACTAATTACTGTTCAACGGTTATTACTCACTTGCATTCCTCGGGATTGCCCGACTAGTTTCGAATTCGAACGGAGCCCTCAATCATGAGCAGTCAACTGTCAAAGTTTGACTCGCGAGTAATAACTGTTGAAATTTAACCTGGTAATGCTGGAGTAACTCTTAGTGCAGAGGTGAAGATCAAAAGAGGCATTCGCACAGCCTATGTATTTGCCCTAAAATAAAACAAAACACAAGTAAACCTTTTTTTCTCCTCCAAAGCTTACAGTTTTCCGAAAGGCAAAAAAAAATGGTTAATATTTCGATCACGAGAAAAGGATAATAAACTAAGAATAGTTAAAGAATTAATATAAATTATACATAACCAACCGTTTATGTAAAACATGTATCCGGCTCCACAAAACGGATATAACTGCGAAGAGAAAACCCCACAGACGGAAGTAAGGATTTCCCAACTACTAACTAATACCTGGTACGTACTTACTGGTAACAATGAACTTTATAGTAGAACTACTGCAAAAAATGCATCGACTGCCGTATGACTATAGAAACACAAATAGATTAGAAAAACAAAACTAGTTTGTGTGGCAGCTTATTTTTTTAACTAAGTAAATGGTAATGCCGCGGTTTTGTGCGTTTTGATTTCATTACATATTTGTTTCGCTACGATTTCTGATTTTACTAGCTGCTTCATTCGCTTGGTTTTCTTTTATAAAAAAATCGTTGTCTTGTAATACGAATTCTAAACATGCGTGGTCAGAACAGGACGCGGCGATCGTATATACATATATAGCATCACGCCTATATTCTCCAAAGGGCTAGGTGATGCCGTGTAGATCCTGGTCACGAACATGACTACCCCATCTCATCTCTTGGGTGGGTACAACAAGCAACTTCGGTAACCCGTGCCGGTGAACCACCAACAATATAGCATTCCCAAGGATGGTTAGTGTCACGTAGGCGGCTGACTGTAGAATTATTGCCAAAATTCTCGCTAGAAAATTACTAGTTTGAGATGTACTGTTATACAACACTCATATGTCACTGATGCTGTCAGGTGATGTAAGCAAACCGTAGGCTTCCGAGATGGCTTTACACACCATCGACAACATCTCTCGAGTATGCTGGTTTCCTCACAATATTTTACTTCAGCGTTTTAAGTAAGTGATAATTAATGCGCGTAATAGGTGGTGAGTGTATCGCCATCATTCGCGCACAATTTTAACTCCATGCTGTTACTGAAGATTTGTTATGAAAAGATAAAACAGGAAATTTATAAGCACAGGGGTGCTGAACGTGAGGCTATGAGTCGATTCCCGAATCATAGCCTCACGTTCAGCACCCCTGTATCTAGTAGAGTAAGTAGTACTGTGACTACTGCCAATAGATAGTCCCAAAAGTGTAGCAAAAGCATTTTATTTGTCGTAATTTATAATTATATTATATTTGTCGTAAAATAAAATAAAAAAATAAAAATACTTTATTGTGCCAAAACATTGTACATACATAGACTAAAGCCCTAGACCCCACACTAGGATTCCCTGTGTCGTGGGATCTAGTCTCTCTCAGTCCAGAATATAGCTGACATAGTACTTAAGTGAAAACAATGGAAAAAGTAAAAACAATGCCAAGGATTATAATTAAGGTAAGGTGTGTGCGCGTGTGCGCGCGTGTGTGTGTGTGTGTACGCGCTTGTGTGTGGGTGTGTACGCGCGCGTGTGTGTGTGTGTGTACGCGTGTGTTCGTGTGTGTGTGTGTGTGTGTGGTAGGGTGTGTGTGTGTGTTAGTATGTTTGTATAGCTCTATTTAGGAATGTTTACAACGTAGTTAAAACATTACCACATTCTTTAACAGACCTTGCTACACCTATTTATTTGTGAGTCAACATGACTTACTCAACAACTTCATTTGAAAAGAAAACTTTAAACACCGTCTCACTACGAAGGTCTTTAAATGAATCATTTACTCGTAAAATGTACAAGTTTTTTATTAGTCATAAATCTGTAGTAATTCGTGATAAGGACTATCCGAAAATGAAACATAACTTATTTTTAGAATTATTTTAATTTTTGTGTGTATAGTTAAATCATGAAACTTTCTAAACTTTATTTTTCTTTCTTATTAACGATTATATCTTGTATTATTTTATCTCCGGGAGGCTCGTGGCTATGTAACAGCCGCACAGATCGATCGATCGAGGTTAAGCTGCGCTTGCCGCGGTCGGTCTGTGGATGGGTGACCATAATTTCATACCGAGACCTCTCCGTGCCTCGGAGAGTACGTTAAGCCGTCGGTCCCGGTTGTCAAATTAAGATCTATGACAGTCGTTACGGGTAGTTAGAGGCCTGAAAGTCTGGAAACCAGTCATACCACGAGATATCGTGTTACCCAGTAACTGGGTTGTGGAGGTCAGATAGGCAGTCGCTCCATGTAAAATACTGGTATTAAGCTGCATCCGGTTTGACTGGAAGCCGACCCCAATATAATTGGGAAAAGGCTAGGCAGATATTAACGAAATATAATTTTTTTGGTAATTCGTAATTCGACTCGGTTTGTTTTCAAAATTAACCCCGTTACTATGCAAACATGCTTTACAATTAAAATAAGTATGATATAGTCAATATTTTAAATTACGAATTTGCCATTGGAACTTAATACTACTGATCCGATTTTAATAATTTTTCACCATTAGAAAGCTATTTTATCTAAAAGTAACATACGCTATATTTTATTTCACAAATTTCAGCCTGAATACCACGCGGGCAAAGCCGCTGCTAGTAAACAATAATTTTATCTCATTACGTTAGTAAGCTATTTAGCGATTCAAGATATTTTTCCATTTAATATTGTAACTATTTAGCGATATTTGAAAAATATCATAATTATTAATTACCTAAAAATGTTGTCATTTGCAGCGAAAGCATTAAAATTTGAAATATACGTTGAAAAATAAACTTTGTTACGCTAGGGCAATTATTTGAACAATTCAAATTAGTTGTTGGACACTAGGCGATTTACCTACTATCCTATACATTTGATCCATTATTTACGGCCCTCCTTGTCGATAAAGTCTATAATTATAATGTAAAGGAATGGACATAATACCTTACAAAACTTGGTTTCATACATTTGTCTAGCTCCAATAACTTCGTTGATATCTGGTCAGCATACAATATAAAACATGCGTTTGAAGGAATTTTTTAATTATTTATACAAATTAGTATGAGAATAGATTTTGTTTGTTATATAAATTATTTATTTAACTATGAGATACTTATACGACAATGTTTTTCACGAACAATGAATTTTATTTAGAAGTGGTTTTCCCAAGTCCCGCCCGCGGTTACGGATGCTAACTTTGGTCACTATGCAGTCAGGGTTGCCTCTTTTCGATTCATAAAACAAATATGTGTACAGAAGAAATTTATTCAGAATAAGGCCATGGAGTTTCTGTCACCAAAATGTATCCGGTAGAAAATGGACAGACATGCTACTTTCACGGCAGGGATTGAGACTTAGCAACATGTTGGCCATCATCAATCAGCCTCTTAGCGCGCTGGTCTACCGACTCTAAAGCTTCCAGCTAGTACTTTGCCGCTCCATCAAAATACAAATGTTTGTCTGAACACCTGAACTGAGAACAATTTTTTCTTGTAATATTTTTTGTTGATTCTCTTTCACACTGCCCAACCTCGATCGTAACCTAGGTCCTCACAGAAAACCACCGCCCTCGTGACTAAACCAACGTGGCAGTTTAGTAGAAAGGAGGTGCACAATAATATTCCCTGCTGCAAAACACATAAAACACGATTATCGTCATTTTATAACTACAGTATAGTGAGAATATGTTTATAGATTGTGACATAATCGTAAGCTGTCTATTTTTACGAGTGATGAATCATTTGTGTGTTACATAAAATGTATTCTTGGTAACTCTTATAAAGTCAATGTTGTCATAATTAAGTGAACATTGGACTTAAAACCTCTTTAGTATATTTGGTCTTATCACAAAGGTTTTGGCTGTGTTGTGACCGATCGATGTGATTATTTTTTCTATATTTCTCAGGTGTAGCGCCACCCCATGGAGACTCCATTACAATGGGGAATAAGACTCAAAGCTTAAAGTCAGCACATACTCTTGTTCCCATTAAGACTAATCAAAATGATAATACGTTTCGGTAGAATTGACAGTTGAATGGTGGTTCAGTTGAATGTTATTGGAAAACAACTGGTCTTTAGCTAGCAGAACATGTAATGCCTATAATCGTTCCATCGAAATACTATCGATACTCAACTAAAGCATCGGTAAATTAGCAGGCCTCTGGCTCTGGTGGCAGAGCTGTTCTAAAGTTATAAATACGTGTACTTACGTTATTTTTTAGAAAGAATATACATTCGTGAGCACAATTTGAACCTGCACCCAGTATAAATACTCCATGCCGCATGGAGCCACTGGGTGTAGAGTGCATGGACCATGGTCTAGCGACCTCTGTTTATTATTCTGAATACTTTTTTTTTTTTTTTTTTAATATAATTTTCTAAATATTGATTTGGAAATAAAGTTTTGTAATTTTATTGATGTGCATTTTCCCTTGAGTCCCTATTTTTTTATCCATCTCGCTTTTCTTTTAATTATGTCCTGACATTTAGAAAAACACATCTGGTAACGCTAGATGGAACTCGCATATCTAGTAGAAACCTGTACGCTCGAGCTTTGAAGACCTTTAAGTAAATATATATTTGTATATTTAAAATGTCTTATAATTACTGCAATCATTATGGAGTGAAGTGACAACCCTGACGGAAACTCATAAATTCCATTACAACAAGCATTCAAATGAAGTGTATTGGCGTGTCTAAACGTGTTACATGGTCATTTTATCTTTTCAAGTCCCAACAACTACACTTGTATGTAGCAAAATATGAACAGCTACTGCATAATAAAGAATCGATGAGTAAAATTCGTGTGTCTTCTTATCGTATGGTTGATAATCAACATAGTGTCAGGAATAAAACCACCCGTTGAAACATGGCTACACATCATCAGAAACATTTCTAAGGTATTCTGGTTTCTTATCAAGTTTTCAATTATAGACCACCACCAGTTTTATAATACGAACATGACTACGAAAAGTTAGTGGTTCGAACCTGCGATCTTTGATGTTCCAGTCCAAAGCTCCTACATGAGAAATAGAGGCATACATATGAAAAAATTGTGCGCTCCAAAGCAAAGTTCACAATGACAAAGTACATCATTCGTTTCGTTTTTTTCGTTCTCTATTACCACGTCGGGTGGTTAATCTTTTCTAGTCGTGATAACAGGGGGCTGAATCCGCTAATGTATAAATTTTGTCGTCCAATTTCATTTCAATAACGAACGACTCGATTTCTATACTTGTTAGGTGGTAGACACATCACATGGGACTTAATAATATGCAAGAATCTATTTCAGGAGGGTTAGCCCCCCCCCCACCCAATATAATTTTCTTCGTATTCACGTTTGAAAATCAATCATGTACTTGCCGCAAAAGACGCGCGAGGCGCCGGAGAGCATTCAATGATCTATCTAGTCAATGATAGTACACACTGACTGACCGCATCATGAGATGTTACAATAGTTAACTAAGTAAGTTCTTATGAAATCTCATGAAAAGTTTTTAATCTATTGATCAGTTACTACAGACTTCACCAGACTGGTGACGAAATACTTCCTGGGACTTGTTAAATATATTTTATTAAAATTTTCATGTTTTATTCCTTATATCGTATCTACGGGATGTAGCTTGCGGCCGGCTAATTATTATAAACGATTCACCATCTAAAGACACCACGCAATTACATTAAAGAAGGTACACAAATTATAAAAAAAAAAATTATTATCTTGTCGGAATATTCTCAAATAAAATATATTTTTTAAAGCAAGTTTTGAAATCAAATCATTTTTAAAACACACTCAGTGACTTCTACAATAACAACACTCTTGGTCCTAAAATAAAAGTCCAGAAAATAGTGTGGGTACCTATCTAAATTAATGAAACAGATTAATCATACAAACTAAATTTGGTAGGTATTTAGTTTAATCACAATATTAATAAGAACATTTTGGAATTAGGTTTTTCGTCTCTATAAATGAAAAATATAGCTTATCATTTCTGTATAATTGGAGATTAAACGAACTTACCTGAAGTGAAGTTCTATCCAAATTATACGAGTTGCTTCGTCCGAAGAGATTAGTTAACATTGTAGTAATACGTCTAAGATATCGCCTTTCTCCACTAAGTTTAATTATTTTTTTTTTTTTTTTTTTTTGTGGGTAGTCTGTCTTCCTAATCGTTGAGCCTGTACTGACACTCATTTAGTTGAAAGCCTGGAACCGTATTTATTAATATTTCACATTAAGTATTGGGTGTTATAGGGATGGGAGGGAACTAATCTCTTCGGACGAAGCAACTCGTATAATTTGGATAGAACTTCACTTCAGGTAAGTTCGTTTAATCTCCAATTATACTTCATTGCTTCGTCCTTCGAGATTAGTTAACATTGTAGATTTTGAAAGATAGTGAAATATTAAAACACTCATATTAAATTTTATACGAATATAATCAAACAATAATTATTGTTTTCCTTAACTAAAATTAAATTTCTCATTAATTAGGTATAGTTAAGTATAAATCATTAATTTAAGTATTTAAATTTTAATATCATTCTAACACTATAATTAAATCAATCACAGGATAGAATTGATAGAGCAAATTGATCAGTTTTTTCACATTGAATATCTCTATGATAATATCTAGCAAAGACATTAGAGTTGCCACTCCACCCAGCTGTCTTTCGTATCGTGTCAATATTGACACCAGCTCTATGAGCGGCTGAGGTGGCTGCATGTCTGGTGGAGTGAGCAGAAAATATTGAGGTGTCAATTCCACTAATTGATAACATATCTTTTATCCACCTGCTGATAGTATTTGTTGATACTGGTTTATGTGGTTTTTTAATACTTATAAATAGGCTATTGGCGTTGTTTCTCAAAGACTTTGTTCTATCCATATAAGCAATTAATGCTTCAGCGGGACATATTGCCGGCCGGTCTTTATAGAACGGAATGGTTAGACACGGTTGAGCTGAACCTGGGCGAGATGTTTTTAACAAATCGTTTATCTTAATTAATATAAGCTGATCATTGATAGTTATATTTTCTAATGTTATTTTGCCAATGGTCTGCACTCTGTGTGCAGTTATTAGCATAAGCAAAGTTACGGTCTTTTTGGTCAAATATTCTAAACTTAAATTATTATTTGGGTACCATTTTGACAAGGATTCTAACAATATTGAGGGGTCCCAAGTTAAATTATATTTTGGAGCTGGAGGACGAAGTCTGTAGAAACCTTTAAATAGCCTAGTGACGCGGTCATCAGACCCTACTCTCGATCCTAAGATCAAAGATAGAGCGGAGCGATGACTGTTTAAAGATCCGTATTGTAAACCGTCATTAAATAATTCAGTAAGAAAATAAATTACCATCGGAATTGACGCCTCATGTATTTCAATACTGTGAGTTTTACAAAAGCTTACCCAACGACGAATTGCAACGTCATATTGTTTTATTGAATTTTCAGACAAGGAAGCTATCATAATATCTAAAGATGACGGTGGTACTCTTCTCTTCCGTAGTGCCGTCCTGATAACTTCCCTGCAATCAAAGTGAGCTTGGGGAGACTGTTGGAAATAGACAATAACACATTATCAGAGGGTTTGAAATAAAGTAATTCGGAATGAAGGAGTTTTTGATAAAGAGGGAACCAGGGTTGCGTAGGCCAAAATGGGACCACAACAATACCCTCTGCCTGATCGGTAATTATTTTTCTCAAAACTTTTAATATAACTGCAAAAGGAGGAAATGCGTAAAAAGAAAGATTTTTCCAGTTTAAAGTAAACGCATTTACAGCGAATGCTCCAGGGTCTCTATTCCAAGAGATGTACCTAACACATTTATTGTTTATCCTTGATGCGAATAAATCAACTTTAGGTTGCCCAAAGGCCTTTACAATCTTTTTAAAAGCATGATCTTTTAGCTCCCATTCGGTATCGGGATGAGATTTTCTCGATTCCGCATCTGCTATTTCGTTATCTTGTGAACTTACGTATGAAGCGAACACAAAAATACTGCGAACTTCACACCACTGCCACAAAGATTTTGTGATTTCAGTTAAATGTGGAAACCTTACTCCACCCATACGGTTAATGTACGAGATAGCAGTTGTGTTGTCAATACGTAGTAAAACCTGACAATTTTTTAAACCTTTTGCGAATATTTGTAAGCCCAAGAAGGCTGCTAGGAGTTCTAGGTAATTAATATGTTTCACACATTCTAAGTTACTCCACTGGCCACTGGCGGTCTCCTCACCGCATGCTGCCCCCCACCCTTTTTTGCTAGCATCTGAAAATATTTCGAGTGAGTAGCTGTCTCGCCTAATGGGATTGACTGCGTCATCAATAGAGTTTAACCACCAGGAAAAATCGTCCTGCAAATAATGTGGTAATGACATGTAGCTATCGTAGCTACTCGTTTTACACAGTGCAAGGTATTTGCGTCTTTCCATTTGTTTGGTATAAAGCCATCCATACTGAATCGCGGGGCAAGATGAAGTGAGGAGTCCTACCAAGCGTGCAAAATGTCTTATTTTACAATGAGATTTGAATGTTAACGATTTCAATTCCTGTTTAATTAAATCTCGTTTTTCTTTAGTAAGACTAACATGAAATTTTTTCGTATCTATCACGAATCCAAGGTATTTACAAATGTTGCTTGGAACCAAACAGCTCTTTTCAATATTAATAATAAATCCTAAAGACTCTAAAATACGTTTAGTTTGTCTAATATTATCTAGGCAATCTTGATAATTATTAGATATAATACAAATGTCATCTAAGTATATAGATGACAAATAGCCTAAAGATCTAATTAAACAAATTACCGGTTTTAATAACTTTGTAAAGACAAAGGGGGCTGTGTTTAAGCCGAACGGTAATACATTAAATTGGTAAATGTTACCCTCGTATTTAAATCGTAAGTACTTCCTATATGTTGGATGTATAGATACTAAAAAATACGCATCCTTCAAATCAAGGGTAGCCATGAAACTGGTTTTGGATACTAATTTTAATGTTGTTCTCAGATCTTCAATTTTGAAATGTTCTGTTTTGATGTGTTTGTTTAAAGACTTTAAATTTAATATAAATCTGTTTTTACCATTGGGTTTTTTAATCAGGAAATAACTAGAAAGGAACTGTCCTTCACATGGTTTGCATTGTGAAATAGATCCACTTTTTATAAGATCAGTGATGGCCACCCTGTATTGAAGGGATTCAGATGAAGATAATACAGGAATAGTAGGTTGGTGTTCCTGAAAAACCGGTTTTATAAATGGTATTTGGTAACCTCTTATCCACGATAATATAACGGGATCATTTGTTATCAATTGCCACTGATAGTAAAAATAGGATAATCGTCCTGCGGAACGTACCAGGTTTAACGCCGCGGGACTGGGCGCTGCTGCAAGCGCGGTTGTTGTCGCGTTTGCTGCTGCTGACGCTGGCGTGGCGCCGGCTGTGTCCTCCTTGTTGTTCCCGCTTGCCGGGCTGTGGGGAACGGAGGCCTCTGGTTTAAAGTCTGAGCAGGGGCCTGCCTCGGTCTCTGCGCTGGTGCAGCTCTTCTGACCGGAGTATTTATTTTGATTTCAGCACCTGATTTTGATATGGCTTTTGCAGCCTTTAGAGTATCGGTGAGCTGTTCGCCGAATAGGAAATTATCGATTTCTGTATTAAACAATTGATCTTTAATGTCTTTTTTTATAGAAGAACATATATATATAAAACTACGTCTCGTCATGGACTCGTTGTACTGTGAGTCACACATGAGTCGGCCGGCTTCAATCAATAATTTTATTACCTTCTGGTCTTTAAGATCTGAAGAAAACAATATATTAAGAGCTTCACTTATACAGGATATACTTGCTGCAACCTGCATCTGTTTGTTCTCCAATGCTTTATCTTTTTTGATAAGCACTTCCGATAAAGCAGCCTTTATCTCTGGATTTAATTTCGGTGCGTCAATCTTTGTGCAGTTTTTTGGAACAAGATGCTTTTCAAGCAGTTCCTTTCTGCCATCCTTTGTCAAGCCTGCAGTTGCGATGTGCTCCCAGCGAACAGATAACTCGCCTCTAATGTCTGGTCCATATTTTTTATCCTTTGAAGGTGTTTCGCCCAACAGATCTAGAATCTCTTCATCTAGTTCAGGGTCGAGCGCTGCTTCAACGGGCAATTCCGACTGTACTATCTGTACTGCGTCTGTAGCAGGAACATATGTAGTTGAAGTGGTCGTACCCGGTTGAGGCTCTTCTGTATCAATTATAATCGGAACTGACTCGACTTCAGCTTGAACTCCCATATCTTCTGGAATATGGACCAGGTAATACCATAAGTAAGTATTGAAAAGAAAAAAGTGCGGCGATAGTCCTTAAAAACTAACCAGAGCACATTTTTTTTTTTTTTTTTTTTTTAATTTTTTTTTTATTTATTTTTTTTTTTTATTTTTTTGTCTTTACCCCTGCATACCTACTCAAGTAGGTAATTGGCGTGGTGATAGTCCTTAAACTTTCACAACACTATGTTTTGAATCCATACGGATATAAAACATAATTAATAGTGGGTAGGTTATTAAATAAAGTGAAGGTAACATTCCTATCAAATGTACACAATCACTATAGGTATTACATGAGAATCCAAAACTATGTGAAGGTAACATCCCCCTAAGATGTACGCAATCACTATTTATTTTATATAATCTGAATCAAAAATTATGTGAAGGTAACATCCCCTTAAGATGTACACAATCACTATATATTATTGTTTAAAAAATCTGAATCCAAAATTGTGTGAAGGTAACATCCCCCTAAGATGTACACAACACTATTTGGAATATGACGTCATGTCAAATTATGATACGGATATAGTCCTAAAAAACTATTCACAATATCTTTCGTTTGTTAAAATATCGATATGAAAACACCCAATAGCTTACCTTCATGATCCGATAGCACTGGCGAGATAATAATATTCGCCGACGAGGTACTACTTTCAGAACAAATTCGAATACGTGACCGTTTATTGCGTTTTTTGATTTTCTTTTCGAGTTTTCGAATCTTCCTTCTCAAATAATCACTGTCGTCGTTTTTGTGGCTACGTTTCGGCATCTTATTAAACTTTTTAACAAAAAAGAGAGAATGAAGTGGTGAACGGCGACGCACTAAAACGCGAATGAGTGTCAGTACAGGCTCAACGATTAGGAAGACAGACTACCCACAAAAAAAAAAAAAAAAAAAAAAATTAAACTTAGTGGAGAAAGGCGATATCTTAGACGTATTACTACAATGTTAACTAATCTCGAAGGACGAAGCAATGAAGTATAATTATCTTGATTTTGCAAAGTTTTTGAACTTATATTTTTTTAACAGAAATGTATTTATGTTTGGCCACCAACTCGCCTGGTGGTAAGCGACGGTGTGGCCGAGGATGGAACACGTATATCCAGAATAAATCTATTCACTCTTAAGTAGAGTGGATAGATTTTGGGAGAACGATAGTTGGGGAGTTGATGTAACTGCCTAGACCCGTCTCCCACAACGGTTGCACCGGACTACAACCCGAAACACGACTAGGTCGGTCCATGGCACGGCTTCGTCCAGTGGGTGGAAACCAGCCGCGGGCGAAGCCTCCCACCAGAGTTGTGTTGCCTGTTTTGCACCACCCAGGGGCCACGTGTAGGGATTCCATTTTAAGGGTGCACTCTCAAGGACGCGGGCAACTCAGCCCCCATATGGATACTTCTCATGCGAAGAGACGATATACGCGCCGACTCGAGAACTTCCACCTTTATTCGTCAATAGAAAACCAATATTGAGGTAAATTAATGCTTTAGCTCAAGATAAATCTCTGAAAAGCATTAACGCTGCTTCTTTTTCCATTTAATATAATAACTTTAATGCTTTAGCGTTGACGGGTAAACCGTTAAAGTTAAGAGTTGAAGAATAGACCTTCTGTGTAATTCTACAATATCATAACTAAATAGTATAACACATCAGGCACGGAAACTCAATTAGCTCATATTAGTAATAAAATGATGCATCTGAGTATGTTTCAAACACACAAATGACTCATAATCGTCATCTTAATGATAATATTTGTTTGTGAAATTTGATAACGTAATAAAATGTAGTAAAATATACTTTTGGAAGATAATATTATGCGAGATGTTTTTCTCTTTGTTGTGTTGGATATTTATGTAGATAAATGTATAGTAATTAACAATAAATTAAACTTTTAATTGAAATTTATAACATCATCAGCGCCATGCTAGTATTCTTCTAGGAGGGGTAACCAGAGATGTAGATACATTGTTGTACACCCACATTTCAGCATTAAGTTTCATTTGAATTGCTATCCACCCGGTATAATTCAAAACTTCGGGCTGCTACTGAGAATTTTGTAATAGGAAAACCCACTTTGTACAACCCGGGAATCGGACCAAGACCAGCTCAGCAGCGGCGCTGGCCATCACTACATATGTCTTGGATTGACATACTTTATGATAAAAATTAAACTTCGAGAACTGATTATTAATTTTATAATGCCAGGGAAAGTTGCTCTAATTCAATGCTAAACGAACATTGCAGAAAAATCCCTTAGTATGAACCATTTATAAATAATAATGTGTAGTGATCGCGCAAACCAAAGCAACAACGCAAACAAAAGATATTACTAATAATAATAAAAAAAAAAAAAACTGAAACTTGTACAACTTCTACAATAATTCTTACATAGGGGTCTCCTTTTAAGTATATAAAATACTTGTGCTAGGAGGTCCCGCTCCTCATAACAAATGCAGCAAAATGTAGGAGTTTTTTATTTAAATAACGACATTTAAATTAAACTCTTGAGTTTATACTTGTAGTGTAGATTTTTATAGATGAGCGTTTTTACCAAATATAAACGAAATTATACAATTTTAACGCGTGATCAGGTGAACACACTTCGTTGATGTCTTTTGAAGGTAATAAAATAATAAGGGCCGTTTTGTAAATTTTTTGTGCATTTTTTCCAATCGGCAGATATTTTTTATCCGAGGTATACTTTATAGTTTTGATAATCATAGAAAAATTTTCAAAAACAACATTTTCTTGGATAACAATTACCTAACGCTTGAAAAATCGGCCCTTAACCACTTCTCTCTAGGTCTGTTTAAGTGGGTTTCACTTCTCACTAGATACAGCTGAATCATCTGGATATATAGATACCATTTCAGCACAACTAAAAGTGGGAATCCTTAAACCATCCTTAAACCCAACCGCACAATACCAACAAAAAAACAGGAAATTTCTGATTTCCGCATCCTATTACAAATGGATTGCGACTATCACAAAACCTAGCCGGAACATGCATACATCATCGGAAGTCGAATGCTGGTCTATTCTACTGACCATTGTCACTATAGACAGAGGTCTCGAAGTAAAAGGAAAGGAGATTCGATCAGTGCCCGCGAGTTCGCCAGCGCAAGCGCACGCACGACGCGAGCGCCATCTTTCACAACGCCCGCCAAAACTTCACATTTCAATGTGTGTTTGAAATTTGAAAAATCTAATGTGACAGTTGTTTGAAAGTGGACTGATTGATTAAGTTTTTGTTCGTGATCACTCTGAGGCATTGCACAATTAAGGTAAAGCTTATCAATTTGGATTATCAGTTAAATAAACACAATATTTTTATTTCGTAATACCGTCTATGAATAATTTTATTGTCACAGTCTTACTGCGTGTTCCGTGTATTTAAAACAAATGCAAAGTATTTATAAACATTACATTGTGCGAGTATCGCTTGTACATACATAAATCAATTGATTTAAGTTCTAAGTTTCAAGGGAACTTGTCAAAAATAAAACTTCCAATGTGCTCTAAAGCGTTTCACATAAAGTTCACATTTCATCGCGTCGATTCACTTGAATTTGAATTTTATCCACCTCATTTTATAACGTAATGCCTACTTTAATGATAAGAAGAACGCTGCATGATTTAGCTTTTTATCATTAATGTACTGAATTGGGAACTGTCCTTTAAGTATTGGTTTATCGAGCTTCACAAATTCGGTGGAAATGGTGGACAGACGCGGCAAAAGTTCATGTTTCGATTGGCCAATATCATTACGATTACGGACGTAATGTTCCGATCACTATTATTTGCGTTCATGTAATGATTATTTTAAGCATTTATTTTTAGCCAGGCTATAGCTTAATTGGAACAGCCTTGAGGCTCTGTCGCCAATATTTACGCAAACGTGTCGTCTCTGCGGTTACAAAGTTAACTTATGACATAACGCAATGAAACTACACACTCGGTTATCATTAGATAATAAATAATTATTATAAAACTACGAAATGCAAAAGTTTTCAAACTAAAAGAAATTTAATGTTTGAATTTCGAAGTTCTTGGCTGTCTAAACCAATTGAATTGGTAGTTATATTTTTTACACAAATACCCAAAAAAGTTGTGTTATGTGTTTAGGGTTCATGTCTTTATGCCATCATAACTTCTAAACGCCTGAACCGATATGGATATATGGGGTATCGTTAGAATCCTTACATTATCCCGAGTAACAAAGGCTAGTAAGATTTAAAAAAATGTACTGGCTATGGTACACAACAAGGTGTTAAATGGCAGTCATGCTTTTTTTTATTAATTTCATCTTGTTTATACCCAGTGAGGGTTGAAACCGTTGTCTGTCCAATACAGTGCTGAATATATCTATATGTGACCAGTTGAAATTTTCTTGGAATATGTTTGTGTTATTATAGCCCGGTTAGTGGAGTGTGATATTAAGATAACATCAGAACCTGGCGCATGGATAACATTTAGTGTGACATAGCTAGTTGGAAGGAGACCGTATCGGTAGCGGTTACCACCAACAACAGCATTCCCAAACGGTTTGACGTCAGGCAGGCGGCCAGTCATTAAACCTAGCCAAAACTTTAGCAGTGTGCCAGACATAGGTCTGTTGCGCCGACCCCAAATAAATTGGGATAAGGGCAGGGGCTGATGATGATGATGTTTGTGTTATTATAGCGGCACCAAGGGCAATTTTTTTACCGTTCCTGGCGTCCGAGCACGGGTCTTATCGACAAACTCGTCGACTCGATAAAAGTTTTCATGTATTGAATTTATCGTTTTATCAACACTTTATGACAAATTTGACGTTTAAAATCGACAAAAGTGTCGACAAAAAGAACCATGGCCGGACCGCAGTTCTTTCTATTTTAAAACAGTAATACATACAAACGTTGCTCTGAATTCTTCTTTTCGTGTAAATGACTCAATATTTGTTTTCCAAATACATTTGGATCAGTAAGTGGCATACTGGATACCCTTGACTACAGCTAGATCTTCCCGAGAGCCGGCAGTGTGGCATAGTAGGCAGGACAGCAAGTGGGACATAGTTTGCGTCGGATTGCTCCGAATGCAGTACATTTTCTATAGTTAAACAAAAAATAATAAAAACAAGGTAAACTATGACAGTTTTAGAAAGTTTTTGTAATTTTCTTTATTCTTTGTGAAAATTATTAAATGAATCAGTTTTACATCCCCAAATACTATTTCATCCCTACTAGATAATTAACCGTTACATATTTTTTTGTGGAAAAAAAAAGAAACTGTTTTGAGCAGGATTTGAAACTACGCCTCCCGGTTATATACTCAAGGCACTGTTTCCCTATCCACAAAACATTTTTTCACTACGCATGTTTTAACGCATTTAAAAGATTTGTCCATCTAATAAAAAGTGTTGATATTGACGTAAGATTATCCAATCACATTGACCTTTAAACCAAAACGGACGATTAAACTTATATTAGTGTAAATAAAATTACTTTGCAATGAAGATATATGTTTAAGAGAGTTACCTAAGCGGCAATTTAAGACAAAACTCCATGGATGGCTTTTAGAAAAGTGTTTTATATAATATAAAACATTTCTTTATGACATAGTTAATTTCATTATTATTATGGTTTTACTGACAAATTTATTATTTTTAATAATTAATTTAATGCGCTAATTCTAATCTACTGATAACATAAAATAACATAGCATCACGCCTGTATTCCCCGAAGGGGTAGGTACACAATTGTACATACACATTTCACCAATGCTGTTATTAAGTCCCATGTAATAGGTGGTGAGCCTATTGCCATCAACCGGGCACAATTCCAAACTCCGGGCTGCTACTGAGAATTTCCAATCAGAAAAACTTAATAACACTTTGCCCGACCCGGGAACCGAACCAGAGACCTCATGATCAGCAGTCACGCTTGGGACCACTAGACCAACGAGACAGTCTAAAATAAAACTTAAGAAAGAAAATAGCACTAGACGAGGCGCTGCTATAAAGATGCTTGAATTTTCGAATGGGTTAACTTTAAAATACAACAAACTACGTGGATAAAGCCACCGACGTAATATAGTTATTTGCATAAAAAATATGACTAGGCTATTACTACGTATAAATATACCTAGCCCTTTTCGGCCTTATCACTTTTCATTTACTATAATTTCCATGAAACTCATACAAGGCTTTTAACCCGGAATACATAATTATTTTGTCTGTATTTTTATGTGTATAATTCTCACTCATTAAAACTCGTTTTAATTGCTTACGGACTTTCGATTTAAGGTCACAGATAAGAAAAACATATACGTATCATTTCCTGGTTACAACAAAAAACAAGAAAACGTGTGACATGAGTTAACAAGTAAGTACAATCAACAAAATAATTGGATTACAATTCCGTACCTTTCAAATCAATTTATTGTAACCAATTTTTACGTAGCATCACGCCTGTATTCTTCGATTAGTAGGCAGAGGTGTACGCAGTTTTACCCGTACACCCACATGTCAGCAATAATGTTATTAAATGCCATGAAATGGGTGGTGAGCCTATTCCCATCTGCTACTGAGAATTTTCTATCAGAGGAACCCAACATTACTTCTGTCTGACCCGGGATTCGAGGCCAGGACCTCACACTCAGCAGTCTTCCTTGCGATCAATGATGCAATTTTCACTTGTCTTTTTAATGTTGAATTTTTAAATCATGTCTTGTATAGAAAATATTTAATTTACTAATAATCGTCAACGCCCACACATATTAGGCAAAAAAATATTTGTAAAAGTACAGTAGGAGCTTAATTTAAACGTTGCAATGACATTAACCGCCATTTTCAGAGGAATAAGTTTACTCATTGTTAATGAGGGCAGAATTTAAAAATATTATATATAAATAACTGCTTCCGAAACTATTTAAAATGTTAACCTATTTATCTCGCTGACTGTACCCAGTATCGCCTGTGGACATGTCGATTGATTAGATCTAAATAATTATGATTAAAACACGATTGTAATATGATCATTATTGATTCTGCAGATATCACTTATTACCATATAATGTGTATTACATCTTGTCATTTTTTAAATGTTTGCGTAGATTTGTTTTTTCTTATTTAGTTATTGGCCCTTATTAAAAATTAATTGACTGGCTGTCTTATGTAGGTATCATATTTTAGGCTCGAATTAATAAATGACTCACATCTGAGAGATTACAATATAAATGCCAAATTTTATGTGTTATGTATAGGAAGACTAGTTTAAGATTAACGTTTTTAGTATTTTGTATGTCTATCTGAATGTTTGTTTCGAATTAACTCCGAAACGCCCAACGGATTCAAATTTAACTTAGAGTGATTAAAACAGACATTTCAACCTAAATTTTCGTTCATGTACTATTTTGATATATTGCAGAGTTCAAAAGATATGAATCATACAAATATAAACGCAAAAGTTTGTAAATATAACAATAACTACTGAACGGATTTGGATGAAATATTGTGCACAGATAGTTTATAACCTGAATTAACACAGAATACTTTTTATCTCGGCTGGACCCAATTCTGAAGTACATGTAGACGAAGTCGCGGGCAGAAGCTAGTATAAATATAAAATGCTTTTTGTCCAAGTTCCGCACGAACAAAATCGCGGGCACAGCTTGTACTATATCTACTATCAAAAAATAGCATTTTCGAATTGTCGTTTAACTTTGAAATGAGACGCTCATTTTATTGAAACATCAGTATATATTGTAAACAGTAGTTGAGATCACTCAACACTTATTGCACATGAATTAACAAAAACCATTAATAATGACGCAACACTGATTGATAGAATCAGGCCATCTTGGATCTCAGCCTCCTCTCTGTTACGGTTAAAGTACTTCTGTAACAATCTAATAACTGCGACTTTGGTCTAGTGCCCATATGGGCGATTGCTGAGCGTGAGGTTCAGGGCTCGATTCTCGATTCGGTTAAAGTGATATTGGATTTTTCTTTTAGGAAATTCTTAGTAGCAGCCCGGAGATCGAAATCTGGCCCGGTTAATGGCAATATGCTCACCACCTACATCACGCCTTTATTCCTCGAGGGGTTAGGCAGTACCCCCACACAACCACATTTGAACAACCGAATATTTGTACAACCACATTTCACCGACGCAGTTATTAAGTGCCATGTAATTAATGGTGAACCAGGCACAATTCCAAACTCCGGGTTGCTAGTGAGAATAATAACCTTAGAGGTTCAGGGTACTCGGGAATCGTACCCACGACAACATAAGATCAATAAAAAAATAAAACAAGAAAAACATTAATAAGTACCTAATAATGCTATAAATAATCATCATCGTCAACCCCTGATCCCAAATCAATTGGCGTCATTTCGGTAGTCATTCCTTTTCTAGCATCTTTCACACAATCTATCCATCGTTTCCTTGGTATGTATTGGCATTCTCAAGACTTTCCTCGTCGCATCACGTCTACTAATGCTATATATGTAACTATATTTAAGATAAATCTTTGAAAAGCATTAATGAACCTGCGCCTCCCGGATAAATACTCCAGGCGCTCTGGCCACTAAGCCATCTCGACCTCTGCTCACCACCGCGAATTATTCATCCATATTTTAACACGTCTTTTGGCGACGTTATTGCTATCTATTCAGTTCCTATATTATATTGGAGTATTTATCCGGGAGTCGCAGGTTCGAATCCTGTTCGCGACCGTATTCTTTTTCCATTTAATACCTATATTTAGTTCACACATTTCAATATGTGACATTACACCTTCACATCGTCAATAATTTACATAAATATGTAATTGTTATCGGCATTGCTAGCAATGTGTATGGAAATTGAATCGTCTGTTCAGATAAGACATGTGATACATGTGCCGATAAATCCGACGATAAATGTTGGACCAACAACTTGCTCCGGAAGGTGAACAGTGGACTCGCCCAGTCTTTTAATAAAAGATCAGTATCGGAATGATAAACAGTGTTTCTTTTATTAAAAAAGAAAAAACTTAATATTACGAGTGCATATTGAAGTGGAAATGTGAAGTTCAAGTTCCCATTACCTGAATGCATGCGGATATCGTTTATTTATTTTCACATTATAATATAAGTAGTTGATCTTACCCGTGGCATATTTGAGGATGTGACTATACCTGTCGCTGATACTGAACACAAATCAATCATTAGTTACGGGTCTTATTCTGAAAAACCCGCAAATGTTTTGAAGTAAAAATTTGGCTATTATATCTATAATCGAAGAAATTTTCAATTAATTACAGGTGATTAAGTATATTTCTTAGGCTCGTGGCTAAGTAGCAGCCGCACAGGTAGATAGATCGAGGTTAAGCTGCGCATGCCGCGGTCGGTCTGTGGATGGGTGACCATCATTTCATACTGAGACCCTTCCGTGCCTTGGTGAGCACGTTAAGCCGTCTGTCCTGGTTGTCTATGACATGTAGGTATTACGGGTCCGAAAGTCTGACAACCAGTCATACCACGAGATATCGTGTTACCCAGTAACTGGGTTGTGGTTGTCAGATATACAGTCGCTCCATGTAAATTACTGGCATTAAGCTGCATCCGGTTTAACTGGAAGCCGACCCCAATTATGAAAAGGCTAGGCAGACAGATTGATTGATTATATAGCACATTTTTATACAGGTGTAATTTCCCATTGCAAGGCAAGGTTTCAAGAGAAGGAACGAGCATGATCACCATATTTGTATAATAACTTTCGTGAGGCATATTCATATTCATTATTGTTCACCGGTTACTACTCACCTGTATTCTTCGGGTTTGTCAGACAGTCTGACTCGCGACATTGCCGCGGACTCAGTTCATGAATAAGGGCTCCGTTCGAGCTCGAAACTAGTCGGGCAAACCCGAAGAATACACGTGAGTAGTAACCGGTGAACAATAATTAATATGATCACCATATTTCCTCGAGTAGCCCTCTGCCGCTTGGCGATTTCAGAACGTAAGTCCAGACAACATACTATCATCATTTTAATACAGCTGCATTTCAATACCAATAAAAACTGTTTCATACTTGTGATCGGAGGGGGTATTTCAAACAATTGTGCTTCATTGTCATGTGTATTTAAGCACCTGAGTCGACATACATACCACCCATTATCATTTTGTATTGTGGCTGAGAACACAGCTACATGCTAACTTTTAAACTATCGCGTTGCATGATATTATTATATACTAACGGGAATTAACGCGCAATAAATACCTTTGAATCGCTTGACGTTTCGACCAGGTTGCACTGATCGTGGTCACAAGCGATGATTCAGCGAGTTTACCCCGTCATCGGTGCGCTAGATTTTTCTTCATCTACCTCCATGTTTTCACTATTATTATAAAGGCCACGACACACTGCTACGTAGCCGGAATCTTTAACAATTTGATCCTTTTTCTTTATTCTACCTTGTTCACCTAAGTGACTATAACGGTTAACTGTAGCAATTCCTTACAGTAATAAATAAAGACATTTTCTTTGTAGTGTTTCTAATTCGGCGTGGTTTTCGTTTTCATAATTATGTACTTTAATATATCTAAGGCCCAGTTGTCGGTTGTTGTTAACAATTAATAGTAACCGCTAAGCCAAGTCAGTCGCCTAAAGGGAACTTGAACAACTCTGATACTAGGCTTGTTGACTTTTAATTATGCAATAAATGGTGAGGAATTTGACTGAAATTTCGAAATTAAGAAGATAAATTCACCTCTCAACCGTATTTCGGCCTTCGGCACCTCTAGTTATCCTTGATGAATTGCGAATTCATAATCTTGAAGTAGCTAACCTTTTTAGCCACAGAGATAACATTATTCATAAACTGTTCCACTTAAGTAAAAATCATTCACAAAATTAAAGATAAACCCATAAAATATTGAAATCAGACCGTGTGGGCAGTCATTTTTATTTATCAGCGCTAGCGTTTATAATGATATAAATCGTGTTTAAATTTCCAATATTTCATAAAATATATAAAATGCATATTATGTGTCTAATCTAGATCGAATCTGCAAGGTCTTATATTATTTTAATGCCTTTAGCACGAAAAGACATATGATAAATATTAAAATTATAATTTTGTGAATATGTACACAAATACGACCAAATGCGGGTTCTTGGATAGATAGTTAAGTACTCCGATCACCACTTACGGTCACGTTCATTAACAATATAACAGACGAGCTGGCGCCCGCAACTTCGTTTCCGCGACAACAGCCAATTTTCTCTTCCAAGGTCAATCTTTATACCAAAATTCATCTAAATTGGTTCAGCCGTTTAGGCGTAACAACGTACAAATAAACAGACAGAGTTACTTTCGCATTTATATCATTAGTAACAGCTGTTTAATCATATAAATATGTAGTGGATAATGATGACTTTGTTAGAAGGGTGATTATGTCAAAAACATTTGTTTAATTTTAAAATATTTTATATTAAACATAGCATCACGCCTGTATTCCCCAAAGAGGTAGGCAGAGGTGTACACAGTTGCACATCCACATTTCACTAATGCTGTTATTAAGTCCCATGTGGTAGGTGATGAGCCTATTGTCATCTACCGGGCACAATTCTAAACTCCGGACTGCTACGTAGAATTTACTAATAGAAAAACCTCAATAACACTTTGCCCGACCCAGGAATTGAACCCAAAAAGATTGATATACAACCAGGCCTGTTTCCCATTGGGGTAGGCAGAGACTATCGATTTCCATTTGCTACGAGCCTTACACACCTCTTCCGCTACATCTATGTTCATTATCCTCTGCATGCATTCTCGTCGAAAAGAAAAATAGTTTTTAATGATTGCAGAAATTATCAATACATACACACACATACATACATACAAACAAATAAATAAAATTGAAGTGTCTGTTTGTAATGTCATAATAATAGTTTTTTTAAGCTCTTACATTTATTTGCACGATACCTATGCCTAAAAATCTGTTTTTAATATGTTTGTCTGTCTGTTTGTTCCGGCTAATCTTTAAAACGGCTGGACCGATCCTGATAAGATTTTTCTAGCAGGTAGCCGACTATAAATAATAGAATTCTACGCCGGTGAAACCATGAGGCACAGCTAGTAATACATATAATTATTTGCATTTAATTTGTGTCCGTCACGCGAAGTACTGAGTAGTGACTAGTGAGTAGGTTTCATCTTCAACTGCTTGTTAACTATTGATTTAAATGTCAGTGTTAGCTGTCAACTTACAAGTATTAATTTAAATATATTAGGTCTTGTCAACCATTGGTTGTGATTACACAAGTGCCTTGAACAAAGGATAATGCGCAATTAAGAGTTAGTGCTAACGCATATTTGCCTTTAATTTGAAAGTCAATTATAGTACCACTTCCGCGGTTGTAAAATATATCTACTATTTAGGTTTATTACTGCCTCATTGGTTTCCTTGCTGTAAGCCGACTACTGAGTGTGAGGTCCTGGGTACAATTACCGGGACGAACGGTGTTATTGAGATTTTCTGTTAAGAAGTCTGTCTGGAGTTTGGAATTGCCCGGCTATAGGGTACCAATTTACCATGTATTCAATGGGACTTAATATATATAACATCGGTGAAATGTGGGTATGCCTACAGTGGGTACACCTCTATCTGATTCTTCAGAGATACAAGCGTGATGTATTATATGTATATCCAGGATTGGATATAGCACGATAAATGTGGCGTATTCATAAAAAAAAACCTTCTAAAAACAGTTTTAACAGTTATTTTTTAGTTAGTTTCCAAATCTGAAAATAAAGGGATCCCCTAATACATTTCCAAAGACTTTAGGAAGCGAATATGCGAGCTAAGTGACAAACTTTTATAGGTGCCTCTTAGTACAATAAACCAATATAACTGAGTACTTAAACAGTGATAGCCTAGTGGTCTGACCATTGGACTAGCAGCTCAAGGACCCAAGATAGAACCACACATTTTTTGTTGTAGTTTACAAATTATAAACCAACTTTCTCTTAAGTAAACCGGTGAAAGAAAACACCGGGAAGAAATCAGCACAGCACACCTGAGATGATGTATAAAGCCATGTCAGAGGCATACGATTAAACTCGGACACTAGGTTGCTGAGAAGACGACATATATATTAGTCACTGATTAAGACAGGCACATGTATATTCCCCGTAAAGGAGATAGATGAATTGCTACAAACGAAAACAATTAGACGCGCATTTACACTTACGAGCCTATTATTGTCCAATAAGTATTTAGCCTTAGTTTTTGCTCAATAAATCTGCATACATTAGAGAGGTTGGACTCAAACTAAACGATATAAAATCATGTGTTTGTGCTAATTCTAACTCGGTAACAATCTGCGACCTTGCCGCCATAATTCGAACAGGCCAATGGAATGCAAGTGACCATGAATGTGTAACAGTCGGATGATATTTTTTCTGATACAGGTACTTACTTATTGATAATGGACCAAACTGCGACATTATTCGCAACTTGAAGTGTACATATAATTTTCGTATTGCTCCGAAATTGTTTTCTATTGATGTATCACTCGACTTCAAAACTCACTCGATAATTTGTTTTTTTTTTTCTTATTTGAAAAGGGTTTTTTTTTCATAGTCTGTTCTTAAATTTCTTATACTGCATGTTTAATAATAAAATTAACTAATTAAACTACACTATATCCAACTCAAAATTAAATCAAAGACAAAGTTCGTACTTTCGAAGATTCACTTATTAATTTTTCTTTCTCTGTACAGACTAATGTTTCATGACGCACTTCTAGTTTAAGTTTCCACCTTTTTTATTACCTAAACACATTTTTAAATTATGTAAACAGTTCGCGATCGCTATGATCCAGGATCCCAACCCTTTTATCTCTTGGAGTATAGGCAGGTTGACCTCGACGAACATACCGCAATCAAATTGCGGTCGTTCTCAATAAAGGACAGGTCAGGAGCAACCTAAGTTGGCGAGCATGTATGAAGAGGTTAATGAACATAGATGAAGCGAAAGAGGTGTGTCAGAATCGTAGCAAATGGAAATCGATAGTCTCTGCCTACCCCAATGGGATACAGGCGTGATTGTATGTATGTATAGGCGACTGAAAGTATGCTGTCAAATCCCCAGCTTAAAATTTTACTCAAAAGTTAAAATCCAATGCAATCGTCATAATAACAAACTTGTATGTCTTTATAGATAAATCTCCGAAAAGAATTAAATTTTATTATTAAAAAGCATTACATGCATAGCGAACAAAAAAATATTATGACTTTTTGTATGTCTTTATATCTAACGCACGTTTCATTACTTATTTGACGATAATTACAAATTAGGTACTTACAGCTACATAGTGCACGACCAGGACTGAACTTGCGACTCACTACGTCCGATTAGACACACCTTAAGGCGAATTCGCCACACCGTTTCCTCCTATTGTTTTCGTAGGTACCTACGCATATAAATCTATAGAACACCAGACACCTACTATAACCCGTTCTGTCAGGAAGTGCTCTATATTATATTAATCTGTAACGATATGCGTCATTGTTCAATCGTTTTGTAGGTTCTTTATTGTCACATTTATTTTAAATAGCTTATAATTAATAATTTATTAGCCATTGGTACCACAGTTGAGCAAAAAGTATAACTTAGTTTTTATAAACTTGGATTGGAATTTGCTTTTTTTAAGGCTGGAACTAAAATGAAACATGCCACTCGTAAATAAGGCTTTTACCCTTATATGATTACTGAAATATTAGAATAAAAACTATTTTGTAGCAAATAATAATCTAGAGCAACCAAGAACTAGCTCTGATAACACTCGTGATTTTATCGATTGCGAGTAATCGAGTGATTCAATAATCAATCCTTGTCGTATCGATGCAAACACGACAATTTGGGCATCAAAATTACATTGCCTAAGTAAATAATTACTTAATCTATGTACACAGTGCCTAATTGCTTTATAATGACATCCACAAAAAAAAACTCGTTGACATTGGCGAGGTGCTTGACCTATCCCACTAGATTATATTATCATTGTGCAGCTGGAATAACAAAAACATATATGATTATTATAGTAAATAAAATTATAAATTAAATAAACTTTTTTTTTATCTACAGTTTTTGACTAAGATGCCATTCGAATTAGGTGTATTCCGCTATCGAGTCGTTTTTTCCTGAAACTCCATGTAAATCCCTTCTGAAACTTTTAAAGATATATTAGCTAACTTAAGTAGCTGACTGTACTATACTTATTTTTCCATGTCACTAAATCTAGGGTACGACTTACTTTAGTCTCAACAATAACTCTAATACTACGTTATATAACAGTTTTTCACTTTGTTAATTAGTAGAGTCTCGCAATATGTCCCATAATGCGCAGACGTCGTTTCCCACGGTTCCTGCACTGCGCAGACGCGTGATCTAGATGCTCTTCGGCGATAGCAGTTAGTGTCAAACGTGCCTTCGCGGGGTCATGCCAAATTTGTGCATAGTTATGTGAACTTCAAAATTTGCAACGTAATCTGTTTGCTATTCAATAATGTCAAGTACGATCTTTTGAGCTTCAAATTTGCTTCCATAGTGGGGGAAAATTCAGACAACTGATGATATGAATAAAATCGTGGGATACATCCACTAATCGCCATCGCCAAAATGCTCATATTCTATCGCTCCTATACAGTATTTCCGACAACTCCTTCATACCTCAAAAACCACTTCATGTTCCTTGGTGACACACACGAGATTCCTTCGGTCATCAGAAAATCATGAGATACGCCTGGCTTTGCAAGCGTCCATAAGCTACGATAACTGCTTACTATCCACCACCATACCTCTAGTAGGCCCGTATACTGGTTGCCAATTCATGAGAGGTATTTAAAAGTCTTTCTCACTGACGGTATTATCTTTATCACTAGGGGTTTAGTAAAGGATGTAAAGTCGTCTACTCATACTTTTACTGTAAAATTTTGAAGTCTAGTCATTTGTATGTTTATGCCATTACGTATCTAATAACAAACTAGCTGACCCGACCCAACAGACGTACACAAAAACGCACTATCAGTTTTTTTCCCAATTTTCCATTTTTGCGCACAAATTTCCCAAGTTTTTTTCCCTAAAACCTTATTCGGACTTATAAAGTTGAAATTAATCAACAGAAATAAATAAAATTGAAGTTTCTGTTTGTAATGTCAAAACAATAGTTTTTTCTAAGCTCATACAGTTGTTTGCACGATACCTATGCCTAAAAATCAGTTTTATAAATTTTTGTCTGTCTGTATTTTTGTTCCGGCTAATCTTCGAAACTGCTGGACCGATTCTGATAAGATTTACTGGCAGGTAGCTGACTATATAAGGAATAACTTACGCTAATTATAATATAATTATATGCGGGTCTAACTCCGGTCCACAGCCTAATAACAAATACGTAGGTATTCGGTCCCTTATAGCAATAGTGACATGTGGAACATTTTGTTATGGGTTCTCTGACTGAGATGAAAATTCTTCAGTGGGTACCTTGCTTTTCACTTTTTTATTCACACATCATGTAAAAATAATGTGATAATCACTTTGATAAAATAATGTGTAGTATTTATACGCCATCGCATAGGTATGTGCCCTTACTTAACATATTCTTATTTAAACACACGTGCACTACTGTGCCAAGGTTTTGTTTTATACAAACTTTAGGATTATGATCAAGACCTAGATTAGATCTAGACCTAGACGCAATATCTGAACGAGTTACATAAAATGATACCCAAGGCTTGGTAGTGGTATAGAACAAGAGGTTGCGGAATAAAAACTTATATAATGACATAGCATCATCTCTATATCTCCCGAAGTTATACCCAGAAGTTTGTATACTGTCCTAGGTCCTCATTTCACTCAACTTAAGTCAGTCTAAGTCCCATGTAAGTGTAGTCCCAATTTTAAGCTCAGGATGTTAGTGTAAATATCTTAACCGAAAATGGATTCGAATAATAGAATCATACCCTTTCACGCTTTGCACACCGATTGCTCATCACCACCATAATTTGTAGGCCGAATTTCTTTCGAACTATTATACTTTTGCAGAAATAATTCTCCATAAGAATTGTGGATGGTTTAAACGCAAGCTAGTGATCTCAAGTGGCATGACCACTTGAGACCACTAGCTTGCGTTTAAAATCTATAATGAAAGTAGGTTAATTTGAATGAATGACTGGCATATATCAATGTGTTTTTAAAGTTTCGTCTTATCTAGTCTTCTCGTTCTTCTTCTAATATATAAAAATCTCGTATCACAGTGTATGTTATCGAACTCCTCCGAAACGGCATGACCGATTTCTATGTATTTTTTTGTGTATTCTTTTTTTTTTGGGTAAAGCTGAAAAAATAGACATCACGTAATTAATGGATGGCCGCTTAACGGGCAGTCGGAACTGGAAGGACAGAAAAGACAAAGGCTGCCTAGCCTTTTAACAATTATGTTAGGGTCGGGTTCCAGTCCAACCGAATACAGCTTAATAGGTACATGTATTTTACATGAAACGTCTGCCTACCTCCACAATCCAAGTACTGGATACCTCTATATCTGGGGTAAGACTGGTTCGCAGTGTTTTAGGGATCTGCCTACTCGTAACGGCTGTCATAGATCTTCATTTGACATTGACAACCGGGATCGACGGCTTACCGAGGAGCTCAGCCAACGAGGGTCTTGATATGAAATGATGGTCACCCATCCACAGATCGACCGCGACAAGCGCAGCTTAATTTCGATCGAATCTATGCAACTGTTACACAGCCATACGCCCTTCCTGTTAATAAAAGCCAGCCAAGCTCTCATTTTAGTTTAGATGGGCTACATAAAAAATGACACCATTGCTGAACTCAGCCTAACTTCATTCAGTCTTCAATAAAACACATAACATAGCATCATGCCTGTATTCCCCGAAAGGGTAAGGAGAACTGATACACAGATACATAATTGTACACCCACATTTCACCGATGCTGTTATTTAGTCTCATGTTATCGGTGGTAAGCCTATTGCCATCTACAAGGCACAAATCCAAACAAGGGGCTGCTACTGAGAATTTCCTAACTGATAAATACAATAACACTTTGCCTGAACCGGGAATCGAACGCGGGACCTCGTGCTAAGCAGTCGCGCTTGGGATCACTAGACCAAGGAGGCAGTTAAAGCTTCAGTAAAAGTTTTGTTAATACATAAAGCGTGAGAAAACTATTTGTACATAATGTGTTCTATTTAATGTTCGAATATAATTGATAGTTAACCCAATAACGAAATCAATTAAATGTCAGAAACGTTGTTTAATGGCATCGATTTACAAACATAAAGTATAAATCAGTCGAAACGATTTTTATACAAGTAGACTAGTTACATATTTTTGAATATCTTAATCTATATTATGCGCATACGTTGTTATGCATTATAAATAATGATTATGCCGTAAATCATACAAAAATGCAAATACATTTAGTTTTTTTGCCAATATATTTTGCCCTTCAAGTGTTATTAAGGAATTTTCAAGGGTTCGTTCCGCCCAGATCGCTGTGAACGCAACTGGGTCCCTGGTAAAGGTTGTTGGAATACCAAGTTTTTAATCGCTAGGAACCCGGCACTGAGTCCATGATTGATTTTCCACAGCAAAAAGGGTTCGTGACAAAGAGGCAGATTCATTTGTGTAGTCTAGGTCTGGTAGCAAGCGTGGCTGCTGAACGTGAGGTCTTGGGTTTGATTGCCGGAATCATCCATAATATGACATTGGTGAAATGTGGGTGTGCTCAGGTCTCAGTACACCTTTAGTCAATTCTTCGAAAAGTACAAGCGTGATGCTATGAGCACACTAATGAGCATATTTCGGTTCATCTTCCATAAATACCTATACATACAGGTTCAATTCCAATACCACAATAAATCTTTTAGGTATTTGATATCAGTTTGACTCGCGACATCGCCGCGGGCTCAGCTCATGAATACCCCTTTACTGGTATTCATAGGCCAGAAAGTCTGACACCACGAGATATCGTATCACCCAGTAACTGGGTTATGGAGGTCAGATAGGCAGTCGCTCCATGTAAAACACTGGTATTAAGCTGCATCCAGTTTGACTGGAAGCCGACCCCGATGTAATTGGGAAAAGGTATCTATGATGACATTATTTACAGTAGATACTCACGGTACCTACAATCAATTAACTAAAGTTGTGGTGAAAAGTCCATATCATAAAATAAATCATACATGCATTCATGATATGGACTTTTTATCATACAAAACTGAGTTAAGGTAAGCAAGTAAAATGCCCGTTTTGACATGTGACGATAAACGTCTTATTACCAAAATTATTACAAGACACAATAAATAAAATATAGTATTTATGAACAAAATTTTCAATTCCGTAATATTCTGAGTCATCCACTTCACCTTATATGTGCTTTATTAAAACGGCATTCTTTTGTTCTGACGGTGCATTTATTATATATTCCAAAATGTAGGTACCATGTTATATTTTAAATCACCATCTGGTGTTTAAAAGTTTTATGCATCGTTAATAATAATTTAGCGACATGCTCAGATGGCCGTTTTAACAACTTAAAACTACGATATAATTCAATATTTTGTAGCAAAGGCAAAAGGGTCAATTTCATGTGGTAGGTACATTAAAATTGATAAATATTTTCATAATCTATATTTCTTTGTAAAAAAAATGAATCTATAGATAGTATAGAAACAAAAATATTGTACTCCATTTTACGAAAATTACGCGGACGGTGGAGTATGAAGTTTGGCACAATTAAAGTTTATATGGAGTATGAGTGCAGAAAGCTAATAGTTTTATATAATATGCATTAGAAATACATTAAATTAATAAAAAATAATTACACTCACTGCCATGCGTTTGACACACCACATATGTATATTTTTGACAATAGAACCTTAATAACGTTCATATTTAAAATTTAAATGATTTATAGTCGAATTTCAGCCAGTGGGCAAACACTTTTAAATTATACCTATCAGCTGTCAAATCAGAGCATAGCGTGCCAATAGCATAGTAAAAGTGTGTTGTTATCCTATTATTTTTTGTACTACCTACTGGTAATTTATTAAAAAGTTTTGGGTCAAATCAATTAAGTTATCTACTGACCTTTTTCATCTCAACTAAATAATCTTAGACCAAGTATTTTCTTGTTCTGAGAGATCATTAATCAACGGTAAGAGTCAGTGACATTTAAAAGACAGATACATTTATAGAACGTTTTAAAACCATTTGTTTTTATGAATAAAGCCCCCTATTATTTATGTGTTGCAGTTTTCCATGATTTCCACCTATTTCATACATACTTTAATATATTTCGTTTCTTCAAAAAGTCACAGACTTTAAAATGACATCCACAGAAATAAAAAAATATCCTCGAAATTCATTCTCAATTAAACAAACCTACTAAATTGGTATTAAAGTTTCGAAATCACACCAGTCATCAACGCAAAATAAGTTTGACATTTTCACATCGTTGTAAATTATATAATATTAATGTTTGAGAAGATTATGAGGGCAACTCGCTATATAACCGAACCTGATGTTGCCAAGGAGAAATACTTTTAAAGAGCTGCATGTTCTATTTATAGTCTCACCAAATGTTAAGTGAAGGGACGACAAATTCAAATAAATCACTTAAGTCTTTAAAGTACAGCGGGTGTCCTATTCTGTGAACATTAACAAATTCACTTGTGAGTTGTTAAAAGATTGTATTTCATTAATATTGGGCGAAAAGACTTCATGATATGCCTCTATATCAAATATTGAATAACATTTAGACAGAAGGACCTTACTCCTTCTGTCTAAATGTTATTCACATAATAAAATTGATTTCAATTTATAGATTTAATACTTATGTACAAAATATCAAGTATATGTACAGTTACGACTTTCAGTATAAGTAGGTATACATATTGATACTAAATCGAATTCATATTATACACATTGATTACCATAATTATTACTAGGTATTTGTCATCTGAAAGTACTTCGCTCAGATTTAATAGTACCTACATCACCGACAACAATAATTATAATTGTTGCATTATTTTAAAGATCATGTTTGGGATTCCCCTGTTTTAATTCCAAAATCGTCTCCGTCAAATGGAATCACGATTCGCCTTTCAAATCGATGACATTTGTAAAGTGGCAAGGATATCACGAAACTCGAGGGGAAATCCAGCCATAAAAGTTAACGACAATGCACGATATATAGTTCAGTTTCGACAGACGATTTGACTCATATAATATGCTTAAAAAATTGCTTTACCATGACACTTAAACGGTTGTCAATGGCTGTAGAGCATTAATAATTTAATACATTATGACTTTTTACGTCTATATGACAAAAACCAATGGAAATGCTTTCCGATTATAATTGAACTGACTTTTTGAACACCGCAAACACAGCAACAACGTCACATATAATAAAAGCAGTGATAACCTAGTGATATGACCGTTGGACTGACAAGTCAAAGGTTCCAATCAAAGGCACGCACCACTTATTGAGGACAGGTGCATTTATAGTAAAAAAAAAAATAACTTGCTTAAAACGGTGAAGCGGGTGAAGGAAAACATCGTGAGGAAACCAGCACGCTTGAGATGTTCTCGGTGGTGTATCAAGTCATGCCATAGACCTATGGGTAATTTAAACTCTAATATTAGGTTGTTCATCAACAATAAGATACGAAGAACAAATTATAATATTCCGTTCTGACTGAATTCCAGTGAGATTATGTCAAGGAAATCTTTTAACAAAATCATAATTAAGTAAACTCTTTAACTAAAACACTTAAAAGAGTTTTTTATTTATTCTTAGTGTGTAAAATATTTTATGGTTTAGCATTTACATTGGTCTTTATAAATCTCTGTTACGCCAATAGTTTACGTAATATTCTTTTGATATCCTTTTGTATTTGTTTGTTTATTTTAGAATCCACAGTATGAACTCATTATGCATTATATTATTCTAATCTAATATTTTCTTGTTACAGATAAACAGTGAACGAATTGTCGCAGTGAATTGTGTCAGTGCATTGTGTTCTGTTTCTACAATGAGACGACACTGGTGCTAACGATCACGACGTTCAAGTTATGCAAGCGTGTTAGAGACAGCTCCGGGGCTGTTGATTTAGTGAGTTGACATTTCGCACCAATGCCGCGTGTGTAGGCAATGGCTTTGGCAAACTTCACAATTGCAGGCGTCGGCGCCGCCACGCCGGCGTTTGTGCCCACCTCCTCAGCACCGCTTCGAGTAAATCTCGATGACCTACTCTACTCCCCCGCCGAACACCAAGCAGACACGCTTTCCGCACAGCCACCAGGCAATGAACCCTTTATTCCACCAAATCAGCGCAGGTCTAAAGTTAGAAAACGCGCCGGCACGGCCTACCTCCCACCAGCCAATCAATACACACATTACCAGAACGAGGCTCCTCAAAACCCATACGCTGCACCCCTACATACGCAGGTGTACCCACAAAACTCAAGACTTAACGTACAGATAGAGAATCAGCGAGTCCAGGAAGTCAACTCACCGTATGACAACACAGGACAGTACATTCACGACCCTACTGGTGACTATGATTACGAGCAAAAGAGGTTAAACCAGAATCCACCAGGTCCAGGGTACAGTCCTGGATACGCGGATGCGTCTTACCCGCCGGCTACAAAGCTAAACCCCACTATTAACACATCTAGTCGAAGGTTCGATGAAAACTCGAACCAAAATGTGAATAACTTCAATTTTAATAGACCGCCTAGTACAGAAGCTCCTCCCAGGCCGCCTAGTGATCAGGGTAGCAAGACGCAAGGTGGTAGTGGAAATGCACAAAATCCTCCGGACAGACCGCGAGGTTTTACAAAAGTGGAAACAGGAGGCTCTGGTGGCAAAACACAGTTGCATGCGGTGCTTGACTATGATGATGACTATTACGATGAACCAGAATCAGGTAAGATAAATATCAATATTTATTGTTGTTAAATCAGTTTTGAATAATCTTTATTCAGTATGCCGTGTGAGACACAGTAGCGGCGCATAGTGGGGGCAGTGGGGGCGGTCCGCCCCGGGTATCAAGCACCAAGGGGTGACAACTCACTCGCGCAGTTTAGTAGCCACTAACCATGATCCTATAGCTTAGAACACTAGTAGGGTAGTGTTATCAGTATAGTTTGGAAAGGCCTCCGCTTACAAAGATGTACCATTTACTAGTCATGAACTTTCTAAATTAGTCGCATAGCAATATTTATTGCTTTATTTTGGGGATGCTCAATAGAAAACCGCCCCGAGTACCAACCCAAGCTACGCCGCCACTGATGAGACACTTGGAATTGCCGTAGTTAGCATATATTATTATAGGGATTGAAATTCTTTTTTTAATTTATTTTTAATTGCTTTAATTTTTTTTCATTGTAAGTCTTTTTTAATTTTTTCTGAGCACATATACATACTACTATCAGCCCTAGCTCGTCTTAAAAAACGGTCATGAATTAATAACCCCTTTACCTTGATTCATCTCTTGCTTTGTTTATTCGTGGATGTAGGAAATCCTTCGTTTCTGTATTGTCAACAGTCAAGCAATTGTCAAACAAACGTTAACGTCCGTTGTTGATCACGGCTTTTTTGTCGTTTAAATGTTTGTTAGCAATCATTCATCAAGAGTTGAGAACTACGAATTCTAATTTCATTAAGACTTAATATCTTGTTGTTAATTTTTAGATTAAACTGCCAGATCTGTTTCTTTATCAAAAATATGGGTTTGTACTCGTAGATAGATTTATCAAACCATAATAATAAAAGAAAAATGTAAGTCCAATTAATACTTATTGACAATGGCGGTCTTATCTCTAATAGCGATATCTACCTGACAACTTTTGGATGGACAGGAAAGACGTGAGCAAATGGGGGTAGTCAGTAGTATACTGCACTATATAGTCATTTTTATAACAGACAAATTATTTTGTCTAGTGGGCCGCGTCCGTATGTATCATAAATGTAATCGTTTTACTTGGCACAATTTAAATTGCACGATTTAGGATTTGGAATCCCATCAGCCTAAATATCGCTATTGTTCTATCGAGTCTCCTAACAACAGTGAACAGCCAGTTGGGAATACGGCTATATCCACCACACTTGACAATGTATAGGTCAAAGTAATTGGAGTACCTACACAGCTAACACGTTTCACTCTAAGTCAAAGACCTTCGATCGTTTAACCGGTCGCCAATGCCAGTCATACAATGAACAGTCTATTACAGTACAACGAATGTCCATTGTCGCCTTAAGGCTTATATTTATTTCCTTGTTACATTAGTACGAACGTAAATTAGTCTTTCTATATCCGTTATTAGATAATTAAAAGGATTGATTATAGTGTTGGGTAGACAATAAAGCCTATTAATTTTAATAAACACCGTCGTACTTGTTACCTGTTTTATAATTTTATTGCATTGTGTGTGATTGTAATATCAAAAATGGAGAACGAGTCCAATAAAAATGTACACGTTTTTGTAAGCCTGCGACTTGTTCGAATTGAAATAAAATTGTCATCTCTTTTGGAATGGGGACAGATTATAATTTATGAAGCATTTATTAAGACACATTCATTTAAGACACGTGGAACACTAAGATTTTAGCATCTAAGTAATGTAGGTTCTTATCAGTGTCTTCATGATCATGATCATAGTTTAACCAGAATTCTTTAATTCAAGATATGTCTTTGAAAAAGCATTAACGCATGCTTAGCGAACTCTAAAGTTACAATATTAAATGGAAAAAGAATACGGTCGCGAACAGGATTCGAACCTGCGCCTACTATATGCCTATTTGCGCGAAACTTTTCTTTTTCTATTTAATATTGTAACTTTAGAGTTCGCTAAGCATGCGTTAATGCTTTTTCAAAGACATATCTTGAATTATTAAGGTAATTGCATTCTTTACGACATTGTATTAACTGCAAAGTTAGTCGTGTCGGTTCGGTCACTTGTATAGGTAATGAATTGATTGCAATGACGTCGCCATAAGACGTGTTAAAATATGGAAGAAGAATTCGCGGTGGTGAGCAGAGGTCGAGATGGCTTAGTGGTCAGAGCGCCTGGACTATCTATACGGGAGGTGCAGGTTCGAATCCTGTTCGCGACCGTATTCTTTTTCCATTTAATATTGTAACTTCAGAATTCTTTATTTGATACTTTTATCTCTTGAAATGTCCACATCCCTTGTTTTTGTTACATTAATTATTGTTCACCGGTTACTACTCACGTTTATTCTTCGGCTTTGCCCGACTAGTTTCGAGCTCGAACGGAGTCCTTAGTCATGAGATGACTCCGCGGCAATGTCGCGAGTCTGACTCGGCTCGAGTAACCGGTGAACAATAATTAATTCACATGTAAATAATAATTTCATCCATTTTCATATAAAACATTATATGATGTAAATAGCATTAAAGATAATATTTATGATACATTACAAATTTAATTGTCAATGTCAAGGTGGAACAAGACGGCCTTGATAAGACTTCAAATAGTAACTCAATAGATATTTCAGTATTGAAGTTCTTAAGTAAGGATGATTCTGCTCAATGGGTAGGTCTTTGTCTATCGTCGTCATCATCAGAGGCCGTAGCATTTCTAATGTTGAACTTATCTTTTAGAACTTTAGAACTGACTGTTATTAGCCATTTGCATCCAACGATTCTTACTATATTATCAGCCCAGCTAGGTCCTAGTGGAAAGAGTTTATAAACTATAGCTTCCAGTCCGTGGTCGCCACTTGGGATTTTTTTGTTTCTACGCCAATTATTGGTTCTGATATATTGTTTAAGACTTCAAATGTGATGATGTTGTATCCTTCTTTTGGAGGGCTACTGCCAAAATAGAAGATATTCTTACACAGAAGAGCCACAATTAAGACAGAATCCCATTTTGAATTGAGTGCATTAAGTGCACAAAGTTTTGTTTGCCCTTCACAGGTTCAGAAAGCTCAGTCGTTTAACATATAGATAACTTTATGCAATTAGGGCATGTATAGTGTACAGTCACGAGCACAAACATGTATACATTTGCACTTTTTAAACTCCATTTAAATAGTTATCTAAATTATATAGAAGTCTTAACGTATATAGTAGTACATACCCAATTATCTTAGTAATACACGCTAAATGTATTATCGGTCAGTTTTTAAAAGTTTGTGTTTACATGTTGGTGTTCGTGACTGTACATACTTGTATCATGTGTCTGTTGTACAAAGACCAAAACTCAGTGTAATATGACCATACGTGTGTGGTCACCATTATCACCGATAATGTTAATGGCCTCTATGGCTCCACCTTTTGAAAGTACATGTGGTAGGTACGACTATATACGTGAGATGTTATTTTGCGCCTGTTTCCTTTCACTTTTGGGTTGTTTTTTTTTTTTATCGATTCCGTTTAACGTAGGTTATGCTTCTTTTACATTGCTCTTTATTTTCATACTTCATTAAACGCTTCTACTTTCGTGTTCGCCGTGTATTCATAATCACATTAACTTCATTCACCAAAGTATGAGTTATTCGTGTGCTGATAACATCAAACTTAGGAGTAAAAATTTCAAATTCATCAACTATATTAAAAGAAGTCGTTTAATACAATATCATCCGTTTCGTACGTTCATTTGGAACATTGATAAATTCTCTCTTCTATCTAAACAGCTATAATTTTATATTGTAGCTACTGTTTGAAATTTGTATTTATATTGTTGGTGAATGGCTTCTAATCATTCAGTAAAGTTGTCTAGCAAAATTGTAAGATACCTCTTAAAACATAACTATAGCATAAGCAATCCCAAACAGCAGTGTAACCTACAATAGAATTACATCATCTACTACAATTACTACATTTATCCTCGTTCCCTTCAAAAAGCATTGTGTTTATAGGTCGAACAGACGTAGATACCGCGAGACTGGTCTATTTTAGTTACTTTCATAGTATTATGTCTTATGGTATTCTACTATGGGGACGGGCTGCAGGCGTAGAATCTATTTTTGTCCTACAAAAGAGAGCTGTCAGGGCTATATATAATTTACGCAGTCGGGAGTCTCTTCGAGAAATATTTAAGCAAATCAATATCATGACGTGCCATGTCAATACATTTACGAAAATATTATGTATGTTAGGAAAAATTTACATCTATTTAATAAAAGATGTGAAAAACATAACTATAGTACTAGAGATAGAAACAAACTAGTTCAACCACGGTTTAGATTAACAAAGGTACACACATCGTTTATGGGGTACTGTATAAAATGTTATAATAAAATACCTCCAAATATACTTCAATTAAACGAAACACAATTCAAAACTTGCATAAAACACACACTATGCAAGCGAGCATATTATAAGTTAGAAGACTATATTGTTGATAAAAATGCTTGGCACAATGCTGGTCTTGCTCCACAATAACCCTAAAGAATTTCTCAAGAATTTGTAAAAATCAGATCAAATATATATATTGTAATTAGAAATATATCGGACATTCCATTAAATAAGTTCAATTGTGACATGCTCCTGATGAATCCTGACTATATCGGTGATATTAAAAATAATATGCCATAATATTAATTGATTTGTAAATTAATACTGTATTTTTATTTTTCAAAAAGAATTAACTTGCTCTGTATAATTAAAATTCATTTTATAATAAATAACAATAAACTAGTACCTAAATATAAATATTGTAAATGTGAGTGCTACGTAACCATTTTACTAAACTTTCTATTTTGTTTGTTGTCTGGCAGTTGGGAGTATGTCATGCTCACTAAAATGTCTCGCTGATGGTGGCGTGTGTGTTGGGTCATTCGATTCCCTACAACATGGTTGAGTTGGGTGATGCTGACGCATGCGTCATGTTCGTGAACGGGCGCCGTCAGTTGGGACTGGTCATCTCTGGACTGTCATGACGGGAAATTTGAATTGTTAAACTACACTCTTTTAGTATTATCTTACATTGTTCTCACATATTTAAATTCTATTTTTTTTTTGCAACAGAGTCAGTGTAACCAATACCTGCTATTGTGTAAACCTATTTTATAAAAAGAGTAACCATGGAGTTTCTTGCCCGTTCTTCTCCATAGGAATCTACACTTTGGAACGTGGCAACTAGCTTCTGACAATTCAAAAGTGCCTGTAAAGGGTCTAATTGAAATAAATGATTTGACTTGACTTGACTTGACTTGAACATAAAACAATTTTATGTTTGACCTATTCTTTATTCAAGATTCTTATTACTTCTTTGAGAGTAAATAATTCAACTGACACCATCATCAAATTCAGACTTCGCAATCTCAATTCTCGGTCTAAGTCTCTTTTTGGGCATGCCACCCTATTTCTGTTCGAACTAATTTTACTAGTCGCAACCATTTGGTTTTGCTTGTCACGATTGATTCCTTGTCGTAAATCCATCTTTCTGCAGAACGACGTAGACGAATTCATTGTCTCGGCTACTAATGTTTCAGGTCCTTGCCCTGACAGAACCAAAGGCAAAATTCTAAGCAGAATTAGATTAGAAAAATAAATACTAATTATCAAGAAGGTCAGTCACTGAACGTGACCGCAGCTTGATTACAGGCTGCAGGATCCCGTATGAAATTAATCTGGTTAACAACCACCCATGTAATTTAAATCAGCCACAAAGCATAATACGATTGGTTATCTAGTTGTATTCTTATAAGCCAGTTCTGATCCTGTCCTTATTTTTGAAGTATATATTCCACATGAATTAGAAGCCACAGGGCCATATGCAAATATTCCAGGGGCTATAGTGTAATTATTTATCAGCTTCAACCCTTGTACTATAGGTATGTATGTTATTTATTGAAAAATTGTATAGTGACACGAAATACAAAAAAAAATACCCCACAAAACCGTTTAGACGGTTTGTCTGTGGAAACTTAGTCTCTATTTAACAATAACAATTAGGTAGAGTGACTGAATGTGTCTAAAATAGCCTCATTATAGTGACCCAAGGGAGAATCATAATTATATTGTCAAAAGAGAGTTTAAAATAATTCCTTTCTAGATATAATAACAAAATATATTTTAGCACTTTCCGTAACTTTAGGTATCCTTTTACAATAAAATTATAAAGGGCATCAAAACAAAGTATCATCTCCGAAGGTTTAAAAAAAATTAAGACGATTTAAAATCTACCATCTAGTATTTGCGAACTCGTCTTTACTTAATATATTCCAAGTTTAGCATAAAAATACGACCATGAGGAATTTCCAGTCTCATAACAATAGTATAATTGTCATGTTACATGAATTAGTTGAAAAACATTATACAGATATCATCGCTTTATCAAACTCAAACCAAGAAATAACCGGTTTAAATGGACTGACAATTATTTCTTTAACGATTCAATCATATTCAAATTCAGTTTTTTTTTTTATTTCACATAGACCAAATTACAGGCACGTATGAAACGTCAAAGCTAGGTGCACGGATCCAAAAAAGTTGATCTTATGGAGAAGAACCGGCAAGAAACTCCATAGAAACTCTTTTTAAAATAAAAAAATATTTACAATGGTTTATTGATGGTATGTGAGAATAATGTAGAATAATGTAAGAGGAAAACAAAAGCAAATAATTGATAATAAAATAGTTTATAAAGCCAAAATATTGAAAATATTTGCTATAAGCATGCGATGAGTCGATTCTCAATACTTACGCTGTTGTAAAAATATCAGTTAATAAATAACGGGTAATATATTGACAATATTTAACAGTAAATTTTTCATGTCAACACAACAAGTTACGTGACGATCGAAAACGAGGTAATATCTGGATTAAAATATTTTATAGTTACCTAACACTGATGATCGTTTCCGTATGACAACAGTAGCTAATAAAATTAATATAAAACAGTATCACGCTTCCGTTTGCCGAAATGTTAGGCAGAGATGTGTATGTAATGATTTCCGTATAAAAAGGCGATAAACCAATTATTATGTAAAGGACAAAATCCCAAATTCCGAGCTGCTACTGAAGGACATTTCCTTACGGAAAAATCCAATCTCACTTTGCCCTAACCGGAAACCGAACCCACAGGACCTAACGCCCAGCTAGGCTTACATTTATTATCAGCAGTAGACCATGAGTCAATTAAAAAATTCACATAACTTTTTTTAACTTACATCTTGCAGTCTGCGCGATGTGGAACATAAGCATAACACATAAAAAACATCGACCGACCTTGGTTTCACTTTCGAACTCGTAACATCATCTCAAGAGGTCGGGGCACTCGCCACATCGGAATTAAGCGAGTAACCTCACTATTCGTGTTACATTTCACACGCGGTATCACGTTTGTAATTTCGGAACCTAGTATTTTAACCTGTTATTATTTACGTTGCTTTTTATTTAAAAACAATAGAAACAGACAATGATGTCATTACGTAAATGTTATCACTGTGCCGAATTGTTTGTTTTGACTTCTTAAAAGAATGGGGTTTTCTTATTATGTTAATTTTCTTGGTTTGTTCTTTTTTAACTGGATTTGATGTTTTTACTTTATTTTACATGTCGAAGAGGTTTCTTTTTGCGTTCTGCAGCTACCGATCTATTTATACCTATACTTTATATTAATTAGTCATTCTAGCAAGTCTTGATTAGTTTTTAAGGTTCCATTGAGTGTATTTATCTTTCTTCCTGCCGATCTTTCATGTAAAGTTTTGATGTTTTTGAGTTTATTGTTTTTGTTTATCAATTACATAAAAACTAATGCACGGATTTGCATGACATTTCGGATATAATTACTTTAGGGTTTCTCAGGGTTCTGTTAGAGAAAAGGTATTTTACCGATGAAATTACGAGGCGCTAGTATTCAAATAAAACAACTCATGTTAAAATTGCCTACATAGCGTATGTTGTACTGTCGTGTCGTAGATATACGTCCAAAATGTTTGTCTTTTTAGCACCGAGCCAGTGACATTGTTTATGTAAGTGTATGGGTTGACGTGTCGTAATGAAGACTAGCATCTCGCAACACACAGAAGAGGGGCGTGAATACGGCAATATTTTCGCAGATAGAATTTTACGATTTATAGTCTTGTTGTTCAATCATATTCAATAAAGCAACAGACATCACTATTTTATTTTATACTAAACAAGTGAAACTACATACTTAGAACACAATATATTAGTGCGTGAATAAGAAATTGTGAAAAAATTACAGTGTTTTTTTCGTGTCGCAGTGACACTTCGGCCGTGATTAGTTTTATCGGAAGAGAACTATGACATCTTTAGATTGTCGTAAGTAGTTCCAAATTTTTATTACATTTGTCAAAAGTTATTAACAGTTTGAAATCTTGTAAACAGTACATGCTTGTTTAACCTTTTAATTATTTCTGGATAGATATAATGTCACATACTATAACTTATTGTAATTATAATTAGTTTGTAAGCTTTCTTTAAAACAATACCATCGTCAGCTGAGTATGACATGCGACCCCGGAAAGATAAAAGTACTAGGACCTACCTTTCTCAAAGTGCTTTTATCTTCAACACTACTAAATTACATCAATCAAAGGCCTTTTTGCCTATTTCAGACGATTTATGATGTACTGTTACTTACATATTAAGCTAAGTTAAACAAAAAATAAAAAATATACTGTTTGGGCCACAATTCAGAGCTCGGAATCTACCGTAAACGCGTGAGTAGAACCTTAATCCAAAGGTTCACACACAATTTAACCACATTTAAGGCTATCATGCAATAGATAAATCGGTACTATATCTTGTCATAGCCGCAGGCAAAGGCTAGCTTTAAAGTATGAGTCGTCGTATTTTAACTCAGCCTCACGATACACGATACAAACAGCGATAGAAGTGGATTAACACGTGTTAAAACTACACTAACTAGTAGTGCTGATTACTGTACTATAATCTTTTCTTCCTTTTTCTGATTTAAAAACCGTCGCCCCACACTAGGAATTTCTTACTGTATCGTGGGTGCGTTTACAGACATATAATCTCAGACCCGGAACAATTATCTGTAGATCATACAAATATTTGTTCCGTGCAGGAATCGAACGTGCGACACGCGGCGCAGCAGCCGGTTTCTCGACCACTGCGCCAACCGCGCCGTCATAAAATAATGTTGTTGTTAAACGCATTTTAATGTCTAAGGGGTACTATAGTATTAACCATTACATAGAATCCCTGCACACAGCGACCCCATGGCGCCGCCGAACTGATATAACTTGATCGTCCTTGGCATTTTTATTAACTTTTGGTTAATTTTTGTTTTTCTCTTAGTCGGTATTTATTGATACTATCTTTTATTTTATATTGACAATCAATTATGTTAATTGTATAATTATTTTTTGACACCTATGTAAACTTTACACTACAATTAATAACTAACTGCTAAGATCTGCTACCTGTTTTATACTGACATTACCAAATTCTGTAGGTACTAAAATTATCCCATATTATGTACTAATACACCTTTGTAAAATGAGAGTATCATGTTGACATTTATTTTAGTCTTGATTACATATCACTTGGCCTATTGTCTAACATTATGAGTGTGCCTTGGTCACTAAAATGTCCTGCTGATAGTGGCGTTGTACAGCGGGTCGTTGAGTTCCCTACAAAATGGTTGAGCTGAGCGAGGCTGATGTGCACGTCATGCTCGTGAACGGGCCCTGTCTGCTAGGACTGGTTAGCTCTTAACTGCTTTGGCAATCATTTTAAAAAGCTATATACGTAATTGTTTTGACATTAACCTGCATTATACTCACATTAGTTACTTTTTTCTTGATAAACCCTTTTTTTTAAAAAAGGCTGTCTGTGGTTTTTCTTGCCGGTTCTTCTCCATAAGATCAACGCCTTGGACCTAGCTTTAACTTTTCATAAATAAAGTCTATTTCAAATAAAAATATTTGAATTTGATCTTCCGCATTTATATGATGACAACATACATTTGTCATAGTATGGACATGTGATGCGGAGGAATGAGGACCATGTGGCGAGAAAACTTTTGAGTATGAATGTAGATGGCTACACTAAAATTAATAGAGTACTTAGAGGAAGGCCGAGGGAACGATGCATGGATTATGTGAAAGTTGATATGGCTAGAAAAGGAGTGACTACCGAGATGTATGGAAAAAGGCATACTGCTCGACCCCAAATGAATAAGGGCATGGAGTGGAAGCAGCTGCGATTCCGGGACTTCGGTGAAGGTTAAAATAGGACCGTGTAGGTTTTTGTCGGATTCCACTGTCCATGGCAGATTTTCCATAATAAAAAAGGGGGAAACTGATAATTAAGATAACAAGATTGTAATGTTTTGTACTACTCTTGATAGATAATTATGTTCAACGGTGTGCTGGTGTGCATTTTTCGGAATTGCCCGACATCGCCGCGAGCTCAGCTCATGACTAAGGGCTCCGTACGAGTTCGGAACTAGCCGGGCAATCCCGAAGAATGCACGTGAGTAATAACCGTTGAACAATAATTAATGTGAATGTGTCTCACGAAAGTTAGATTTAGAATTCAGACATCGCCTTTTGTCGCTGACCGTACTAACGAAAATTAAACGCATAAATATCCTAGACAGCCCTTTCAAATACCGACCTTAGGTACATTTGGTTACCAGTGGACCAGTTTCTTTGTGCTAAGATTAACACTGAGTTTGTATGTATTGAATTGTGAATTAAGCTTTGAGTAAATCTGTTTCAATTATATGTTTTAGAACTATATTGTAGTGTTTAGGATTTGTAAAACTAGCTTCAAATAAAACAGGCTTAACTTCATAGCGAAGCAAGTGGTTTATGTGATAAGTACTGTGAATCTATGATAAGTAGGTACATTACTTTGTAGCGTATTCATTTTGAAACGTACTTTTCATATATTCCTGTAGGTACATTATTTTACGAATCTACATAAATTTTGTCTCAGTTACGGTCCTCTTGATACTTTGGATGCTAGCAATCTACTTATAATAAAAAATCCGTTGACCTAAGCCACCCTGGGAAAAAGGAGTTCCTTAAAGAATGAAAAAAAAAGACAATACAATAAAACTCGTTTAGTCATCGACAAATGTTCCAAATTTAAACATGACTTCTTTTCTCATATTTAGATTAAGACAAACGGACTATAATAATAATACTAATCTGTGAAACGGACGTAATACACATATAAATAAAATAGGTTGATGACCTAATTCTGTAGCAAAAAATACTAAAGGATATTGCCATACTCGAGTAATTATCCTTTTAAAGAGATGATGTGTAATTTAAAGAAAAATACAATTTATAATAAATAACTCATTGTCATTTATTAAATATTAATAAATCTAGACTGAACACAAGATTGTGATGATTAAAGACGGGTTGCTAGGTCAAAAAAGCCGGATATAGCTGTACATTCTTTTGACAAGTGTGAAAAACCCATGATGGACGCTGTGCCGAACTCCTACAGACTATAAGCCACACACTGCTCCCCTAACCCTTACCGGGATCACGGAATGGCAGCTGCATCACCGCAAAGCGCAACATTAAGCCTGCCATTTATGCTATGTCATTTTTGGGGGCTGAGTTAGTAGGAGTGCAAAACAGGCAACACAATCTGGTGGGAGGCTTCGGCCGCGGCTGGTTACCACCCACCGGACGAAACCATGCCATGACCTAGTCGTGTTTCGGGATGTAGTCCGGTGCAACCATTGTGGGAGACGGGTCTGGGCAGTTGCATTAATTCCCCAATTATCGTTCTCCCCAAATCTATCCGCTCTACTTAGGAGTGAATAGATTTATTCTGGATACACGTGCTCCATCCTGGGCCACACCGTCGCTTACCATCAGGCGAGTTGGTGGCCAAAGTAGACCGATTTTTGATTTTATTTAAATGCACAAATGTCCAACGATGCATTCAAAGACCGTTGTCAACGAGCTGTTACATTCCCAGTTGTTTTATTATTATATTCTTTTCGTTTTGGTTGTTGCCTTTTTATCATTTTACATTTACAAGCTGGAAAGTTTGATTTTTTTCTCCGGATTGGAACTTGTCCTTTTCATCGTATGGTTATGAACAACCTAATGACAGAGTTGAAACCACCTGTACCTACGTCTCTGACATAGCTTTTCACATTACCGAGATCATCTCTCAGGTGTGCTGGTTTCCTCACAATGTTTTCCTTTACGTTTAAAGCAAGTGATAATTAATTTATAATACACGTAAAACTTTGAAAAGTCACTGGTTAGTACTAAAACTGTACTAAAATGTCACTGATCATACTAATGTTGTCCAGCCCACTCACCACTCAGTTCAAAGATTACTTGAATGCACTATAACTCTATATTTCGTCATTGCCTCATCGGTCAAGATATATTGGGCACTGATTGACATAACTTATGCAGACGGCTTGTATCATTTCCGATCGTGCGTTGGCAATATCTTTAATGTAAATTTGTTTTCGTGTGGAAATTCTATGACATTGAGAAACAGATCGTTAACTGAAGCAAGGTCGGAATACGAGTCATAATTGGGCCTTCGTATTAATTCATACGTGCGGCTGCCTATAAAACATTATCTATGTGATTCCTAGCTTCTACTAATTAATCTACATCTCGTAATTTTTAAGGACCAAATTTTATATCACATGTAAAACCGTCACCATTTCCGAGATGATCTACAAAACTCGGTCTTTCAGAAGAATTTTAGTTTCATTATTTAAAGAGGCAACACTGTACTATATGTGCATAGTGTGATTCCTAGTTTTTATTTAACAATAAATTATGTATTTAGAAGCCCACGGTTGGAACCTCGGCTTCCCCAAATTCTTCTACAACATAGCATCATGTCTGTATTCCCCGAGCGAGTAGGCAGAGGTGTACACAGTTGTACAGCCACATTTCACCGATGCTGTTATTAAGTCCCATGTAATAATAGGTGGTGAGCCTATTGGCATCTACCAGGTACAATTCCAAACTCCGGGCTACCACTGAAAATTGCCCAACAGAAAAACTCAATAACCGACCGGGATTCAAATCCGAGACCAAGATTCTTCAACAAACCTCAGTATTTGGGCCTACATTGTAATATGCCCTGGTAATGTGCTGATGTAAAGTATGTCGTCTTGCTGCTTTGCTGTATTGTAGCATAAAAATTAACATCCTGCGACCTACCCAGCATGTGCTTTTGATTATTCATTCATCCAGCCACAGATGAACCTACGCTTCTCCCGTCTTCCTTCTACACAACTCGACCTTCTTCCTTCGCGTGTTGTACTCAATCTAATACATCTTTAGAGCTTTAATATAAGCAAAGAGTATCAAATTTAAGCCAATGTATAAAACGTTCAAATTATGAATTAAATTTATGACTTAGTGATAAAAATGGATTCGTCATAATTTTGGACTTGAACAACAATTGCGTTTATTTTTATATTTTCTTTTCTTAAAACATCAACAGTGAATAAAAATGAAAGTTTTATGGACATTCTCATAAAAACACACCATAAACACAATTGTGTATTTATAATTTTACTTCTGATCGATGTTTTCAAACAAAAAGTAGTATAACCACCTAAGTCATATAATTCATGTCATTCATAGCCACACATAATATGTCTATAAAGTTCAATTATATTCTTATTTGATCAATTATTAGGAAAGAAAACGCCACAGCTCGGAAGTTGTACCCAGACATGTAACTATTACCTTTTTATGAGTATTATTGTTATGTCAAGCATTAACGAGCCCTTTTTACGATCAAGTTCAAAACGAAGGTCAGGACACTTCACATATTATTGCATATTATTTAATTTATGATACAGATATATCACTACGTTTATTCAGCAACAGGACGGTTAAAAATATTGTATATTATGTTTGTTTGTACTGTAGAAAATTAAATGAACTCGACGAGTAACTTTATTATTTTGCTAGCTTTTGTATTACAGAATTATAAAAAAAAAGTGTATTCTGTCAAAATGACAGTAACATGTCAGTTGCGGATAAAGTTAAGTTGGTGCAATTGAGCCTAAGGCTCGGTTCATAATGTAAGTACTATTAGCATTTAAATAAAGACTTTCCTTGGCTCTTCTTGGAGACCAACTTCTTGGAACCGTGCACCTAGGTTTGACTTTTCTTAAGTGCCTGTAATTTGGCCTATTTGAAATAAAAAAATTGAGTTTGAGTTAACTCGATAGGGTTCCTTTTTACACGACTGCCCAAAAAAAACAAGTGTTATGTTTTTAGGGTTCATGTATGTTTGTAAGTTTCTTTATTCCACCATAACTTCTTAACGCCTAAACCGATTTAGATGTATGGGTTTAGAATCTTTACGCCTGACTCGGGTAAAATAAGGTAGTAAGATTCAAAATGTAAATAAAAAAGGGAATCACACATGAGGTTTATTTTTTTAATTGATTTTATCGTGTTAACTTTTCAAAATACCGATATTCCAGCTATTGTATACCTAAGTCTAAACTCAAAAGTCCCTCAAAATATACGTTACGTTTTTGGTAACATAACAAAAACGGAACCAAAAGCAAAAGCTATTTTGACAGCGACAGTCACGACTGCGCACGCGCATTCATAATAATAAGTTCAATGGCAATAAACATTCTAATGTCCTGTTCTGTTCTTTGTTCTCCGCCGATAAATTATTAGCTTTACTATTAAATGGAGCTATTTATTTCATTCAAAATTTTCCTCCTTTTTCTATTTATGTTTCATAGTAATATTGATCCTACACCAAAAATATGCGGTTCTACTTACATACTACAATAAAAAGGAATCGAGTGAATCCGAGAAAGAAAGAAAAAATTGCAACGGGTGTCTCATAGCTTTTATCCAGGATTGAAATAATGCCGCTGATCGTATGTCCACCAAGTCTGAAACTATTCAAAACTCGAGGATTTCCAGTTTATGGTCGCTATTTCAGATTAACTATTCCAACAACTTTTGTTTTTAACTTGCTATTTATAGAAGTCTTCATAGAGTAGTTTTAGCATTGGCGATGATTTCTCGACTGTATATAGATATAAATTATGCATTACGTTTTGGCGACACTTTTCGTAACGCTAGCCAAATCGCGCGGTAATAGTGTTTAGGCGTTGTACCGAGCTACCGCAAAGCGACTAAAAGTAGCAAGTATACGGAGTCTGAACTAAGTTCTTACCTGGACTTCCTAATTATTCATTGTGAGCAGGAAATCAGTATATACATAGTTATACAAGCTGTTTTGTACCCGTGCTATATTTATAGAGCAAATGAAAATAATATAAAATATGCTTCGTCATGTAAAATTACTTAAGATATTTTCACGTTGAAATATTTGTGGGTTTTTTAGAATAAGCCCCGAACGTCTCTAAGAATAAGTTGTTACCATTAACAAAGGCATTTTTTTGGTAAGTATATTTTTTTTTATTGATTCGTTTTCATTACCTGCGGCATAGTTAGTACCAGCTCAAGTATGAGATGGGTGCAGACGACAACGGCTTTTATAGCTCTTATCTAAATAGTAATTTGAGTGCCTTAAAACTTCATTATTCAACAGTGTAGGTAATAAGATTGGTTGGCGATACTACAATCTTCAATGCATTAGTACCTAGCCATCTGGCTGGTAGTGACAATAGAGGCTAAGTTATTTTATGAACCGTCGGCTCTCTCTATCGTCCCACGAGGTTTGCAGACATATCTTCGATCGTAGGCGACATAAAGGAACTTTCTTTTGATGTTGAAGTCAATTGGCAATTAAGTATAGCAACATTCGTTTGATGTTGTCAATTGGAATACTGAATGCTGCTATTTAACCGTCGCAAGCGTACCATACCATGTACATTGCTATGACTTTTGATTCACCTTACAGTCTTGGCCAAACATATGAATGTCAGAAAGTGTACCTTTATAGTTATTTGGTTTTTATAGAGAAGTGACTCATCCTATAGTACAGAAAAGGGACATTTTGGTTTGGTAGAAGTATTGAGTCTGTAAGTTTCTGAATTGTTATTGCTGTCGGCAATAAAAATTCAGAAACTTACAGACTTTGCTGTTTAAGTTAACCAGCTCAAAAGTGTTGTTTTAATTGCTTTAAATGTAAAATTGATACATAGGATACCGACTTTTATTCTTTTGGATCCAGTATTTGTACCCGTCCTATTTTTTTTATGGGCTAAAAATTATCTTTGCTAACATTTTCTGGAATAATAGTCCAAAGTTTCATGCTAGGCACTAGAATAGTTTTTAAGACATCTTAAAAACTATTCTAGTACCTAGCAGGAAACTTTACATAACTAATAAGTAGGTACCTCACACGAGTAGATTTAAACAGCAAAGCAAAGTTTCTATTCATTAATAAAACGTTGCTAAGCACGATCGATGTGTAAAATTATTTAAGCTGTCAACCATATAAACACAGAGACAACACTAACATTAAATAACTTGGTCTAATGGTTACATAAATTATGGACATGCACAGAATTTTAATTAGGATAGTTAGGTTCTAGAATGGATCCCTGCGGTACTCCAGAATTATGTTGAAACTTTGTATCCATTAAAGACTATAACCGATGTGCCTTATAAGAGGTTCTGTACCGTTGTTTTGACTTACAAATACACGCTATTCCTTATTGCCTTATAGAGATATTATAGTGTGATCCCTTAAACTTTGTTTGATTTGACTAATTTCTAAATAGACACATATAAAAAAAATGCGTCGCTGACTATTTATTACGAACAAAAACATACATTGAACTTTGTCTAAACCTGCTATAAGATTTCTTGATTTCTGAATAACCATTCTTGCCTCTACTAGGTTAACAAAATAATTTGCTTTTCAATTAAATGCCCTCAATTCGATACGGTACATATTACTTAAAATACCCATTAACAATCACAGTTTACTCACGACCAGTAAACTAGATACGATACAAACCAGTTTAATACCGTTTTATTGCATAAAGCGTAATAATTGTGAAGTTTATGAATAAGGGTTTGGTGATCAACGGGGTCAAACGCTTTAGTGAAATCAACTATCGCGCGATTAAGCCATGGGGTACTTTTGTACTCAAGGATGAAATGAGGATAATAATTTAGCTTTCCTTTACCGAATACTGAACCAGATGGAAAATTTTAAGTTTACTCTATGCGAGTAGAATATATATTTTCATGACACATGGTTGGATTGTGTAATATACTTAAATAAATCTGGCATGTAATTAACATGAACCACATAATTTGAACCTTCCATGTGACTTTTACCTGTTGTAAGAAGTATAATTTGTTTGAAGAAATATTTTGCACGGTAAGTAGTGGAACACGCACAATTGCACATTAAGCCATGTACTCGTGCTTCTTTACCTTCCTTTTTTTATCGTGTGGTTGATGAACAACCAAGCGTAAGGCTCTGACATGGCTTCTTCATCAATAACGAAGTATAGTTTGAATAGAATATACGCATATGACTCTTTCAAACTTGCATTGTGTACAGATTATTTGTCACATCTCTAGTGTTTGTTATATTTGCATAAATAGGATGGAGGTATTATTTGCATGCAAGTAATCGAGTTGTATAATTCAATTGCCCGAATTTGAAATATGTAAGCCATAAATATTATTTGAATGTAGTAATGACTTAGTATTTCGTAGTCGTTCGTAATAATTTACGGGACTGATATCCAAAAGTGAAAAGTTACAACTGCTAATTGAAAGGCCGCGGGTTCAAATCATGATTGCAATCATACTTACTCGAAGAGGTTAACAAGAATATTTCTAAAACATGCTAGTGTTAATCAAATAAAATATAACGAGCTAAGATTACCAAATACAAAAGCTTTTAAATTTAAAATAACAGTAACTAATTAAAATCCATTTATTACTTAATCATCGATTTCTTCTCATATTTAATCATGTATCTCCAATGTCGGTTTAGTACAATTAACTAAATTAGTAGCAATCGCATCGTGAACATGAAATTAAAATTATTGACCTTAAATCAATACAAGAGAACAATCACATCTAGATATTTATCCAAAATCATTGAAAACAGAAATATGTTACCACAGCGCATCGCATCGCAAAAAAGAAACCAATTATTTAATATAAGCCCATGTTAGTGTTTTTTTTTTTTTTGACTTTAATAAGTGCTGCAGTAAAATCTTTGAAAAGCATTAACGCATGCAGTCAGCAGGATTCGATCAGGTCAGAGCGCCTGGAGTATTTATCTGGGAGGTGCAGGTTCGAATCCTGCTCACGGCCATATTTTTACTTACCACAAAAAAAACATATAGAGCTCTTTAATAAATAGTGCTCTTTGAATCTTATCGTCAAAGAGCACTATTTATCAAAAAGCTTTTTGTTGTTAACAAGCAACAATTCGACCAAATACTTAAACGCAACTCAATTTCAAGTAGCCCACTACCGTCACTTTATCTTGAAGTGACATTCTAGTCTATTTTTTTTAATTAATTACAATTGTTAAAAACCAATTACAGTAACTAATTATTTTTTACAAAACGCGGAAATCAAAACGCAAACCTATTAAACACATACAAAAAAAAAACTTAAAAATGATGGTTAACAACTCTCGTGAATCATATAAGTCTAACTTTCATATAAGTAATTATACAGTACTAACAGAATTTAATTTTGAATATTTTCTTGATAATAGATACTGCTGCTGAGGTTACATTTATCTATTCATAAACAATAGGTGAAATGATAAAAAAGCTTATTTTAAAGCCATGGCGTAGTTTAAAAGCTCATAAAAACGATCAATTAATAGCGGTGTCCCTTAAATTACTTGACTAGTTGTTGTACCCCGGAGGAGTTCTCGAGTACCAATCTGCCAAACTGTACCTATATTGACGTCACTGACAGAGTTTTTTATTTATGACCTTTCACCTTTTCCATCTTAGACACCACTGATAAATAGTCGTGAAAATCACGAAAACTTGAACTCAATTGTCTCACTATTTTTTAACGAAGTTTGTGCCCTGCAGTGGAAGAATTGTATCCTTAGCATTGTTTTTTCTTTTTCTTCTAAATTAACTTCATCGTCTTTACTCATAACCACTGCGCCAATGAAGCATGGCCTTAACTTGTAGAAGATTAGTCGTTTCGTAACATGACCTGGATCTGGTGACGCACCTTCGAGACAGCGAGTGATGAAATTATGTTGTTTTACAACTAATCGTATGTGTGTATGAGCACGTCGGTGTCAGTCGTACGATGATACAAATTGCTCTATAATTTCTTAATTTCTCATGCTGTGTGTTTAATGTGTGTCTAATTTGTGGGCTTAATGCCATTAGTTATGTATGGAATGGCTTGACACCAAATTGTAAATTACTTTTGATTTTGCCGTTTTCTAAATATACCTACTGTACCTACTGTAAGAACGTCCCAGAATGTATTCTAATTCTGAATAAATGTCACTAAATATCGAGCTTTAATTAAATCTAAGATCATAATTAACTAGTGGAAAAACGGTATTGCACCTAACTTTTCTCCATCAGTAACAGGAAGATCTGTGTCGTTTCTTCAAATATACAGCATTATTTTTCCATTTCAGACTCAGGTCAGCCATCAGTGACTCCGCTGCAGGGCCCGATACTCCTGCGCAATGGCTCAGTGCCAGTTGTTCCTCTGACGTCATACAAGACGATCAACAATGGTTCCTTCTACCAAATACCTGTAAGATTACTCTTAGTATTATTAATTTTTTTTTGAGCTTAACATTATCTGTTATATGAAGAGTAATAAAGACCCTTCTATGGGGAACTTTAGCTTTCAAACTACGTTTAGACTGAACTAAAATCTTGTATTTTTTTAATATTTCTGCTATTATCGTTCTAAGAAATTGCTACGTAAACAGATGGTCGTTGTTTTAAGCGAAGTATGTAGATATTGATTACTGAACTGATGCTTTTATTCAACATAGAGATCACTGTCTTGAAAATTTCAGATGCGTCATGTTAAGAACGCATCGGCGACAGCAACGCGGCGTATCTTTGTCTATCGAAGTAACTGTGAGAAGAAATACACTTACGGTCACGGTTCAACTTCTTACTTTAAGTAAGAACTTAGATATTATATGTTAAAAAATATCTTACCAGCCGTTATTATTTAAAATAGATTTCTATCTCTCACAACAATTACGCGTGAGCTCCTTAGCTTAGGTAGTTACCACAAAAGCCATCTATGGATAAATTAGACTTCTTAATAGGAATAGACTGACATTATTATCAAGTAAAATAACACCACTGGTAAGCGAAACGATTCGGTTTACGATATAAGAACAGAACTAGGCATTAATGAGCCGGTTATAATCAATTACTTAACAGGCTTACGATTTTATTGTAGAATAAATTGTTAATACAACGCCTTTGCACAAAGAAGTCATTACTACGTATTTTATGGCATACGCAAATAGGTAGTTTGCACACAAATACGGAGTTTCCGAATGATTTGAGTAAATGAAAATTGTCAAAGCTGGGTTAAACAAACGTGCATTATTTGAGTAAAGACAAAACAAATGATAGTTCGTCACGTTGCCGAAGGCTTGAGTTTAACAAAATATTGCATAATATGCTCAAACCTAGATGAAGTGGGCGAGCATTTGAATCTAACGGTTTATTTAAAAGTCGTAGGCGGTGAATTTCCTGGGTACCTACCGATTTATTTGTTTTTAATTATTTAATATTGTTTTACTAAACATAAAGCATTATACGAGCATAAACTTGATTTTAAGTATAACAATATTGTTCCATTCGAATACCTAAGCTTTGTCTTGACCTACATACTCATGAATTAAAACTATGCCTATAAAAACAAATGTAAATAACAAACAACATGGTATTCTAGCTTTATTTGTTCAAGCTCTGCATTGTGAACTAATTGCTAATTAACGTACATTTTACAAATATCAATCTATGATTTAAACGTAGACGGAATGGCGTCAGCGATCACATTGTTTTATCCTTTTTAATAATTCTGAATATATGAATTTCTATGATGCTATTATAGTTGCAAAATGTTAAATAATGGAGATGTTCCAGTCATATTGATTGACGTGAAAACCTTGGTTCGAAGATATGATGCATTGTTCGGATTTGCATTTTTGCGCGGCGCCCAGAAAGGTCTGATTTGCATAAAAGATGAAAGTATAAATAAATGACTTTAAAATATATTTTGATTGAAAGTAGGTACAATTTAAGCAAAAGGCAGACTATACATATTTGACGCCCATATGGATAAAGCCTTAAAATAACTGTTATCAGCAAAAAGCGTATCAAACTCAAATAAAAAAAAAATTGTACAGTTTCAAAATGTTGCTTAAATGGAGAATTACCTATTAAGAAACGATTTTGAAATGTCTGGGAATTTACAGAATAAACTCATATCATTTAAAGTTACATGGATACTCTTTTTATCATTAACGAGAAGTAAGTACATTTGACAGATTGTAATCCTCAGAATATTAACTAAGCTGTAAACCTAGGTGAAGATCTTGACGCCTACCTACTTAAAGAATTGAAAAAAATTAAAGCATTGCCCAGCAAAGCGACAAAACAATAAACGTAATACTAATGAACCTCTTAAGTCAAAGTGTGGTGTCTATTCTATTGCAAAGCATTACTTTACTACACTAGGACTGTTGACTCTGCTCTCGTACCGGTGTTTCTTAAGGCAATTAGCACCTGCACATTACGCAGTCAGAAACTTTGTTTAGTAGGTAAACAAAACTACGATATGTAAGTATGGAAAAAAGAGTATTTTTTTACACAACATAGGTAACATTATCACGCCTTTATTCTCCGAAGGAGTAGGCAGAAGCGTACAATTTCAACAATGCTGTTATTAGGTCTCATGAAATAAGTGGTGAACCTATTGTCATCTACCGAATACAATTACAAACTCCGGGCTGCTACTGAAAATTACGGAAAATCTCAATTTTGTTTTTATTTTTTTATTATAGAAACATTGTTTATAAAAATCTTTACTTATCAACTATGCCCCACAAAACCATGGAAACGGTTTTGTGGGGCATAGTTGTTACAGGAACGCAACAAACGGTATTAAAAATAAAAACAAAAAAATTATATAAATTTAATAGTGCGGATACATAATTAATTAATACTAATACTTAATATCTTGACTTGGGAATCAAACCGAGGAGCTTTAACTAATGAAACCGCCTACAATAGCAAGTCATTACAATATTCTAGCAGTCGCGCTTGGGACCACTAGACCAACTAGGCAGTTCTCGAATCTTTAATATTTATTGCTAATGTATTAAATTCAATGAAAAGAGAAACCGCCATAACGAAAGACATGATAAGTATAACAGTGAAATCCATGACTATTTTGGGACAATTAAAAGGGACGCTTTTTTGCAATATACAGAGTAAAGAAATATTATGGAATACCACTATACTATACTATAATTCAATACCAATCAAAGTAAAAACATTGCTGCATGAAACTTCTTAACGAAGCGAGTTAATTTTAACAGCAAATTTTCTTTCCACAAAAATGTATACCTTTAACAAATGAAACAGCCTACAATATCATGCAAATGATTACAACATTCTTGTATCAGGTTCGAAGTTTCGAACAGCAATACAATTCGCACTACATTTCCGATAATGTCATTATTTATAGTATGCCTTGCCTGATTAAAATTGCAACAGCGTAGGTTCACTGGAAACGTCCGACACTCCGATCTAAACCACTGTGAGTCACAGGCGTGGGCTTCTCAGTGATAAAACTTAAATCGTGACGGATTTATATGATACACGGCAGGCTGTCGCCATTATTTATAACCATATTTGACTCTCATTACAAGTCAGAGCGTTCACCTTTTGTTGAAACAATTGTTTTATCTTTTGGACTCGATCAATTTGTGCAGAAGTTCATTTTCCTTGTGTTTGAGTGTCATTGTTGATGGTTAAAAGTAGCCATAGAGGAAGACAAATAAAACGATGTATCGATTATGTGACAATGTGAAAGACGATATGGTTGGAAACTGCAGATATAAAGGCTGATAGATAGGGCAGAATTTTATTTTTTTACTAATTTTCTCCAACCACATGTAAACTTTTATCCTTTTTCTGAAGTTTAGGATATAAGATATGTCTCTACACTTGCATTCTGATTGAGTTCGAGCAAAATAACTTACCAAAAGTCAATGTGTTGAAACTTTAATTAAAAACTTTCAGGTTACTTTTCAATTTTGAAAAACGTTGCACTACATTTATGTCATTAGTAAGTCGTATTTTAAAAATTTCGTGGTGGCCGAATGGTTACGGGCTCGCCTCCTGAGCCACAGGTTGTGGGTTCAAACTTGGATGTACCAATGTGACTTTTTCAATGTCATATGTACTTTGTACTTTATTTCTTAGTTCATCTAAGACATCACAGACATCAGGTGAACGAAAACCTCGTGAGGAAACCTAGACTTGGTAGTCTGAAATCGCCAACCCACAGTGAGCTAGCGTGGAGATTAAGCTCATGCCTTCTCTGTATGAAAAGAGGCCCTTGCCTTGCAGTGGGGCAGTTATGGGCTGGTTAATTGTAAAATTGTGTTTATTGTATAACACTGTTTTAGTGGGGTTTTTTTTCTACTATAATGGTGTAAATCGTTGGTAAGATTGTAATGAATAGTGCAGCAAAACTACTTTGGGATCTTGCCAAAGAGAATCACACTACTTGCCAGCAAATGTAGGAACTTACTACTATTCCAGTTTTGGTTGCCATTAGGTTTAAGCTTATGCCTTGTATTATATTTTGAAATTATTTAACCAATGACTTCTACGTTGATTGAGAAACCGAGAAGATAAATGTTAACGCAGGGGTTATTGCGCTATCTTGACCGTGAGTACGAAGATGCAAAATTCGGTTTTTCTGATTAGAATTATTATTCAAAGGCTCTGCACATAAAGTTCTTCGTGTGGATCCGGAAAAGAATAGACCACCCCATCTCTGTCCATGGGTGTCGTAAAAGGTGACTAAGGGATATAAAATAGGGGATTCCCCAAAATAATTTATACATCCTAAACTCTGCCAACCGTACTAGTTTGCCAATCAATTGTAGGTACCAAAGGAAGCAGGACGAGAGAGTAGCACCAGCGCAACCGCTTGTCCACTTTAACTTTGAATCTATAAATTATATTAAATCATTGAAAAGCATTAACGCATGCTTAGCAAACTCTAAAGTTATTATATTAAATGGAAAAAGAATAAGCTCGCGAACAGGATTCGAGACTGCGCCTGCAAAATAAATACTCCAGGCGCTCTGACCATTAAGCCATCTCGACCTCTGCTCACCACCGCGAATTCTTCTTCCATATTTTAACACGTCTTATGGTGACGTCATTGCTATCAATTCAGTCCCTATACAAGTAACCGAACCGACACGACTAACTTTGCAGTTAATACAATGTCGTAAAGAATGCAATTACCTAAACAATTCAAGATAAATCTTTGAGAAGCATTAACGCATGTTCAGCGATCTCTAATTCTTTTTCCATATAATATAATAACTTTACACATAAAAAAAATAAGATTTCAGTCATTTATGAAAGAGCTGAAACTAAATAGACTAGATGTAGGTTTGATCCAGTCGATTTTGTCTGTACCTTATTCAGAGGCTGCTAAAAAGTTAAGTCACTTAATAACAGTTCTACATATGTGACTCCCTTCATATAGTTAATAGTAGATAATTTGTTAGTTTAAATCTATAAGAATATTATCTTGTTATAAGTTACGATGGGGTTCTCATGTTGTAGACAAAAACCCCGAAATAAAAGGAGATTAAAAAAAAAAGAATTGAGAACCTCCTCCTTTTTTGAAGTCGTTTAAAAAGAAGTAGAAGCTAGACCCCACCTTTAAGCTTATCGCCTTCCGGTCTAATCCAAATGCTTTCTTTAGCTCTTGAGTTCATCTGCTGTACAAAATCCACGTTACGTGTCAATTCGTGCTCTCAAATACTGAAGAATTCATTATTGGCGATATGAGGTAGCCCCATAAATATGCGTTGAGGAATTGCCTTTGAATCTTCCCCTAGAATAGGAATATATCTTCCTTAGGCAGCCTGTAACATAGTAAGAAATAAATGTGCCCTGTCTAGTCTACGCAGGAGTTTAAATTCAATTCGAATCAAAATGCAAAACCGCACAACACCTTCGTCATACAGACGCTTAAACGTATAAAATCTCGAGTTTCAAGTAAACGAACTGCGTGAGTCACATCGAAATGTCATTGGTGCGAACGTGGATTGAATTTGAGGAGACAAAATACGAGACATTGGCGGACTCGTCAATATGGCGAATAATTCGTATAGTCGTGTGAATTCAAAATAACCAATTAAATGTAAAGTGACGCATAAAAATAAGGGGTTATTTTTAATTATTAATGAATTAAGGGACGTCACGAAATTGTGCAAGTACTTGTATGTAAGTTGTTATTTGCGAAATTGTGCAAGTACTTGTATGTAAGTTGTTATTTGTTGTTTCAAAAGCCAAAAGCACTAAGGAGTTTTTTTTTTATTGATTATAATGGTTAACTTTAAAATCAGGATATAGTCCTCTCCATCAGCTATACAATACAGAAGACTTTAAATGGATTGCAGATACTTTAAAGGTGGCTTCTACCACAGTATCTCAACACAACAGGAAATTAAAAAAAATGCTTACTTTAATTAGTAGAACCCACTATTAAAGTTATTCAATGTAAAAAAATCATTACGAATCCCATAAATTAAGGTCGCGGTGCCAAACCTGTAGACTTACTCTTGAAAATTAAGGTCGCGGTGCCAAACCTGTAGACTTACTCTTGAAAATAATACCGCTCGATTGACGATGGAAATATGTCAAGTCTGAAATCGCTAACCCGCAGTGAGCTAGCGTGGTGATGAATGCTGGTTCCTTCTCTGTATATGAAGAGGCTCTTGTCCAGTAATGGGACAGTAATGGGCTGGTTATGTAAATGTATTTTATGTTATCCAATACTTTAAATAGTAAGTATTCTTTTAATAGTAATATTATGCACATTAAACGTAGATACTGCTTCTTCAACAAATAAGGACAAAATTATTATCATGTTTAATTAACGAACTAACCTAGCCTAACTAAGTATTGTAAATCAGATCATTAAAATAAATTTATAGGCATAACGTTACCTCCACTGATTAGTATCTAAAATAAAGCTTAATTGCTGATTAAATAGGAAGTTATTTAAATAAAATTTATATGTATAAATAAAGTGCACACTAAAAAAGGCGAGTCGATTAACAAACATCAATAAATATTGGATAATACTCAACATGACACGAATGTTTCGAAGGATAAGCTTATAAGTGGCAAATGGCGCCAAGGGGGGGAAAAAAAAACAATGGGATCGTTCGGAATGCTTAATTTTAGCATAATCAAGATAACACAATAAATATTGTGTGTGGCGGATAAAAACAAAATAGTTCTTCAAAAATCATAAAATAGACTGACGGGTCTGGTAGAGAAATACTTACTGTTGTACACCCATATTTGACCAATGTACAACTCAGGGCTGTTACTGAGAAATTTCTAATAAAAAAACCCAGGAATTCGCGCTCAGTAGCTGCGCTTGCGATCACTAGACTAAGATGATAGTTCTTCTTTTATTTATGTCGAGAGAAGCACAAGATGATGTTATTTGATTCGAATTCCAATAATAAATAAAGAATACAATGCTGCCCTATCGAATACAGCCTTATTCTGAACATAATAGCATAACAAAATCGATAATATACAAGAAAAACTGCACTCGATCTCTATATAAATCAAGTGCCAAGTACATTACATGACAAATCGGTTCCATACCTACTAGCTTCCTAGAAACAACAATTTTAATTTTAAATTAAATGCTCTACTCTGCACAAGTAACTCACCGAGTTACACATAGGGAAACACGATCTAATATATCTTAAGATACATTTATCACCGTGTTAATGCACTTACATAGCAAAAATCTATTAGCATTTTTATCAATTAATATTATTTTGACCTTTGTACGGTCGTTAACAGTAATTAGAATTTAAATTATGGATCTGGGAATGTTTCTTACAATTAAACAAGTCAATAAAATAAGTATTTTTTTCGTTGTATCGTAAACCTTCAGGTAATTATTAAATTTTTTAGTGCTGTGAACTTTGCAGTTGGTGATGAAACAGTTGGACTTAACAAAGTTTTTTAAAGATTTAGGTACATAATCTAATAAAACATTTGCAAAGTTGGGAAGCCACAAAATGGGCGCCACGCTTCTTAGGTTTTTTTTTTTGCTTATATATAAATATGTAAATTTATTTCGTTACATGCAAGGTTATTGACACAGTTGCGTCTAAAATATACTGGATATCTTTAGAATTGCCAAATAACAAGCGCTTGCTAAATTAATGACGCGATCCAGTTTCCCATTTTAGAAGTTGCGCAATTGAAATTCGCTATAAATCACTGCAATAGATGTACATACAACATTTTTTTTATACATTTAATTATGATAAAGTAAATATTCTTGCACGAGAAATTCAATATTCTGTGCAAGTACGTGTTTTGCGGCGCTCGCTATTTTGAATCTCAATGAGTGTTTTATGTCAGTCACATTTTATGCATAAACTAGAATAACAATAGAGGATGATAAAATTAAAATTTATTTTTTTATTCTCCGTAAGGCCGTAAGGTTGATAATTGTGTGAAATCGAATGTATGCGACGGAAAACGTGGATTTTTTACAGCATATATCGCCGGACGTATCTTAAGAACATGATCCTGTGTTGTAAGGTCGACTTGAGTTAAACGCGATTTTTTCTGTTTATTGTTTTTTGTTTAGAATCCGTTCAGTTAATTAGTACACTCTGTGGTGGCAGGACGTATTAATTAAAACATAATCCGGTGCCGGACATGGATTTGTTCTACATTAGTGTGAGTTATTTTTATTATTTGTTTAAAGTTAATCCCTAGGCATAAGCAACAGAATACAGTGTCTTTGACTGCGTGTTCCCACTTCCCAAAAGAGGATCTTTAAATGGGAAATGAGTATTATAAAAATCTTTGGCACTAAATTGCGGACAATAATATTGCAATTGTTGTTATTATTTTCCTTACAACACATCGACGTCGGTTTTTCAATGTTTTAATCTTCATGCTAACACTAACATATAGGTAGATACTGCCCGCTTGGGTTTGTGCCAATTTTTAAGAGTGCTCAGATTGTCAGCTTAACAGCTACTTACTTAGACCAAGGTAAAGGCCGGTACGTCTGACTTCAAATAGAGCTGGCTTTTGATCTGAGCACCGTATAACCCGATATTCAACGATTTACTTCCGTAATAATATCTTAGTTACTGGCGATGAAAAAAATATTAATAATACAAATAAAGCCGGTTCAAATGTTTTGTTGTAATATATATTTCCGTTTCGACTCAAAGCCTACTTTTCCCGTAGCGGAGTGTAATTACAGCAAATCCTTCTGCATCATCATATGGATTGACCTGAATTATCATTACCTCCAATAAGTATACGAGTAACTAAGTATACCTACTGGAGACAAAGCTGCCATATTTAAGTCAACCTGGGCTGCCCACATCTGTCGCATGTCTGGTGACGTGTGGGCAATAATGACTACCAAGTGACTATATTCTTAAAACCAATATTGTAGATCAAAAAATCTGTGATCAGGTATCAGATCTGCGATTGGTTCAGTAGTTACACCAGACGCTAGAGTACAAAATGTTGGCAGTAATACCTTTTGCCAAGAACGTCCCGTGAACGGCTCACGCTATTTTACACGTGCCCAATACTGCCTCCTTTGGATGTTTCCTGCAAGCGATTTTAGCCTTACTGGGGGTCGACCCCCAATATTTTGGTCTGCACGTTTCAGCAGACCGCGACTACTAAGATTGTATAACTCATTCATTGAAACTAATACAATGACATGTTCCTTTTAGTGCTCACGCACATATGTTACACACATTGGCTTGTATGGATTTTTAGTGCTCAAATATGTATTGTCATTGACACATGATTTTCTTTATACACTTATTCGAAGTACAATAACATCACTAATCAGTCACACTCGACAAATCTTGTTATATTGTTTGTGCTGTGTCCAAATAACTGGTTTTTTTTTCTGTCGGATTCAAGACTAGCGACATTCAATGAGAATAATCGGAAAATTCGGTAAAATCAACAGTCTAACAATCTAATCCACATTTATGACAACTATAAATGTACCTACCTGTAGATAGAGAAAGTACCTATTGAGGTACTTTGGTAACCCAATGTTACCTACCTATGAATCGGCAGAAAGAAGTCAACACTGTACGAGCAAATTTTTTTTCTTTAAAGATCCTTAGTTACGCAAGCCACTGATTAATTGTCTCTACCAATATTCCCTTAATTACTTTTTCATTTATTTCCAGATACTATGGACAGCGCTATCTTTAGCATTGGGCTATGAGCTTCAAGGTCAAATCATCAGAGGGGTGCCGTGCGTGAAGCGTAACTTCCAGTTGTATTGTCCGACAGCGGGAAATACCTATCCATTGTGAGTATAAATACTCGTATCTTCTTACTTCCCAGTTCTTAGATCATCTCTAATTATGAGATAATTCTTACTCAGGAATCTTGTACAGTCATTTCTTCTTATCGTATGGTTGATGAACAACCTAGTGTTAGAGTTTAAGCTACCCCTACGTCGACATGGCTACACCCCGGACATCTCTCAGGTGTGCTAGTTTCCTAACGATTTTTCCCATCACCGTTTTTGTTTCTCATACGCACAAGACTACGAAGTCTTGGTCAAATGTCTTAGTATGGAACTACATGATGTGTATGTATAATCAACTAAAGCCATGATAGGACTTCTAGTAACAGTTCCCGGCCTAGATTTGCCTGGGCTGGGTAAGGCACTGCATGGTACTCTACAGCGGGCTGTACTGTGCCTTCTACCTATTTACGAGGAGAGGAAACCCGATAGAATCAACATTTCATATGCCTCCTGTATAAAACAAATGTTTGCTTTGTTTGGGAGGCCATGCTATGCATGGGTATTTATGAACGGGTGGTGCAGCTTCTGTCATACATTTGTTCATGTCATCCCCGTCCGCAACTTTGTACCCAGGACCTCCTTAAGCGCGATGGGCAAGGATGTTATGGAAATTTGATTAGAAATCATTCTAAATTACCAACAATTAAACAAATTAATAAATATATTCTCCCATGTTTCAGAGAGAAAATTGAGAATTTCATAGACGAGAATAAAGCTTTAATAAAGCGCATGTACGGTTCGTTCACAACGCCGGGGGGGAGCCGGGTGAGACGTGCACCTGGCGTTCCGGACATGCACGATGCTACTGGGGACTCCTTCTTTAGGCATGTTCGACAGGCGGCCAACACACCGCTACCAGACGCACAGGCTGTTAACAACACGGGCAGGTCAGTTTGAAACTTATATATTTAAGAGAACGGAAGGAGAAAAGGACGACTGGAGATTTTTAAAGAAAAAGCCATGCACGTCTTTAATCAGACAATTTCGACAAACACTATATTTACCTAAGTTTGGATGAATCTTGTGGAACATAAACTGCAAAAGAGAATCACCATTAAGTAGCCACGACCATAACGTCTATCTATGCTCACAAGTGATATTTGGGACAAGATTATATTATTGATTAATTGCTTTTATAAAATTAACCATATTCTTCATGGCGGCAGCGCATCATAGAAAAAATACACTTCAGCATATAGTGGCAGTATAATTTCATCACGGGAATTGTTTTTTGTGGTTAATGGTTTCGGGAATTTATTACGGTTTAAGCTTATAGCTTTTGTGCTCGAGAAAGTTCTCCTGATATAGCATTTTTGTTTGCAAGTACTTAGTAGGTACGAGGTACACTTTAAAATTGGCAGCCCTTGGTGTAGGTAACCAACTCTCGCAATGGAACATATGCATAAGCCCATCACCCTGTTGAATTAAAGAGGTATTCAATCGACAGCTAACTTGGGCAAGTCAGAAAAAAACTACTTATAAATTATGTTTTTCCTCATTTCAGAGTTGACGCATGTGAGAGCAAGACGGAGATAATGACGCCCTACTGGGCACTCAACTCGGCGAGAAAGCTGCGAGCCATAGTCAACACTATGCATTTTGAACAGGCGATACACCAGGAAACTTGCAGGTATATTGCATTGTATTATGCACCTACATTATGTAAACTGTCGTCGATGTTAACCTTATTGTTGAGGTTTTAAAATGTGTAAGATGTTTCCGAATGAACGATACCTTTATGTGGAAATGTTTATTTATTTAGACTAAGAATATGTTAATTTATAACAATACGTAATTTAACTCATTTGATTGTAACTGACGTCATCATTGTGAACTGATAGGTTAGGTCAGGTTAGGACTACTATCAAAACATTTGCAAAGCGAGCGTGGCGGCACCGCAGCCAGACAGCGGTCGGCGATAGGAAAAAAATGGAAAATAAAATCTGTTCACAATCTGGCGTTAGTTAATTTTATCTGACCAGTTTTATTTTAATGTAATAGTTCTTACAGTTCTAATTTCGTTTCATGGATCTTCCCGAAGGAGCTTGTTAACTTTTTGATTAATACTTGGCCACTACAATAAGTGTATTGTAGTGGCCAAGTATTAATCAAAAAGTCAACCTGTATTTTTCCTATATGATCCAGCTAGTCCTTAGTTGTTCTCCCAGCAACGCCCTAAGCCGAGTCTCGTGTGCCGCAGGAGATGCCCTTAATGCTGTGCTACTTAGTTTGTAGTTTAAAAATATGCTCTGATTGGAGGTATCATCTCGCCATAGCTATTGTTGGGTTACGCGGAACAACCCCTACAGATTAACTGCAAGAGGCCACGTCCAAAAAAACCCTTTTAATTGGTAACCAAATTGTGATATTATTCTTGCTTAAACAAGCAAGCAAGATAACACAATTTCTTATCGTGTTGTTCGAATCCTATGATCACTTTATTGACATCCATGGCGGTGAACACTTATTATAAATCTTGGTTTGAATATATTATATCCAAACCAAGATATGTTGAAAAATATAAGTAATTAAATAATGCCAACACGATAAAAAAAAGCTATCAAAGCCTCTACAACCATTTTGATGTGAGATAACAACCATGATAGTGCGTCCCTCAGTCATGAGCATACGACGAAGAGAAAGAAGAACGATTTCAAGTTTAAATTGTAAAAGAAAACCCTATAACTCAGAATTCTCACATATTTCAATTTTATTTATTTCAGTAAAACAACAACAGCAAGATGTACGCGCGACTGTGGCTGCGAGCAGAAGTACAAGTGGCACAGGCTACTAGCTTACGACCCAAATGACGACTGCGCAGGCATTTTTATGGACTGGTTTTTATTCCCCTCCTGTTGTGTGTGTAGATGCAATCCTTGACATACACATATTAACCTAACTTAATAAATGAGATCCTATATTATTATAAGCAAACCACAATACTTTAATCTTTATTAGAGTCAGCGACAAATATAAGTTCTGATAGTTTAGAATAAAACTATGTAGTTGGACTGTACCCTGATATCAAGTTAGAACGTCAGGATAGAACTGCGACAAAACATTAAAAAAACCGTACAAGTGAAATAATGATGTCAGAATAATAATAATAGTGGAGCTAATAAAATTTTAAGATTTTAAACGATCGGAAATGTGATAACAGCCGTAGGTACTTATTATGAATACGACTTACGAAGATTATATCTAATCAGCCTTCAATTTATAATCTGACTAGTTATAATAAAAATTTGGACTATTTATCGGTGACATTATATACACAGAGATGACACAGATTCATTATTGAATTATTAAATTACTAATTACGATTGATGCTATCAAATTCTTCTTGAAAGTGGGTACAATTAATTTGAGCCTGGTATTTGTGTATCACACACAATCAGAAATGTATGATAGCATTGTACTTTCTTATATCTCATTAATTTGACGTAGGATATATTTTCAATTGTTTTCAGATGAATATCAGTTTCAAATAAAAGTACACCTTAAAAACGTTGATATAAGATCGATATTTACCAAATGCTCCGATTTAGTTGACCATTTAGACTACTATTACTATAATAAAACGAGTCTATTAAGCATAAATACTACGATAATATCTACTTTCTTTTTAAAAGTAAAAAATATTAAAAGCTTTGCTAGCATACAAATGTATAGAATTTTTTTCTGACATGTCCAAGTGTCTTGGGCCAACATTACCAGTATTGTTTTACTAATTTCTTTTCAATTTTGAAATATTGATGACTTAAAAATCCTAATTATATGTTATAGATTAATTCTTCAATAACTATTTAGACTATGAAACCTATTTATGTTTTTAAATCTTCTCTACTATATATTTCTTACTTAGTACAGTCAATGGCAAAACTACATCGAAAATATACCTACGACATAATCTCGCTACATTTCTTGTAAATTCTTATTCGACTTCATATTCATTATTCCTGCTTTTGACTGTACATTATCTTAGAATAAATTTTATATTGAAAAATAAATTAAGTTTCAAATATGGACCACTGCCATTGTATAGTTTCATAGGTACTTCATCTATTTAAAGACGTAGGAAATAATAGGTTAGAAGTCTTTCATTTATCGATACGAAATTTATGGTTTTCCAAACATATTTGTTTTTGTATATTTAAAATAAGAACTAGAATTAGTGCCTACTTGATAACTTTTCGTTTTAGAGACACCCTTACTAATATAATTTTTAATTAGGCTAGTTATTTGTATTTATATTTTTATGTGTTAGACGTAAAGTGCCGATTTTCCAGCTAAAAATCTGTTATCAATAGTCGATCTCTATTTTTTTATAAAAATTGGAAAGAATAACTATAATTGTGTTAACTCGTTGGAAACCAGCCTTCAAATACTCAGATGTTATAAAAGAAGTTTTACCTTTTGAATAATAAAAGTGCAATGGAATATAAATATATGTTTTTATTTATATTTATGTATATCCATGGGTGTCCCCAGGGGGGCAGAATTTTGTATGCTTATGTACCTACTTTACAATTACATGAATACATAATATAAACCGTTTTAAATTCGATAAAATTGTAAAATTGTATGTCTAAATTTAAAACGACTGTGACCTCTGAGTTTGTTTCGTATTTCTTCTCAGGGACAGTCTTAGGAAATACCGTCGCGATTTAGTTTTAAATATGTATCAGAGACAAAAATAATTTTATGAATTTTATCAATGATATGTCGGTAGACTGAAATAATTCATAAATAAACTGTTGAGACGCCTGACACCTTAGTCCTGCTAACTTTAGTTCTCTTAGTAATCTGTGATCCTCCTGCTACCACGAACGCTGCAAAGTGTTGGAAACGTCAGGAAAAACTAAATCTAATAATACACGCGATTAATCCGGTTAAAAGTTGTTTTATTATAATGAGTAGTGATCGCGAAAACCTAAGATATTACTATATGTATATATAGTTAATTAGTTACCAATTTCAATAGAAACAGGGCTTTTAAATATTTTGTGTGTCAACTTTTTTTCGCAATTTTGCGTGAGGCCCAAGCGTGTAAGGTACGTATTGAAAAATACAATATGTAAACTCATTGCAACATATAATTTATTTACTAATAATTAACATAAAACAGGACTGTATATATACATATCACGTTTCTACTTACAAATTATTCGCATTTTCATTTATTTCAAGGGTTCTGCATTCTCTTTGGTTTTCAGCTGCTCGAATTCTTTAAATACTTTCTCGCTAAGTTTATCGCCTTCATCGTCAATTTGTTCAACAGCTACCACTTCCGGGATGTAAAACTGCATCATGTTTTGGACCTGGAATTAAAGATGTTATATGAACTTAAACAATGCCAAACAGCAATTCCAAATATTCAAATCAAGAAACCAACTCAAATCTAAAACAGCACCTATGCATGTTCCTGTTATAAACAATCAAAACATGTAATTTTGGCATTAGCAATTAAGTCAAAATTATTTAAGCTAATAGCCTTGCTTTGTACAAGTTAAAACGGTGCCAATAGTTCCTCAGGTTTGGATTTATAAAATTTTTTGGCTTCACCAAATCAAAAACAGACTTCACAAAAAAAAAATACAGGCGAAAATATACACACCCCATTTTTCAGAGTAACAATTGAGCTCGGACAAGAAGAGCATGACCCTTGCATCTTGAGCCTCAGCACTCCTTCTTTGAAGTCTACAAACAGCACATCACCCCCATCCTCCTGAACTGTAGGCCTGATGCGAGTGTCAAGAAGCTCCTTTATCATTTGAACTATCTCATCGTCATCCTCGTTTATTTCTGAAAATATTTACGAAATCAATAAAGCTCACACTTTTTAAGACGTACTGCCAAACATTTTGTACTTGCAGCCTTTGGACTAATTACACCAAGAAAGACTTCAACACTCTACGTATTCAGTACAACAATGGGTTTAGAATGTTGTTGGGGCTGCCTCGGTTCTTCAGTGCATCAGGAATGTTTGCAGAGTCAAATGTGGATTGTTTTTATACAATAATAAGAAAACGAATAGACTCTCTGATGCGCCGGGTCCAGGAAAGCTCTATCGGCCATCTGAATATGTTGTTGGAAAGTTTTGAATGTCCAATTGTAAGGCATTGGAATAAAGTGCACATGACTGCTAATAATGACAAATTTAATAATAAATATGAACCAAATTGATAATATTTTGAATAAATTTAATGAATAAATAATTTAATAAATTACTAAGTAGCATTAGACCTAACCAAATGGATTGTTCATATGATTAAATAAACTAAATATAAAATTAAAATAAAAAAACACTACACATTTGATTGAGCAACATTGGAATCGTGTTTGAATTGCAAGATTCAATGTTTAGAGTTTACTAATTAAAAGAGTATCACTCTGCTGTTTTCCCAAAAGGCAAGAATTAATATAGAATTACACTTTAGGACCAGACAGGTAAGTCAATATATATAAAAACATCTCGCAAGCTTTGGTAATTTAATGAGTTCTTGTAGGTAGAAAAATTCAACCAAATTCACTTACGCGTATCACCCGAAGGTTTAGCATCAATTATAACTGGTAAACCACTTGCAAAGAAGTCCATAATAGTTGCGAATATATCAGGTTTCAGAAGTCTCCAGTCAACATCATCATCGATTTTCGTAACAGTGACAAACTCGGGGCCAAAGAAAACTGATTTCACACCCTCAATGCGGAATATCATTTTTGCTGAAAACATTAATATTTTAGTTATACTACTAGAAGCTACTTAATGGTTGATAAATAATGTTATTTCTGTAAATAGGTCTTACATTATATCTGTTTTAGAAGGAAGTAAAATATAAATTACCAAATTTTTTTATACAAGACGCATTATTGATACAAGAATTACAAGGCAATTATTGTTCAATGGTTACCCCTTTAGTTATACTACAGGCTACAGGTTGTGAGTTCAAATCTGGCATGTACCAATATGACTTTTTCATTATCCTGTACTTTCTTAGTTAATCTAAGACATCACAGATGTATGGTGAAGGAGAAATAGTGAGGAAACATAGGCTTAAATAGTCTGAAACTGCGAACCTACAATTAGCTAGCATGGTAATCAATGCTTGTGCCTTCCCTTTATGAGAAGAGGCCCTTCCTAAACAGGTTATTTTGCATTTTTAATATTGGTGTGGATACATCATGTACAACAAAAGTTAACAATTATTAATGCTACAAGCCATTTTCTATCTACCAACTTATTCTTTAACCCTTTGGCTCACTCATGTACAAAAATTCATAACAATAAATCTATTGTGTCAACTAATGAGCAAGCCAACAGCTTCATTAGTGCAAAACATACCTAGAGGACTGCACTGAGCTGCTCCAATATTGGGAAAGTCCATTGTTTGCCCGGTCTCTAGAACTTTAGTTCCAGGAAGGAACTTTAAACTATTTGGATTGGGTGTGTCTTGCGTCTGTATGAACATGGTTCGGCAGACACAGGTGTTATAGATAGGAATCTTCTTGTTAACATTCCTTTGTACAGCTTGAGACAGTCCACTAAAATGCTTGATGGTGTTTTGACTGTAACAAATGTAAATTATTATTTTAAAAGCTTAATTGAAAAGCTTACTTAATGTACCCTATTAACTTAAGTATACTCCACATACACTTAAAGATACTCCACAGGAAAAAGTATATGTGACCAGCCTATTCCATTCTACAGTGTTGGCGATAATTATGTAATATTTACCTATGGTAGTCTGGTCAGGCTGAACAAGCATATGTATGAGATTTGTCTTATCATATTGACATTCTCTAAAAGAGACCTTGACCTTTGAGTTTGTTTTGGTGTCTCTTCTCAGAGGTAGTCCAGGTAGGAAATACCAGGAAGTTGAAGGAAGGACATCCATTAGCTCATGCACAAACTACTGAACCATTATTGTCATTTGGTATGCTATAATATAAAATGCATCATATTTTTATTGGGTACAGTAACAGTTTCTAGAGTTTCAACTATTTCAATTCTGTGTTTTCTTCAAACGATAAATTTACCGAACGCTTGACTCGAGCCATGAGAAGCCTATACTAAATTCAAGAAAAAGCTAGAACAGAGATAAAATATGGTTTACCTGCGAAGAGCTGCCGCGCAAAATCTTCCACATTGATTGCCAGTTCTATGAACTTTGAATAAGCCTTTCAACATATTTCTTTATTGTCAATTTCCTCTTTCGTAAATTGGAAGTTTTTTTACAAAATATTTATGAACATAATACGAAATAGAAAACGTAATTTAATGTGACAATTTTGACATTGACACTGAAGTATGCGTTAGCATCATTATGTAGTCTGTTCTGGAAGTGAAAACTTAAAAAGACAGCTGATGTCGTCTGTGAGAGGCTTTGAGTTGTAAATTAAGGAGATGGCGATTTTCGATATCGACATGGACTTTCAAGACTTTCGCGCGTTCAAACCCTGTTCATACAGTAATATCTTAGATTTGCGCGATCACTACAAATTATAATAAAACAACTTTTAACCGGATTAATCGCGTGTATTATTGGTTTTTTGTTCCTGTTCGTATCTATTTATTTTCAATGTTTTCATAGATTTTTTTAAATTAATATAGGCATTACATGGTCCTAACATGTTTATAAAATATCATTCTATAGAATATTTTGACTACCACATAGAAGGGCACAGACCTCAAAAAATTGTTACCTCTTTTGAAATGTCAATGTGCACATCAATGAGATTTTACCTGTAAAGGCGTTAAACCCGAACACTAGTACATTAAAAATCAACTTTAATATAGCTACCTACCAATACATACAATCATACAGCGCGCTGCGCATACACGCAGAAAAGGAAAAAATCGTACAGCATATCGGTTGTTAGAAAGGGATAAACATATACTGTTTAGTTTCGGCACATACGTGCTGCACGGTCATTGGCGCGATAACACGTGACGCAGCTGTCAGCTAACAAAGTAAACATTACGAAGTTTTGATTCATAAACATGATATCTTATTATTTCTGAATAAATATAAATATATTTTGTTAAGTAGTGACTATTCTAATAATAAAGTGAAATTTGGACACTCTATTTTAACACAGGAAGGCGGTTTTTCCTCGTTTTTCATTGAGAACTGTTGGTGATAGGACGCGTAACCGAGACACTGGTTCGGACATGACTGAATGCAAGTCGGTCAATTGCCTTATTTTTGTATCGCCATTTTCGAGCGCGGGTAACATATCTATGAGATTATAATATCATTGGTGTGCATGCAATAGTCAGTACTGGAGTAGTTTTACCGGGCGTACTTATCCCGCTCGCCACTGACACTGTTTAGTTTTATTTTTATATGTGTGTTAATGTAATATTGAGAGCTATTATAAACTCCGATTCTTCTGTAAACTCTGATTCTGACTGTGACATTGCACACACTTACCTACCCTTAAGCACTGTAGTACCATCCACTTTACGCTGCTACGCCGTGGTCACAGTCAGGAGAGGATTAAGCAGGGGACTTTTATATTTATTTGGTGCACATCAATTCCAGGGTCAAAAGTTCCGGGTACATATCCCGGCTAGCACCCCTCACCACCAGTCCTAGCATCATAGCATCACGCCTGTATTCCCCGAAGGGGTAGGCAGAAGTGTACACTGTTGTACACCCCCATTTCACATAGATTAAACATTGTGACGCGCCTTACGACCGACGACCCCTAATAAATTAATGTAACATGATGAGTGTTGTGTTTTCTTCACTATTTATTAAGACCACACCTCACACGCATCATTGGCGCCCAACGTGGGGCGTACGATATTGTACATTGATACGAGTGAGGTGTGTTCAAGGAAATTATAGTAAAGAAAACACAACACTACTCACGTAACATAAATTTACTTTAAGGGTCTTCGGTCGTAAGGCCCGTCACATTTTGTTTTTTTTTCTATGTATGTTCTATGAAGGTAGGCACACAATAAACTGTCCTCGCTTCAACGCTGAGACGACGCTCGCGGAGGCCGAGGATGTGGCGCCGGCAGATGGATGACCCGCAGGGACCAGATAGTAGTAGTGGTGTCCAGCAATAGATGGCCACTGGTGGTGGGAAGTGCTAACCGGGATATGTACCCAGAGCTTTGGACCCTGGAATTGATGTCCACTAAGTAAATAAAAGTCATCTGCTTAATCCTCTCCTGTCTGTGACCGCGGCGTAGCAGCGTAAAGCGGATGGTACTACAGCGCTTAAGGGCGAGTGTGTGCAACGTCACAGTCAGAATCGGAGTTTACAGAAGAATAAGAGAAGTGTAAAGCACTACATAATATTTAGAATAACATTTCTAATTATGCTTAAAATATGTTAAGCAAAAGAAAGGAAATGAAACATTAAGTATGACGAAAGTCACAATGACGTGATGAAAATATGAAGGTGACTTAAGGTCATGCCCAGTGGCGTGCCTAGGGTTTCAAAATAAGGCAAGCCCAATAAAATTTTAACCGATTTCAAAAAAAGAAAGTTCAGTTTTGGACTGAGTATGTAGGTACCTACGTATGTATCATCGCAATTATCTCATAAACTACTGGTTAGGTACATTAAATTAAAAGTGAATTCATCCGTCTTCTTCTCGGCCCCGGCTTGTCACTTTCCTGATGCTGCATATGCTTTTCTAAAACGACATCGTATTTTGAAATTAACGAGACCAGTTTTAAAAAATTGCCTTTATTTAATGAAGTTTTGGACTCATCATGTCCTCTTACAGGAAGTTCCTGTTGTGCTAAATGACAAACAATATCGACTAATCTTTGAAATACACTACGGTTGTTATCAACGCGCGTGTTATATTTAGAAATTTCCTCAGATAACTGGCGTGATATAGATGTCTCAATTCGTTGTTTACCAAACTTACTGAAAGAAACCATTGCACACAGGTGTTTATGGGAATTTGCATGCCTTTTAATAGCGCCAGATATGTTATTTAAATCATTATAACCAGATGTATTCGGAATCTTCATTCGAAAAAAATATGCAGCACCAGCAATACAACTTATTAGTGTGCGAACAGCAACAATCCAACTAGTTTTATACACTGATCTATTAAATTTTCGTTTATGCGATTTACTAGTCTGAGAAATACAAAGATTAGGCGTCGGTTTGAAGAAATTAACTGTTTTTTCTGAGCAAAGTTTAAAGATTTTACCTTATCTTCGCCAATCAAAACTTGAACGCATTTTAAATCCTCACAAGGTACAATTACCTCCATTGTAAGTCACCAAAACAATTGTATCACTGAGAAAATCTAAGAAAACACACAAAAAACTTTAACAACAAAACTTTTTCCACTCAAGCAAATGAAACTGAAGTGAGTTGCATTCGGTACTTACGGAGAGTTGCAGTGTTGTCATTTAGGCAAAAAAAGTCGCCAGGTATACGAAAAATCTAGCTAAATGTCGCAATAGGGTATTTGACACTGATGGAAATAAAATATGAAGCTTAGCTATAATGATAGAATGTATTTTATTTGACTCTTTGGTATTTTTGAAAATAATATTAATAACTCGTAAATACATTTAATTCGATAAACAAATTCATAATTTTTAATCTATGTGTCACGTGACTCTAAACTAAAAGTCGCTAGTTTTTATTATTGCTAAATCTTAAAAAAAGTCTCCAAACTCGTTAAAATCTCCAAGATCTCACAACGTCGCTAAAACGGCAACACTGCAGAGCTGGTAAGGTGTGCATACGCGTGCAACTTCATAGGCATGCACGGCTTAAATCTTCCATACTGATCGATTTGTAGACGCACAAGGTATGTACTCGTTATACGGCACATCGCTATAAGTGCGAAAGTGACAGAGATAGTATTTGAAAGCCCGGTAAAAGCCCGTGCGTGTAAGCGAGATAGCTATATGTAGATGCTGCAAATGCGAAACTCTGCGCGCGAACAATCGCGATGTGTAGTAGTGTGGCATAGGTAGATACTTTGTGTTATTTTGATAAGAATTAAGCGCGCGAACTTTTAAATAGTTCGGGTTCGATATTGATTCTCTATCGAGCATTTTAGTAAGGCATTTGGGCTTATATGAAGGTACCGCCACTGGTCATGCCATTAGCCACGTAGCCACACTCAGCATGATTAGCAAAAATATGAATTTGTCAACACTTACCCAATACGGGGTAACACTGTATTTAAAAAAAGTATTATTAAAAAGGGAAAGAAACAATAGAAATTATTATCCGATATGTATAAAATGTGAAACGACACGATAGACGACAAACGCTTAGCAATTAGGGTGCTATCAGGGAGCGAGTGTACGTGCGCCTCAAGCAAGGACAATATCGGACTCACGACCGCGCTGCCGCTGTCGTCGAAGCCGCCGACGGACGGGTGCTGCGCTGGCGCATGGAACATTCTATTGAGTGGGGAACGGTCACGTTCTCAACAACGTGAGGGAATTGTGTGACAAACACTAATCGGAATCATGCAAACGAATTGGAACCCTATTACAGTGACATGCCGTATAGATTTCGTTTAACTTAAGTAAGTAAGTTAAATTTTATATAATTTTAAGTGAAGTTAATTTTAAATAGGTTTTTAAATGACTATAATGTCATAAAATACAGAATTATCTTTAAGGAACGTTGAAATTAATTGTACAACGTTACAACATCGTTACAGTTTTTCTTTTCTTGTTCTTATCTGGCACTACTTGTGTATATAGGTAATATCAAGTAACATATTCTTGACTCAAGATGCATATAATAGATGTCAATATAATTTATTTTTGGATCCATTAAGTAATATCTAACCATTCCTTCCTAGTAGAATTATTTTTGAGTTCAGAATCACACATCTTATGATTAAAAGTGACTCACTCCGTTTATTATATTTGTATTAGGTTTTATTAGGCCAATTTAGTAAAATGTCTTCTAATATTCACAAAATATATAAATATCGACATCGTACCGATAGCGAATAATTGACGCTATTCCCATTCACTAGTTATATGACTGAAAACAACACAAGAGTGATTTTTGCAAAAATCTAATAGGGTTATTGACGAAATTTCACAAAGGGCCTACATTTAAAGAATATGGTATACAATACCTAAAAAAAATATTTTGCAATTTTTTGTGTACCTATTGATTAAATAACAGCCATTTAAAATTCAAATTTCAAAGGTCGTGCCAAAAGGCGCGATAATGACGATCGCCATTTGTGACGTCATTACGCAACAGAACTTTTGTAAACAAAGGAAATTATTTTGTAAATCATAACATTAGTGCGTAGTATACCAATACTTCGAAAATTGAACTGAAATACGAAGAAAGTGATTATACATCTTGCTTCCCAAATGGACGTAGTTATGCGAAAATGTTTCATTCCACAGTAAATTGAATTTGAGATAAAAGCATTTACGCGTTTCAATGGTATTCTTTTTTATTCTAACTAGTAAAGACCAATACTAAAGGTTTTATTGTTGAATTATATTGTGTTTAGATAATCGTATGTTTAATTTTAGGCTATTCACTTTACAATAAGAAAAAAATATGTTATTGGTATTGGAACATTTTAACATAATTAATATTTACATGAACATAGCTTCAAATTAATTTTGCACAAACGTTCCAGGTACTTTTTATCCATCTGTACCTTAATATTTATGATCTAAATTTTATTTTTTAATAAATATGTAAAACCTGAACAACAAATAAAAGAATAGTAATTGCTTATGTTTTTTTTTATTACTAGGTCACAATTTAAAAAACAGAATAAAATCTTGTGCTTTTGGGGAGGCCTACGTCCAGCAGTGGACTGCTATAGGCTGATGATGATGATAAAATCTTCATACGTCATACTCATCATCCTCTTGCATTTCGAAATCTGGTTCCCCACCAAACCCATCGACATCATCTATGATTCCCTCCGTACTCTTTAGGTTTTTATAAAATTTATGACAATCCTCAGGGATGTACTGATACATGGATTCTAAATCTGCTAATTTGGCTGGAGCAATGGCTTTACCATCCGGCCACAACAAACAGAAATCGGACATGTTAATATTTCGTGATTCCCCTCTAATTTTTTTTTCAATTGTTAATTCCTTGTGATCTTCCTCAAATGATGATTTCATAAAAATTGAAGACACTTTCTCTTTTTCAATTCTTATTTCTTTTGTCTTTAACCAATTGACTTTGGTTTTGTCTGTGAATTTTTTTCTATTGATAATATTTTTTTCTAATTTTTCCGTACCATAAAAATCAGTCTTATTCATTTTAAATACTTCTAGAGGTTTTCTTTTTTTACACGTTTTAATTACGGACATATATTCTTCGGCTGTATAAATTCGTTGATAGTGTTTGAGAGCAGTTTCAATTTTGGAAAAGTCTGTGTCATTAGGCAGGAAGGTATGCCCAGACTCAAGAAATCGCATTGTAATGACTTTTAAAGTGTCATGTGAGTTTAGAAGTGCTTTCAACATGAGAACTATTTTTATGTTGCGGTTCTGCCCTCCACAACAATCGCTCCAAAGAATAAGGTGTTCAACAGTGGGCCTTAGTTTAGTTTGAATATATTTAATAAGGCACGATCCCACCTCTTGCGCACCTCTTCCTGCTTCCCCTTCAACCCATATGTAACAATGACCAATGTCATCTGAAGCACTATGGATGCCACTGTTGTAGAGCCACAATTGCCTTTTATAAAACACAACATTTGTAGGTATTCGTGGTAATGGTAAAGTTTTTTCCAAATCGAATGTTACACATTCAATAGTCGACTTGTTTCGAGCGTCTTCAAAATCGGAGTTCATCTGCTTCCTCAAATTTTCAGCCTTTTCTAAATGTCGAGTCTTTTCTGTTCTAGCTTGTTCTTTTTCCTCGAGGGTGTTAGCGTTTTGAATTTTTATGGCTAACATATCGCACTTATTGCAAGTGTCTTTTTTTAATGACTTACACCTAAGGTTAAACTTAGTGTAAAAAATCTTTTTGACTGATTCGAAGGAAGCGCACTTTTGCCCTTCACCATAAGTATTTGTGTACTCCTGCTGATATATATCGTAAATTTTAGGTAATGTCATCCCCGGTTGTAAATATAACGTGTCATTATTCTTTTCTCGTCTGTAGTGCGACTCATACTTTGGTAGTTTTGAAATAGTTTCGACTATGAAATTATACATTTCATCTGATAATTTATTCTTGCCACCTGTGCTAACTCCTCTACCATCCATTATGGGCTCCCCACTTCTAAGTTTTTTTAGTGCCGTGGTAACTTTTTGAGTAGTAATTTGATAAGTGTTTAAAAACATATCACGACATACCTTTGTACCATTAATAGAATAGACACGGATGAATTGCTTTGGCTTTTTTTTTGCCTCGGGAACATTAGTCATAGTGTAACTGCGTTTTTTATTTTCTTCTTTAATACATGATCCTAAGTATACACATTGTGCATTGTAGGACCCTAGACGCACAAATTTTTCGAACTCTTCCTTTCTTTTCTCTATTGGAATCAAGCTAGCACAATTTTTTAAACATTTACAATTATATTCAGTAAAGGTTTTTGGTTTCACTAATTTATTTTTAGTGGTCGTGTATTCTAAATTATTGTATTTATTATGTTTTCTCTCAGATCTAAGTTGAGGATTAATTCTTTTACGGCCCCTTTTCGGTCTACCAGTTTCCAAATTAGATCGTAAATCTTCGTCACTTATAGATGAAATAAGTTCTGTTGTTTCTTCATTGTTAGGTTCTAGCATTTCTATACCCTCATTGTTGAGCTTTTCTTTTGACGGAAATTTCTTATTTTTAGTCACCTCATGATCTACACTATCACTAAAAGACGAACAAGAGGTTGTCGACTCAACTATATGTATCACTTTTCTATGTGAGACATAATCCGGATCTCTAAGGCTGTCATCACTATCACAATAGTCGGGTGCATCTACGTGTTTTAAAATATCATTATTTTCGTTCATGTTGTTAATTGGTTCACACTCAGCTAACATATTAAATAGTTGTTGCGTTTCTGGTGACATTGGTCGAAGAGGTGATGATAATGGCGAAACTTCATTCTGTATTTCTTGTAGTATAATAACAGGATCACAAGTATCTAAAACAATGTACATATTCACGTAACTTATCTATTGGCACAATTTATACAAATAAAAATAAATACTAACTGCGACCGGCGGTGTTACGTCGGTAAAGTGTAGCAAATATATTTAAAGGTTTTAATAATTTTATCTGCATCAGGGGACGTGTACTGTTGGGTTTATAATGTTAAAAGAATCATCTTACCTTGTAAATTATTATCCGTACTTTTTTTATTCATAAAATTTAGTGGAGTAAGTGGCGAATATGGTGGAGGAGAGATTGAAGGCTGCGTGTTTGAATAAGGCGTAACTGGATTAGAGTCAGCTGAAAAAAAAAACAATATATGCAAACTGACACATATCTCGTCATATCCAATCCCATCCCATCCCATCCCTTGTAATATACATATTTTTCATTTAACAGTAAATTAATTTAGTAAGTATAAGTCGTATAACCAATGCAAATAATAAAATTATTAAAAATATTTTTGATAGCCCCACCAAGAACAATAATCATGCTCGTATATCATAGCAAAGCACCAACAAGAATATACACAATACATGCAGAAGATACGATTCATATTGCAACATGCAATCCAAACCGATCTTCGACTCGAAACGCGTTAACTCCCTCTGCGGGACTTATTATGTTCACTCGTCGACCGCTTGGATGTGTAAGACATGTAAGAATGGACCTAAGAAATGTCGATACAATAAAGTTAATACGCCGTCAAATTCATAAAATATATTATGTGCCTTTAACTAAATTCCAACATACCTCTGGAGTCTGCAACATCGACTTGACCTTTGATCTGTCCTTGAGAGATAACTTTGTTTCTGAGGTCCATTAATTTTCGTTTTTTAGCTAATAACTGTTCTAATGATGAAATCTGTAAAAATAAATAACCAGAATTAGTTAAAATCGTCTTTCGATAAAACTAATCACCATAAATATATAGTACTTATTACAAAATATTAAACAATCCTTTCAATAGTAATACTTACATCTTCATTAGCTTCCATTGTTTATTCTAATTATATTGACACACAGTACACTACAAATTAACCACGGTTCACTGTCATAAACGTAATAAGGATAATTGCAAACAAAAGACGACGGAAACTACTTCTTCCACGACGTTTGTTTCAATAATGACCGTTGCGAACTCAAATAAGATTCAATGTCAAAAAGAAAATACTCCGTCTCGCTTGCACTAGTAAAAAGTTATTGAAAGATGCGTTCCCGGTTGGGCATAACTTCGGATTAATGTCATTAGTATTTTTTTTTTGTCTATGATATTAAAAGTTTCAAGTAATATTTTATTGGTAAATAACTACAAAGAAAATAAACTTTTTCTTTATGTGTTATAAATATTTATTTTTAGTGGTCGTGTATGCAAACAGTTAAGGATGAAGCTAATTAAAGCGTGTTAAAAATGAACCCTTTTAAGTTGAAACATTTTTTTTTCGAAAGAGGTTTTTTATTTAGGTAAATAATAGTACAAAATTCATGAAACCTTTTAAGTTTTCAAATTATGGTATTGAGGTCAGAAACATAACGTTCCACAAATTTTGGAACGTTTATGCCTCGCTATTGTAATTTTGCAAAAACGTTCCAAATATACATGGAACATTTGTTCCAAAATAAAATGGTTTAACATGGTTTTGCTAAAACGTTCCAAATATACATGGAACATTTGTTCCAAAATAAAATGGTTTAACATGGTTTTGCTAAAACGTTACAAGATTGTTGTGGCGTTTTAACAAAATAAATATACTGTTTCGTAAAACATTAAATGTTCCTGTCCTCATAGTACGTTCTAGTTAATTTACACAAGTTATTATTTGATAAAGGTTGTGGGTTGGAACGTAAGTGAAAAAAATATTTTCTGATATAAGACTTAAAACTTGGAACCTTATTGCAAATCTGACTCTAAGTGTCATAAAAGGTAGTTTGATCACGTTATCTCGATTTCGGGTGACTTGTGGGTTGGAACATTTCTGCATAACTACGTCCAAATATCACAAATTCATCAATTTATTTTGTGTCATGTGTCACAGTGACTGAAAATTGACAATCAATCGTCTGAGTAGTGACGTCACGCCGTCATTGGTGTTTCGAGTCACGTGACACATAGATTAAAAATTATGAATTTGTTTATCGAATTAAATGTATTTACGAGTTATTATCATTATTTTCAAAAATACCAAAGAGTCAAATAAAATATATTCTATCATTATAGCTAAGTTTCATATTTTATTTCCATCAGTGTCAAATACCCTTGTTGATAGTCATTTAAAAACTTTAAACTTTGTTTTATTTCGTAAAAATATGACGATATCAGTAACGAATTGCAACTAAGCTGCTAACCACACCTAAAAATATCACACATGGATATGATGAAAACTTGCTTCTGTACTTGCACAATAACAAAACATCCTGATGCAGTGGTTTTATTTAATAATTTTAAATTATTCATGACAAATGACAGTATTTGATATTAATTGTTATAAATGTCACGAAACCTGTCAAACAAAATTAGTGTAATCTTTGTTTTTCATGCATTGCGTCAGAGAAAAAAAAGAGCTAAGAATATAATTATGTTCTCCACCTCGTAAATGCAAATATTTTTGGCGTCTCCTTTACTTTCATTGACCTGTATTTTAGGACTTGCCCTAACTTCGAAAACATCGTGACGATTTTAAAACGTTAGTAAGATAATATAGCCGCCGAACAGTGCTGTTCACAAAATATTTTATCGTAGTACTTTTCGATATGAGGTGGAGCTAAAAACAGATCTGAGCATAGAATTAGAACCAATAATAATCAATCTGCCTAGCTTTTGTTTAACAAGTAAAGATTAAAATAAATTGTTTGTTGAAACTTTATGTTTACTTAACCTTATAAGTACATAGTAATATCTTAGGTTTGCGCGATCACTACACATTATAATAAAACAACTTTTAACCGGATTAATCGTGTGTATTATTGGTTTTTTGTTTTTCCTGACGTTTCGAACACTTTGCAGCGTTCGTGGTTCCAGTCCTCCTGTGACCACGAACGCTGCAAAGTGTTCGAAACGTCAGGAAAAACAAAAACCCAATAATACACGCGATTAATCCGGTTAAAAAATGTCTTATAAGTACAGTCATCGACTTTTACTAGCGATTACTTATTCTATGTGCTTATCTATATTGACTCAGCCCGAGTTATCAAATTAATGATCCATGAATAACATACCTGCGCACATATATCGGTGATGGTAGTAATGAATAGTAATAATGTGATTAATCCAATCATACTTGGATGTGGAATACGACTGCGAACGGAGTTTGAACCCGCATTCGAACCTGGTTTGATATTCTTTATATTGTATGCTTCATGAATAATCTAGTGTTATGATTTAAACCGCCAGTAGGCCTTTGGCACGACATCGTTCAGCACCAAAGCAAGTAATGTATTCCGAAAGGTAAAAAAAGTCAAATACAAAAAAAATGAACAAGTTTACTCATTTCTTAAACGTACTATTACATTGATTACTTCAGCAGAACCATATTGCAGACCACCCTTTGTTTTAAGAACAATTAGACTTTTTCTTTCTTGTTTTGGCTTCGTACTACTTGTGCGTTTAGGCAATGTTAAGTAAAATTTTCTTGACTTAAGATGCTTATTAATAATAGATATCATTTTTTTTTGGATCCACTAACACTTCCATGTTCATGGAAATCTAACCATTCCTTCCTAATAGACTTATTTCTGAGTAAACTGAAACAAAAACATAACATTTTTTCCATTTAATATTGTAACTTTAGAGTTCGCTAAAAGCGTTAATGCTTTTCAAAGATTTATCTTTAAAAACATAACACATGTTACAATTAAAAGTAACTCATTCCGAGCATTATATTTGCATTAGATTTCTTAACATATTCACAAAATAAATAAATATCGATATCGTATCGATAATGAATATGACACTAGTTCCACTTCACTAATTACATGATTGAAAATAGGTAACACACGAGTGATTCTTGCATGAATCTGATTGATAATTAACTGCTACATACGTTATTAATAACGTTAACTCTATAAACTTCGTGATATTCGTAAAATAATAACTACATCAATAATATTGTAACTATGCAAAGTCAATCAAGAGTGATTTTTATCTGTCTTCAAACCACAGCTCATATTACCACACCAGGGCATGACGGATACTTGTTTCTGTACTTGCATAATAATAAAATATCCTGATGTAACACTCTTTTTATTTAATAATCCCAAATTCTTTATAAAAAACACGCTGTTTGACATTGTCTACGAACAGGAATGAGTAGCAAACAAAAATATACCACGCCCGCCAAAAACTTTTCAGTAAGATGCACAGAATTATATCTAACATAAGTAAGATGTCACGAAAACTGTCAAACAAAAGTAATGACATATTTTTCTTTCATGCATTGCATCGCATATTTTAAAAAGAGCTAAGAATATTAATAAGTTGTCCGGCTCGTAAATGTACCATATTTGTATAACATAGATAAAAAAATCGTGTGCTTAGATTTATATAGGTACTCAAAGTTTATTTTATATACTCACACTAAACTTGTCACGTCACCATGAAGTTGGATTCTAATGTAGAAAACCCAACGAATTGCTAGTTGAATGTGAAATATCTTTAAAGGATTTTTGATTTAATGTTACGAGCTAGTTAAAAATGTATTAACATGCTAAGGGCAGTAGCTTAGCCATTTTTAACCGACTTCCAAAAAGGAGGAGGTTATCTTTTAAAGATTGATAAATGCCAAATTATATTTTTAAAGTTAGTAGCGATATCTCCTCGTCAAAAAAAAAAACAAATAGTGTTTATTCATCGTAGATAGTAAAATCGATTAAATCGTAACCATAGAATAGCTTTCGTAATACAAGATTTTCTGAATTATCTGTGCCACTCAAACAAAATAAAAATATTCTTTGCTCTATGGAATATCGAAGAAAATCGCAACTGCACGAGTTGAAAGTTCATATTTTCGAAATTATTTGATTATAAAAGAATATATTCGATTAAAAGGTATGATTGTTTTTTTTACAATAGATATCTTGAATTCGTCAAAGTTTTTGCCCACAACTTAACACAGCAATTCATTATAGAATGGTAAAGATGCTGCTCGTAAAATTGTTTAGGCAATCACTTTTTCTCTTGCTGAAATTGTAGCTAATTAATTCTTATCTTGTTAGCCACATATATACGAAAAAATATACATGTTTTTACTTTGTATAATGTTAAGTAACCATTATTAAACAAATTTACAACTGTTCGCAGTTTCATTCTCTTAATATTGTCTTAGTACTGGAAGTAGTTTTTTGTGTATTGCCTTGTGTTGTGCGACTAACAGATACATTTGAGAACAACATGTTACTCACAGTAAATATTTTCATACAAATATTTATTTCATGTTACCTACTGCGATTATTGATAAAATAAAAAGTAGGTACCCACAAGTTTCGAATTTCATGCGTCATCAAATTCTTTTAAAACTTCTTAGATCTGAAATATTCAACTTTTTTCTCTAAAACCATTTTATTCACATTACTTTTTTACATCCTGAAGTACTTTATTTAACATAAGGTTTTTGTGAAAAGATTGAATTTGCGAAGTCCGTGTCACTGGATTACTGAACGCAAGCGCGATTGATAAGCGTGAGATTGCTTGGTTCGAATCCCAGGTCTGTCAGTGTTATTGGGTTCTTCTGTTAGAAAATTCTCAGTAGCAGTCAGGAGTCTGGAACTTTGGCAGGTCTATCTTTAGGGACTTAATAATAGCATGCATGAAATGTGGGTGTACAGCAGTACACTTCTGCTCAATGCTTCAGTAGTGCCGGTCTGATGCTGTGTAGTAATGTAAGCTTTAATTTACCAGAACTATCCTCAATTATAAAAAAACACCAGGAAGAAATGGCTGACCCATTGAGGGGACGTGGAAGGGGCTTGGCCCTTCTCCAAGCTCTAAAGAAAACCCAAATGATGGGAGCATCAGATGAATCTCCAGAGACATCACCGGAAGCTAGTGCAGCTCCCAGTGTGGCACCAAGTGCAGCTAGTACAATGCCACCCAGCATTGCACCTAGTGTTGTAAGTAAATCATATGTGAATGTAATATAACTGTTCTGATTATTTCAAGTACTTCACTATTGAGTAAAGTTGTATTTTTTTATTTTATTTTTAAACTGCCCCACTCTAGGATTTTCTTCCTGTGTTCCTTCCTGGGTGCGTTTACAGACATATAATAGTTTTTTTTTTTATATTGCCCCCTAGGAATTTCTTTCTGTATCATGGGTGCGTTTACAGACTTATAATCTCACAAGCACACACACCCAAACCTGGAGCAATTATCTGTAGATCAAACAAATATTTGCTCCATGCAGGAATTGAACCTGCAACACGCAGCGCAGCACTCGGTCTCTCGACCACTGTGCCAACCCCGCTATCAAAAATGATGCATTGTATTAGTAAATTATGCAAATGAATCCATTGAATGCAAAAGTGGAGACTTTTGATGTGTTCCAGAAAGTGATATTAGCTCTATTTGTACTGCACCCATAATAACACTAGACCATTTTAAAATTATAGGCAAGTTCAACTGTGTCCGGAGCTAGCTTGGGCAGTGGTAGGGGCAAAATTGCAGCTATGCTTCTGGCAAAGGCACAACAAAAGCCTGGAGGTTTGTTAATATTATTACTCTTGTTTTGATATAATTTAGTGTTTGAGATGGTGTACCTTAACTCTACAAATAAGTGAGATTATTTTACTCAGATTCTCAGAATGTTTTTTTCTATATAAAATGATGAATAATAATTATTAAACTGCTAAAATATACAATATATATATGTTGCAGATGGATGGTAGAATCCACTGTTTTACAAAAGTGTATAAAACAGAACCGTTTTATAAAACAGCTAAAGAATGTTTAGATTGAGATATGTTTAACAAAACTGGTAAACGTACCACGTTTAGACGTAATTCAGAATAACATATCACAGTCAGAATGATTTATTTATTGTATAGGTATATTAAATGGACTCAGGGTCAGAATAAACTTAAACACAAAGAGGATGATGAAGCTAACCTGTCCCGTGTCGGGGTGTGCGGAACTCCCGAGCTCGCTTCGCTTGCTCGTGCGTCATTTTTATTTATATTCTTTCATAATCCCAATTTAGTATTGATTAGTAAAGTAAAACAACTATTAACCGGATTAATAAACAAAAGCCAATTCATGCTGTCTTACATAACCTCTGATTGTTGACCTACTGCATTGATAAACGCAAAAAACCTGTATATGATTCAGTAATTATGCAATACTGCTGAACATTGTTCAGCTGTTTCACATAACAGCACTGTTTTGTAAATCAGCTAGCAGTTTAGTAAAACAGCTGATTTTACAATCCATCTGCGACATATATATTCTAACCAAATAAGAGCAATTATATCTACTTAGTATATTATAAGAGCAATACCTATTGATGTTTCTGATCTGGTCAAGTAGGAAAGTGGTAATAAGTTGGTGGTCTCTTGCTATTTCGCTTATGCATACACTTTTGACTGTATTATTATTGTGGTTGTTATGTATTGTTTATGAGGGTTTCTATAAAACAAATATCATGTGGGTACTTTCATAATTATTATATTGATTGTCATTGTGATCTAATAAAGAATAAATAGTTTTGGCTTCTAACTCGCAACTGGTTGTATCTTTTAATGGCGACTATCGAAAATTAACGGAATATCAGTGAAATATGGCATGTAACATGTCAAATATTGTGTTTCCTGGACAGTTTAACCCTAAGACTGATAAGTGGTGTGAATATAAGGAACGATTATTGTTTTCTTTGGATGTGGCTGGAGTGAATAATGATAACCTTGAAAAAGCGCGATCTGTTTTTTTATCGCAATGTGGAAAAGAGACTTATTCATTGATTGTATCACTTTTAGTGCCAAAACGACCAACAGAAGTTCCATTTAAAGATATTCTTACAGTGTTAGATAAATTTTATGAACCTGAATTAAATGAGATACTTCAAGCCGGGAAATTTCACATACGTAAACAAACTGATAAAGAAAGCGTGCAAGAATTTGTGGCGGCCATCGGTTTATTGGGTGCGAAGGCCAACTTTGCCGACTTAAAGCGTCAGTTGCGAGACCGATTAGTGCTGGGTGTGCGCGATGAGCGCTTACGCCGCGAGCTGTTAAAAACTAAAACACTAACTTATGAAACAGCTGTGCAGCTATGTCTTAATCATCAGGCGATTGTAGAAGACATATACCCAGACACAAAACTCGAGACGAAGCAGGCTCATTTAGGTGTTGCCGAACCTATGGATATTGGTAGGATTAGTACTGTGGAATGTCGACATTGTGCCCGACATCACAGAGAAGGTGAACGGTGTCCTTTTGCGAAGGCTAAATGTTATTATTGTAAACGCCTGGGGCACATTACGTCTGCCTGTAACAGAACAAGTAAGAAGCAACATCAAGTAGCGGACTTGACAGAAAATGTCAAAGCAGAGAGGAAAGAAGATATGATGGGTGTTTATGCTTGTTCAGAGAGTTTTTCACCGCCGATAAAGGCAGATGTAACAATTAATGGTGCCAGGGTTGTAATGGAAATTGATTCTGGGGCTTCTCGAACAATCATCTCGGAAGCTACTTACCGACACCTGTGGAACACACCCCCACCTCTGCGACCTACCAATGTGAAATTAGTGACATATTCTCGTGAGGCGTTAACTGTTTTGGGAGTTACACATGTACATGTCAAGTTAGGCAACAAGGAAGCTCAGTGTGAGCTATTTGTAGTATCGGGTGAGGGACCCAGTCTCCTTGGTCGAAGTTGGTTTAAAGGTCTAGAGTTGCAAATTTCAGGAATTTGTTGGACAGTTGCAGAGATAAACCATGAGATATTAAAACTGTTTCCGGAATTATTTAAGGAAAACCTGGGAGAGTACAAGGGACCAGAAGTGTCGTTACACATGCGGGCGGATGCTACGCCGCGATTTCTAAAAGCTCGTCCGGTGCCATTTCCCTTGAAAAAACAAGTTGAAGAGGAATTGACTCACATGATCAATAACGGGATATTGAGTCCAGTGAGATATTCTAAATGGGCTACACCATTAAGAATAGTTAAGAAGGATGATGGTTCTCTTCGTATTTGTGGAGATTATCGATCGACAGTGAACATGGCCATTGATGTTGATAAATACCCATTGCCTGCAGCAACAGAAAGTTTTTTCAAACTAAGTGGGGGCCATTTCTTTAGTAAACTGGACTTAAAGCAGGCCTATTTGCAATTGAAAGTGGATGAAGACACGGCTATGCTGTTAACTTTAAATACACCCCTAGGACTCATGCGAATGAATAGACTGGCGTTCGGAGTTAATGCAGCACCAGGAATTTTTCAGAGAGTTATGTCATCTGCACTTGCAGGTATGGATGGCGTGGCATGTTTACTGGATGATATTGCTGTGACTGGGAGAACTATCGAGGAGCACAATAATAGACTACATGCAGTTCTACAAAAATTAAATGATATGGGTCTCAGATTGAAATTAGAAAAATGTGTATTTGCTTCCAACAGTATAAATTTTTTAGGACATATGATTGACGCGGAGGGATTACACCCGTCACCGATTAAAGTCAAAGAAATCAAAGAGAAACCAGCCCCAACTAACAAGCAGAGCTTACGTGCATTTATAGGCTTATATAATTTTTATGAGAAATTTTTACCCGATAAAGCAACTTTGTTGGAACCCTTATACCGTCTTTTGGAGACCAAGAAGCCTTGGTACTGGGGAGAAGTTGAACAAACTACATTCAATAAGGCGAAAGATCTCCTATCTTCTGATTTAACCTTAGTTGGATATGAAATCGAGCGGGAACTGTTGCTCATCTGCGATTCATCGGATTATGGACTAGGAGCAGTTATAGTTCACGTAATGGACGATGGGTGTGAGAAACCTGTGATGATGGCTTCACGAACTTTGCAGCCTCATGAAAGAAGGTATGGGCAGATTGATAAAGAGGCCCTGGCCATTATGTTTGGGCTGCTCAAATTTCACGGATTCTTAGCCGGTCGTCAATTCTGCATTATTACAGATCATAAACCTTTGGTGGGGCTATTTAATCCGAATAAACCTATTCCGGACCAAATATCACCGCGAATGTTGCGATGGTCTCTGAAGCTAGCTTGTTACAATTATGAAATTAAGTATCGAGCTGGAAAATCGATTGGAAACGCGGATGCGCTTAGTAGATGGACGGAGCCTGAGACTTCAGAAATATCTGTGAGACCGCTTAGAGATGTGTTACTGTTGGAGGAACAACCGGCTGGCTGGAACTTAGACGCATCAAAAATAGCTTCGGAAACAAATACAGATAAAGTTTTGAAGAGAGTTTTATTCCACATACTTCACGGTTGGCCAAATAAAGCTCCTGACACCACATTGCAGCCATTTTGGACACGCCGAGAGGCTCTTTCACACAATAAGGGATGTTTATTGTGGTGCAATAGAGTCATTATTCCTTCTAGTTTACAACTAGAAGTACTAAAACTACTGCATGCGCCGCATGCTGGGATTGTCCAAACGAAGGCATATGCACGAGGATATGTGTGGTGGCCCGGAATGGACACGCAAATCGAGGGAGTGGTAGGAAGTTGTGAGGCATGCCAAGCTGTTAGGAATAACCCGCCGAGAGATCCACAAGCTTGGATTGTTACTGAGAAGCCATGGAGTCGAGTGCATATAGATTTTGCAGGCCCATTTCAAGGCAAGACATTCCTTGTTTTGGTGGATAGTTATAGTAAATGGTTTGAAGCAGAAATTATTTCTTCCATGTCAAGTGAGATAGTGATAATGACATGCCGAAAAATATTTGCATCGCAAGGTCTCCCTGATACAATTGTTTCCGATAATGGAAGAGCGTTCAATTCGAACGAATTTAATGAATTTCTTAAAAATAATGGCATAAAGCATTTGTATTCGCCGCCCTACCACCCGGCTACTAATGGGCAGATTGAACGCGCGATACAAACATTTAAAAATAAATTAAGGAAGATCTCCTCACAACAATTATCATGGAATGTGAAACTTCCGAGAGTTTTATACTCGCTACGCACAGTACCAATCAGCAGTCATAATAAAACTCCTGCAGAGATCCTAAATGGACGTAAATATAGAACTGGCGTATCAAGCTTGCATCCAGATAATGTACCAAGTTCCCAAGCACAACAGCTGGATAACAGAGCACAGCAACAAGCTGTTAGGAGATTTACTGTAGACCAGCCAGTGTTAGTGCGCAATTATGGACCTGGTGAAAAGTGGAGGAGAGCAGTTGTAGAAATGATAGAAGGGCCTAGCTCATATATGGTAAGAACGGAGGATGGTGAGCTGCAGCGACGCCACGCAGATCAAATACTGGCTCGTGGAACACCACAGTCAGAGAACAGACCAGTAATGACTGAGCAGAGAAGTCGATCACGGTCAAGCTCATGTTCAACAGAACCACCAATAGAAATACCACCTCCTGAGTTATGGCCTGACATTATTGGTATACCAAATACAGATGATTGATGAGTGTTAAAAATTATACAGTGTTTGAGTCAGTTCATATTTAAATTATTTTTATGTTGAGTTGATTTATACATTCTATATACTTGTTACTAAATGATTATGGTGGAAAGGTATGTTATGTATTGTTTATGAGGGTTTCTATAAAACAAATATCATGTGGGTACTTTCATAATTATTATATTGATTGTCATTGTGATCTAATAAAGAATAAATAGTTTTGGCTTCTAACTCGCAACTGGTTGTATCTTTTAGTGGTTATAAGGTTTTCTTGTTTCTAGGGCCAGTGTTTTCACCTGCTGCTGATGTAGGCCCAGTTGCTCCAATGAGAGGGGCTGGAAGAGGATTGAAGCTATTACAATCTCTGTAAGTGATAATGGAAAACACCATATTAAAGATTTTCTACTATCTTTATGAAATTACGAGAATCTGGAGTAGAGGATGCATAGAAAAGCGAACCCATTACAAGACATTATAAACTTTAAAAATGCATATAAGCATAGATTTCCAGTACCATTTATTTATATATAAATTACATTTTTTAAATATATATATAAAAATACATCATTTAGAAATAATAAAAATATTAGGTTACCGGCATCGGGTACAGGGTCCAAGCTACCGGTGGTTAGGGCTCCAGAGAAAGGAACCTCCTCACAATGCGTGCCGTATCGAGGAGTACTGCTTTCTGTATCAGGCCCTTGATCCAGCCACCTAGCGAGAGCCTTTTAAGGTGTTGATCAAGGCTCTTCGCTATGAGTCAATTAGCGGAAACGACTATCGGTACAATGATTGCAGAGTTCACATTCCACATGTCGATAACCTCGTGCGCCAGATCAAGATATTTGATTTGTTTATCTTTCTCTGCTTTCACGAGGTTCTCGTCATGAGGGATAGTAATGTCAACAATCATTGTGCGGCACTCGAATCGATCTATCACTACTATGTCAGGCTTATTTGTGACAATAGTCCTATCAGTGATGATAGATCGATCCCAGTACAATGTGATATGACCATTTTCAGGAACTGGGTCGGGTGTATACCTATAGTATGGCACCGTACACTCCACAAGGTTGTAGTGCAAAGCCAGTTGCTGGTGGATAATCCTGGCTACTAGATTATGCCTGTGCAAGTATTCCCCGTTAGCAAGACGAGAACAACCGGAGATGATGTGTCTAAGGGATTCACCGGGGCGATGACATGCCCGACATATGTCAACCGTCCCACTCTTAGAATATACCTCCGGTAGTTGTTCGTCATTATAACTTCGTCCATAATTAAGCATAGATTTATTATTAGAATGGCAATGTGTATTGCTTAGATACGCTTGCTTGGGGAGAGCATTAAACTTTGAATGAAAGTAGAGCAGTATACTCAGTAGTGTTTATAAAGTAGCTCATTTTTATTGTATTAACAAAATCTTTCAAGATTGTGAAATATTTTCAGACATGTCGTAAAATAATTAATCAAAGATCGAAGCGAAGCTACTTTGTAGAACTATGGAAACAAGTGAAACTTGATAGTATTTTGAATGTGTATTAATATATATTATACATATGAATAAGTTTCTATTACAATAATATTTTATAACTTTCTCTGTCCCTTTAAATGGGATCAGTATCCTATTGTAGAGGAAATGCGCCGATATTTCCTGTAAATCCCTTTGTTCTATTTATTTAAACAGCTTATTTAATTATCTTATGTACATGGAATGACAAAATAAGTTTACTAGTATTACATTTCAGTATTGTAGCTCCACAAAATGATCACAATAATTAATTTAGTCGCCTTATCACAATTTCTCGCATCCGTGGCGGTAGCGAATTTTTTCCCACGGTGTTAATTATTATAATTTACCACTATGTGAGAATCCAATACTTGTTACTCAGCTAATGCAACACAGGACACAGTACCTTTATTTGTCAAATTTTGCCAGAATCTGAAGCTGGCCGTGTTAACGAAGATTTACGAAATCGCTTATTACCACTTAATGCACAGAGACTGGTGTTTAAGCGCAATATTCTAGTAAATTACGATTAATAATTTATTTTGTTAGAATGTTAGATATATCTTTCAAATGTGGTTTCGCATGGGTAGTAAACTCTAAGTTAAATATTAGTTTTTCAAAGAATGATTCAATTACAGCTTACGAACGTATTTTCTTTTCCAAAAAAAGCATAACGAACGGTGTTTGGATTTGAAGTTACTGTTGTATTCTTTTTGTTTAGAGTGTAATGTAAATAAAATGATTTTATGAAATATTCGTACAAAAATCCAATATTCTCCTGGATAGTAAAATTAGGTCAGATAGGCTGGATACGGGATAGTTGCCGGATATCCGTCATCTCTAATCGATATACAAACAACACATCATGATCTTCATCAAAATATCGCAATAGATACTGAAATAAAAGAAAGGGGAGGTAGGGCTCGAAAAAGATGAAGTACTATCATCGTCATTGCTAGTCCTTGAGGCAGCGTGAGTGGCATTGGCTCATTATTAGGCTTTTATTATTCATATAGGCTTCTGCAAAATCACTAATCACGCAAATACATAGCTTGCGAGTAAAAATATTTTGAATTTACAATTATTTACGATAATGACATTACAAAATTTTAACATAATACTGATGTCATTTATTGACATCAGTATTATGTTAAAATTTTGTACGTGTTCGCTTTGTTTTAGGGATTGATGAAGTAATGCCGGAATTATGTGTTTTGCAAAATTATAAATGTCCTGTTTATTAAGAGTACAATAAAAAAAATAAAAAAATACGTATATTTATACTTTTCTTTGATTGCTTGTTTATTTATGATAATACAAATAATGTCGAAAATTGGCTTTATCAAAGTTTCGTTTTACGTGTCCATAAACAGGAGTCGAATGAGGAGGGGCAAGGGAAGAAGCCGTAACCAGGGAGGCAGAGCGCGCGCTAGGGGGTTTGGGGGGTGAAGCCAAACGCATAAAAAAAAGAGAATTGAAAGACGGACAAACATAGAATAGGTTAGGTTATGTTAGAACTGTGACCAAACTACGCAGGAGCCAAGCGAGCGGAGCCGCGGCATCAGATTCGATGTTTTTAAAATTCGTAATTTTCCTTCTTACATTTTGAATAATTTAGGATTAATCGTTAGGTTTTTTTTCTCTAAAACTACGAATTTGCTACAAATATGATTTTCTAATTTACATAAAAAACACGATTCTACAAAACAAAAAAAATAGCAACTATATACTGCTGATTGCAGGTTATATTGGAAAATGCTTCCATTATTTACTACATTAGTGGCGTAAAACAGAAAAACTGCAGAAATCCGTCATCGAACTTCAAAAATATAGTTACACGAAAACCGCATAATATCGTCTCCCACCCCATATTACTTCTGAAGAATAGAAAAGTTTACTTATATTGGTTATTTAACCGAACCATAGCTATTAGTTCTTCTCAACTTACATATGTTGGAGTGTTGAAAAGTTTTAATTTTTATTCAGGCAAGCTTCAAAAGCAGCGGGCGACGTCGCGAAGTCTGACATACAGCAGGTTACCGAGAAAATGGCCGAGGCTACAGTGTCTATCTCTAAGCCACCTGCTGAGGACACAGATCGGAGGAAAAAATACTTTGTAAGTGGACTTTTATTTCTCTAGTACACCACATGTAAGTTTTTACTTTTTTATTATGTCACGCACAGATTCCATCATATCATGCCTAGCAAACAGATTGATGATGTTGTATGTGGTTGAAGGTGTGATACTGCCTATACTCGGGCATCTTGCTGCCTTGTAATATATTTTAGTTGTAGGTTGACAATACATTCAAAACAGTTGAACAATAGTTAATCGCTTTAATTTTTGTGTAGGAATCGTCAATACCTCGCCTCGTAATTTAGCAACTGAATCTTCAGCAAATTTGCATGTATGCAAAAGGCCTTACTTTCTTAATATTGTCTAATATTTTTGCCTGTCCTGTACCACGTCATGAATGGAAAGGTACTGAATACTGGTTGTGTTTAATAAACTATGGTAATAAAATTTCCTTGTAGAGAGAAGTCAAAGATGCGCCCCCAGTGACAAGGAAAGGCACCAGCGGTACACCCGTCGATGTGACTGCTAATTTCATATACTTAAACTTTGAAGAAAACAGTGTGTATGAGTATGAAGTAAGATATGATCCCGACCAAGATTATAAGAATCTACGATTCAAACTTCTTGCTGGTAAGTTTGGAACAAATTTTATTGCGCACTGTCTAAACCAAATTGAGAATTTTCCGAAGTTTTTCCAACTGTAAAAATAAGAAAGTGACAAGATAAACAGTGTCAAACTGACACATTTGCGTATAGGCCCAGAACCGCCAACATATTCTGTATTAGAAAAGTTCCTTGCCCTACAGTAGGACCATTATAGCCTAACTAGCTGTGCCCCGCGGTTTCACTCGCGTATAATAATTACCTACCTACTTAGTACTAACCAACAAAAAGGAAAATAATTCACAGTTTATCACTTCTCGGCAATGCTCGGTTCTCGTTGGGCGAGGGTTATGCGTCACACGGATCGTTGGTGTGAGTGTTGAATTATTTTCATTTTCCATTACTTCTAAACCCGTTTTTGCAACATTTTTCATTGATGCTCCGCTCCTATTGGTCGTCGCGTAATGTTTTTTAGCCTATAAATAAAATAAAATAAAAAAAGTTGGTTGTTAGTCCAATTATCGAGGAAGGCTCCTCGATAATTGGACTAACCAACACAAAAAGATTTTTTCCATTCGTAGCAGTACTTCCTGGATTAGCGCGTTCAGCCAACCAACAAAACAAATAAACAAACTCTTCAGCTTTTATTAAGTAAAGATTAAATTTTGTCTTAGGTATATAGGTTTTCGATTTGTGATTATACCTTCTTTTTTTAGAACACCGTCAATATTTCAAAGAAAAGACATTTGACGGAACAACTTTATATGTGCCCCATAAATTACCCGATGAAGCGCTTAATTTGGTGTCAACCAACCCATTTGATAACAGCAAAGTTAAAATAACAGTAAGTATATTATATGCATCAGCTTAAAACATTGTAAATGCGAAATAAACCACGGGAGATTATTTATATTTTATTTTCTTATTTCAGATAGTATTTCGTAGAACCCGCCGCCTGAGCGAAATGATTCACATTTATAATGTGATATTTAAATGTATTATGAAAGACTTACAGCTGGTTAGAATTGGTCGCGATCATTTCAATGACAAAGCTGCTATACAGATTCCACAGCATAGGCTCGAAGTTTGGCCAGGGTATGTTATTTTGAAAATAGTTTTTACTTACACTAACTTATTATTATTTATTTTACATTAACATTGAATATGTCAATGTAAAACCAAATTTCTTTTACGGATTTATTTTTGCACTCCATAGAGGTACCCAATGTTTACATTTATGGCCATACGTAAGTACAAATATGGTTCCATATACTCATGTTGTTAAATTGCAGTTTTTCTTATTTAAAGGTTTTAGTTTGAGATTTTTTGAGAATACTGAATACAGCTATTCAAATTCAATTATTTTTATTTCAAATAGACCATATACGTACCTCTAGTATTTAAGAAAAGTCAAAGCTGCACGGTTCGAAGACGTTGATCTTATGGAGAAGAGCCGGCAAGAAACTCCATACATACTTACTCCTATAAAGTCTTATTATGGCAATTTTAGCCTCAATCATTCTTTGAGTTATTTTTCCTATAGGAACCTGAAAATAATCATGAAATTAATGTTTATCACTACATAGTATAAAACAAAGTCGCTTCCCGCTGTCTGTGTGTCGGTATGCTTATGTTTTTAAAACTAACCAACGAATTTTGATGCGGTTTTTTTATAGATAAAGTAATTGTCAAGTTTTTGTGTACATTGGCTATAATATAATGATATGTGTTGGAGGTGTCGGAAAAAAATAAGCTGTCTGGGAGCTTTTTTTGTTTTTTAAACCCTTTGCGATATAACAAAATGATGTATGATGGAATTGTGTATCTTATACAGGTCTACAGAAAAGTCCACGATGGCATATGTCTATCTCTTAAGGATAACATACTCTATCCATTTTAATACTTTAAAAAATGGACAATAAATTTAATGATTACTTTTGGTCGCGATAACCGACATCCACGCGGACGAAGCCGCGGGCATCAGCTAGTTCATTTATATACTACTATCATAAATTCATAACACAAAATCATACCTTCTTATATTCTAACTCATATTTTAATAAACACTATTTCAGGTACGTGACAGCAGTCGACGAATACGAAGGAGGTTTGATGTTGACTCTAGACTCAAGACATAAGGTTCTCCGCACTCAGTCCGTGCTATCCTTTATCAAGGAGGTGGTGCAATCCGAGGGAGCTGGCTGGAAGAAAGCGATGGCCGAACGACTCGTTGGCTGTTCAGTTATGACGACGTACAATAAGAAAATGTTTAGGTTAGTCATTTTGTTATAGATGTTGTTTCTGGTAAACTAAACTTGCGTATTATAACTGTGCAGGTCTGCAGTTGAACGCAAGTACGCTGCGCGGGGTGGCCGATTTCACGATAAAATAGCGTGCTGTGTCAGTCACTCCTTCACAATCTGCCAATAAATCTATCTCGCTTGCTCAGGGGCCGAGATATGTTACCAATATAAAATAAATATAGAAATATGTTACCACATTTAACACCTTTCTATACAATTTCACTTGCGTGGCTCTTTGGAAAGCTGAAAAGAAACTTCAGACGTGCATTATTATTACGATAACAGTTAATGAACACTTTTTTTTTGGTATGCCAATATTTTATCAGTACTCTTGGCAAGTTGTAAAATATCAGTATTGGTCAGCTATGTCTTGGCAATCATTTGAAGGCTTTATACTGTTAATCAATATATACAATTTAATAAAACAACTTTTAACCGGATTAATCGCGTGTATTATTGGTTTTTTGTTTTTCCTAACGTTTCGAACACTTTGCAGCGTTCGTGGTCGCAGGAGGACAGTACTTATTGATTAATCCGGTTAAAAGTTGTTTTATTATAATGTGTAGTGATCGCGCAAACCTAAGATATTACAATATATACAATTATATTGTTAATCTTGCATCAAACTCACTTCTTAAAGTTAATTGTTATTATAAGTTAGTACAAAAGAGTGTCTATGGAGTTGCTTGCAGCAACTCTGTGGAAACCATGCACCTACTTTTGACATTATAAATAAGCACTGTAATCTAATTATGTATTTGAAATAAAAATATTTATATCCTCAAGTCCATCAAATAGACTTAGACTTGCAAGAGCAAGTCTATTTGATGGACGTATTGGAATATTTTTATTTCAAATAGTCTATTTGATGGTTAAAACAATACATTTTCTTGTGTCTACTGTCTGACATTTGAAAACTTGTCGCATTCTATTAACAGGGTAGACAGTATAGACGATACAATGACACCAAAATCAACATTTGAGAAGCTAGAAGATGGGAAACCAGTGAAGGTCTCCTTCATTGACTACTATAAGAAAAACTATGGCATAGACATAAAAGATTGGGATCAGCCATTGCTTATATCAAGGTAATTTACATTTCCTTTTTGTTGTTTAATTTTCTAGAGATAATTATATTAACATTATTTTTATCCCAGCCAGGATTAAATTATCCTATGTGTTACATAGCATCACGCCTGTATTCCCCGAAGGGGTAGGCCCAGGTGTGCACAATTGTACACACACATTTCACCAATTCTGTTATTAAGTCACTATACCAAACTGGGCTGCTACTGCGAATTTTCTAACAGAAAAACTCAATTTACAAACTCTTTGCCCGGATCGCACCCGAGGCCTTACGCTCAGCAGTCGCGCTAGGGACCACTAGACCAACGAGACCATTCCCTATGTGTTACTTCAGGTTACCTGTGTGCCAAATTTCATCCAAATCCGTTTAGTAGTTATTGCATGAATGAGTAACAAACATGCATTCATACTTAAACACTGGCATTTATAATAGTAGGACTGTGTGTATTTTTCGGCATTATTTGTCTAGTTCAAACAGAGGATGAACTCAAACAAAGCATTCTGTTTCCGACTATTGTTATATAGGTAACTTCAATGTTCAATAGTTTATTGGATACTTCAATATGAACCGGTCAAGCCTCTGAAATTAATAGTCTGCATGAAATAACATATTATTTCAGACTCTTTTGAACATGTATTTACGACTCACTTTTTATTCTTGTTTTCTTCGGAAGCTTGAGTGGTTAATAAATTAGAATTAATTCCATTCTAGAGAGTCAAAACGAATGCCAGGTTCAGAAAAACCAACAGACTTCATGATATGTTTAATTCCTGAGCTGTGTCAGTTAACCGGCCTCACAGATGACCAACGAAGCAACTTTAGACTGATGAAGGATGTTGCTACTTACACCAAAGTTACGCCTAACCAACGTCACGCTGCATTTAAAAAGGTAAGATATCAAATCTTTCTGTTCTTACGAAGTAATAAGCAGTTTATGTTTGACAAATGTGGCGATCTGTATCAAAACAGAAGTCTAGAATACCTAAAAACATGTAACGAACATACAGTATAGGTAGGGAGATACTTGCTAGAGAGGATAGGTCAAAAATATGCACAATCAAAAATGATAAGCCTTTTATAGGCCCAAAAACCTGATACTTGACCACTGGTTTATAATATATAAGATTTTTTTGGCTATTCAATCATTTTTTACCTGACTGACCCAGAAGGATGGTTATGTTTTTAGAGTTTATGTATGTATATTTATTTCTTTGGCACGCCCTGTAATACGAGTCATGTAAATTAGACATACTCTGGTAGGTTTTGTGGTATATTTTGTTATTAGTTATAGTTTAACGGTTATTACTCACGCGCATACTTCGGGATTGCCCGACTATTTTCGAACTCGAACGGAGCTCTTATTCATGAGCTGAGCCCGCGGCGATGTCGCGAGTCAAACTAGCGCTGCACCGCATCGCATAGCGCTGCGCGCGGGCCGATGATGTACTCGGTGCCGGCGTCGGGAGTGTTCGTATGTTCCCGTCATTCGTCGTGTCCGTGTTGTCCATTGTGCATACCGCGCTAACTGTGTCGCACTCCAGACTTGACTCACTTCTGTATGATGTAGACTTCAGAGCTGGCTTCCAGGCAGGCGGCAATGTCCAACCACAGTCTCTGTTGAAGTTCGGGCGTCGGCTTATTTCGATAGCTTCACGTACTTTTCGCGGAACGAAATATTTTTCTCTCGCCAGTACGGATGCCTTATCGAACCGTATGAAATGAGCCGCGCCCTTGCTGCATGCGTGTTCCGCGACTGCCGACCTGTTAATGTCCATACTCTTCATATTACGTATGTGTTCACCAAGTCTGGTTGCGATGTTGCGACGAGTTTCACCAATATAACTTAGGCCACAGTCGCACGGTATCATGTAGACTCCGGGAACTCCTAGCGGATCCTTATCCTTCGGTGACCGCAGTAACTGTCGCAGCCGTCCGGGTGGGCGATAGACCGTCTTGACGCTATATTTTCGGCGAAGTATATGTCCTATCTTATCAGTGACTCCTCGCACGAAAGGTAGGAACGCTGGACTACGTTCCGCGCCCGCCGGTCGACTACGACTCGTGTCTACCGTATTTAGGTTGCGAATGCGTCATCGCCACTGGTAACCGTATCATTGAATTTTTTCAGTACATAGAGACAGTAATGAGAAACGAGACGGCAAAGAGTCGTCTGGCAGGTTGGGGGCTCAGTATAGCGCGAGAGACGATCAACATTACTGCTCGTACATTGCAACCAGAGACATTATATTTTGGGAACAATGTCAAGATTCCCGGCAAGCCTAATGCGGATTGGAACGGTGAAATCACTAGAAACCATGTGATGCAGGCTGTGGATATTGTGAAATGGGTTTTGTTGTACACAGACAGGGACAAACAAGTTGCTAAGGTGAGTGAGTGGAATTCAATATTATTGTTAAAATTGGTATCAATGTTATATGAAGCGTATTTTATTTGAATTAGTTGTTCGTCGAAAAAACTAATAAATTCCAAGGCACGAGAATGACCGTCACTCCACAGTCGGCAACAATAGTTTGTAATAGTTGTAATGTGACGGTCATATGCTATATGTGACCGTCATTTGGGCAGTGTTTATGTAGGCAGAATATATTGAATGCAACCTACTACGATCCTTACATACCCATTTTGTTCCAGTTTTCTATATAAACTCACACTTCAGTTAAATAACGTTCTGTCATAGAAATAATAATACATAAGAACGATTACAACGTTTAAATGCCATTTGTCCGTAATGACAATATTTGACGAATGTGACCGATCAAATTGAGAAAATGTCCATCGGCTCGGTCACTTTACAACTTTAAAGTTACAATATTAAATGGAAAAAGAGTTCGCTAAGCATGCGTTAATGCTTTTTCAAAGACATATCTTGAATTTACAACTTTAGTTTGGAAAATTACGCCTTATCGTCAGGGCCCATTTTACCCGCTGCCGAGTTGACTACTGCGCAGCGTACTTGCGTATAACTTCAGATATGCACAGTTTTATTACGACACGTGTATTTAAGAAACCATGTGTTCCATAGGATTTCCTAGAAACTTTGAAGCGTTCCTGCCGTCCTATGGGTATCAATGTGGCTGAACCTGAAATGATTCGGTTGCCTAACGACCGCACGGATGCTTACGTCATGGCTCTCAAGAAGTCTATCACGTCAAACCTTCAGATTGTTGTGGTCATATGTCCGTCGGCTAGGGACGACAGATACGGTGCTATTAAGAAGATTTGCTGTGCTGATAATCCTGTTCCATCACAGGTATGTTATGTTCTAAAAATTTATCTGCTATTTTACTTTTGTTTTCCGAAGAACCAATAATTTAGTTTCATCTCTTAGAAGAAGAAACCTTAAGGTCAAAAATAGTCCTTAAAATAAGAACCTTTTGATATATTTACTAGTGGCGTCTCACGGTATCCACTCGCGGAGAATAAAGCACGACTACTGAGCATTATGTCCTGGGTTCGATTAGCAGATCACGTAAAGAGTTATTCGGTTTTTCTGTTAGGAAATTCTTAGAGTTTGGAATTGTACCCGATAGATGGCAATACGCCCAACCACATTAATGAAATATTGCTGTACAACTGCGTACACCTCTGGTCATCCCTTCGTGGAATACAGGTATACGTGATATGTTCTATTTCAGAACCTGAATTAGTTATATAAAATCTTATGTAAATATTAAATCTACACTCATCAACATCCTATATTTCAGGTAATTAATGCGCGCACGCTTATGAACCAGAATAAGATACGTTCTATAACCCAGAAGATATTGCTTCAAATGAACTGTAAGCTGGGCGGTACTCTGTGGAACATCAGTATACCTTTCAAGACTGCTATGATTATCGGCATCGATTCCCATCATGACGCTACAAGGAAGAAGCAGAGTGTTTGCGGTAAGTTCAACTTTAATGTAACGTTTTTAAGGTCTAATTTAGAGTTAGGTGATATTTGACGATTAAGTTGAAGGGCAATAGTATGTAGATTCTGACCTAATATGTACTTAAGAAAACGTCATGACGAAACCTTGACTATGGTCTCAAATCGCCAACACTTAAACTTTCCTTCGCATGATTTTCACTTTTCAACAATTTTATTTCATAGTTAAAACACGATTAATTACAAAAGTAATCGAATAGGTGTTATTCCACAGCAATAAACATTAAAAGTAAAATTATTTGACCTAAATTTAAATTACATGCATTATCGCATATGCATCCGTACTCGGTCTCTTCGTGACCACGGCTTCAAGTCAAATGATTGTGTTCGAATCGCAACAGTTTTAAAGTTACAAGTAAAATCTAGGTACAATTGCCCATCCTAAGAATTGCGTTTGACTTTAAAACAAATCATTTTAAATAAAAACCTTTACATTTTCAGCTTTCGTAGCGTCATACAATCAGTCGATGACCCATTGGTACTCAAAGGTTGTGTTCCAAGCTAGAGGGCAAGAAATAATTGACAGTCTTAAAGACTGCCTAGTGGAGTCCTTGAAACATTATCTCAGTGTAAACGGAAGCCTGCCAGACAGAATTATTATATACAGGTATGTATAATATCCGATTGTTTTTCTGCAACATATTTTATTGTGCTAAATAATAAAGTAAGCTAATTAGCTAAATTTCTGTTGAAAACTTTGATGATTATTCAATCGACAGTTCTTTTTTTGTTTATTCTTCATGTAGCATCAGGCAGAGATGTACTGTAATACTTTTCACAGATTCCATTATTAGGTCTCATAAAATAGGTATAGAAGTCGATTGCTGTGCCTATTTCTGGGCATTTTCCCAAACTCCAGGCTGCTATTGCACATTATGTGTTTTGTCCTGCTCTAAGTGTATCAGAATTGTTATTGTTTATCTTATATTTGTAATTTATCAAAAATACTGTTTCTACAGGTTGAAAATTTTATATGTAATGTCTATAATTCTTAATCTATTTCTTCTTTACTGTGTACCCATTTGAGGGGAATAAAAGCTTTTTCTTTCTTTCTCTTCTATTGAGAATTTCTTAACGATATCACTCTCCCCAACCCCGGAATTGTATCCAGACCGTCAGTTCTCACACGGTCAGACTCCGTGTTTGCGACCACTACACTAGTGAGAGAAAAGTATAAAAATCGTGAGGAAACCACGACAGGTATTTTAATTCAAAAAAAAAAAAGAAGACTTATGGTAAATAGGTACTGACTGAAAAGAAAGGAGCAGTCAAAGGCCCAGTAGTTTAACTACTCTTTTTTTTTTTATTTATTATTTGTGGCTTTAATGTCACAGGGACCTGAAAAGATCCATTGTGATCGCCACTCTTGCGTTTAAATTAGAGCTCATCCTCAAACCCTGCCGCTATGATGAACTGCAGGATTTTCCTAGGGGTGAGTTCTTTTATTTCATCCGGGCTTAGAATATGTTTCCCTAGATGAGCGTAGCGCTTATGTATTAGCGGTCCACATTCCCCCAAAAGGTGAAGAGGTGTTTCCTCAGCCTCTTCACATCGTCTGCAGGTTTGTGTCTCGCTTAGCCTCAAATTAAACATGTGCTTATTTAAGCAGCAGAGTCCAGTTAAGGCTCTTGCCACAACGCGCAAATTGTTCCTACTCAGCTCTCGGACGTGGTTTGTGTACCTTTTGTTGTAGGCTTTAATGAGGATTTTGGAGTGAGTCATGCCTGGCGATTCCGTCCAGAGCTGGCTTGCACTGTTAAAACATGAGTCCATGAGGGATTTTTGAGCTAGGCTTTTAGGTATACCACAGAAGGGCTCCCGAGCCCTTCTGTGGTATAAGTCAAGGCCCCGGCCTTGCTGTGTACCAATTGCTCCTGCTCTTGCTAGCTCATCGGCACGTTCATTTCCAATGATGCACGCATGTCCCGGTACCCACCTCAAAACTACTCTATTGCATTTGCCTAGAGAGTTTAGTCGAGCCATGCAGTCTTCCACTAGTTTTGATGAGACTACGTTTGAATCTAGTGCTAGGAGAGCTGCTTGGCTTGTTAACTACTCTTTCAAACATACGTAATTTTTGTAATAAGTACTGAAATAAAATAAACGTACTTTTCTCAACAGGGACGGTGTCGGCGACGGTGAACTGAAAGTGGTTCAACAATACGAAATACCACAAATGCAGATCTGCCTGTCCGTTCTAGACAATCAGTACAAGCCGTTACTTACCTACATCGTGGTACAAAAGCGTATTAACACCAGAATATTTTTGAAATGTTCTAATGGGTTCGAGAATCCGAACCCTGGAACTGTAGTTGATCATGGTGTTACTAGACGCGATTGGTAAGTGGAGTTCTTAAGATTTATTTAAAACTAGCTGCGCCCGCGTTCCGGTGCGTGGATGTCGTAAATTAACACCATGTCGTGTATGAACACAAATTCATATTTAACAAATGTTCGACTTGATTCTTTAAATTGGCATATCTTTTTTATTTATGAATCGATTGACATGAAACAAGAACCACATCTAAATCAGATTAGCCGTTTCTGAGATTAGCGTGCACAAACGCACAGACAAACAGATAAACAGACAAAAATTCTAATAATCATTGTTTTGGGTGTTATTTGCGTTGATAAATGTCTCAATAATATTCTTTCTCATATATCTTCCATGTACAGACAGCGATCCGTTACAATTTTATTATAAGTATATGTATTGATTGACTAGCTCAATATAACATCTTGTCATATAAGAACACAAAAAAAAAAAAAAAAATTTTAAGTGTTCACTTGATTCGAACTCGATACTTTTCCATCTAAATCTCTCGATTCTTCAACTGTATAATATTATCCATAAAATTATATTATACCGCTTATAAGTGATAGCGTGATGAAATATTTTCCGAGACTATTATCTTACGCTACAGCGAAAACCCCATCCAAGTAGGTCTACTGGTTCTTAACATATTCACTGTCCGCAAAGCAATAGTTAAACAATCGCGATGTACCGAATATGGTACACTGAACTGTTAAAAGCGTTCAGACAAACTTTTGAAGGTGCCTTGTGTTATATTTTTTAAAATAATTGCCCAAGATTGAATGTCAGTGAAACTGACTGACTATTAAAAATGTCTGTAATCTGTTTTTTTTTCCAGGTACGACTTCCTAATTGTCTCCCAAAAAGTAAACCAAGGTACAGTAACGCCAACTCATTACGTAGTTGTTCACGACAGCAGCGACATGACACCGGATCAATGCCAAAGAATCACCTATAAACTGTGCCATTTGTACTACAATTGGCCTGGCACAGTTAGAGTACCTGCCCCTTGCCAATATGCCCATAAATTAGCATATCTAGTCGGCAACAGCTTACACCAACAGCCTGCCGCAGTGCTGGCAGACAAATTGTTTTTCTTGTAAACTTTATGAACATAGTGTTATGTTCTAATCTTTAGTACTTTAGTACAAAAAAATATATTGTGAAAATACATTTTTTATAGATATGCGCGGTATTTTTGTAATTCAAAAGAGACTGAACAATTTAACATAGCTGTAAAATTAGCTTGATGTGGGTGTCCGGGTTTAATTTGTAATCTTGAGAAATTCTATCAAAATTTGTTCAACAGTAGCGTAACAAAGGTTTGACGTTTAAAATACTGGTAAAGATTGGTAGGTTTCTTAGCGAAATATGGCGTCTTGCGTTACTTACTTCTACCCACCGCTAAAATATAAGCCTCTCCCCACCGCTTATGATATAAGTTTCTTACTTATTGTGTATCATTCTTTCGAAGTCGTCAAGTCTATTGTGTGATCTTCCCACGCTGATTCTCTAATTGGTAGATATTGCGAATTTAGGATTGCGTTAAAAATTATATAAGATTTGTCAATTTATAAAAGTGTGATCTTGTTTTGGCTTGTGCTCAACGATTCTCTGTATCATAAGACACACATTTTGCTTAATTCTCAAAATAAAAATACCACGCATAATAAACTTGTACGTAGGTATAAGGTACGTTTAATTCGAAATTAATCGATAAATTATTTCGAAGTTTTTTTTTTTAATTTTGTTAATTACTTTTCTAGTACTTAAGTACACCCTTTTTAAAAGTCCGCCTTTTCACGTTTAGGATTACTAAATAAACATCGATTAATTACTGAAAAAAATAATGTTTCGGTTGTATTTAAAACCCTACACTAAACAATAAGAATAAATTTTGCGGCTTGAATCTCTCGATAAATTGATTTAAACTTCTATCAAAAAAGGTTGTTAAGTAGTGACGGGTCCTGCCTTATAAAAATACCCACCATGTAGGTAAGATAAGACGGGAGAATATTTACCGAGACCTACGTTAGGCACACACACGAACGCCGATTTGGGTTTGTTGTAGCTGATACATTTTGTATGGCGAGTAGAACACCAAACAACATATGTGATCAGTATTTTTCAAGGAAAAATTGAAAAAAAAAATAGACAATAACGGGGCTTGTGAAACCTTGACCCTTGAAATTCCGTGTCTCCTTAAGACGAATACAAGGAGGATTGAAAATTCAATAGATTTGAACACGACAAGGTAGCTTAGTTGGTATAGTGATGACATGGAATGTCAAGGGTCGCGGGTTCAAGCCCCGTTGTTATATAAAAAAAAAAACATATACAGGCTGTGGTTTGAGCAGTAGCCATATTGTAGGAACATATACGGCAACAAGTTATATGTTGTATAAAAATAATTATAACAATAATAGCCAAGAGGTCAACGTCCTATTCGTCTCGTAACAGCTGACGCTTCTCTGTGAAACTTGCGGATACTACGTACAACGCAGCAACGAGCGCGCCGCCCGACAAGTAGGTAGGTTGCATACAAGTCAACGATAAAGACCTAACGAACATAATAAGACTACAATGTAGTTTTAGGATTGTGTTTTTGTCTTATTATTGGTTTCTAAACATCCATTCACAAATGATAGTTTTTTTAGATTACGTGAGTACGATATTATTACCGCGAGATACAGTCATGCCGCGAGATGCAAGCTAATTACGTAACATAATCACATTGATTAGACCGTGTTATCAATACAGTATAACGTGTAGTTGCCGATATGACAGATTGTTGAAACATTGGGCGCATTGAAGGCACAGTTGGCGCACTGGTCGAGATCTTTTGTGCCGCGGTTCGCGGGTTCGGTTATGTTCCAAGTCTAGGTGTAGGTGCATGAGAGGTTTGTTTCTGTAAATGCTTTGAAGTCTAAACAATGCAATGCTTCGCAAGTGAGTTACAAGATAAGGGTACTGGGTTATTAAATTATTGGTATTAAGGTTAACAGATCAGTCGACCGTCCCTACGTGCGAATAATTAAATGTACTTACGTATTGAATGTTTACTACTGAACTTATGTTACTCGTAACAATATTGTTCAAAATGTGAACCATAACGAGCGATACATAACTGGGCACGTCGCCTGTTGTTGTCTTCGCGCAACGCACGCAATTGCACTACATTGTAATTTCATCGGTGTATACTAACTTTTTTACGCCACCCCACAAATAAAAATCTAGCGGCGTAAGGTCCGGGGACCGAGGAGGCCAAGGCACTGGGCTACTACGTCCAACCCACTGTGCCCCAAACGTGTCGTTGATAATTGCGCACTACATGTTCATAATGTGGTAATACAGGTATCCATAATGCACCCATTGTGTAGCAGCCAGCATCGTAGCATGCAATGGCATCTGCCGGACTGGCCACCTTCTCACGTACATACGCACTGCACTACCCAACCACTATCACCAGCGAGGGCATAGGTAAATGCGCACCATATCGACGTACTCACAGTTTGAAAAATGCGGCATTGTAGGTACCCGATCGTAAATTGACCGCGCGCGATTTCAACATGTACTCTCGTTAGCGTCAACCGACACACTTCCGTTAAGCCGCGGTGCTAGCGTGCGCGGGTAGGTAGGTAGCGCGAGCGCCGCGCCGCCCGTCTTTGGCGGTACCTACACTCGGCCTCTGTCGGCGCGCGGTGCCGTCTTTGTACCTACTGCGCGCGACGCGGCAATGGCTATGACACGACGTATACGCAAAAAGCAGTAAAGCTGCGAAATTAATTCGAATTTCTAAGGTGTACTTTTTCTTATCGTAGTCAGTTACACTTATAGATTCACCTCCTTCAATTTGGCCACTGTCTAGAACCACAGCCTGAATAACATACGTGATGCGGAAACAGTTTCACCAGTATGCCTCTAGAATATTAGTATAATGTTCCTTGAGCGACCTAATGTAGTTCTGGCTTTATGAACCGATTTCAAAAAGGAGGTTCTCAATTCCATGCTTTTTTTTGTGATGTTGGTAGTACACTGATATCTCCGAGATTATTTCATTATTTCCTAACGAAGTTCTTATAACTTGCACTTGTTGGCAAAGCACGTTTTTTCATGTAATATCTGACCTAGACCAATGTAGTACCCTAATGTTAATGGAGTGACTTTTACATGAATATTTATTCAACTAATAAACACTCATGTAAAAGTCATTCATAATGTGAATGAATGTATGTACGAACCATCAGATCTTATAAATATATTATAACAGAGATTTACAATAAATAAATATGTCTACAAATGTGAGTTCTCCAAGTAACAAAAGTTCACAATTTATAATACATGTAAAAATAATTAAGTTACCTATTTTGAAAGATTATATTCAGCCGTAACACATATAACCAGCCCGTAACTTCGCACACAGGGCAAGGGCCTCTTCTCATACAGAGAAGGCACGAACATAAATCACCACGCTAGCTCATATTGGGCTGGCGATTTCTGACCATTAAGACCAGGTTTGTGCAAAAGGTGTGTAAGGTGGATATCGAGTATGTCTATTCAAATATGATTAAATGTCTTAGGTCCAGGTTTCCTCATAATGTTTTCTTGTAAAGTACATGTAGTATGAGAGTAAATATTTATCCTATGGGATAAAATTATGAGACTTATTGTTAAAAGAAATTGTACGATATTTCTATTCGCATTTTAAATGGTTGGTCCCGATGATTAGCGGACGTGAAGTGGTTGAAGAATAAAACTATGTTCATGGTGCGTTTTATAGAACTAAGTTTAAGTATTAAAGGGATTATTAGTAATTAAAACAATACAAATGTCACTATTTTTTTTTGTTAATTTTTTAAGACATGTTTTTCATTGAATTTTTAATAGTATGTGATCTGATTAACTACCTCTTTATTTAAGGCATGGGTGAGATGTCAAAAAGGGTTAATTACCCTTTCATTTTGTCTTTATATTGAAGAACTTCTCCCTTTCTGTACGTGCCTGTTTTAAACTAACATATCATTATTTTAGGAAACTAACATTCCCCATTTCCAAATTAATTCTTTAAGCAATAACAATACGTTGTTTTTTAAACGGGAACTATTAACGTTGTACTATTATCATTCATTCACACATTTATTATAAACAACGTACTAACTAATTTAACAGAATTTGAAATCACATCTATCATTTTAAAATGTAATCAAACGAACTTAATCTAAAAAATTTAAATTAGTTTCAATCACTTAAAATTTTTAAGTGATTGAAACTAATTTAAATTTTTATGTAATAAGTCCTATGTAATAGCTAATAGATAAGCCAATTACTATCTACAAGGCACAAATCCAGACTCCACGCTGCTATTGTGAATTCCCTAAATCCCTTCGAAGCCAATACTATGTGCTCAGCAGCCGCGCTATGGTCGACTAGACTAATGAGGCTATCATAATTTACGTATGCCTGGCAGGGGACAGCATTTACAGGCACACATTTATAATATTAGGTACCTTTGTTATTTAAACACGCTGTTAGATATAGTCCAATATTTAAGGCGGTGACTATACAGTCTATACTGAACACGAATCAATAAAAAAGACAATATAAAAAAAGTTTTCTATACGAACATATTGACCGTGTGCTGCGCGCGAACTAAAACCAACCCGTGAAAAACCACCGATAAAAATAGACATCGCAGACTTGACAATAATTCCGACAACTTATTATTAGAGCCGGTTTGAAGTCAAAATGTGGCTCTTATATAGGCGCAGAATTTTGAAAGTAATTGTGTATTGTAACAAAATTACTTTTATTATTATTTAATTACCCATATGGGTACAGATCCCGTGTAGTATGTAGCTGTGTATATATAACCGATCCATTGTCACCACTACGTGCTTTAAGTTATTACGCAGTGTCTCTCTATTTACTTACCTACATACGTAGCTGAAATCTAATATATAAAATTCTCGTGTCACAGTTTTCGTTGCCATACTCCTCCGAAACGGCTTGACCGATTATGATGAAATTTTTTGTGCTTATCTTTTTTGTGCTTTTGGGTATCTATGAGAATCGGCCAACATCTATTTTTCATCCCCCTAAATGTTAGGGGTAGTCCACCCCTAAATTTTATTTTTTATTTTTTAGACAAAAATTTTAATTTCAATTTTTTTATGATACAACATACAAAAATACATACAATCCTCAATTTTCACCCTTCTACGATCAACCCTTATTTTTTAATAGCCATTTTAGTAATTTAATCATTTTTCCTCTCCGGTCGAAAACTGATCAATCGTCATTTAATTAGTTATCCCCGCCAGATGTCTACAGGTGGAAATTATTTATATGGCAAAACAACGTTTGCCGGGTCAGCTAGTAATGTATGAAATACATATGCTTATATGAAACACTGGGAATTTTTTGGAAGCAGGCAAGGAATAGACGGTTAAGTCAGGCTTATTAAATTTTGTACATTTATGATGTGTGATATCACTTTTATCATTTATATGCAGAAGGAACAAGAGAGGGCCCAATACAGTTCCTTGTGGGACGCCATATTTATTATCTCATACAGATAGGTATTGCCATATTGTCATTTCTATATATTTTGTTGATGCAGACACTATGTTGTCTGTTTGTCTTCTCGAATTTGGTAGTGTAGAAGCATCACCAAAAGTACCAACAGTTCTCAAAAAAGGTTCACAAAAAGTGACTTGGGTAAATGTTAATTTTTTTGTGAGTTTTAGCTGCAATCAAGTGTACCGTGCGTAAGTCTACGTTGTATAAATTGTCATGATGTTGATTTTTACCAAATGTTAGTTATTTTTAAACCATTCCCTTTTTAATACTGACTGACATTACAACTGAACACTTCAAGTTACAATAGATGGAGTATTTACACCCTCAATGAATTTTTGTTTAATACCATTGATAGAAAGGAGAGGGCAAAAGTTCGATAACAAAAACAAAGAATTTCTAAGAAATGATTTATTGAAAATATAGTCAGCTTCTTATTTCCTTAATGTAATCTTATCACTAAATTACTAAATAGTATAGCGGTCCATAAAAATATTAGATTTTAACACTTATACGAAATATTTTTCGTTAAGCTTTTCTAACATAAGTATTTTACTTGACGCAAGACTGTTGTGCATTTAGTAGAAATTGAATTTCAACTTTTTCTATTTATGATTAATACACAAAAACAGTTTCGCATTATTGAAGGCATTATTTTGTACGTACGATTTCGTTATCCTATTTTAAGAACGTACCCTAAGTTACGTATCATATATATATCATAAAGTACGTTCACGCATGGTACATGGTACGGGGTACATTCGAGTTGTTTTATCAATAATTTGCACATTATGAAATAATGTCAGAAATCAATAATAATTAATTCGATTAATCATGAAATCGATGTAAATGGTTTATGGACTCGCTATTTGAGCATGTTTAAAAGCCCGTACACATGTATTTGTTCAGAAAGAAATGATAGCTTCAGTTTCCTATCTGACTATCCCTGAGAAAAGATAAAAATTAGCTAACTTCAGACAATTCATTTAGGATCGGATTATGAGAGAACAATGTAGACTAATGTCTGAAGTGGTCTTTTGAGGAAAGAGTCAAGCAACTTTGAGTAGCTCTATCTTAAATGCTGACACACGTGATCCAGTCGTCATATACAAAGCTAAGATAGGAATGGTAGACTTGTTGAAACCTTAAGAAATAATTGAGTTCCTTAATACTAAAATCTTAGTTTGTTCTAGCGAATCTAAAATAACTAGCTTCAGTTGCTTAGGAACACCCGTTTAATTTGACGACCAAATTATTAAAATTGATCAACGATAGTACTGTCTCCACTCTACATGTCTGAACTAATAACACGAAAACTCTGAAATAAAAATAAAACCAATGACATATTCTATAGATTTACAGATGTGAAATGCACTAGGATTTGGTGGAGATGCGGTGAATTGTGGGCATTTTTAGGGATCCTGTCAAGATGACCATGACAAGTAACCATAGGGATTACGCCTCTTCATAATTGGTAACCAGCAGCCGGGGATCGAGCTTAGTGGTGTGAAACTAGAGAGGCCTATATCCAGCAGCTGACTGCTATGACAGGCTGGTAATGTTGATGATTGGATCTCTGGAACTACCAGTCAAATTTGAAATATATTTTTGCTTTTGATTTAAGCCTAATTCTAGAGGTAGGCTGTAGTATTTAACATAACGCTACGACCCTTTACAGACAAGCAAAAAGAAAAAAAGCTGGTGAAACCGCGGGGCACGCCTTGTGGACGATAAAGGATTTCAAATTCTCATACGGATTTGGTCGCCTTATTTTATACCATATACTCTATTTAGTACAAGGCACGAATCAAACGCAAAATATAACAATGGTGGATCTGTAGAAATTAAGCTGGTTAAAGCTGGTTGTAGCCGCAACCGTTGGTAAAATGTTCTATCTATGAGTGTCCAGCATGGAGCTCTAAGCGGAGGATCCTGGTCAGCCGGATTGGGCAAGGTCTGTCTCTGGTGGCGGAAGTGTCAGCTATGCTGGCAAAGCCAACGGCTTGAACTGCCGGAGCCTCTTTTTGTCAATCTATAATGCTTCAAATTGAGAGGATCAGGAGAGAGCTGACCCCACTCAAGGACAAGAGTCCCAGCTACCAGCCCAGGAAGGGCAAAAAGCAATACCCCCTCCATAACCGGTTATGGTATAACTGCTTGAAAGGAAATGAAAACCGAAATAATAGGAAATAGACATATATAAATGAGAAATGCTTCGCAGACCCCAAATACATTGATTTAAGTACTAACATAAAATAGCACCGCTCCTGTATTCCACGAAGGGATAGGCAGAGATGTACACATTAGTACACCCACATTTCACCAAGGCTGTTATTAAGTAATAGGTGGTGAGCCTTTTGCTATCTATCAGGCACAATTCCAAGCTCCGGGCTGCTACTGAGAATTCCCTAACAAAAAATCGACCCCATGACCTCATGCTCAGCAGTTGCAATTCACCGATGCAGTCTTAGATAAATATTACATATGATATACAAAAGTTTATTATATAGTCTTAGACTCAGTTTGACTTCGGACGCTTTTATTTGGAAACTTTGCGTTTTATTATTCTTTAAGCAATAACAATACGTTGTTTTTTAAACGGGAACTATTAACGTTGTACTATTATCATTCATTCACACATTTATTATAAACAACGTACTAACTAATTTAACAGAATTTGAAATCACATCTATCATTTTAAAATGTAATCAAACGAACTTAATCTAAAAAATTTAAATTAGTTTCAATCACTTAAAAATTTTAAGTGATTGAAACTAATTTAAATTTTTAAAGAAGTCAAACTGAGTCTAAGACTATATAATAAACTTTTGTATATCATATGTAATATTTATCTAAGACTGCATCGGTGAATTGCAACTGCTGAGCATGAGGTCATGGGGTCGATTTTTTGTTAGGGAATTCTCAGTAGCAGCCCGGAGCTTGGAATTGTGCCTGATAGATAGCAAAAGGCTCACCACCTATTACTTAATAACAGCCTTGGTGAAATGTGGGTGTACTAATGTGTACATCTCTGCCTATCCCTTCGTGGAATACAGGAGCGGTGCTATTTTATGTTAGTACTTAAATCAATGTATTTGGGGTCTGCGAAGCATTTCTCATTTATATATGTCTATTTCCTATTATTTCGGTTTTCATTTCCTTTCAAGCAGTTATACCATAACCGGTTATGGAGGGGGTATTGCTTTTTGCCCTTCCTGGGCTGGTAGCTGGGACTCTTGTCCTTGAGTGGGGTCAGCTCTCTCCTGATCCTCTCAATTTGAAGCATTATAGATTGACAAAAAGAGGCTCCGGCAGTTCAAGCCGTTGGCTTTGCCAGCATAGCTGACACTTCCGCCACCAGAGACAGACCTTGCCCAATCCGGCTGACCAGGATCCTCCGCTTAGAGCTCCATGCTGGACACTCATAGATAGAACATTTTACCAACGGTTGCGGCTACAACCAGCTTTAACCAGCTTAATTTCTACAGATCCACCATTGTTATATTTTGCGTTTGATTCGTGCCTTGTACTAAATAGAGTATATGGTATAAAATAAGGCGACCAAATCCGTATGAGAATTTGAAATCCTTTATCGTCCACAAGGCGTGCCCCGCGGTTTCACCAGCTTTTTTTCTTTTTGCTTGTCTGTAAAGGGTCGTAGCGTTATGTTAAATACTACAGCCTACCTCTAGAATTAGGCTTAAATCAAAAGCAAAAATATATTTCAAATTTGACTGGTAGTTCCAGAGATCCAATCATCAACATTACCAGCCTGTCATAGCAGTCAGCTGCTGGATATAGGCCTCTCTAGTTTCACACCACTAAGCTCGATCCCCGGCTGCTGGTTACCAATTATGAAGAGGCGTAATCCCTATGGTTACTTGTCATGGTCATCTTGACAGGATCCCTAAAAATGCCCACAATTCACCGCATCTCCACCAAATCCTAGTGCATTTCACATCTGTAAATCTATAGAATATGTCATTGGTTTTATTTTTATTTCAGAGTTTTCGTGTTATTAGTTCAGACATGTAGAGTGGAGACAGTACTATCGTTGATCAATTTTAATAATTTGGTCGTCAAATTAAACGGGTGTTCCTAAGCAACTGAAGCTAGTTATTTTAGATTCGCTAGAACAAACTAAGATTTTAGTATTAAGGAACTCAATTATTTCTTAAGGTTTCAACAAGTCTACCATTCCTATCTTAGCTTTGTATATGACGACTGGATCACGTGTGTCAGCATTTAAGATAGAGCTACTCAAAGTTGCTTGACTCTTTCCTCAAAAGACCACTTCAGACATTAGTCTACATTGTTCTCTCATAATCCGATCCTAAATGAATTGTCTGAAGTTAGCTAATTTTTATCTTTTCTCAGGGATAGTCAGATAGGAAACTGAAGCTATCATTTCTTTCTGAACAAATACATGTGTACGGGCTTTTAAACATGCTCAAATAGCGAGTCCATAAACCATTTACATCGATTTCATGATTAATCGAATTAATTATTATTGATTTCTGACATTATTTCATAATGTGCAAATTATTGATAAAACAACTCGAATGTACCCCGTACCATGTACCATGCGTGAACGTACTTTATGATATATATATGATACGTAACTTAGGGTACGTTCTTAAAATAGGATAACGAAATCGTACGTACAAAATAATGCCTTCAATAATGCGAAACTGTTTTTGTGTATTAATCATAAATAGAAAAAGTTGAAATTCAATTTCTACTAAATGCACAACAGTCTTGCGTCAAGTAAAATACTTATGTTAGAAAAGCTTAACGAAAAATATTTCGTATAAGTGTTAAAATCTAATATTTTTATGGACCGCTATACTATTTAGTAATTTAGTGATAAGATTACATTAAGGAAATAAGAAGCTGACTATATTTTCAATAAATCATTTCTTAGAAATTCTTTGTTTTTGTTATCGAACTTTTGCCCTCTCCTTTCTATCAATGGTATTAAACAAAAATTCATTGAGGGTGTAAATACTCCATCTATTGTAACTTGAAGTGTTCAGTTGTAATGTCAGTCAGTATTAAAAAGGGAATGGTTTAAAAATAACTAACATTTGGTAAAAATCAACATCATGACAATTTATACAACGTAGACTTACGCACGGTACACTTGATTGCAGCTAAAACTCACAAAAAAATTAACATTTACCCAAGTCACTTTTTGTGAACCTTTTTTGAGAACTGTTGGTACTTTTGGTGATGCTTCTACACTACCAAATTCGAGAAGACAAACAGACAACATAGTGTCTGCATCAACAAAATATATAGAAATGACAATATGGCAATACCTATCTGTATGAGATAATAAATATGGCGTCCCACAAGGAACTGTATTGGGCCCTCTCTTGTTCCTTCTGCATATAAATGATAAAAGTGATATCACACATCATAAATGTACAAAATTTAATAAGCCTGACTTAACCGTCTATTCCTTGCCTGCTTCCAAAAAATTCCCAGTGTTTCATATAAGCATATGTATTTCATACATTACTAGCTGACCCGGCAAACGTTGTTTTGCCATATAAATAATTTCCACCTGTAGACATCTGGCGGGGATAACTAATTAAATGACGATTGATCAGTTTTCGACCGGAGAGGAAAAATGATTAAATTACTAAAATGGCTATTAAAAAATAAGGGTTGATCGTAGAAGGGTGAAAATTGAGGATTGTATGTATTTTTGTATGTTGTATCATAAAAAAATTGAAATTAAAATTTTTGTCTAAAAAATAAAAAATAAAATTTAGGGGTGGACTACCCCTAACATTTAGGGGGATGAAAAATAGATGTTGGCCGATTCTCATAGATACCCAAAAGCACAAAAAAGATAAGCACAAAAAATTTCATCATAATCGGTCAAGCCGTTTCGGAGGAGTATGGCAACGAAAACTGTGACACGAGAATTTTATATATTAGATTTCAGCTACGTATGTAGGTAAGTAAATAGAGAGACACTGCGTAATAACTTAAAGCACGTAGTGGTGACAATGGATCGGTTATATATACACAGCTACATACTACACGGGATCTGTACCCATATGGGTAATTAAATAATAATAAAAGTAATTTTGTTACAATACACAATTACTTTCAAAATTCTGCGCCTATATAAGAGCCACATTTTGACTTCAAACCGGCTCTAATAATAAGTTGTCGGAATTATTGTCAAGTCTGCGATGTCTATTTTTATCGGTGGTTTTTCACGGGTTGGTTTTAGTTCGCGCGCAGCACACGGTCAATATGTTCGTATAGAAAACTTTTTTTATATTGTCTTTTTTATTGATTCGTGTTCAGTATAGACTGTATAGTCACCGCCTTAAATATTGGACTATATCTAACAGCGTGTTTAAATAACAAAGGTACCTAATATTATAAATGTGTGCCTGTAAATGCTGTCCCCTGCCAGGCATACGTAAATTATGATAGCCTCATTAGTCTAGTCGACCATAGCGCGGCTGCTGAGCACATAGTATTGGCTTCGAAGGGATTTAGGGAATTCACAATAGCAGCGTGGAGTCTGGATTTGTGCCTTGTAGATAGTAATTGGCTTATCTATTAGCTATTACATAGGACTTATTGTATGATAACCATCGTGAGACACATTCATATTTTTCTTTTCTCCTTTTCTTTTTTAAAAACGTTGCCCCACACTAGGATTTTTTTCCTGTATCGTGGGTGCGTTTACAGACATATAATCTCACAAGCACACACACACTCAGACCCGGAGCAATTATCTATAGATCGTACAAATATTTGCTCCGTGCAGGAATCGAACCTGCGACACGCAGTCGGTCTCTCGACCACTGCGCCAACCGCGCTGTCAAAGATAAAAATATTAGATTGTTAACGGTTATTACTCCTGTATCTACCTACATTATTCGGGATGCCTGACTAGTGTCGAACAAGAGCTTAGCCCTTAATCAGAACTGAGTCAAACAATTAGTCTGTTTTTCAGCTAACCGGGGAATCCCGAAAACAGTAGGTGCCTACTTACTTCTTCTTGTGGTTGATGAACAACCTAGGTCGATGAACAACCTAGGTCGATGAACAACCTAGTATCAGAGTTTAAACCGCCCGTAGGCCTCTGACATGGCTTTACACACCGTCGCGTCGAGAACATCTCTCAGGTGTGCTGGTTTCCTTACTATGTTTGCCTTCACCGTTTTAAGCAAGTGATAATTATAATTAATTTCTAATACGCATATGACAAGTCATGTGCTTATGCACCTCTTATGCACTTGGGTTCGAACTTGCGACCTTTGACTTGCAAGTCCAACGGTCAAACCTAGTGGTTTGACCGTTGGACGTTGGACGTTGCGAAATGTGATTTTAGCCTAGTGGCTATCCCTGCTAATACTTACTTAATATCTTTAAATAAGTAGGTATTTTGGAAGAATGCGAGATAATTAAATTTTTCGTAAATTATATTAGTATCAACTTGCTCATTAAAGTACAAAACTGTACTTAATAACAATAATGTTTCTATTGTGTCTGCTAAGTAGCGAGTCAACAGATTAATTAGTTGGTGCTCGCGACTATCTCTCTACCAACTATCTCTATACAAAACTCATCAAAATTGGTTCAGCAGTTGAGGCGTAACAAAAATATAGACTGAGTTACTTTCGATTTATTATTATTACTTGGGATTAACTATAGTCTAGGTAATAAGGAATCCGACGAATCCAAGATCAGTCGTTCTGTTGACAAAGGACGACTTATTAACGTGAACTTAATTTTTTTTGAATATCAATTTCCATTCTACTCTCATAAACATTTTACCTAGTTACATGAGATAGACAAACCCGAGCTAAAGCAAAGCATATTATATCAACATGAAATGCTCTGCAATTATCCCTTTATCGCATCACTCAATTGATTCAAGAATGGTCTAAACGTTTCCGAAATATTTTCGCCCTAATTAGCCGCAATGAAGTCTTGCCCCGCGGCTGCGCTTGACAGGAGACGCCGAATGCACGCGCTCTAGACAGATGTGAATTAGACAACTTAATACCATGATATACTGTTTTCCATTCCTCTGAATGACTATTTTCTATTCTACCGCATACATTGACCGTTCAGATGCTAGTATGTGGAACCGAAGTTTGTTACGTTGCAGCAATGTATTCGTAACCGGTCCGCAGCGTGTAACGTACTATTTATTGTTTCAACACAACTGTTGCAATTTGTGATTGGCGGAATTCTTCGGTTAATTTCCAAGTATAAAATTATTGCCAATTCAGATGATTTAGATAATCGTAACATTAAGTATTATCTATACACTGACACAAAGATTAGAGGGCTAGTGATTTTTGCAGACATCTTTTCTAAAAAGTGCCAAAACCGTTTAGAATTGATGCCCGAAATTTCAAGTTTTTTGGCGAAGATAACGGCTACGTTAATTTACTTTTAAAACTCAATATTTGTGCATCTATTACAAAATCTAATTGACGAGCAAAGAATATATGAATAAGTCAAGCTGAATGATTTCTTAATATCGAGTTATGTTAAATGTCGGGGAGGGCGAGTAAAGCATAGTGTTACATCGATAACAAACTTCTAGCAGCTAAGCTGTGGGCTGACGTAATGTATGTCGGTCTCCACCTCAGAACAATCTGAAATACCGACGGCGTGTGTGGGAGTGCTTCGTTTAACGAAAGAGCGGCAGTCCATCAGGAGGGAGCGAGACAACGCTATACAGAGTGAGGAGCACAGCACAATACGCTGCCCGTGGGAAATGCACAGTAGTGGTCAGATCAGAGTGCGCGCGCGCCGGCCCAGTGCACGTATTATTGTATTGGAATCTTTACTGCTTACAACAGCTTATGAGATTATGTTCGTAGAATGGACACCGGTTTTATATCAGCGACGCAAGATTCAATTTTGTATTCTCATTTTAATGAACTTCAGATAATGTTTTCGTATAGAAAGTTATATAGGTAGTTCCGTCAGGTACCTATAATGCGATGATTTTTTTTTAGCGATCGATTGAAGTTTCTGCGGCGAGCTTTCGGTCGGGATGCAAATGTGTTTACGGAGTTTGTCGGCACACGCCTATAATAAAAGAAATACATGCTTTAATAAACACGTTTTCATGATGCTGCACGTAATGAGCAGATTTACTCGGATGCCCGGCAATATAATCATATCTGATGATTATGTTAAGCTCAATTAATTAACTACAGGTTTTTGTCTTATAAGACATAAATTGATACACAAGTCAATTAGTAAAGGTGTTGTGAGTAGATATGTGTAAAATTGCAAATAATAGAAAAATACCGTTTTAATTCACACATTTATATGCAGATGGACACCTATCACACAGTGATTGGTACCGACTAGTTATACATCATAACAGAAATCGAAACTTTCTAAGAAAAGTGGTTTAATAGTTTTCTACGTCTCATTAGAGATGCGACTCAACCCACACAAAAAGCTGTCGAACTAACTAACTGCGAAATGTGATTTTTATATTTCAATTTAAAGTCGTAAAGTTAATAATACCGTCGAGAATTTTCCCCGCCCATCTCTATCAATCAGAATCGCCTGTAATTCGAATTGTACTCCTACGCAGGCAGTAAAACAAAAAGCATAATAGAACATAAACATCACGCGCTTAAACTTCACTTCTGAACGAAATTTATCTTAAATACAATCAATTATTTGTTATGTAATTAAGTATTCTTTATAAATAAGGGTCATTTTCGTTTAAACAGTTCAAGTGGTTCTTTTATGCAGTGAAGGACAATAGTGCTTGAAACAGGGGTGGGTTGGCATCGATACATATCTTAATTAGGCCGCACAGGGCGATCATCGATTATTTTTTCTTATATCCGGCCCGTCTGACCGTGACTAATACTTGTAGAGACGGATGAAAATACTAATTTCTTAGTTAAAATGTGTGACTTTTTGTGTTAAATAACTGATTTGAAATAAACAAAACGGATTTATGCTAGTGTTGCTAGTTTAGATAATGTTTTTTTTGTAAGTACATCTTATTGATGTATATCATTATTATTTTAGGATGGAATATTAAAAAGAATAGGCATGGACGGGACTTGAACTCGTGATACCTGCCATACCGTGGCAATGCTCTTGCCAATTGAGCCATCGCGTTTGACGATTTCAATGATCCTTATAAAAAAATTATTATGTGTTTGTGCATGGGATATATATCTTAGGAATTTCGAGATCATACCAATGCAACGGATGTTGCTGTTTGTAAAGTTTACCATGTTATGGTTAATTATTTGCTTCATTGCACTTCCGCAAGGCCTGAATCTGTTTAATTATTATAGTGTTCTACACAGATGCGGTGTAACTGTTATACCTACGTACTAAACAGCTGACCGGTATCGTAATTATACCAAGGTGCCGATTAGGTGTAGGTACCTAGTAACATTCATTGTTAACAAAAATATCACTTTGGTCATGGATAGCTTTTCCTAAGCTTCCAGGAATTTGCATACTTGGCCAAATATGGCAAAACCGACTTATTTTAAACTTAGTAAGAGCTAAAGTTATAATATTAAATGGAAAAATAATTATTTAATATTATAACTTTAGAGTTCGCTAAGCATGCGTAAGAGCTGCCTTTATTCTCAGATAAATGATCTTACACCATTTTTTTTTTAAATGAGAATACTTTAGTGGTAGTACTTTAATCATAATTATTCATTGAATCCCTATTATATGTAGAATTAAAATGAACTGCTGAACGAAACCAACCAGTAGTAGTTTGCTATTACCATTTCAATTAATACCTACAACGCAAATAGACGCTGTATTCTCTTGCAAGTTGCATTTCTTATCTCGTCGGAATAAGATTTCATATCGCATCAGTTTTCTTGAACGCTAACCAGGGCAGTTGGTGTAATAAAATAGTTTAAACGTGAGAATCCCTGCGGAGCGCGAGGCATACTATGCTCCTGCCAATATCTCGTTTTGCATAGTTATTTGATGTTTTTATTGATCGAAATATAAGCTGAAATGCTTACTGGCTGCTAAGCGTCTGTATGCACACAATAATTAGGCAGAGTACACAATACGAGTATAAGAGAATTTAATGCCTACAGCTATAATGTAGTACCATCTATGTAGACTTACTGTCAGAAATATCCTTAGAAGTCCGCGCTATTAACGCTCTTATGAAGTGTCGCGTAAGCATATGCTTACTATATATGTGATGAATAATCAGATAAAACATTAATTGTTCAATATAATACAGGTAAGCTGTCATTACATATGAGGCAGAATTGCAAGGCCCAACTCGCTAGGCGAGGGCGGAGTTCGGCTCGAGTTTGAATTGACCAAAGCCGTTTCATACGATGTTTTTCAACGCAGATGCGAGGAATTAAGGGCAGAGTTAAATTCTGGATGACCGTTTTCTCCTTCTTTTTACAAAACAATAATTATAACTTATTAATTAATTCGTTTCTAATCAGTTTTAAGACCATTCTATTTGTAGTTTCATACGATATAAAATTAGTACGAACTAATAGATACTGTTACTAGAGAAACAGCACAAAAATAAAAAGCGAATCAGTTGGCCGGACCGATCGTCAATCTAACCGGAGTGTCTCATAACTACGGTTTAGCATTTACCCGGTTTCAGAGAGGTAATGCTTCGTCGTGTTTCAGTCGGACATAGCCTGGGGCCCTTTGCCGTGGGAACCGGCGAGCCTCCATGGAAATTTACTCCCGTGAATGGACAAGGTTTAACTCCCTTTAATCCGAATTTAGTCCCGTTATTAATGTTCGGTTTGATGCTAGAATATCAGTTTTGTAGTTTATAATTATCTGCGTGAAATACTGCGAAGAGTCACCGTGGACTTTTAGCGTGTATTTTCAAAACGAATCGACCGTTTTCTTTTAAATGAATATTTGCAGTTTATGGAAACTTAGCTGCATTGAACTGTCGTGTTGGTATTGTGGTTGCAATAGCGGCTGTTAGCATTCGATTCGTCAGGTTTTTCTGGTAGAAATTTTCACCAGTAGTACGGAGTTTGGAATTGTGCCCGCTTAACGGGAATAGGCTCAACACTTTAGATGTTCGAACTGCATCGTTGTAGTGTGGGTGTACCATTAATGTTTCCGATCATAAGTACTCCTAGTAGCGGTTCATAGGAGAGATCCAAGTTCTATAATGTTAAAAAATAATAACGAACCAATGACGTCTGCCTTCTTTATGTGCGTAAGTTACCCAATAATTTCGGAACGACCCAAAAACCATAATTCCATCAAATCAATCAGTCCCAATGAATCAATCGAAAGCATTCCTAATTTACATTCAAACTGCCGATTATAATAAACTGGACAAACACCAAAATGATTTTGGATGTCCAATCAATTGGTGTTGACAGATATGGCCAATATTTGCCAAAGTTGACCATAAAATGTGAAAAGCCTTACATGTTTCGTGGATGGTATTTCTCAATCAATCTGAGAGATGATTGTGATTTTTTATTATAAATGTTAATTTGAAAACTAGATTTTGCTTACGAAATCATTCTGTGATATACGCTCACTGATTAAGTCTGCGGATTAAAAGTGATAAAATAAATGGATTATTTGATTGTATATGATTTTCGGGTGTAAAAGACTGTGTTTGTTACAGTTATCATCATTATAGACATCAAGATCCTTAATTTAATGACTGCAAAAGCCAATTAGTGACACGAAATCAGCAACCATTAAGAAAATCTTTCGCTTTCGCTAAATATAAAGCCATTTAAAGTTACTTAAAATATTCAACAAATGTCCAATCATTATGAATACTCAATTTTAAGGTTAGTATCTATTGATAAAAGTTTCCATAATTTTAATTACCGAGGCTTCAGCCTACGCCCGTTCTATTCGGTAGGTATAATTATGATGAGTTCTGTACCTATGAAATAAGTGATTATTTAATTGGAATATTTAGGTAGATAGGTAGGTTCATATATATTTAAATTTATTTATCGATTTGCACCTAATTTCGGCAGTTATGATATGAATTGTTTATATTTTAGTTATTTTTAGAAGAAATTAGCGAACAATTGAAAGCGTAGAATGATTTAGATTAAGTATAATGACGATGATTTAGAATTCGAAGAACATTATGCGAATTCTCTTTAAGATAGATAATTTTTTTGATATCTAATCATTACTACACAAACATCTGTTGTATATATTAAAAATGTTATTTAAATGCTAAATGTGGTCATATAGTATATTGTTTATTTTATTAGGTAGTATATTCTATAAATTTCACCATTAGGTACCTATTAACAGATTGTAAATATTTACTTATTGGTAATAATAGAGCTTTTTTGTCACGTTGGAAATCTGACCCTTGGGTTTTTGTATATGAAATTCTCAGCAGCCATCCGGAGTTTGGTACCCGGTAGATATAATAATGCGCACCAGCTATGAAAACATATGATCTTACAACCTTTTTCAAAATGTGTTGTATTTTTATTAATAGATTAGTTAACGATGCGGTTCTAATATCCAGGCTTATGCTCCTAAACCTATACTAATATTATAAAGCAGAAGAGTTTTTTGTTTGTTTGTTTATTTCTAAACGCGTTGGAATCTCTGGAATTACCAGTCGGATTTGAACAATTCTTTTTGTATATGATAGATAAGTTCGTGAGGAATAGTATAGGCTATCTAATATTAAGCTACACCTCTCAACTAGCCTTAAATATTGATTTTGTATTAAGTAAGTTATGTTAAATCTCATTGAAGTAAGTCTGAAGAAAAAGCGCTGCCGAACCTTTTTATTCCCGTGCGCTGGCGTAATGGTTAGTGATACGTAAATACAATGTTCTACAAAAATATTGGTCTTGAGTACATTTAAAAAAAAGTCCGCGATGCCATATACCTATCTCTTATACTTATGCCACAATAAAGTGTATTGTGCCAATAAATGAATGAAAATTTGAAAGTGTATTATGAGCATTTAGGCATTAGAGATTGGATATTAATCCTTACGAACGAAAGTTACTTCACCGTCAAGACAATTTTATGAAGATAAACTTTGCCTTTTACAGTTGTTGTCTTTTATCTTATTTGGATGGATAGTTTAGTAGATAATGTAAAATGAAGATATTTCAACACTCGCGCGAACGAGTCGTGTGATGCATAACGGCATAACCCTTGCCGCCCGATGAGAACTAAGCATTACACATTGGCGAGAAGAAACCAAACAAATTGTGAGTTATGTTCTATTTGTTGTTTAGTACTAAGTAGGTAATTGAAATATAATTATACGCGGGTGAAACCGCGGAGCACAGCTAGTAAATAATAAAAACACTAGGTAGGAGTCCTTTGAACAAAATCGAGCAATCCTGAACCTGCGCCGCAGTAACAATATAATGCGTTAAAACACCAAATAAATCTATATTTGGACAAGACCAGAGCGAACCTCTTTACAGTCTAAATTATTTGCACTTCAAACAATGTAAAGCCCGCAATGGGTCCAAGAACACATTTAAACATAAAAAAATATACTTTTAATAAAGTATCAATATGTAATTCGATGAGGGTCATCATTCGTGTGATGTTTCACGATGTAAAACATTATCGATATAATTTAGTTATTACTAATGTAGCGGGAGGCATGACTGTTCGCGCATGCGTCTTCGTTTGGGTCTTGGTGCCATTTTCACAAATCAAGTAAGATTTTGTAAATATAGTATTGTTTCTTTTTCCATTTAATATTATAACTTTAATATAGTATTGGGTTTGGGGAATATTGTGGAGTGAAAGAGTTATACACTCTTAGGTACATTTGGGTGTTCATCGACCGCACAATGAGAAGAAGAAGAAGAAATCCTTGGTACGTTTAACCTTGTTTTATGGGAGTTACAGGAAGGTCCTATTCGTGACTTATGGGAATGGTTGTGGTACATATAGGTGCAGGTGCTGTGACATCCTGCAATAGTTAATTATGGTCATCATCATTAATTTCTGCTCCCGGTTACTTCTACTTCAAAATGGTTAGCTTCTAACAAAATGATCTCATATTTGAAGTCATTTTCATCTATCTGTGAAAACCCTATCTTGTTGAACGGATGTGTCGTACCACACAGGAAGTCTTTGTTAGGCGCCGACAAAGTTTCCACTCAGCTATCTACATACAGACAAACAAGTAACCAAAACATGAATATAATACACGTTCTGAGAACAACGCGGAAAACCGATAGGGTTCCTTTATAGCCTTTACTTAATGTAGCACCAACTTACGATACCGTTGAAAATTAGCACAGCCAAACGAATTTAAACTTTATTTTTGAGGCGCTAAGGTTAACAAAATTTAGGGCAAATCTTTATAGATGCGATTTTTTACTGCCCGAATGTTATTGTCGGTCATCGTTGGTGGTGACACTTCGCAAATAATGTCGCAAGTCGCCGCGACCACCGACATAAGTCGGAACTTTTGTGGCAACGCGATGGGAGGCCGTTGACTTGTTAAGATGAATTAATTGTTTTTTTTATGCCCACCCGTATATAAAGTTTGTAGATCAAATACTGGTTTGAATGATTTAGTTGGATGATGGATGATTTGTTTAATTGAAAATGATATGTTTTATAAACTTGTAAGCTAGCTGTGTCATCAAGGAGTCAGTCGCAAGCATTTAGCGTGAAGAATACGAGCGCGACACATTTTCGTCTGTCAACGACAACATCACCGTGCTTCGGAAGGCACGTTAAATGGTCGGTTGGGATGTTTTCAGTTAAAAGCAGTTGTTTAGTCAAATCAGAGATCTATGGGTGGTTTGAATAACTTTAGACTCAAGGATGCTTCCTATCCACATGGAAGAAGAAGCGTGAAAAAGCAGCTACTTCGTAAATTTGAACCGGTTTAATAGACTTAAAGAACTAATCTTCTAATATTCGGTATAGGATTTGCCATTTTTATTCGGCCTGTAATGTATAAAAACATAACAAGGCATCACGCCTGTTTTCCCCAAAGGGGGAGGGATCTGTGTTAACGGCATGAGTCAAATGTGGGTGTACAACTGTTTGAATGTGTTGTGTGATCCGGTTTAGTGATGACCGACTTCTAATCCAAGACATCTAGTTCACACACATTTCATTCATCCCCAAGCAAAGCATAACACAAGCAGTATAACAGACACAGACTTCAAAAGATGAAAAATATACTGAAATTCTATATTTGTAAAGGCTATTTTAAATTTCTACGTTTCTTTCGGAGTGTATCTTAAACACTACAGTAGTTAGTACCTACTACAAGTTTAATGAATCTTAATTACTTATACCTAGTTAGTTTTTTCTTCTGTACCTAGCATGTATAGCTAAACCTCGATTTAGGACACATCCATCCTTCCTAACCGATGAACGATGAAATAAACAGAACAGTTACAAAAATCACCATGGACCCGATAAATTCCGAACGACATACGACCGATGATTCATAACACTACAATCACTAGTCGCCACGTTACATGACATGCGCAAGCGCTTATTTATACCCCTTTATCGGATGACGTCCGCATAAAGGCAGCCGCTCGAAATAATAGGGGGACAGCGCAGCCATTGTAAGAAACATGTTCAGTCATTCATACGCCGATGAGTAAAGAAGAGTAATGCCTTGCAATAGTCATAATTTCTGTACATGTTGTACAAAGTAACGCCGACTTTACCGACTTGTAGTGTAATTGGGTTTTTTTGTTGGCAGTTTAAAGTTCCTCCTAGTGATCTTTAGTTGACTGTTTTTTTTCGGTATTTGTAATTTTCAGTTAGCTGGGACATCTTCTTTAGCAAAGTTCCCGTTATTATTGTTATAACTATATTCTGCTCCCAGAATCCCACTGCTGGCCTGAGCTGCACCATTTCCATGCTAAAGAATGGTCTCTGCCAATTGCAGTTTGAATTATTATTTCTAATACTTCACAGATAAAATATCTCCAAGGCTACTAGAACATGAAAATGGCTTAAGTACCTAACACAATAATCACCCGTACAAAGATTCTTATGAATCTCTTATATATAAGGAAAGAATTAGCATTAAAAGTAGTGTGACTAGGTTGATTTACGAGCTATTACATTCGCGGTATCAGAAAACACAACTTCACGTCTGTAGTTCTCGAAAGGGGCGAAAGGTTTGTTCCTGTCTAGAAAAACAGGCAACAACAAATCGTTGAGTTTAGAATTATAGCTGGACTAATACAATGGTACCTAAGTGTCTTGTGAAATTTTAAAGCGAAATATGAACACAATCCAACCGTTTCTTCTTTGGTTTCCCTCTACCCTATGATCTAAATGATATATTACAGTGACAGAGGTTATCACTACCTTTGAACTAGCAAGTCAAAAGCCGCAATTTAAAATCTAAGGCAGAATCCAGTTACTTTTCGAGTTATGCGTATTAGAAATTAATTATTGATATATGATAGCGAAAACCTAAGATTTTAATTATTACACGCATAAAACGGGGAAGGAAAACATCGCGATAAAACTAGTATACCTGAGAGATGTTTGTGTAAAGCCATCTCAGAGGCCTACAGGCGGTTTAAAATCTGACATTCTGTTGTTCATCAACCACACGATGAGAAAGAGAGAGAGATTGATTTGTAAAAAGTAAAGTGCTATTTTGATTGATATTAATACTGTACCTGATTGAGGACCCACAGGTAAGGTGGCAACAGACTGGATCTTACCTATCATGAGCCTCCAGTACACCTGCGAAGATGTTTTTTGTTTTTAAACTTTTGTAGAAATTAATCGTATCTCACTAAATCCATCAGCCTCTATTATGCGTTCAATCAGTTCTAGATGGACAGGATCTATTGTGAAAAAAATCTGTGAAATATTCACCCTTAGCAGTAACTCTTCCCATAGGTTCTGAGTGTCAACATCATACAGTGTATTTATGTCCAATTCTGTGGTGCATCTATCAAATTTTTTATTATTAAATCGAACCCTTTCTCCATTAGCGAAACATTTCCAATTTTAATAGTAACAACTATTAAATTTGGAAAATAAAACTTAGTATTTTACTTGTCCTCAGTGAAAATCAACAATAGCTCTGCTAAGATCTTTGTATAAGCGTGTGGTAGATTTCCCTGAACAACTCTAGGCGCCTCCTGAGAGCAAATTTTATACTAAATATATCTTAGACTGATATAGACGTATCGTGTGACAAAAACAGTGTAGTCTAGTATTTTTTACCAAGGACTCATTCTAGTGAATTAAACATTTTTTATTCTAAAACTTGTCGGATCTGGTATCGATATTTGTGAAAAAAAAAACTAATAATCTGTCCTTGTCCTTACCCCCAGTCCAATGTTATGACTTATTTGTCTCGCCCGTACAGATTTATCGATATTCGAAGAATAAAATCGACTAAATCTGCATAATACATTCATTAAATAACATGTAAATTGATTTTTTGGCGTGGCCGCCTGTTCTGACGACAAAATAGAAGCATATGGACAATAAAATGATAAGGAAGGAAATAAGATGTAAAAAACTACGTTGGAAATGTCATTCGTATAATGATTTGTGTGGACAAGAGCAGATAGTCATTAATATAGTGTTAATTGTTGTCGATTCTAGTCGGTTCTGTTCCTTTTTGTAATAATTTAAATATAACAAACCGTTGAGCTCGTTTCTGATAAAATGCCTTTATTTATTAGTAGAGAAATAGGAATTTAGGCAGAATTACTTGAGTAAGATCTCCGTTTTCTTTAAGTTAATAGGTAAAATTGAGTGTGAGGTCGTAGGTGGAGTACTTCTCCCAATATGTCACAAAAATATCTCTGTTATGATCATTAACAAATACTTATTTTTTCCAACAAATTTCCGTGAATCAGGACAAACCATTAAGAAGGAAGACATCGCAGCTAAGGAGTTGCGGAAAAAGTTATTGAGTTGATAGATTTTTTTTACATAAATATGATAGGTATATTGCCCGATTACCTATTAGTTTGCGATTCATTATTACCACGGAACCCTACAATGACACACGTGTGTTTGAACAACGATTGTAGACTGCACCCATTTATGATAATAAGTCACTTAATTGTTTTATTGTTCTTTTCCTTTAACTTTATATGTATAGATTACCTTATAATATATTATGAAAAATCAATATATTCTATTAAAGATAAATCTTTGATAAGCATTAACGCATGCTAAGCGAACTCTAAAGTTATTATATTAAATGGAAAAACAATACGGTCATGAGCAGGATTCGAACCTGCGCCTCCCGGATAAATTTCGATAATTCAATATATTCTAGTTAGCAGCAATATTAAAAAATTTCACACGTTTTACCAGATTGCTTTTTATTCTATTTCGCAATCGAATGCATAACAGGCATAATTTTAAGGTGGCGTTCGGACATTATTATCATGCGAAAACATAATCACAGGTTAATTAACAACATAACATTAGCAGATTCGCAGCTAATGATGGGAATCATTAATGGGTATACTTCAAACATTTGGTAAAAAATACGACAAAAACGAGTGAACGCTTGTTGGCGGTCACCTTATTGTCTTATATTCGGTGTCGTAAATAAAAGTGTCGTTGGACAGTATTAGCATTTTTATTGACGCATACAGAATGGGCAACGCTCGTAATTTAATCTTCGGACGCAAAATTGAATTATTTATTATGTTGACCGGATTGTAAAACGTTATTGAGGGGATTTTAATGCACGCATATTACGAGGTTAAGTAATCATAGCTATTATCATTATTATTGAGGATTTGTTTGTTCAGAAGGGGTTTTTTGGCCCGAACATTGAAACCAAATCTCTGTGTCTAATGTCTCAATTCAATTTTGCCTTTAGTCATTACTTATAATATTTATTATTAAGTTAGGGATTGAAGGGTTTCAATAAAGTGAACAAGTTGCTTTTTGTGACACTGGTCTTGAAAAAGATAACCTGAAAGTTGTTCTAAATTTTTTTACATTTTTTTTGTAGAGTGACCTTTTAAAGTGACAAATTATAAGTATCTATGGCGTCGCTTAATTCGTACTGTTTCGTTCTTATGTTTTAGTTTGGGTACATCGAAGGCGACACCATTTTCTTTGGAATTGGATTGGGTTTTTTTGTTGCCGATACGTTCTTTGTGAGAGTTAGACTTAATACATCTGTTAATCCTTTAAGTTACAAATATCTTTTATTTTACCTTAACTTGACTCTATATTAAACTCACCAACAGTTCCATTGAAATTAACATTCTCTTTCTTTTATTAATGACCAGGAAAACGTACCATCTGTAGGAAAACCTTGCAGTATTGCTTAAGTAGGACCTATATGCAAGGAAAAAAGTGATAGAAAAATAAAGAGACGAGCGAACAGACTGTCTTACCTCCATAAATTATTTCATTTATTATTATATTTAAAATCCAACAGCTCCCTTGGACCTTCGTAAATGAGTTTATCTTGCTATCAGAAACGATAAAAATACCAACGTCGAAATAAAAAATATACATTTCTTACATTATTTACATTAAAAAATTAACAAGAACTATAATTTAATGCGTCGAATGGACTACCTGTGCGACAGTGGAATTCAGTGGCAGATTGCAGATCAAAATTATTAATCATTCGGAAACTCCATATCGAATACCGTAAATTTTTAATCGATTTCTTGTGAACGTTAAATCGATACCGCAATCAATAATATTATTGTTTTAGTTTTGTCAAGCGTTACGTTTTGTTGAAATTTGCGTAATAAATTCGGTGGGATTTTATCGCCTTTACTTTTACTCTTATTTTGAGAAAAAGTTGCTCCTCATATGGATTTTCTCCTGTAGTTATCATACGTTTACTGTTACTGTTAGCAGACATGGTAAATTTATCTGCAGGCCATACAAATATTATTTACGTTTGGAAAAGAATAGAATCTGCGTCGCAGAAGTCGACCTTTGGAAGCTACTTCGGCAAAAGGGCCACTGACTACCAAGATCTTTTTGCCAAAGTTATTAAAACTTGGAAATGAACACTAGTATTTATAGCTTATGTGAAAGCCTTTGAGTACATTGAAACAAAATGAAGTGTGAGTGGCTACAGCTTTGCTCAAACTGTTAGATGTCAGACCAATAAGTCCAGCCTTCCTCATGACGTTTTCCTTCATCGTGTGTCTGTGTTGTCTTAGATTAACTCAAGAAGTTGGCACATATATTACATTATGGAAGTTTTATTGGTGCATGCCAGCTTTGAACCCTTAACCTGAAGAATAAAGTCACTTCTTTAACAACAAACGTAGCTCTTCTAGCTATTTATAACATGATAATCATGAATAGGTATGTAGTGTTTTACTAACACTCGAATGAGTTTTCGAACTTAGTAAGTGGTGATCAGCTTATCTGCCAACGAATTTTTTCCACATAATTATTCATAAGTATAATAAAATATTTAGTTTCAAAAGAAATAAAGAACTAATAATATATTCTATGTTCGATAGAGATGATACATAAATGCCTATACGATGAGGCATTAAATATTTTATTAGTTTTTAATAAAGCTGTTAAAACTATAGGTAAGCGATAAGATGGATTTAATCGGATGTCTGATTTTTTCCGCATAGGTAATTATTGCGTAACCGCTGATTGATGATAGATTGAAGTAAGATTACGCTTACTGTTTGTTGGTCTCGTGGCCGTAAGCGGGGCCGCTGAGTGAAGTTTTAGGTTCGATACCCGGGTCGGGCAGTGTTAGTGGGTTTTTCCGATACCAGTCCTACTAGACAAACCATTTATGTATTATTAGCATTTAATGCCACTTCCACTTATGAACAAAAGTGCACGGATCCTTGGCTGATTACATAGCCTCTCATCCACCCGTCACACTATCGTGCCTGTTTTCGTTGTGAGGAAAATCTATCACGGGACGCTGTGCCGACTTAAAACCACACGATCCTCCACTAACCTTCATTGGGTTACGGGGAAGTCTTTCGTTATGATAGCTGATATATATATATATTTATTTATTTCAGTACATACAAGATATAAAAGTAAGATGTCATGTAATGCAGCTGAAGCCTAGAACAAGAGGTTCTCCCTTAAAGGGGTTCTGTGTGTGGTTTTAGTGGGTGGGAATCCGGTACGACATCCATTAACGATTCCCTAAATCAAAAAAATTGCGAAGGTACTTCTAATTAATAAATTAATATCTAGTAAGTAAGTTAAGTTTGTACTGAATAAGATTGTGCTCAACCTGGGAATCGAGTTAAAACTACTGAGCTCATGCACAAACTAGATGGTCGTTGAATACCTACCTCTACTTATCCCGTCACATGCGTAGCCGCCTAGAAATATCCGATCATAATCGGTTCTACCAACCGTTGTATGATCACGCACAAAACTGTCTTCGACAATTGAGCTTTGTACAAAGACGTTGAATAGAAAAGAATTTAAGCTGCGACTGTACATCTTGAAAGTTCTCACAGCCCATGAGAATGCTCTTTACAATCGATATTCAAAAAAGAACAGCATCGATGTCTCTGTTGTCAACGGACAATTCTTTTGGAGATCAACAACTGGGATTACTCATCTGAATTTCAACCTTCTTTGTATACACAATAAGGTCGTATTCCTATTGGTGTTTTTTATAATTTTATTGTTCCGTTTTGGTATGAATTGCGTCACCGACTAAAAAGACAAAGCACGAACCGATCGCGTCGCATTGTCGGGCTAATGATGAGCCAAAACATTATTTTTAGAAGGCGTTCGGCTAGCCGGCCGCTTTATAAGGTCTACAGCGATCGAAGTGCAGATACAATTCGCTTTTATGGAGCCGGTAGCGTGCTCAGTTGCTAACACGCTCGAGTTTTCCGATGCAATGTTAGCAATCATTGTTTGACTGTCGATACAGTTGGATCGTACAATCGGAACAACAATCAATTCGATTACTGGACAGTTACAGCGCTATTACCATGAAACTAGAGAGATTTAATTTAATTAATTAAAATCAGTAATACAACAATTTATCTCACATTTTTTTACCTATATATAGTTAAGATAAAATTTATTCAATAGGTACTTCAGTGCATACCTTGATATATAAAGCTTAATCAATAATCAGCTTATTACGATCTTAGTATACATGGTTTACTAGACAGAGACCCCAAACTAGGTGTTAGTCTGTATCTAAGGGGGCAGAGGTCCCATTAAAATGTAATTAATTTCATAACAATACATACAAAAAAATATGATTCAAACTGCTTGTTGATGAAACAGTTGCATAGGATTGAATTAATTAAAACTACAAATAATTTGCAGGAGGTTTAAGAAAAGACATCAACGCGCACATCTCAAAGACATTACACCAACAAAATAATTCTGTAATATTTTAAACTAGCTTCTGGCCGCGAATTCGTCTGATTTCGATGTATGGATGTATCGTTAGGATCATTATATTGTTCCGGGTAACATAGGCTAGTAAGATTTGCTTTTTAATAAGGCGTGCTTTTTAATTTTTAATTAATTTAATTTTGTATGAAGTAATAAACATTACTTAGTTGGTTATATTGGCTTAGCTATATTTCCGTCACTATCTTGCACTTGTAGTGTGACAGTTCTGTGGTAGTGACAGGAATAATGTTAAACACGTGCTAAATAGACACAGGAACCACATCAATAGAACCTTAAAAAAAAACAATTCATAGACATACGATCGCATCTGCAATCGCGGGACATTTGCGTATGTTATTGAAGAGTCTGTAGTCTAACTCTGTTAGAATTTGTTTTGACGGGTTTCCGTTAAGTAAATACAAAAATATGTATTTAATTAACGGAAACTCCATCCAAATTGGATCAGTAGTTTTTGAGAAAATCGCGGACATACAAACATAGATACACATGCCGGTCGAATACAGAACTTAATTATTTTGAAGTCATTTAAAAACAGACAAACTCACTTCTAAGCACATCCAAATCTAATAACGGTGCCGTAAATGAGAAAATTAGCAACGCACCAACCCTCCAGTGTGGTCGCACTGACCATTCATTGAGCCAACAAAAGCCAAACAATCCCATTTTTTACGTCACCATAAAAGGTTTGTTTCTTGAGCAAACATTGTATGGACACTTTGCAGTTCGTAAAGTGACAATGAGTCTACGAGCCCCCGTCGTCACGTACAATCAATGCCAATTTCGAAGACAATTCATCCCCTAATATGTTTTGATGTTTTCGGTTATTGTAACCGGTTGTCTGGTTGATTGCTGGTTTATTACCATGACGGTGTTATAAGAAATATGAGCTTAGTTACAATGCTTTTGTTTCTATTGTAATTTCGCGCGTGTCTTCGGAGAGTCCGTTATGATTTTGTAGTTCTACAATATTGTTGTTTTGGATGTGTTACAAGGTATTATTGTATACGTGTGGTCCGAGGAGAAGGCTTTGTTTCATTTTCTTGAATGTTTATTGAACTGTTTATTAAGTTTAGTCACTGATATTAGCTTCTATCGATTAAGTAATAACATCTTGTATGAGTAGGTACCTAAACTTATTATATTAAATGGAAAAAGAATACGGTCATGAGCAGGATTTTAACCTGGGCCTCCCGGATAAATACTCCAGGCGCTCTGACCACTAAGCCATCTCGATCCGGGAGGCGCAGGTTCGAATCCTGCTCACGACCGTATTCTTTTTCCATTTAATATAATAACTTTAGAGTTCGCTAAGCAAGCGTTAATGCTTTCCAAAAATTTATCTTTAAGGTATTTATCATTAGAATTAGGTACGCTGAAGGAAAACATCGTGAGGAAACCTAAACCTAATGGTCTGAAATCGCCAACTCCCCGTGAGCTATTGTGGTGATCAATGGCGTTGCTTTCTGTGTATGAGAAACTTTTCTCTTTAAAAATGTGTGTAAAACCATAGACTATATACATAAAAAAAAAAATACAATTTACTAATACTACTAGCCTAGGGAAACCAAGGCTCAGCAAAAATTATCAGAAATAAGTGCCTGCCCATAATATGTAGTATGTGCCTAACTATAATGCATTAGAGTAAGATGTTGCCCTTTTCAAATAAGTAACTGTCAGCCTGGACCATTCCACTGCTGGGCAAAGTCTTTCGCCATAAATTCTATGCTTTTCCTATTTTTTTTATTCAATTTTTCCAGCTCACCCCATCATCTTCTTCGGAGTCTACTACGAAGCTGTCTAGATGTGTCAGGGCCTTGTTTCAGAATTTTTATTATGGTATTACTATTTACTGGAGTATTTATCTGGGAGGTGCAGGTCGAATCCTACTCAGGAAAATATTTTCTTTTCACAAAAAATTATAACTATTTGATACTATTTTTGGAAACGCAGCTTCAATATATAGCGTCATGCTCATCCCAATTAATTTGAGGTCAATGTAGTTCTCGTCGTTCTATAAATCTCTGTTAGCCGTCATCCTACTATTCATTCTAGACATATCATCATCTAGAATAAATAAATCAAATGAAAATTATACTAAACTTATTAGTTGAAGATAAATCCCAAGATAAATCTTTGAAAAGCATTAACGCATGCTTAGCTTATATTAAATGGAAAAAAGAATACGGTCGCGAACAGGATTCGAACCTGCGCCTCCCGGATGAATACTCCAGGCGCTCTGACCACTAAGCCATCTCGATCTCTGCTCACCACCGCGAATTCTTCATCCATATTTTTAACACGTCTTTTTCAGTACCTATACAGGTGACTGAAACCGACACGACTAGATAGGATAGGTACTGAATAGATAGCAATGACGTCGCCAAAAAGATTCAAATCCTGTTCGCGACCGTATTCTTTTTTCCATTTAATATTGTAACTTATTAGTTGACTTCATGAATATTTCTAATTTGTTCTAAATGTTTGGAAAAGCCCATAACCATACGCGAGGTTAAACTGAAATATCGATGTAGGTATAGTGTTTCTTAAGCCCTCTATTTTGGTATTAAAAAGATATATGACAGAGTTTCCATAATACCAGAGAACAAAAGAATACTTATTATGAATAAATTTCATCTGTTTTTGATAATTTATGACTCCGCAACCGAAAACATCTCCCACACATAGTCAAAAATTTTGCAATGTCTACAGAAATTACATGAATAATTAATATGCATACATTTTTCATTTTAGTCTATATGTCGATGTGCAAATAGGCGTCATCTAATAAATTAAGTGTTTCATAATGATATAGTAATACTGCTAATATGTACAAAATACATGGTATCCAAATTACAAATTATGATTATAATTATTTTCTGGGCATCCTAAATTCTAACAAGTCTATTACCAAAGCAAAATTGTGTTTTCTATTTTATTTGTGTGACAGCTTTTATTAATAAATTATTTGTAACCAACATTAAAACAATACATTGCAGCAATGTTGTGCATCGATTGTGTAATGTAAAAACATAGGAGGCGGCGCGTATCACAGTAGCTGCGCGCACCGAACGTAAATAACCGGTCTCCGCAAACAACTCGTATTTACGACAATATTATATTTTATACTTGCGCCAGTACATGGAGGCTCTAATACGTGGCCAACCTACATAATAACGAGAACGCGCGGAAGGCGTAACCCGGTGGCAATACACCGTCTCGCTCGACGACGCCCCGGGCGCGCGCCTAAGCGAGACGAACAACCACAAATTTATTGAAACGAAAAAAAAAACTTAGCTACTGCACTCCGCGTCGCCTCTACAGAACTAGATACATTTTTCCACGTCTCCGCGTGTGAAAGAGAGGTATATGCTCGCCTGTAAGTGCGAGCAGGACAGTTATAAGTTCGCGGGTAGTGCGCGCAGCTAAACGGCCGGTCATGTGGGCGCTGCCGGTGTTGCGCACGCGCGGCTACCTCGCCGCGGTTGAGTTCCACGCTCACGCTGCGTCGTTCGGCTCGCTTAGCCCGTGTGACCTTTACTTGGTGAACTTAGGAAGCGTCGTTCGCTGTGAAACTTCCATTAGAACCCCTCCGTCCCGCGCGACAGTGATTCTTCGGACCTCCAGCGCAGCAGCACCATCATTGGAGCGAAAGAGATGGCTGGCGGTCGTCGGCACCGTAGCTAAAGGTATTCGTAGAATGCGTGATCTGTATCGGGCGGGTGGAGGCGGCGCGGGGTGCGGGGACGTTCGGAAGCGGTGGCAGCTCCCATCGACTCCTGGGGTTATTCTTCCTCAGGCCACTGCTGCTCGAGCTACGTACCAAGCGAGCCAGTTTTTTCTGTCCACCGCACCGCACGCCACACACTCGTTAAGCCCGTGCCAACACGAGAAGTCGCCACTAATAAATTACTGTTTTTTACTGCAAACGCAACAGTCACCGCCGCGCAGCCGAGTAATTTATACGTAAAAATAAACATTAATCAACAATATCGCAGTTACTATCGCCCGAATACAGTGAGTACTTTGACATTTGTTCTTAAATGTGTTGATTGAATCGTAGCTTTCATAATAAATAACCTTGAGGTCTGGATTTGCAAAAGCATATCAGACTTATAGTTTAGTTTCTTCAAAATTAATAAAATTTAATAAGTGTAGCATTATGGGAGCATACGATTGAATCACATTTTTATTACTGTATTATTCTTAAGTCTTTTTTAGATAAATATTATAAAACTTTAGTTACCATTCATTAATTCATTATCATTCATAATTAGCATTTTCATCACATTCTGCTTGATCATAATATTCATACACTTTCACACACATACGCGATTCCTGTTTGGATTGCACACATTCACAGTTCTGAGTCTTTAGGTCAGTATTATAAATGTTGATACATTCGCGATAAATATCGCGAGTATTTTAATTATAGTTCTTACGGCGCAGGGCTTTTAAAATAGTAATTCATACAGACTACAATTAAAATCTTATATTTATGAAATAAACATAATAAACTTTATAGAGGAATCTCAAATCATTATAAAAAAAATGTTTCCCAATCCTTTCACGGACACAAACAGAAAAAAATATTTGAATAATCGTAGCTATTATCATGTAAATGTCGCCTTAGCGCCTATCGGCGCTAGCACCACAAAAGGACATCCAAAAATATTGTCCTTATTATAGACATTTTTTTCTAAAATCATGTGCACCCACCGACCGTATTCAACGTAAGATAGTGACCATTTTATAACGATTTATGGTTTATTTAACAATAAAAGAATAATGGCCGTAGAAAAAAAAAAACAGTGAGAGATATTTTAAGGTAACACTCGAGGCTTTTGTGAATTTCTAAAGTTTTGTGTCATACGCATCATTAGATATACATTTTGACACCTTTAAAATGGTGTTCCCGTGAGACTTCTTTGCGAATCTCCTTATTATTTGTATTAAGTTAAAATATCTGATAGAACTTCAACAAAATTCATATTCTCATACCTACTTAGTTTAAAAAATACATAACTTAGATGGTCTATATTAAATAAATAAAATGTTTATTGAAAACAAGTTTACAAGTTTTTACAGATAGTTGTGCAGGCTATATTTTCCAAATACAAATGAATTTAGCATCTGTAACCGAACTGGGCAGGACCTGTATTTTGGCTATCAGCGCCAATCCCCTCGACTTTGTACAAATAATCTTAGCCGTTAAAACTAATTTATTACTATTTAATCTTTCGATATTAAATAGGTATATGTATTTTTAAGTTAATTATTGATTTAATGTTAGATGAAAATTCAATATTAGATCTAGAAACGTAGTCACGGTCGAGTCTCTAGCTTTACGTTCTTATTAACAAAATGAGGAACATAAGGTACTTACAATATAAATATATAAATTGCGCAAAAGCTGTCCAATAAATGTTCTCCCAAAATTGCTTTACCTAAATAATTAACGATAATTTAAAAATAATTTTGCACACGGAAACGTACTTTAACCGTCGTAATTAATAACAATAATTGCAAATTCATTTATGAAGAATCAACTATATTCGTTTAACTGAAATGAATCTTGATATTTGCGGTAGATAATTAAACTCCATATTACGAACAGTTATAAATAAGGACAAAACCGGTGTTTAACTATAACCTTAAGTTACAATACTTTAAGTTATATCTTGTTCTGGCTAGGTTCTTCTTTTGCTGCTATTTATCATACTGAGAATTTTAAATTTAAAGTACCCATTATTATTAATTTTAAATAAGTCCCAATAAACTTGAGATATAAGTGTTCATAATTATAGGAATTAATGATAAATTATATTTAGCTTTTAAATTACATTATTGACATCAAACCCAAGCATTGGTAAATAAATTTTGATACAAAAAATATTGTGTCTTTCTTCCCATTTTCTAAACAGTTACATGTAAAAACAGATAAATCCTTAAAACGCATTCACGCATAGCTACGTATGTTCGAATCCTGCTCACGGTCGTATTTTTCTTTCCACCGTTTTTTAATATTAGATGTAATTTTGAAATTAAAAATCATAATCTATCGTAACGAAATTAAGAACAATTTTAAATCTACGGATTGCTAAATGTATCCAAAATAATATAATTATAATTTAACTGATGCTTAACGACTAACAAAAAAGCGAAATAAATTATTTATGTGTCAAGTTGTGCCAATTTTTGTACCTCGAAGCGCTTCGATTTACACCCGTAATTACATACAATGTGGGCTTCGTAGGTTAAGAGCTGATGCATATACTTTTAAACATATTGGATTTTCTTTTCTGTAAGTAAAATGATTAGCTATCCTTACAGTCTTAATCAATAGTTTTTGTTGTAGAAAATTACTTGTTAAACGAAATGTAAAGTTACATTTAAAATGTATTGTGTATATTTATTTCCGTGTTTAAAAACATGTAAAAATGTATTATTAAAAGAATTATATTTTTTTTTTGATCAAGGTTTCACCAAAATCGCATTTCTTAGTTAAACACATGATATAGGTAACGTACTGTATATGCCAAAACATTTTTTGATATTGACATGGTATTTATATATATATATATTTGTGATGTGTCTCTGTCTGTGATGTTAATTACTTAAACATCAAAATCTAATATACTGAGTATAGTAAAGACAAAAATGTAATACTGACTAATTAATGGATAACATAAATTATTTCCCTTATGAATGCAAACAGAGGAAAATACAGAAATTAAAGTTTATATACATCCCCTTAAATATTTTTTAATTAATTTTAAGACGAATTACTTAATATGGAAATTGCAAACATTCACAGCACAATAAACCCAACAAGTTTATGTTTCTACTAAAACCATAAACCTTCAAAGTACTTAGTCACGCGATAAATGTAATATTAAGTGATCAAGCTCCCGGTGTATAGCGTATCACAGTGGCAGACAAGCACGCGCCCGCGCACCTTGCGAATTGTGGATCACTCTCAATTATAAAAGATGATAATCATAGCCTTTTGAATGGAAGTTTAGATTGTGTGTATGCAGAGTATGTTGGAGTATTATTTTGTTTTCTTACACAAAAAGTGTTGTAATTTTATAGTTCTAGGAGTTTCTTGGAGATTTTGAAAGTCTTAAGAATATTATAATAAAACAACTTTTAACCGGATTAATCGCGTGTATTATTGGTTTTTTGTTTTTCCTGACGTTTCGAACACTATGCAGCGTTCGTGGTCGCAGGAGGACTACGAAACCAATAATACACGCGATTAATCCGGTTAAAAGTTGTTTTATTATAATGTGTAGTGATCGCGCAAACCTAAGATATTACTATCTTAAGAATATGTAAGAGGTAACATTTTCTATAAATGTTTTACAGGTCCATAGTAACCTACTTACTTTGTTATATGTATTATTACAGTAGGTAGTATTTTTAATATGTTGAGGTAGTATCTACTAAGTTACTACCTACTTAGTTTTTCTAAATTGCTATAAAGAAAAAAATAAAACAACAAATGCATGGAGGTCTGTTTTTAAATAGTTTATTTGTGTTTGTTTATCTCGTTGGCAATTTATCATCAATACATATCAACTGCTCATAAAAGTTTATTTTTATATACAGTCGTAATGCAGTTAATTCAACAGCATTTTTAAATATGCATTTCAAACGAATATGTCCCGCTGACATTAAAAAGTGGCCTTTAAATTCGCCACTTGTAGGTGCCCATATTTAAATTTTCAAATATCGAATCCGTAGAACGTTTTGGGAATGTCGAGGACTCACGACGGGGCGCCTGTGCATCGCCACTTTCTTTCAACTTCGCCGAACAGACCGCGTTCGGTTTTAGTAGTGATGGACGGTTTTAATCGATTTATATGTTTAATCGATTATTCTTATTAGGGGTTGAATTAGTAAAATATGAAGAATATTTTGTTGAAGCATTTTTTGTGAAGGGTGTCAAATGAAGGGTTCGTAGTAATTTATTGGATTGTTTCCTAGAAAGTGTATTTGTCAATTCTTTTCTTTGATCATTTATTTTATATTGCTTGTCTAGCAAGTGCTTATTATAGTAGGACAGGTCCTATTTCACAGCAAACAATATACATCTTAGCATCATAACTCTCATAATCGTATTCAAATTATAATTACCAACTCAGAACACGCATTCACGATCCAAATAATGGGACACTAAACATTCGATTTAGTCGATTTGCATTAGTCGATTCTATAGTATCGAACGCCCATCACTATATCGTTGCACCACAAATAAAAGGTACTGTCACGTATACACTGGTACATATTAACACATTGCCCTGTGTTTACGACCATAGAGGAGGAATATTCTGAAGACAATGATTATTTATTGTCAGAAACCTTTTGTCATGAAACCGCCGACCGAACGTTGTAACCATTTATATCCTTTTGATACTTAAATATTGATCGAGATCACAGGTTGTTGTTTGTTGGTATTTTTTTACTATGATTATGATTATTTTGTGGTCTGGTAGTCTATTTTCGTATGTCACTTGGTCGCTGTTTTATTTCCCTTTTCTGTATGCATTTGCGTCATCGTTTATCGTGTGAATTAGAACAAAGAATGGGTTACCTAACTCCTGTGTTGTTTTGTGTAACCTAGGAGGTTTTCGACTGCATAATCGAGCTAACTCCTGTGTGCTAACTATAATATACTTCTTTTATGTATTCGAGGGGAAACCTTCAAAAGGCAACCTGCGTTTGGGATAAGGTCACTATCAGCACGCGGAGTGGGGCTCCAGGTCGTCTTACAGATGACCAAAATAGTTAGTGGGCTAACCTAAGCCAAACTGCAGTTAATTTCGATAAACGTGCATACTTAGTATTTGGTCGAATATTCAAATTTCATTAGAATATATAGCTCTAGAAATGGCTTTTCTTTTGGTATGAAATCAGTACACATTCAGTAGCAGCTATCTTTTTAGTATTGTGATCGATTGATGGCAATAGGCTCACCGCATATGGGATTGTGAAAAGTGGGTATGCTGTCTACACCTGCGTTTCTGTCTAAACCTTTTACAATAAAAGTGTGACGCTATGAAACTATCTTGTTGCAATATAGAATCTTTGGCTATCTCATCTCATAATAGCTGAATTTAATTTTTTTAATCAAAATTATTATTATTAAAAGAAAAAGAAATAAAAATATATTTGATATGTTATTTTTACCATTCATAGATGTACGAGTTAAAAAATTCGGATTAATAATGTAAGACGTTATATAGGTACAGACGAAAGAGCATCATAGCATCAAGCCTGTATTCCCCGAATTTCTCCCCACATGTCATCAATTCCAAACTCCAGGCTGTTACTGAATCGGAAAAATCGAATAACACTTTGCCCTACCTGGGTTTTGAACCCAAGATCTCATGCTCAGCAGTCGAGCTTGGGACCACTAGACCAACGAGGCAGTTACGAATAAAGGCATACGGAATAAAGTGTCACAAACAAATCCAACAAAAGCCGATATTTATACATAACGTTCATAGTTCCAACATAATTTGTTCTCAAAGCAAACTGTGCGCAGGATACTATTGTTTGTACGAGATAAAATACAAAGGTTTCTCGGGTTCCGGCTAAGCTTATCTGTCGGGAATCTCGACAACAGATAAACGAATTCCAAGTTTAGATGTGTTAAATATTAACATATAGTTTGGAGGTTCTATAAAGCATAGCTGGCTGTATGTATATAAGGTCTTGTGTTTTTAGTCAATTTCCCTTTATGGGGTTAATATTAATATATAATAAAGTCAAACATTTAATTTCATAAATTTTTGTGGAATTAGCAGTAGCATAATTATTTAAAGTAGCTAAATTTATAACTTTAGAGTTCTCTACGTATGCGTTAACGCGTTTGAAAGATTTACCTGTATTTTATCTTATGTTAATTATGAATTAAATATCATATTACCGTCATGACAAAAGTATTTTAATGCCGAAAACTTACAAGGAATAGAAACTTACTTTAGTTCTTTTAAATTTTAGAAATATATTTAATCGGGTCTAATCTACATTTTTTAGTTTCAATTCAATGTGAATTTATTTTTAAAAAGTACTCGGCTTATTTTATTTATTGTTTAACAGAATTTATTGAAAGCTAAACTAAACTAGAATCTAGCCTGTGAGTCAGACACAAGTTCCTTCCCCGAACGATTCATTTTTGGAAATAGGTTTTGGCTGAATATAAAGGTTTTCTTCGTACCTTCTAGCAGGTTTTCTTTTTAATTTTCATTAATTATGATTTAAACAATCCTTAATTATCACGTACACAGGGGAGAACCCCTTAAAGTGAAGTTACCTTAAAATGTTATACATATAAGATTGGACTTTTAGTAAGTAAGTAGTTTATCGTTGATTTTGTAGTTATTCGGCCTGTTAGTTTAGTTTAACTTCCATAGATTTCTAAAGAAAGATTTAATTGATTCAACGGTTACTTTGTGTTATTTAAATAAGTGGACGAAAGCACTGTGATTCGCACATTTTAATAATAAATTGTAGTCGGTAGGTAATTTAAATTGCGTAGGTTAGACAATAATTTTTCTTTGTTTTGTGTTTAACATATATCAAATTCTTTTCTATATCTTTGACTCGTCGTTATCAACGTCGTAAAAACTTTAAAAGGGATTCGTTTAGTGTTTTGAGGTTTTGAATGTATCAATCTGGGTAAAAATTCAAATTTATTAAACGGATAGCGTTATCTAAAGTTTTCAAAATCTAACCTTGGAAGGTTTACTTTCAAGTTAACCATTTCATCAATTTAATATTGTTTGTATTACTTGTTTCCATAGAAACATGATTTTGATGGTACTTACCTATACCTTATTGATAATTTATTAAGTAAATATCTAAAATGTTATACCTAATTTTGCGCATTGCTTAAACAGACAAGGTAGGTGTTAAGCGCACCTTTTGTCGTTTACGATATCTGCTGGAAGTCATCATCGTTTGAGATACTTGTATACTTTACATACTGATTTAACATTTTACATTCCGATCATAAAAACTATAACCATTTATGGTGGAAATTTTCAATGAGAAAATAACATATTTTATCCACATTTTTTATCTGTTACGAAAACTTTAAGGGAGATTCTACCCGACAAAATTTTCCTATGAAATTATTAGGTCATTGCCTATAATTAAATTATTTGACTTTCCCAGAGAAAAACTCTACTATTTGTGTTATAATATTGTAAAAGGAAGTGAAAAATAAATTCTTTCGGATGTTTCTTAGGATATCTATAGCCACTTACATTGGTAGAATCCACCTTTAAAGTTTCTCCTTGTATAAAAGATAAAGGTAATTACATACTAACATAGCAATCGTTGCGATATCGATAAACAGGATTACCACTTATCGACGACATTAATTACCAAGATTATCAACAATGCCAATTATAGGAGGTGTTATGTTAAGAATTGATACATTCTTTTGTGTCTTATCAATGTTTAAATAGTGGGTGAGGCGTATAGATAAGTTATCGTGTGTTTGCGCACGAGTTGGTTTTGTGCGCTTTGAAGAAACCCCGACGAGATAACATTGTGGGTAGTTATTGATGCCATTTGTTGACGATATAGGTGGGGCGATTGAAACATTATTATTGGTCACTTTATAAATATATTAATTCTTTGTTGGTTTAGTAGCTTTGTTGCCTATAATTGGAAACATTTACTTGTCTTTGATTTATTGGTGGAATGCAATTCTGGTGTTAAATATTTACATGGATTTGATATAAATATATTTACAATTTTGTAGTAGATACTTCCTTCTCTTCTTCTTCTGCTCTTTGTATGAAGTACTCATCAAAGTTTGCACTTATTTTAAATAAAGTGTGAGCACAAAAGTGTTATTTCATCACGAAATGGTAGTGCTATGTTCAATGTTTTTTTTCGTATAACTATTTGACACTTCAAGTCTATATTACGATGCCGTATCAGGCACTTAGCACGTTCATTCACAAACGAAAAATCCATTGAGTTCGGTTTGTTTGTAAAGGTGGGTTCGCATGGCGCTATTTGCGCGGCTTGACCGCAAACATCCCGGCCGGTTAGCGCCACAGGTGACGTCTACCTGACCGATTTTTGTCGTGTGTGCATAGCCTTAATGTTACACTTTGCCTTTGTCAGTCTGATTTGAGTGTTTGTTTCACATTTTGAGAGATTGTTTGTCAGCTATCAACGACGGTTTTGTTTTAACAAAAAATAGTTTTTGTTTCATATATTTTCATTCTTTTAGAGATATTTTGACGTCACTTTATAGAGTAGAATTGTCGAAAATTTTGTTATTTTACTATAACCATCTATTGTCTAACTCTAAGCAGTAAATAGTACATTAATTTTAACCTTCCACACAAACGTAACACAAAATCGCGATATAGGAACTTTAAAAAGCCAGTTCAATTCTCCCATATAAATTTAACTGACACTACCCATTCGATATTATAATGTGTATAGTCTATGGGTAAGATCGTTTGCATCCCACGAGAAAAACGCTGCGGGCTGTAGAAAGTCCCACCCACACTGATCACAACTCGCGCGCCGACGAAGCGGTGAAAAAAATGAATATTCTTTTTTTGAACGCGGTTCAACAATTCGCTGCCGTGTTACGCGCCCCGCCCCTCGCCTCCTGATTGGTGAACAGTAGCCGGATTTAATTTTTTCCATGCGCACACGCACGCAACGAGATGCGTGTAGAATTGATTACGTTATGTGGATGACGTCATTTTGCTTTGTTTTTCGCTGTTCAATTATTTAAACGTTCATTGCACGATCTTACTTGACCTAAGTTTATTTTGATTACCTAGTCATACCAGGTATTTTATTTAAATAATACAATTGAAATATAATACAATAACAAATTTATTAGTTAAACTAATATCTATATAATATATATAAAGTAAATTATGTCAGCCATTGAAACGAGTAGGTACATAGGAAATACGTTGATCTTAGGAAATACGTCGTCGATATTATAGATACAAAAAAAAAAACTGCAAAATTCAAAGTCCCTGAGACGGTCATCAAAACAAATGATAAGTAAGCACATACTGAAAAAATAACGCTTTTTTTTTAACAAAATACCATTTACTTACTAGTTTCGAAACATCATAACTATTTCAATATAGATAATAATGCTTCAAGTGAGATTTTTTTAATTCACCAAGCTCACATACTAATCTTAGATGAGAACCGAAATGTTTTATGAACATAATGCATATAATATAAACCACCCAACATCTTAATTCAGAGGTTGGTTGCCCCTGAGGCGTAACAATCACTTTATTGATGGATTTATGTATGAGAACGAATATTCTACATCAAGATTGTTAACACACTGTTGGTTCACGAACTAGTCACTAGTGGTGAGCACGATTTTGAACTATAAAAACAAAACGATTAATTGACATAGCTAGTAGATGGCCCATCTGATAATACTCTGTCTTCTTCTGGTTTAATCATACGATGGTTGACGAACCACCTAGTATTAAAACCATCCGTAAGTCGCTGACATGTGTCCACCCCAACCCTTGCTCGTGCCAGCCCGCGCCGCTGAGCCTGTAGCTTTAAATTTGTCCCTAAATAATAATGATTTGAATCCGATCCAGCCAGTCCCTTGCTGTCCTCCCACCAGCGACGCCCTAAGCCCAGGCTCATACCGCAGGTGGTGCCCTTAGCGTGTTGTCACTTAGTTTATAAGTTGAATGCCCTGGCTGGGGGCCTTAAAATTATTAAGGCAACCACAGGAAAGCCCGGTTAAGTAGTTGACAACCTCCTAGGTTGACCTGCGAGAGAAGACAGAGGCCTACTGGGCGGCTTGAGCAACTCTTAATTAACTGGGTTGGTTCCTCACCACAACTCTGTCATAAAGAGCTTGTAGTGCTACAAGGTGCTAAAGTTGATGAAGCTTCTTAGAGTTTCGAATTTATTTCACCACTTAAGAGTAAAGGTGCTAATAGCTTTGGAACGTTTTTAAGATTTAAATGTCGACTGATTACATAAAGTGAGTTTTACGTGGAATGTAAATAAATCTATTTGTATTATTTCCAATTAAATTGAAGATAAACATTTTCTATTCATTTAATAAAGTTGTTTTAAGACTATAGCTAAATTAGAAAGAAAGAATCGAATGATGCCTACAATCTAAACTAGATACTAATTCAATTACCTTTACTGCATACAACAAAGACTAAAATTACCATCAGAAGCAGCCCACTCCTTTCACATTGCTATATAAAACAGTTTTTTTTACCTACAGGCATTGATTGGCTACCGCGTAAACCAGTAGCCGACTGCGGCACATATATATATGTATCGTATGCGTGTATTTACTTAGCTACCGGGCACGCCCTCTGTGAGGGTTCGAGAGGACCGTGTGAACTGTGAAACGTCTTATGTATGGTGTTTTAATCTGTAGTACATATATTTTGGGAGAGATAAGTATAAAGTAGAGTACTTTTTACTGGTCTGGCTATTTGCGGGTGCCGGAAATATTCGAATAATTTAGAATTTCCATGTTTGTGAAGTCAGTAAAATACTAAAAAAAAATCGAATTTGAAGATGTTAAATAAGAAATGAGTTTTTAGTTAACCCATATAAAAATCTCCAATAACATTAACAAAAAATATTTAGAGCAGATTTTTAAAGTAATACGTATGTATTTTTTTATTTTAGTTTTATTTGGTAAAGCTTAGCTTTAATTCTCCACCGTTCCAATCAAATTCACTTCAATCAATATACATAACTTTAAACCACAAGTTAATCCGCTAACTACGCGGTCAGTCGAGTACCTACAGACGTAGGCAATATAGCCCTGGCCAGCCGCCGGGGGCTATCCGACCGAAGCCCAATATATCAGCGAACATACTTCGTTGCACAAACAGAGAACTGTATAGAGACAAGTTAGGATTTTATAAAATTTGAAAATTGGCGTTTTTTAACCTTGTAATGATTTATATGATACGTATTTAGGAAAATAAAGAAATTTTAACATTTTAAATGTGATGTTATATGTATTTCAGGAAAGAAATTCATCAGTATTAAGAAAAAATATGATGCATCAATATAATGACGCAAGGATAATGGTGGCTCAATGATTACCTTCATATGTTGATGTAGCACATTAAGACTTAAGATTTTTGTACCATATTTCTAGTTTGCATTCATGATTTAAGATATCTTTTGAAACTTAAGCTAATTTGTTATATATGTAGGGTCAAATATTCTTAACAGTACATACATTTTTACGGTGATAGTCAGCCACAAAATATTACTACTAAAAATATTACTCGGTGATAAAATATTAAGTAGGTAAACTATATCGGTCTCATGAAATATGAATAAAAATTAAAATAAATTCAATAGAAGAGCACGATAACAAAAACAAAAACGTACAAACTATTAGCGTCTCCATGGTCGGCTCTGTTCGCTTCCCATCGCATACCTTTCCTGTGGGAACGCGCGGGACATAAACTGTTTCGTTATTTCTGCTTACACTCTCATTTGTATTTATAATTTGGACGTAGCAGGGTTGAATTTCAATCCTTATTATTACTGGTATTAAATATATTAGGTATTTTCTTTAGACCTGCATTCTTGGACTAAAATACCTGAAGGTACTCAAGACATTTTGTTGCATAGATTCTGCCAAAGGGACCTGACTAAATTTAATTCTAAGTCAATTGAGAAATTTCCGACGCGGAGTTAAAAAACAGAGTTAAAGTTAAACATTAACTGAAAACTTTAAAATTGAACCGTTTTTTATTCACCTTGATTGGCTATACTTAGTTATCTACTACTTGTTGGATAAGTAAATAAAAACCGAGTAATAACTTATATAATTTTGAGGAATCTCTTCTGTTATCTCCACTAAAGCCATCCTGATTTATTTATAAAACTACAAACGTGGTAATTATAACAGAGTGATTCAGCTCGTGTTTGGAATTCTTCTCTAAATGAAAAGAGCAAGCTGATGAATGCATTCCATTCCCTTCATTCTTATTACGACGGGTACCCGTGGGAGTGAGACAGGTAGAGCATTGTTCGTAAAAATGTCAAATAGAATGATAAACATAAAATTTCGTGTTGAAACGTACGAGATGCGCTCGCGCACGCGCCGGACAATGAGATGGTAATAATTTTATTCAAATGTGGGTGATCATCAGCTTTTATGTTCCCTTGGTATTTGTTAAAAGGCCGATTAATTTATGGTCGGGGTTTGTTAACATTTGTTATATATTAAAATATGTTTTAAGCTTGGTTTTATTAACGAGGTGGTGTTTAAAATAATGGAGGTATACTTTAGTAAAATGGTTTTTAGTTTTATTATAATGAAAGTGCTTTTTGCATTTGAAAGAGAGATACACGGAGAAAGTAGGGACGCCTTTACTTTACAGTCGGATATTTTAGGCTTATAATAATAAAATGAATTTTGTATTAAATTATCCAAGCCCAGTAAAATACAGTTTAATTTGACTCTAATCAAGTTAGACTGTTTTATTATAATGTGTAGTGATCGCGAAAACCTAAGATATTTTAAAGTATTATATTAAATGGAAAAAGAATACGGTCGCGAACAGGATTCGAACCTGCGCCTCCCGGATGATATAAGAACTTTAGAGTTCGCTAAGCATGCGTTAATGCTTTTCAAAGATTTATCTTGAATTATTGAGGTAATTGCATTCTTTACGACATTGTATTAACTGCAAAGTTAGTCGTGTCGGTTTGGCCTTATAGGGACTGAATTGATAGCAATAACGTCGCCATAAGACGTGTTAAAATATGGAAGAAGAATTCGCGGTGGTGAGCAGAGGTCGAGATGGCTTAGTGGTCAGAGCGCCTGGAGTATTCATCCGGGAGGCGCAGGTTCGAATCCTGTTCGCGACCGTATTTTTTTTACATTTAATATAATAACTTTAGAGTTCGCTAAGCATGCGTTAATGCTTTTCAAAGATTTATCTTGAATTACTAAGATATTTTGTTTAACATAAACAAATATATAACCATCTTTACTATTCCCGGGCTAGATAGTTATACACCATCATCATAATTTCACCATCTCACGTTATTATTAAGTCCATGTAATTGATATAAAATAAATCGTTAATTAAACTCAATAGCAAATAATACAGATTTAAATTGAAATAAAACAACACCAACACGATACAAGATTAACACGAAATGCATCAAACGCCAATGACAATTGTACAACAAAAACTATCGTTACACACTACCAACAATGAGTTACACGTCGAATTCCTAGAAATCCGACGGCCGAAAGCCGAGAGCCGAAAGCCGAACGGACTCACGCTGACTCGGCAACGTGGCCTCATTGAAAGACATACAATAGAGTCAATACCCATAATAGACCGTATTAAATGTTACCATAAAGGCATTGACACAATAACTTGATAAATATTGGAGTCGTAGTTCTGTCTATTGTGTTGAATTATCCAAAAAATATCACGCATTACTCTTTTGGCGTGTCAAAAATCTTTTGCCGCATCCTTGTAGAGGCCGAAAAATCATCGAATCAAAACTATGGAATAGACCTGTGTATTTTGGTTCTCATTTGTCACCGAACCTGTTGATTTTATTACAAAATATTTTATTTTAGTCTACTATAGATGTGATGTTAATTTTATTTTAGAATCATAACATAAAATAGCAAAAGCCCTTTATTAACTATAGGGTTAGGTACCGATGTCATAACCCATATTTTTAGAATTTATTTGAATAAATTATAAGGCATTTCTAGAATCCACCACTGCGCAGTTTTATAGAAGCAATTGAAAAACATTGTTTCAAAACTCATAATAAATACAGATAGCATAAAAATCTGGAATACTTTACGATGCTCTCAACGTTTTATTATACTGGGTTCAATTTTAATTACTTATTTTAAAACTTGACCACTGACAATGTTTTATGAACAACATTTGATCCATGGTCCAAATAGTTCTATACTTCGACGGGTATTAAACACCACCCTACGAAAGCCCGATATTTTCGCAACAACCTTATTTCATTATACGTAGCCCTTTTTACACTAATTGTATGTAAATAACTAAGAAGCAGAACGGTAATGTATGCCAACATATTCGAGATAATCGATTTAAACAACAATGTAGTTCAGTGTTTCAATGTATTCTGGAATTTTGAGTAATTAAAGCTTAGTGGCAGTTTTTGTTGGTAATTATTAAGGTGCAATGTTTATGGCTCGCGAGATTCCGTACAATGGTATTAATGAACTGTATTCAGTGATCTGATGGGGATTTTGTTTTGTTTTATGTGCTTACTATTCTTCATGAAGGTTCGTCGAGTCCAATCATCTTATTCTCTTCGGAGTATTGTGTAGAAATATACGTAGAAGTTACTACACGAACCTGCGTATGTTTATTGATTTTATTATGATGGATTCGTTTTGAAAACTAATAGTAAAATACGAACATAACATAGTATCACGCCTATATCTTCTCAGGGTAGAGGAGTATTGTTGTAAGCCCACATTTTATCGATGCAGTTAATGTCATCGGTGGTGCGCCTATGTCCATCAAACGGGCACAATTCCAAACTCCGGGCTGCTACTGAGAACTTTTTAATGCTGCCCTACAATAGGAATATCTCTATCGTGCGTGCTTTCACAGACACAAATTTCACATACTGACACTGCTTTAGACCTGCAATATGGCCCAGAACTTTTATCTAGAGATCATACAAATATTTGTCAGTTGGGGCTGGTGATCTCTTAACTGTGAAAGCTAAGTTTTGAATTGTAACTAGATTCTTAAAATTGACTTCGTATTACATTGCTCTCACAAATTTGATAAAAAAGAGTAACCATGGAGTTTCTTGTATGTTCTTCTCCACAGGAACGTGGCAACTAGTTTCAAATAATTCAAAAGTCATTATAAATTGAAATAAATGCTTTGATTTTGATTCGACCGGCCTCTCAACCACTGCAATAACTGCCTCGTTAAACAAAATGTAGAATCAAATAGAGATGAAATAATATAAAAAAGAACTTCACGCTTTCGGATGCTTGAAGTAGGTTAGTACAACTCACCGACATTCTCTTAGTTCCCACCTTCCGTGGTAATTAATCATTGTTTTGACTCAGAACTTTTGAAACGAAACCGCGATCTCTTATGACGCATCACTTATAATGTTATTCAAAAAATAAATATATCGTAAATGTCAGCAACTGTGTTACGTAAACGATGAGTTAATATGGAATACACTTTTTGATCTATCGATGGCTGTTAGTGGTTAAATGGTAACGATGTTATTTTTTTATTATTATCTAAAGTTTAACTTAGCATTCCACCTGTGTTCAAGGGTTAGACAGTTTAAAAAAAAAAACAAAAATTGGTACGTTTGGCCACCAACTCGTCTAATGTTAAGCGACGGTGTCGCCGAGGATGGAGCACGTAGATCCCCACATTTGGTCCCTGGGTCCCCCCAGTGGGGATTCCATTTTAAGAGTGCACTCCTACGGACGCGGGCAACTCAGCCCCTATCAGACTTGTTGTACATGGTACACCCAAAACTCACCGACTGTTATTAAAGTCCCATGTGTCCGGTACACAATACAATTACCGTCTAGAATTGAGACTTTACTTGCGTGTGGAAAATCCATCATGAACGCTGTGCCGGACTCCTACCGACTAAAACCACACGGTCCACTCCAACCTTTACCGAGGTCCTTGTTTCGTAGCAGCAATAACCGCGACCCTGGCAGGGTCTAGAATTGAGCCTGCAATTCTAAACTTCAGGCAGTATCTGAGGATAAGATGTTAAATTAGTTTTTTTTAGCAAAATTTTCAGTAGTAGTCCGGAGTTTGGAATTGTAGCCGGTAGATGGTAGTAAGGTCACATGGGACTTATTTAACAGTATTGATGAAATGCAGGCTGTGGTACAAGAGTACCTAGCACAATTATACTGGCTTGAAACCAACCAAAAACACTCATTACTCTTTAGAATAGTAATTCAACATCTTTAACATTTATTACTCGGTTCGGGACTTTGGTCTATGACGGTCAATTAAAATATGCAAATTCATTGTATATTTGATAGACAGACATCCAGTCTTCTAATACGATGTAAGTACCTATTTACCTACACATTTATCGAGTATTTCTTCTTACTATATTTACGCGTGATTTGCGTATTCCACAACATTTTACGTCATCGGTCATGACAACTATTTCCTTGAATTAGTTTATCATACGAGGAATTGTGTGAATTCCTAACAAATTGTTAACAATAGCTATATGCATGTATGTTTTGAGGTATGTTAATTGTTTTAATATTAATAAAAAACAAGCAAGTAATCTATCGACATCTTTGGTTTACTTTTCGGGGGAAACGACTAGGCTCCCCGAAATTAAAATTTTCTTCAAATTCTGACTTAAAATCTTGTATTGATGATTTTAATGATTATTATTCTGTAAATAGCAGCTACTTATTATGATACTACTAATAAACTTCACGTACAGTTAGCGCGTTAAATAAGTTTAGTAATTATTACAAATTTAGTCTGTAATAATCATTGTATTGTGAGACTAAGATTCGCTAACTTCCTAACTATGTAATACGACAATCACTGTTATTAATGTGACGTTTAACAAGTTTTTTGACACTGATGCTGTCAAATGTAATGTAAAGCTTAAAATAGAAATTCATCTAAAAAGACCGCGAATACGAACTTAACCTCGGAAATCGATGCATGCACGCAGTTGTTTACCCACAAGAGCTATCAATCAGCAATATTATTTCAAAGTAACCAACGATTAACGAATACCTGTTCAGTAATTAAAATGGAAACAAGCAACAAAATGTCAACAGTTCAAGGGACAGGCGCCGTGAATCATCGGACACGTTTTAAGATGAATCCGAGGCCTATGGCCCATGTGGTCCATGACTCATCGCTAGATCCGCTTGAACTTAATATATGTATGTAGGTATCAAAATGATCACATCAGTTCATTTTGTGGTTTTATGTGATGAAATAATATTAATTATTGTTAACTTAATAATAATTATTGTTAACTTTGTTTAGGTATATATAATTACAGTCTATTTCTCTAATATATTTTTACAACTCATTGACGCATGCGAAGGGAACACATTTTTTTGGATGGATTACCGGTCGTTGAGTGCGGGGTCAAATCCTGCTTGCAGATCTATATTTCTATCCACTTAAAATATAAATTTAATATTAAATAAAAGTTGAATGAAATAATAGCAAAGAATATACAGAATTAATTTTTCAAGTGTGCGTGGATGACCAAATTCGGAACTTTAGGGAATAGCTAAAAACACTCAAAGAAGTCTGGGGCGCGTATTTGATAAAATTTTAAACTCCATCCTTGGATTTTTGACATATCAATGATCTTTGCCAAAAATCGGTACCCGTTATTTTGAAAATAAAATATACAGACTGTATTATAATAAAACAACTTTTAACCGGATTAATCGCGTGTATTAGTCGCAGGAGGACTAACCACCATATGTGGTAGGGACCAAGAACGCTGCAAAGTGTTCGAAACGTCAGGAAAAACAAAATACCAATACACGCGATTAATCCGGTTAAAAGTTGTTTTATTATAATGTGTAGTGATCGCGCAAACCTAAGATATTACTATACACACTGTATTATTACACCATCTGATGATGTTGCTAACAAGGACCTGATTCTGGGAAGTATTAATGTATTCATCATCGCCCTGCCCTTATCCCAATTTATTCTGGGTCGGCGTAGCTTGTATTCTTCTTCCATACATACTCTTTACTTGTACTGGAACGTTGCTAAAGTTTTGGCTAATGTTTTATGACCGGCCGCCTGCCTGTCGTCAACCCTCATTGGGAATGCTGTTGTTGGTAGTAACTGCCACCAATACGGTCTCCTTCTTTCATGCGCCAGGTTCTGATGTTAGCCTACTATCACACTCCACTAACCGGGCCGTATTAACGTATTCATTGAATACTAAAAGATTCACCGGTAGGTTATCATGAAAACTTTAATATGCACACTTGAGCTAAGAATGGAAAAGTTGTCTACTAGACATGCCTGTGTTGAGAGCTACCTCTGCAGAAATATTTCCGCATTATCGTTATCCTATAGTCAACTGCTGGATATGGGCATTACCCGTTACTGAGCTTGATCTCCGGCTTCTTTCACCCAGTCTTCGCTAGCCACCTGCCACAGAGTGCCATACCGTATCGTTTAGTCCCCCAATAGGCATTATTACTACTACGAGCATGAGGTCCCGAGTTCGATACCCGGGTCGGGCAGTGGTATTGAGTTTTTCTATTAGAAATTTCTCAATAGCAGCCCGGAGTTTGGAATTGTGCCGGTAGATGTCAATAGGCTCACCAACTATTACATGGGACTTAATAACAGCATTGGTGGAATGTGGGTGTACAACCGTGTACACCTCTGCCTACCCCTTCGGGGAATACAGACGTGATGGTATGATGACTGTAAACCTTAATAAGTTGGTTTTTATTTTACTAGGTATATGCGCTTCGCGTTATTAACTATGGAAATTTTTACTCTAATTTTTCCTGATATAAAAGGTATCTTAGTCTATGTCCTGCTCCAAGACTGAAAGTAACTTTATAGCAAATTTCATCAGAATCCATTCAGTAGTTTTTGCTTGATCGAGTGACATATATCTATCTGTACTCACAGACGCATTTTTATTATTATTACGGTTTAAGATTATTTGTATAGTATTGTATAAGAGAAGACCTTTAACACCTTTAGGCTCGTATTTATTATAATTATCCCGATAAAACCCGTTACGACATATAAGGAAACATCACATCTAAAAGCTAGTACATAATAAAATTAGAAGATATTAAATAAAACAACAGTTAAATTATGTTCACGTTATAACCCTTAGGAGATGAATGGGAGGCAGTTAATGCAGTGTCAGGCTTGGTGAATGATATTCCTAATATATTCAAATTGCACTTCAGACGTTCGTTGTCTTAAATTATAATTCCCAATCATGTATAACCTTCGATTTGCTACGGTATTGGAGATTTGGTATTTATAATCGCGAACTAGTAGTAGTAATCCTATTTTTTATGTTGCAAATTGATTACCGATTATTTGCTTACGTAATACCTGCAATAAAATCGAAACTGATTTAGGAGTAGATTGATGCCCTGTGAATTTAGCAAGAATCGGTCTTAGTTTTGTCTAGAATTGATTTTAGAAGTTGAATGATACTACTGCAGGAACTCTATATTTTCGCGAGATAAAAAGTACCTACCGTTGTATTCTGTGATATAAAATAATTAGTTAAAATATTTCATGTAAATCCTATAAGAAGGTTTTGCTTGATTGAGTATTAAACAGCCGTTCACCTTCATAAACTTTAGCATTTATAGATACTATTAGTAGATTAAGAGGTCCTTGCGATGTACTGTCTACCGTGTTGGTTCTGGTAATCTGCTTTAGAAATTAAATACACACTCCATCGTCATTAACTGGGTTAAAAGTTTTGCAGAATTTATCAACCTTGTAGCTTTTCGGCTCTACTCAATTGCCAAACTCACAGAAAAATCATTTAAACAATTTCAAAGTTATTTCTTTTAAACCAATTTGGTCACTAAATACGCCTCTGAAGGCTATCAACCCCAACATCAGACTTCTGCAGTCCTCAAAGCGCAAGCGTAAAGCCACATAAATCTTTTGGAACAAAGAAAACCTCTTTGCAGTCCGTATGTAGCCAAGTACCTATTTACCCTCCGTGACCGGGACTTTTAACTCCTGACCGACAATGGTTTTTACGACCACCATATCTCACTGGCCGTGACCAACAGATGGTTATCAAAGTTTAACCGTGTGTGTGCCCATAAGGGGGCCTGAAATATGTGTACCAAATGCGTAGATCCGTGTGATTGGCGATTTTTTTCGCGGACTTCTCTAACTTCGCTGCGTCGTCGTGACTTTGGGCTGTGATATGACTTGTATCGGCAATCATGGAGCCGGCAGAAGGTTATGTAATGGCGGAATGTTTTATGCAACCTTTTTTTAGCGTGATATGTTGAAGTAGACAAGGTTTTTTGTGCGTAATGTTGGTATTACGTCTAATTTTTTATGTTTTGTCTGTAGTCGAAGCGGGTTCTGTTTTTGAATATGAGATGATGTTGATAGGTTAGATATACGTTATTTTTGGCTAGAGTGAAATCACAAAGTTATTAATTTATTAGTTAGATCCATTTTATGTTAAATATAATAAAAATACAAAAATTATAAAAAGACAAAAGCTACGCAAGTATTTTTTAGAATTGTTATTAAACGTTAAATATATTTATGACAGGCACTAAACATACCTAAACCCAGTTTTGTTCCAAAGAATACAAAAAACCATTCATCACATTGTATTCCCCGAATTTGCACAAATGTAACAAAAATATTATTTTTCCTAACATATTCTAGCGTAAGGTTCAGTTCCCACAACCCAGGTTACTCAATACTTAACAGTCACTGATCACAATACAAGCAAGAATAAAGCCATTCAATATGGCTAATCAGCAGACACTTATGTCCAGTCATACTGAGAAATTTGACTATGAATACTCATTAAAGTTATGTTTTAAAGTCGAACGCGTATGTATACGAGGGCTAAGATAATTTGAATGGATTTACGTGGCAATAAAGCAAGTCATAAGTGCCGCTTCATGCCTGTACTAAGAATTAAATTTTATAGCTCCTTTAACACGCGAAATTTGAATATTGTGTGAAAATTGGCAAGTATTTTGAATGAGTTTTGCTAGCTAGAGATGTTCACGATTCACGCTGCAATATAAGCAATTTAATTAGTTTAAGTAAAATATTTGATCAATGAAACACATTATATTCTTACCATGAATATTATTCAAAATCTGATATTTATGTAATATATTATTTCAAAGTATAGACATATTCTTAGCACATAAAATGTGTAATGAATAAACATGATATTCACAATAACACTATCATGTGCAGTTCATATCATATTTTTCACCGAAACAATAGCGTCTAATTACACAGAGCTAAAAGAACTAGAAACACTACACTAACGCCCGAGGGCGCGGTTATGACAGAAGCCGAAAATCATTACCAATTTACCGATAAACAGTTTGCCGGTAAACAGTACGGTGCCCAAATAGCCGGGGTCGTGTGTCGTGAGTGAAATACACGGTAGCGCCTCAAGCCAACGACTGCTTTCCCACCGTTTTATAATGCTATATGTAATCGGTACTGACATTATTACAAATCATGTAAAAAAAAGAAACGATATTCGTACAGTAAATCTCGTGTAAAAAGTCCAAATACAATTTGAAAGGAGTTATAACTAATTAATTTTTTTATTATATTTTTTGGGTCACAATGTGCAGTTAATGAAAATGACTAACCGTGCTACATAAATACTACTAAAGTAATATTATGAAAATAGAAAACTTGTGCACATAAGGAACATAATAACCAAAGACATTAAACAGCTAAGTTTAGAATGTACAATCAACTATTTAATACCATATAAGAAGACGCAGCTTTCAATTCACAAGTAGTCACAACAATGACGCGAAAATAACATTTATACAATCATAAACATAGCTTCGCTACAAGCTAATAAATTTGCAGTGGAGTTTTCCCAGTGTGAGCCATCAGGTTACCGTCGCTACCTGTTCATTGACGGTGCGGGCACGTGGTGGGGGGTGCGCCCGCGCCTTCCGCGTAACGCTATCAGTAGTTTCCGCACCCTCGCGCCGCGGCAGTTGCTAAACACACCCGCTCTTGGTCGCACGTACTGTCATATTGACACATCTAGTCACTTTAAATCCGCGCTCAAATTATGACACTCTTCTTTCAGTCTTAATTGTACACACATAAGTTCGATTTTTATATCACAAAGTTTTAGTGAAAGTGTTAAGTTAAGCTTGTAAAGCTTAATATCTTCTTCGTGGGCAATCGATTTAAAGGTGCGTATTTTAATAATTCATAAAGTGTTATTATGACCAATATAATAAATTATTCGTATAGTGTACCTATAAAGGTTACTTTGTTAGGAAATAATGTTATATCTTCGTAATAATGACCGTTTAGCTTGAAATTACTTTGTATATTTTAATATTTGATGTGGATTTAGGTGTGAAGAACTAATAAGGATTGAATTACTTATTTTATATGCATACCAATATTGCTAAAATTTAAATATTTATTTATGTCAAATGGATGCCACTTGTTATCGTTTAAATTTTATTTAAATAAGTGTTAATAAAGGAACACAAAAAAAGTGTTAGGTGTCAACTCTATCATTATCATAATTAGTTGTGACGGTTAATGACGGGACTTAGACATTAGGTATTCCATCCTTCTCACAACACACCAACCAGAACGAGATAGAACACAAATTCGACAACATTTCCAAATACTCTACACACAACGTTATCAATGCACACTTACTAACAAAACAGCCAACGAAACATGGACTCTATACTATGCACATACAGTTACATATCGAACGCACACGACATTTGATAACTTATCATTGTACAGGCGCTCAAGCCCCGCCCGTCGTAAGCATCACATCTTTGACCAGACAAAATGTTCGCCGTGATGCAAATTGACGAGGACCACACACGGGATTTCAGACGCAAACTGCGCCCAAAATGCGAGTTCGTCTGCAAGTACTGCCAGCGTCGGTTCACCAAGTCTTACAACCTGATGATACACGAACGGACCCATAAGAGCCCGGAGCTCTCCTTCAGCTGCGAGGTTTGCGGGAAAAGTTTTAAGCGGCAGGACAACCTTCGTCAACACAGGTGAGTACAATTTACCTATTTTTCTTCTATTTTCTACCAATATTGAGGTGATTTTTAATCGGGTCAATGTATGTTGGTCAAAGTGTAGTTCGGTTACACGCATGGAAATATATTCATAACAATATATGAAACAATTTGGATCGCTAAACAAATTAAACTAAATTTATGGAACTTAACCCTTTTAATAAAGATGTTAACAATACTCAGTAAATGTGTGAAGCGTCTAAAGTCTGAAAAATATATTGCCTACCATGTTTTTTGCAACAAAATGTTCCAAAAAGCCTCGGTGCTATAAAACTGAAGTTAAGATCAATATTTTATTAATATTTCGTTCTTTAGACATTTGACACATTCATTAAACAGATTCTACTTTTAACCTAGATACTTGTTTATAAGAACATTTTCACATTAGAATAATGTTCAAGTGGATTCAGAATGGAAAGGCAATTAATTATATTAATTGTTGTCAGTGCATACTGTATGTAATTAGAAGATATAATTGAGATTTAAAGACGACTGGATAAATTATTATCTTTAGTATGGATATGAATATTAAAAAAGAAATATTTTGCATAACTGGTCCACTTTATTTAAGGATTGTAGTTCCGATTAATATTTTCACCGGAGCGCAGAACGATATCGATAGTGTAAATAAATATTTTTTTATAGAGATATGAATAGAGACGTGCTGCTGGAGAGATCCTTATGCCGTTTTTTTCTTCCCAGTTTAAGCACTTGGAAGAAGTAAAGGGTGGGCTCATTTTGAAGTTGTTTGTAAATGTTTGACATTCAAAAAGGCTCATGACATCCTACAATAAATGAATTTAACTTTGAATGGATGCTTAATGTTTGTTCTAAAAGAATTCATGTTTGGAGCAAGAGTTAAATTATTCACGAATAGAGAAATGTTTCATTATGTAGTACTTATACTGTAACACTCTTTAGTAAGTCTGTGGTACTGAATACATAGTACTGTCAGAAAAAAAAACAGTATTTATGAGTAGATTGGTTATTTTCGGTTTTAGTAAGAAAGCCTTGCTTAAATTTTTTCGAAAAATGTCTTTAAGCAAGACAAATCTTTTATATTCTTAAGGATGTACCATCGATCATTGAATAACAGGACACATGCATATTACTATTATGTTATTTGACAGTACTTTTTCGTTTGTAAATTATAATAATGATTTTTATTCTGAGGTTTTAATGCTCTATGATTATGTTTCTTTACAATTATTATTTCAACTAATTCTAAAGATTCAAATTCAAAAAGCACGCGTAGTGTGTGTATAAAATAATTGGATTAGCGCAGATCTAGCATTCCTATTCTTTAAGAACTAATTCTTTTAAGTTATTCACAAAATGCAAATAATTTATCTATCAAGATTATTGTGAAGTACTTGCTAACCTACATAGTACGCGGTCAGACATCGAACCACCAGTCAGGTGTGACAAGGTTGTGGTTATCATCGTCACCATGTATTAGGGCTGTAAGCCTCAGGGCGCACTGAAGTGTCGTATGTTACATACTACTGTTACACCATAACCGCGAGTTGAGGTGTTCATGCACAAAACTGATGAATTTATGTATTTAGGACAAAATAGAAGAACTAAGAGTGTGAGTTAATCTTTTTACACGACTGCCTAAAAAGGAGTGTTATAGTAATATCTTAGGTTTGCGCGATCACTACACATTATAATAAAACAACTTTTAACCGGATTAATCGCGTGTATTATTGGTTTTTTGTTTTTCCTGACTTTTCGAACACTTTGCAGCGTTCGTGGTCGCAGGAGGGCTCACTCCTGCGACCACGAACGCTGCATGTTTTATTATAAGGAGTGTTATGTTTTTAGGGTACATGTAGGTATGTGTTTGTGAGCTTCTTTATTCCACCATAATTTCTGCACAAATTTAAATGTATGGGGTATTGTTAGAATCCTTGCATTTAGCTGGGTAATATAGGCTAGTAAGATAAAGTATCAGTACAGCACCGGTTGTGGTACATATAAAGATACGAAATAAAAAGAATTAAATAAAAATCAAGTCTGCCACAATATCATCGCAGTCGAGGACCTATAAGAAAAAAAAACACAGTATGTATTGTACCTTACATAGCTTACCCCGACTGCTATGAAAATTCTTCACATAGCATGCCTGTATTCCCCGAAGGGGTAGGCATAGGTGTACACAATTGTACGCCTTCATTTCAGCAATGCTGTTATTAAGTCCTATGTAATAGGTGGTGAGCCTATTACCATCTACTGGGCACAAATTCTTCGCCTACCTTGTTTTTCACTAGTTAGTAGGTAGTTTAGTTCTCATATGGCAGGCGTGCTATTAATTTTTTAATTAATTATCTTTCTTTTGTTACTGAGATCTGTGGGGTTACTCTTGAAACTAATACCAATTCCAATCGAATTCCAATATTAAATTGACGCCTTAAAACATCGCGTAATTTTAAATTAATTTACCTACATTACAGTTGCCTCAACTTTAAAGCATGTTGTCTTCATAATATCCTGAATCTATAATTATTTATTAGACATTTTGGCATTTAAAAGTACGAACTGACATATTTGCAATGTCAATCGAGCGGAATTATTTTCAAGAGTAAGCCCACTGGTCGGATTGTTTGATAATCGATTGCAAAGTAGACTTCAGCAACTCCCGTGAACCACATGTGATTCACTTGACAGGGAAAGGGTTGATAAAGGATTTGGGGGTTCTAATAACTACATTTGAATGTTATATCTCTTAATTCAACTGTTAGCAAAAGACAGCAATGTTACCATTTTACTTTAGGGCTGACGTCGGGCCCAGAGGTTGATTCCTCACCTGCTCGGCAGACATGTCGATGCATTACCTTTTATTTGTGTAACACCATCAGCCTCGCCCCAACACCTTTTCCGGTGCAATACCGATTTGCTAGGTGGCGGTATGGGGACGGTGGGGGTCCCGCCACAACAATCCATGATGATTTACAGTCGCTTTGAGTCACTATGGACACAGGCATGATAGATCGGCTTATTATTCAATCAATTGTCTAAGGTTTCAATTATAGTTTTTTATTAAGATAAATTGTTCCATTGGAATATCTGTTAATATGACTTGTGTATGGTTATTAGGGATTGAGCCAGAGTTGGTATAGTTTAGATTTTAGGCCTTTTTTTGTCCTCTTGAAGTACTTTCTTACACTTAATTATGTCTTTTTCATCATCATCCCCCTGCCCTTATCCCAATTTATTTGGGGTCAGCGCAGCATATACCTATCTGGCACGCTGCTAAAGTTTTGGCTATGTTTTATGACCGGCCGCCTGCCTGACGTCAACCCTCTTTGGGAATGCTGTTGTTGGTGGTAACGACCACCGATATGGTCTCCATCTATCTAGCTATGTCACACCAAATGTTATCCATGCGCCAGGTTCTGATGTTATCCTTCTATCACACACCACGAACCGGGCTAATTATGTCCTTTTCTATAGAAAATATTTTGCTTAGATTACATTCGCGACAGAAGTAGGTGCAAGCATTACAGTCTTTTATTTAATCCTTCCTCAATTCGAATCTCTTCTAATCCACCTCTGTAATTTTGTTTACATATTTACGGGAAACAGATCTGTATTCTCCTAAAGAATATTTTTATCATCATCAGCTTTTAGCTGCTGCTTTTGAACAAGATCCTCGATACTCTCATTCAGCCATATTATCTTTTATAATAATATCGTTGATAAATATGTAACGTTCTACGTGGTTCGTTAACTTATTTTTAAGAGATTATTATGTAAGTAAAAAGGATTCATTTGGATCTTAATATTAAAATTAGGTATTTTCGTCGCTTGACATAATTTTAGTCTCTCCGGTCCTGTGGCAAATACTAATAAATAATTAATTCCATGTAGTTTCGACATTTTATTTAATAGTGGTGGACCAGTGGCCATGCCCTACCGCGGATTTATTACACATTGCATGAGACAAGTATTCTCCTTTAATACCATAAAAGGTTAATAGTCCAAAACGAAGAGATTAAACGTCTATAAAGTAGTATGAGATAAATTTTAATTAGAGCATCTCCAAGGGCACGATTGTAAACCTTAGCGACATTGACTCATTGCGTTGTTGAACTGTGGTAATTAAACTTGTTTACCTTGCATTTGCGTTTATCACTGGAAGATTTTACTGTTGTTGTGTGTATATTAGATTTTGTAGTATGAGTTATGGTAGTAATTTTTTTATAATGTTTGCCATTCATTACACAGTATTTGTCAGTATCGTTATGGGTAGTTAGAGGCCTTAAAGTCTTACCACGAGATATCGTGTAACCCAGTAACTGGGTTGTGGAGGTCAGATAGGCAGGTCAAAAGGCTAGGCAGATTGATTGATTGTACTGTATCATTGGTGTAGAAGAAGTCATCGTGGCTGTTAAGCGTGAGATTTTGGGTTGTCGGGTCGGGCAAATTGATCCAAGATAAATCTTTGAAAAGCATTAACGCATGCTTAGCAAACTCTAAAGTTATTATATTAAATGGAAAAAGAATACGGTCGCGAACAGGATTCGAACCTGCCCCTTTTCTATTCTTTTTCCGGGCAAATTTATTTATCGTCTTTTGGTTAGGAGATTTTCGGTAACAATTCGCACGTTGAAATTGTGCCCTGTGGATAGTAATCAGCTCACTATTTTATTACATGAGACTTAATAATTGCTTTGGTGAAATGTAGGTGGTTCGGACCAACCGTACCTACCTACTTCTCAGTCCTCTGGCCTAATCCTTTGAGAATACAGTTTTATCCATTTCAAGCTTACTCATGACAAAAGCATATATATTTCTTAAATTTGAGAAACTGTTAGGATTAAGACTTGTGAAAGCACTTACATACAAGAATAGTGTTGCCAAGTGTCTGATTTGCGCGGGATGTCCCGGTTTGAAAGGGACTATGTACGCGTAATGATTTTCAAGGGGACGCATCCCGATTTATCTACCCTTGTTGGGACGCCCAATGTGTCGATTTTGAAGCAGTCTCTAATTATAAAGAAAATCACATTATAATAAAACAACTTTTAACCGGATTAATCGCGTATAATAATGGTTTTTGTTTTTCCTGAGGATTCAAATACTTTTGCGAAAATCATGAAATTAAATTCAATGAATCATCAAGCTGGTTAAAATGTTCGAACATCCGTCGCACTATTGCTGTCCCAATTTTAAACCGTAAGTCTTGATATTTTTTACCTTCGGCACCGAAATTTAGCATAGTCAACCTGGCAACACTATATAAGAAGAATTTAGCACGTCTGTGCTGAATATTAGCAAAGAAATTTTTGTCTGTAAATCACGTCACGTCACTAATTACAGATATATTAAATAGCGATCAAAAAACGCAATCCTCTTAACTTATCACCAGTCAGTACAGTTTCCACGACAGGTTCAGTAAACTTCATAATATTATACATTCGCATGTCATTCAGAGCGACATTCCGTGGTTGTCACTGGTAGAGTGGTAATTATCATACAATGTCTCGGTAGCATTGAGTTGATAGGGTCGCGACCCGATGCTAATTCTTGTGACAATGTACTTAGGACAAAGCAATCTCGGTTCTAACCTCATTTTCTTGTTAGAGGAAAATTTGTGAGCAGATTGTTTTTTTGTAGCTTTGGTTAAGGAAAAATCTATATTTTTATGTGCAGCAGGTGAAAGGTCTGTTTGTTGCAGAAAAATATACTTTTAGGTAATTATCATTACGGGAAAATATTTTTTTCGGTAATGTGATTTCTTTAATCTCTGACCTCCCGTCATATTCCTTTCGGATGATCTATGGTGTGTCTTGTTTTAAAGTAATTAAAGAGTTAAGATTAAGCATTATATTGCAATAAACTAAGTTGATGAAGTCTCGGAAGCTACAGAAGTCCATATATGACAATTACTTTACAAGCCGTTGATTAATTGATTATGCTTATTACAATTGATGGAGTCTTTATGGGTCCTATTTGCTACTGTTCTACATAATTTTTTGTTATTCTATTTAAGGATATTCTATCTTAGGTTTTCGCGATCACTACACATTATAATAGACTAAATTTTAACAGGATTAATCACGTGTATTATTTGTTCTTGTTTTTCCTGAGGTTTCGAACAATTTGCAGCGTTCGTGGTTGCAGGATTACGCGATATTCTTGATTATAAAAAAAAAAGGTTAAACAATTAAAGATTCACGAGACCTTTTAATCCTGTAGCGATGTGCGTTTGCACACGATCGTTACTATTTTCTATAATTTGTACAAATCGCGAATGATCGGAATACGGATATTCCCCATTTCAGGTCTGAAAAATAAAGAAATTATTAAAAAAAAGTATCTATGCAACGGAACATTCATAAAGTCCACCATATTTGTGCATGTGCAATGCTCCATCATAAGAATGTACGGTAAAAGTTCAATTTCGTAGTATCACGTTACTACACTGTAGTGACCTTTCCCGCTTAAGGTAGAAGGATAGTGAACGGTATTTCAAAGGTACCTTTAGAAAAATTATTTATATATGAACAAAAAAGACTGGAATGAGGTTTAGTTTCAGTTATAATTTACAAAATATGGTACGAATAAAACTGATTGGATAAGTAGATAGATCAGAAGTAACGTTCGTGAATCAGTTTTATGGCTTGCCTTTATGTGACTTGTCAGTGTGACAACGGCATCAGTGTCATAAGGACGTTACACCATCACATTTCAACCAAATCCCAGTCAAGCTCCCAAAACAAAATCCGCGACTTTCCATCCCAGGGTTGCGGCACAAAAACACGAATTGTCGTGTGTAATAAAATTCTAGAACACACTGTCTGAGTGCACGCGTACCCCCGTGTGAACGACACAAGCCGACGGTGGGCTACCGCGAGATCGCCGATAGATCTCTCATGCTGCGTGAGTCGTGCACTCGTGACGGCATCGTGTGTTAACGGTGCTTAATGGGCCCTAATGCTTCCGAAACTGTGCGAACGCTGACGGTAGCCCTCAACAGGGAAACACACGTGACCTGAGCGGTATAATTTGCAGTTTATGCCGCGCCGTACAAGGCACAACAATGTGTACCACGCTTAACAGTAAGATGATTACGGCAATTTGTCGGTAGGGAAGTGTTTGGGTCGATGGCGTATTTGGATTTTTGGAGGTGGTTATGGTTATACCATGAGGGGGAGCACAACATGTCTGTAGATTCAAAAATCAAACCTTTTTCTGAAGCCTTATATCTCTTAGTTTACTTTCTTCTTAATTAAAGGCAAAGTAAAACTATAACATATTTCTCGAGGATTAGTTAAAAGAAATACAAAATCGAAATCAGATTCCGGCACCAAAGACCAAAAAGTACAAAGAAACCTTGTCCAAAACCAACGCTTTCCTATTCATAGTACCTCCATGATAGATTTCCCTTCACATATTGCTGTATGTAAGGATAATGAGGCATCGTGTGAAACTCCGGAAACTTGAAGCAACGTGAGTGCTTGGGGCGTTAAGTCCCGCTACTGATTGTTTTGCTAAATGTTACCCGTCCGTATGGTTCATAAAATTTATGAAGATCATGCCTTTGAATTGACGAGTAGCCATGAATTGAACGTGTTTATTACTGGCGTGGGTACCGGCTATCATATTTGCACATACATGAATGAACTTATAAGCGGATGCATTTTTCCATTTGAATAAAATATGGACAGCACGTTCCTTGATTGTTGAACATCTGAATGAATGTCCAACCACCAAAGGGCTTCGGTTTATTTTTGTCCAGATCTTATTCATATAGTAGCTTTGGAATATATTGAGCATCCTTTATTTTTTATGATTTCATTCAAAGCACTTTTGTATTCTTATTTCGCATATTTTCTCAAGTTGTGCAAAAAATGCGTTTTAAGTATTTTTCTATTATCCTTTCATAAAATTCATTCTTTCCTTGACCTGTTATCAGTTATTGCGAAAGTTGAGTTAAAGCATTGCACTTAAATATAACCTAAATTCAACCCCAAAACATTGCATAAATCAACGATTGCCATTAATTATTCCAGTGCTTTCCCAATTAAACACGCTACAATCGATACATCGTTCATTAATCTAACTAAAACAATACATCTTGCTTAATTACGATTCTAAGTAGAATCGAGAGTGCGATGTCCCATATAGTTAGTGCATTAGGTCATCGGTGCACGCCCAGTCTCTACCGTCCTTATCTGTTGTATCGCTCGATAGGTCGATCCATTCGATTCACGACTTGTGAGAATCGAGTTGACACATCGATTATTTTCTATATGTATGGCCATTTAACAAGGCATCTTCTTTTGTATTCTTTTTGGGTTATATTTATAAAACAAAGCAGTTTTAAATAAAAATATTCTGTCTAACCCTGGTTAATCAATACTAAACATCAGAATTTCTAAAATTTCTGTTCAAAGACATACAAGATATCTACTACCTCAGTAACTTTGATAGAAATTCAGCGTAACTATAATTATAATTTCCGATGTGAATGATGCTACAGAATCTAGCTATTCTTGGCACCACCAATTTTTATTCGATCCTACTATTTCCTACTAATATTATAAACGGGATCGTTTGTATGTATGGATGTTTGTTACTCTTACAGACAATAACTACTGTACGGATTTAAATGAAATTTGGCACACAGATAGTTTATAACCTGGATTAACACAAAGGATACTTTTTATCCCGGCTGAACCTAATTCTGAAGTCCACACAGACGAAGTCGCGGGCAGAAACTAGTTCAAAGTAAAGTCGTAAAGCAACAAAACAGTTACATTGCTAGAGCTATATTTGACAAAAGCTTTTCTTTCTTATCAAAAATTCTAAATGTATCACTATACCGGCTATAACAGGCTACCGTTATATTTGCTTGTATATTGCTAAAACCTTCCGTTGAAAAACGCAAAATAGTGTTTTATTTACAGTTGGTACAAAATGTTCTGTTTAGTATTTATATTGGTTCTTGTCCTACACAATAGTTCGCGCGTCCGTCGCGGCACAGAGGTGGCAATGCGGTTAATTAGGCACCCTTTAAGAAATCTTGCTTGTATACAGGTTGTTTACGTTTTTATTTGAATATTATACAGTGAAGACTGACGTTTGGAGCCGTTTTGGCTATAGAAGGCAAAATTATTTCGTCTAAAAATATATTTTTTTCTCATAAGAAAATAATACCGCAAGCAGTTTTTGAACCCGCACTCCTTCTATCGGTACGACAAGTGCTACGATATCGCGACCACCACTCGCTCAGCCCAATATTTTACAATATTTTTTATGGTAAAATTACCGTGATCTATTCAGTCACTAGGTAGGCACACAAAAGAGTAACTGAATTCATTAGGTACCTACTTCATTTATTTTTTAAGAAGTATCTTTTATTATCCGGCTACACGACCAACTATATAAAGCCCAACCTTTTCTTTCAACCTAAAAAGTAATTAGGTATAAAGAAATCCATATTAATCTTAAGTAATTTCAGAACTCTGTCATTCCATTCCATTATGAAAATGTAATCTCGACATCGAACAGTAACAATAAGATCCATAAGTTCGCAATAATTATTGAACCCGACGATCTAAAACCAACTGTTGTACTCCTTACACAAGTCAATGTCTCATCTAATGGCTGAATTACGTAACACAACAGCCTGTATACGGGAACAAAGCCGTTCAGTTCCCACAGTCGCACATACAGGGTGTGCGCTCACGAACTAACCCAGTGTATCGTACGGAAGTGGATAATGCCGCGTCGACCGTCACCCGCGCCCTTTACTGCACTGTATCGAGATCTTTAGACACTTTGCTTCGAAACACGTGGAGAACTATTAGCCCGGATTGCGATCGGGATGAACCTTTTGTTCTTAAAGGCTATTTGTAGTGTCAAACTGTTTTCAGTTAGCTTTTAAGGTCTTGTTTGATCTGAATTTCGTGTATGAGGTTGATTTCCCAAGTTTATATGGTTTTCAAAGACGTCTTCATAAAAAAAAAAACTGTTGACTATAATTTTTGGACAAATACTGATAAATTTTAAAAATGTGTAAGCTCATGCGTATCGAACTTGTGAAAAGCTGAATACGGTCGTGAGCAGGATTTGAACCTGTGCCCGCGGGTGAATGTAAGTACCTGGTGTATTCATTCGGGGGATGCAGTTTCAAACCTACGATCACATTTTCCTTTCCACATTTTATTTTCAAGTTTATGACATCAAAGACAAACAATTGTTTTTCTTAATTCTGAATAATACGCAATTATTATTGAATGATAATCGAAAACCAACAGTCTCGATATTCATATGCATGACCGTGAATTCGAATCTTAATAAATTCATTTAATTCTTATTCGTTCGTGTATTTTTGCCGATTTTTTTGCCAAGTTCCAGGTGATCAAGCAACTTAAAGTTAATGACAAATAATTTGTTTCCGCGTCTGTTTCGGGTGTTTATTAAATCAAGAAACAATGTTCAGGTTGTTATTTGCAAAAAGATAAAAAAAAAAACACCTTTTAAACACCTGATACGGGTTCACGGACATCTTAATATCTCCATCACGATTTCGCATAATTAAACTGATGAATTGATGACACTTACACGCTTGGAAACTTTTTTAATCACCATTGATTTTTTGTGGACACAAATGTTTGGATAAATATTGTTACATTATACTGGTTATTGAGCACGATCCTGTGAAAGGGTTGTAGAACCATTTCTGAGACGAATATTTTTTATAATTATTTTACGGTAAAGTACCAAAAACAAAACTTCGGATTTGCATAAACATTTTAGGTTATAATATTGAACTAAGATGCCTACAACCCTGTATAGTCAGTAAAATTCAGTTTGTTTCCTAAAAATATAGTTAAGTTTTTTGCTAAATTACATAGTGCATACTATGCGCCAAATTCATAAACTTTGATACTAAAGTAAAAATATGTGTAATGATTAAGTTACTTAAAATTGTACTGTGCTACATTATAAAAAAGTTAGCACAGTGGGTCGATGTTATCGAAATATGTAGTTACAAATAACCGTTGTTTTTGCATTAAGGATTTTGAGTTAAGACGTTTTACATGAAACAAGACGTCCGAAGTTTGACGTTAATCCTTTTAAAAAGTTAACTCCTTTGTTGCGGTCGGTACAGAAAAATCTTAAAAATAAATTCTGAGCTCAAAGCAGGGATGAGATCAAACCTTAATCTTATTTTGGGATTTTAACAGTATTATAATGCTTGATGATTTCTAAGATAGTTTCCAGGATCTGTCTGTATTTATAAAATGATGTTGTTGATGTTTTGTTAACTGTATTCTTACGGTATTTTTAAGTAAATTATTTTTAATCTTTTAAATAGTTACTTTATGATTTAAGGTATGGTGCGGTTTATTTAAAACGTTTTCAAAACTAAAAACAGTTACTACTTGAAGATCTCACTGTACATATATATATATATTGCACTGAATAAACTGATATCTTGTTTATACCCTTATAATTATAGCATGTGATTTTTTCTTGTTTTTTTTTTTCATAAATCTGTTTTAAAAATATTTACCCATCAGGTTTTGTTTTACTAATATTTTTTGTTTAACATTCTATTTGATATGGACACTGTGTTTTTAATGTTACATCCTATTTACACCGTTAACTTCTAACTATAATAACATGTTTTTTTCTCAATTGTTGTAGATGTAGTCAATGCTTGTGGCGGTGAAGGTGATGGAAGCACGATCCTACTACAGCGGTCTCTCTTACACAAATAGAGTAAGAATTTATTTAATCAATACATTTTTACCTGTTTATTTTACGAATCATCATCATTGATCTCTATAATATATTCAAGTACGATCATTAAGGAGGACCGCAATAATTGATGATGAACAAATAAAAAATATGGTGGTCGTGCTGTTTTAAATGCCCTACAAGCATTCGAATATTAACAGTGAGGGGAATTTTGTACACAAGAATTTGGACTATGACGTATATTTTTTAATGATGTTTTTAATAAATCCCGTTTTGTTACAGAGAAATCCATTACAACCCTAACAAGGAGACCATGTACTTACGATGGTGATCAAATACGTCATGAAGACTTATGACGTCATCAACGCCCGTAACACCCGTGGGCCACTACTTTACACAACAGTATTCGTGCTTCGTCAGTAACACCGCCAGAATGGGATATTGCAATCTTTTGGATATTTTTTTGTAAATTTCGCACTCCTTGTTTACTTTTGCACTTGTTTTTTTTATATTATTTTGACTACAATTTTGTGATATTCGGACCAGTGGGGTTGCTTTCATTTTTGTTTTGCTATCTATCTTATTTTTTGTTATAGTTTTAAAATAACTTGTGATAAAATTTTGATTGATTGGAGAAATAAGTAATTAATACGTAAAAATTTCAAACTTCTGAATTTGTTATTACAAAAAATGAGAATGACTCCACTGAAGAATAGACATGACTTTTACAAAATTCAAAATTAATTGACCAACAAAAACATTCTGGTGATTTTGTAAATAGTATTTATTAGGATAAGTGATGGTAGCATTTACAGCTTAACTGCTTAGATATATTTTAATGTAAAATAATATTTATATTATATTTAAAAAAATATTGTTATTAAACCTTCTAATACGTAGAACGTATATTCGTTTATTATTTTAAAGTTATTTAAGTAATGTTACGAAATAACTTTGAAATAATATTTCAGTTCTAAAAATCATGGCGTCTAAATATTTTCTTTGCGAACGGTTGATTTATTTGACAAAGCGGTTAATACCGTAATTATGTTTTATTTATTTTAATTAATTTTAGTATAAGTATAACATTCCATTTATTGCTTAATATAATGTATATTATGAGGGTTGTTCCTAATACCTAGAAAGAGTATGGGTTGTAAAGAAATTAAATTATGAATTCATGGTTTACATCCTTATGCAGATTTTTACAATAACCAGTACCGTCAATATGATTATCCCAGTGATTATATTTAAACCTTGTATTTAAATGAATTTCAACTAAATTTCAGAATGGAATTGAAACGAATATCAAAATACCTAAAATATTGAATGATATCATATTATTATTATGTAAACCATGAATAACATAATGGAAATGTTGATTCGGATTATTTTTAATTATTTTTATTAATGCTTTTTAAATCAATGCACATTGGAATCGTTAATTAAGACAGCGATAAAGTTAGTAATAGTGATGTTTATTACATTTTGATTTGGAGATCTCAACTTTTAATTCAATAAAAATCTGTATTGAAATGTAGAATTTCGATTTGAACAATTTCAATTTTAATCACAGCTTATGAATTAAAATGATGTAGTTATTGATTGAGATAGTAAATCAACAAATACTTTAAACCCGGTTTCTATAAAACCTTACAATATTTCGACACAAGTGCGAAATAAATGCAAGGTTTTAAAAATTTATTCTATTTTCATATGATTTTTATGCGCTGTCTTTATACACGATATATAAATATATTATATATTAATTGTCATACAAGACACCCAATAAAATTGCTTAATTAATTACTATGCTTTAATAAAATTAAAATGTATCTAGATTTGGTAAATAATATTCCATGTGCCAATAAATAGACAGGGTTAAAGCTCTGTCATTAGCCATATTTTTGATTATAGATTTAGATGTAAAAAATATAATATTTTTGAAAATATTTACTATGTATGTATGTATTTCATCACATTGTGTAGATCAATGATAATAAATGATTGATTAATAAGATATTTTTGTTCGTTTATTGTAGAACCTTGTACTACCTTTAGTATTTCATGTAATACCTACTAGACATTCTAATGTCTATAACGGTGAACCTATGAAATGACACGTTAAGCATAGGTCTTTTTATGTGTGGAAAATCCATCATGACGCTGTGCTGGACTCATACCGGCTAAAACCTCACGGTCCTACACTAACTAACCTTTGCCGAGGTCCTGGGATCAGAATAACATTCATTCAACCCCCACAGGTCATAGTCCGTCGAATGTATAGATAGACTCCGTCATTTTTGCAAGCCAGCCACAGTTGGCCTGCACAGACACTCCGGAGATTCGCATGCGTTAAAGCGCATCGCGTTGCCGTCCTAATATGGCTGGGCAGTCGGTCCAACCTTTATTTACGACAAAAATGTACGCATAAAGACAACAAACACCTATAGACTTTGTAATGATTTCTGTAGTAAAAACACTTTTTTTTATATAGTGTGGCTTTTACTTTACTACGCAATGGTTTTAGATAAACAAATACAACTCAACCAGATAGAAGTTGCATGTAGGATCGTATTAACTTATCAAATAGCATAAAACGACTTACTAATACTACAATGTAAATGGGCGAAACTGTAGGCGATACGGAAACCGGTTTCTATAAGAGTAACACAGAAGCTAGGGAAGCCCATTTTAGTCATGCACCATCATTATTATATTGTGAAATATATATTTAGACTAACGATCTGACGACTGATGATGTCAATCTGCGAAAACGAGTTCGGAATTAGATATACGCCTTTGTATTTTTTTTAATACCTACTAATAACGTTGGTGATTAGCTGAATAGTCAAGTGCGAGACGTTTAATCAATCGATGTTCAAATTTGAAATATATATTGGATAAATGAGTGCAATTCAAAAAGGCATGTTATGAGCTATAGTCAGTGAATTTTAAGTCTCCAGTGGTGTGGAGATGATGCTTGCCAAAGACGCGGCGAAAAGGAAGAGGGAAGCGAATTCCTCTCAGCCCTGCAGCAGAAGACGGACATTGCGCTGGAGGACGCTCAAAGATCTTCATCTACCTAGAGACGTACCCTGCGTGAGATGGACTTCGTGAATAACCTGTTGATTAAAATGAAGATAATTTAAATACAATTGTTAAGTACTGAGTTACTTGACACTGTCCTAAAATAAATATATAGTATATTTTCAACATGCAAGAGAGTGATTAATAACGTAGTTATTATAATTGTAGTTAAGTAGAAGCATTTTAGAAGAGCGCTTTATTTGGAGTCGATAAATAGAATCCTACATAATAACATATTTGTTTTTACAATAAACAGCTGCTTAGTCTCAATTAATTTTAATTTATGAAAGAAATATAGAATGTGAGTCAACCTTCAACTTTGCGAAGAACTATTAACATACAAATCTGAAATATATTTTAATATACATTATGAAATAGTCGTAGACAAAACAAATTGGTTTGCACCTATAATTCGTATTTAGAAACTATTAAAATTAAAAAAATATCAACGGTACCTTCACAGATACGTAATTTGGTAATTTATATTGTAATTCTGTTATAGTTTAGTTCTATTTCCTATTACCATTGTTAATATCTTTAACGGTTTTCTACGACAACTGTCGATGGTTCTGTCACTTTCTCAGTTCACTCGCTTATTTGTAGCTGTACAGATATTCATGTCATCTAGGAAATTAACGTTATTGAAATGTTTATTTTTATTATATAATAAATTTTAAAATCTAGTATGCCAGTTGAATGTCCTATCAATAAAACAGTACGTACCATTTTTATTTTTATCTACTGCGTAAACAATGCTTCAATTTGCAGGAATTATTCCAATCTTGACTCTATCCCGATGAGAATCTACAATCACCTCGCAAACATCGTTGATATTACCATAATTTCTATCTTCGCTAAAATCAGCTCAAAGCTAGGTTTAAAACAAAGTGGCGCGTATAGCTAGTGCGTAAATTCCACACGAGTTACATCGGACTTGTCTGGACAGGTTCGCTCGCGTAACGCGGTGGCTGCCAGACGGCGGGGCACCGCTTACTCATAGCTGTCTCAATATACGTAATGATATGGTCACGAGTGGATATGATACGGAAAATATATCAAGCGTTGATTAGAAAAAGGTGAATTTTAACGTAGATGATGAAGTATAAGCTACAGTAGATGGTAATTATGTTCTGTTACATTCAGATTCAAGAGGAGAATGAATTGTTAAGCGTATGATTTTCATAGAGATGTACAATTTATAAAACTAGAATATTTTATTGAATTAATTATTAATAAAAAGGACGTGGTTGGGTTTAATGAGAATGAGGAAATAATAAAATTTTAAAGATCAAGACGAAAGAAAGTTTTTAACATCACATTTATTTCTTCTATAAATTCTTACAATATTCGTTTTGGTAGTAACTTTCACCACATTTGTTTTATTTATTATTTTATATAATGTACTGTTTAAACAATTGAATCCTCAATTGAGCAATACACAACATCCGTCTAGCATGAAACATAACGTGAGTCAGCCTCTCGTTTCGCGACTCATATCGGTCATCTCAGATCGTATCTGAGGTCGCCCTACGGAAGCTGAGCAAGCGAGAAAGCTGAATTTTTATACTGTAACTCACTGTAAGTTCCCACGGCACAGTTTTAAATGTTCTTGCCTTATTAGTGAGGGTCAAGTAGTTATAATATTTTGTTGCTTTCTTGTTTGTCTTAGATTTTCTTGACGGTTTAGTAGAACTGTGATTATAGTATGCTTGGTAATTCGTTATACCAGTGGTTCCGTAGCTCAAAAGTTTTTACGTGCCTTTGTATTGTAAAATATATGTCCAAATACACTTAATAATTAAAAATGATGAAGAAATGATTGTAAATTTTCTTTTGCTTTGAATAGTGAGTGCGTGTTTTGCCTTCATCATTATGGTTAAAATATATTTGACCTTTCACAGGAATATCACATTATGTATTCCAGTCACTGATAAGGACTCATATCTTATAAGTAGTTATATGCTGTGAAGAATTAAATTTCTATAATAATACTTCGCTTAGAAATATCATTAGTATTGAATAGAAAGTTAGACGATGAAAATAATGGAACATGTATTAAAATTTATACGATAATCTTTATGGGAATCAAGATTTATAGAGGGGCATATTTACAATAGGTATACGGTAAGTATAAGATTGGTGCGCTGTTGTTGAAAACAACGGTAGTGAACACTGTGGTCATAGCGGATTCTGTTGTCACGAGTTCACACTCTAATACGATAAAGTTGCATGGAACTGCCTACTGGAACTAAACATTATTAAAGTAAATATACCTATTTTTATAAGCAAGAAAATATTATTTGGTAACTTATTCTGGCACTAAGACTCAGACTAAGTTATGATCTGCGTATCAATCGGCTATCTTGGTTTACAACGAATTGATGATCACTTTGAGGTACAATGTACCGTATTTTTTTAATATACCAGACGTTGATGCGTGCCATATTTATAGAACAAATGATAAAAAATATGCTTTGACATGTAGAATAAAATAAAATAAAGTTTATTTAATGGCTTAATTATCACTTCCAAACATTGGTGGGTTTTTCAGAATTAACCCTGAACAGCTTTAAGAATAGAGTGTTGGCATAGTCAATGGAAGGCGAATATAGGTATTCAACTATTTTTTTTGGTGGCAGGAGTGAAGTACATATTGTTGCACACCTACATGTCACCGCTTTTTGAAAGTAATTAAATATTTGAAAGCCCACGAAGCAGACAAATAGCTAAACAATCAATCGCTTTGACTTCAAATGGAGTCCAATTCCAATTCCAATTTAAAGTTTTATGGCTCCATCGTTACTCGATGATTTTGCCAATATCAATGTTGAAAAAGACACAGTGGCGGTAAACAGGTAGGACAATTAAAATTTATATTGACCGGTATTTGTAGTAGTGAGATCTATTGGACTTCAAATGGAGTCACTAGACGAGAGTGTTGAGGAAATATAAGCAAAATATATTATTATATATAATAATATTTATATAATATAACATACTAGCTGTGCCCCGCGGTTTCACTCGCCCCGTTAAAAACTTCCGTACGATAAAAAAAAAAAATCTTATGTAAAAACCATGTCCTAACAATGATGAACACAACAGAAAAAGAATTATCCAATTTGGTTCAGTCGTTCTCAAGTTATGGCGTGACAACGGAAAACGGGTTTCATTTTTATATATATATAGATTAATATTCGCATAAATTGACAAAAACGGGTAAAAGACACTAACCACGACCAGGAGGAGTCACGACCACGAGTCAGGGCTGCAAATTAAAATTAACCTCATTATTTAATGTCAATAAAACATTTTTTATTTATTTTATATTATTATTTGTCTGTTCATCGGAGTTTATAAATGAATAAATTATGGAAACAAATATATTTAATTGTAAAACGATTTAAAGTTAGCACTTATAATAGGATTTTCTATGAAGTGCGGAAGAAAAAATAATGGTCCTGCTTCCTTAATGCTCAAAGCAGACAGCCTTCTCTCCGCATAATCATTTATTAATAATTTCAGGTGCTTCTTCTTATCAGTTGTAACATGTGCCTTAAGTAAAGTGCCTGTGGGCGGGTTGGGTAAAGTGCTTAAGAGGCGGAATTTGTCACTAAATATTTAGGTACGGATATAATATATTATTTGAAGTGTGCATTATAAATTTATAAATACACTTTACTTAATATATTGTAGCGATAGTCTAAAATTGTACCAGTGTGTTTCAATGTCTATAGCGTAGTCTACGTCCAAAATATGTTAATTGATTGAAGAACCATTTGTTGGTTACTAAATGAGGACTTGGAACTTTATTTGACAATGTTCTTTATACAGATTCAGGGGTGACTGCTAGATCGGTCATGCCTCGTCATCAGCATTTGGAGTTAATTTGCATGATTATCATCAAGTTATCCATCTGCTCACTACTGTTAATGTCACGCTTAATGCTGAAAATATTAATAAACCGATAACAAAAAAGTGTTCTGCACTAATTTTAAATACAATAGATTAATAAACAATCCATACTATTCCTACCGGCCTTAGACTTCCCAAGACGTTTAAATCGAACAAAAACAAACACACGAAGTGGTGGTATCGCGCTAATTTCGCTCACGGCGCAATCACACAATACGCGGAAGGCAGCTTTGTGCCGATGCTGGCTGTACAAATACCACGATCTAATTATTTTCACATTGTTATGATGAAGAAGAATCGCACCGATGATATATTTGCTGTTAAAAGGTGATAAAAAAGAATTGAAAAAGTTGTTATTGTTATTGAATATAAATATAGCAAATAGCTCAGGTTAGAACTCAATGCCGTCACCACTCACCGTCACCAGTGTCGTTTAGTAATGTGTATTATTTGGTATTAGCAGTTGAATAGTGGGGAAGTCAGTAGGGTATATTTGGGAGATGTTCTCGATGGTATGTAAAGTTGTCACAAGCTGGTGGTTTCAATTCTGACACCAAGTTATTCACTATTTCATGTCTAAAATAAAATGATTCCTTTAATTTTTTTATTATCTAATGATCTACGTGTAAGTATTTACGTTCAGAAGGATAGTTAACATTACGAGGTCATAAGAATAAGAATCAGAAATAAATCCTCAAAATAAAAATTAAATAAATACAATTATAACTTGTATAGAATTAAGTAATTTTGTTTGAAAATGTGATACTTCTGATCAATACATTAATAAGTTTGTATCGTTGCACAATATATATAGTTTACGATTGAATACACACTCCTACATTCTAACATGCATTCCAAAACAAATTCAGAAGAATAAAACCCAATCAGCAGTATAAATAATTATGAATAAACGTCTCAGTAGCCCAAAATAATGTTAAACAAACACACAAACTTGTAAACTTATATTTTTAATCAAGAACCAAAGAATTTTGTCCTATAATCCTGTAGAATGGACATAAAATAAAAATCATCACGAAGAGATGATGCTACAGTGAAAGCTACGCGAGAAATTATAGACCTTGGCGAAGATAAAGTCATAAGTGGAGAAGTGACTACCAAGACCACTGCAAGGCTTGCGTGTCCAGTATTGCACTTTCCATATACCAAAACTTGTTCTTATTTCATTAGAAGCCGACAGTTTCAGGCCTTATTGTAGCAACTTGAACAACTGAATGATAGTTCAAGATAAATCTTTGAAAAGCATTAACGCATGCTTATCATGCGTTAATGCTTGCATTCTTTACGACATTGTATTAACTGCAAAGTTAGTTGTGTCGGTTCGGTCACTTGTATAAGGTCTGAATTGATAGCAATGACGTCGCCTTAAGACGTGTTAAAATATGGAAGAAGAATTCGCGGTGGTGAGCAGAGGTCGAGATGGCTTGTGCTCAGAGCGCCTGGAGTATTCATCCGGGAGGCGCAGGTTCGAATCCTGTTCGCGACCGTATTCTTTTTCCATTTATTATAATAACTGAATGATAGTTTATTGAACAACAAAACTGAATTATTAGTCGGTTCCAGTTCCACGAAGATGCGCTCCACTCTTTATCTCGCTACAAATAGTTTGTAAACAGACTATAATTGTGTGATAATAATTAAGTAATAAATAAACATTATTTATAACGAGTGCTTCTAATCCTATAAGAGAGCAACATAGCGTCACAAACTTCTATCATTAAAATTGATCAGCTAGCGAAAAATAGTATATCTTGCAGTGAACCACTTCCGTATATGATAATACTATTGATTTAGACGGGTTGTAAATATAACATTTATTTTATATGGCGTTCCTCATTAGGTTAAAATTTTACTAAAAATATGTATGTAGACTCCCGTGATCATTCACGTTAAGGTATCTTGAGATTGCTTTGCTTTTATAGTTTTAGTCGTTATGTGAATTATAAAGTTATGTAGGTATTTATGTCTATTTGTTTATGTTATAGTTTTAAGAGAATTATGCTGACTCCAAGTTTACCTAACAACTAATTGTTATTTGTTTGTGTTGTCATTAATTACTCCGTATTTTTTTAATTAAGGCAAGCCTAATTATAATGAGCAGAGGTCGAGATGGCTTAGTTGGTCAGAGCGCCTGGAGTATCTATCCGGGAGGCGCAGGTTCGAATCCTGTTCGCGACCGTATTCTTTTTCCATTTAATATTGTAACTTTAGAGTTCGCTAAGCATGCGTTAATGCTTTTTCAAAGACATATCTAGAATTATTAAGGTAATTGCATTCTTTACGACATTGTATTAACTGCAAAGTTAGTCGTGTCGGTTCGGTCACTTGTAAGTACTGAATTGATTGCAATGACGTCGCCATAAGACGTGTTAAAATATGGAAGAAGAATTCGCGGTGGTGAGCAGAGGTCGAGATGGCTTAGTTGGTCAGAGCGCCTGGAGTATCTATCCGGGAGGCGCAGGTTCGAATCCTGTTCGCGACCGTATTCTTTTTCCATTTAATATTGTAACTTTAGAGTTCGCTAAGCATGCGTTAATGCTTTTTCAAAGACATATCTTGAACTAATTATAATGGTTGTTACACGTATATCTGTTATACGTCTATATGTACGGGTATCTATGTATTTTCTAAAAATCCTTTATGCTTATATGCCTCTTATATTTTGGGAGGTTTATTTTGTCAATTTACTTCATAATCTCGCAGGCGGCACCACGTTTTCTCTATATACTGATTGGCCACATTTTATAGTCGAATAACACAGTATAATATCATAATAAGTGGCGAGCATTGGCCGAGGCGTGGGCGAGTGTGGGCGAACCAATACTAATGAGGCTAGTTCACACACATTGTATTCCACCAGTTGGTACAATTACATGTTTATGTCCTAAGCTTTACACTGGGCATGCGTAACTTTCGCGAGGTTACGCCATTAATTGCATTAGGGCTCTCGCTTCATATATGGACACCTGAACTTCCTTTTAGGTATCTATATGCAGGTATGATCATACCGGAATCGAAAGAAAATCGCAAGAAATGCCTGATTTATGAAAATTTTAATAATATATGTCTTTTTAAAAATACCCGTTTTTCTGTCCTTTTTTTTAATTCGAGCAGAAAAGGTTACGAAAATGGCTATTCTAAATTACCTATTTACCTTTCAGGCTTGTCCCTTTTAACGACCCTAGAGATTTGTGATACAAAATACGAAAAATTCCGTAATTAGCTTCCTTAGTTGTCGTGGGTCTGAGCTATTTACGATATAAAAGAAAACATGTACCTATATGAAATAATACCTATATTTTAAATGTTTAAATTTTTTCATAAAAACCGCAATAAAACATCGATATTTTATATCCACTACTAATAATTTCGTAGAACCAATATTTATTGTTGAAAATGTTATAGCGATTCGTTATACAATTAATACAAGACAATTCATTGGTTCCGATGATTTCCTATTCGAATCATCAATCCAGATTTATGTTGAATCGATTTATTCGATCGAACCGCAACCTAATTAGACTTGATCGAAAATGATGAATGACAAATGTATTGTCAATGAAGAATTATGATAGAGTAGGTATCGATTATTATGAATGAAGAGAATTAGTGAAATCGAGAGGTTTTTTATGTTTTAAGTCAGTTTGATGTTTTTTTGCTGTTTTAAGACTTTGGAGTGTAACGCTATGAGTTTGTTGTTTCATAGATTTGTCATTTTTGTGATATTGGACATAGCTAACCCGACTTCTGAATAGGGAGCGCACACGACCCAGTTTATTGGTATAGGTAGAAATGTTATAATAATATAGTAACAGTCCAAGTGCACGCCAACTTTTCAATGGAATTTCTGGCAGACTGGTCGACACTTCGCGTGACCAGAGGGCTAGCCTGTTTCTTGATCAGAGAATTAGCATTGCCATTCAACGTGGCGATGCTGCCAGTCTTCTGGGCACATTACCGGATGACAGCGATGCGGAGGAGTATATCGACGCCTAAATCACGTTTTTCCTTTTTTTCTTTTAGTAGTAGTCTAGTCAATATAATGTAGGTTTTAATTTTGTGTTTTTTTTTTATTATTATGTACATATTGTATAATATATATATATGTAATTATGTAACAGATAAATTGTTAAACAAGTTATTTATGTCACGTAGATACCAGCCAATTGCATAAAAAATATGGTTATGATTGTAGAAATTGATGACCTTGAGGCGTTAGACTGATCTAAAACGTGCCTTTACCAGAATAGAAGAATACAGTAACGATTAACGATTTTCCCAGTAATTAACTGTGTTGATGCTAACCGCAAATTAACATTGTATCAATGGCTCATCATGAATGGATGGAGAAGAATGGAGTAAAGTAATAAGAATGGATTGCATGTCGCAATATGGTATATTTATTTTTATAATAGTTTATTTTTTGGCATTAAAAACTGTTACTGCGTAACTAAGGAATGTTTGTGCATGTGATTAGTTAGTAGTTAGTTTTTAGTAAATGGTACGATGGTAAATCTTGTATGTAGAAGAGTCTATAAGAGCTCTTACATAATGAAATTAAATGGCGGATACAAAAGATATAGTTTTGGAATCTAATATCATTTCTAGCAGATTGGTCGACACTTCGCGTGACCAGAGGACTGGCCTATTTCTTGGTCAGAGAATTAGCATTGCCATTCAACGTGGCAATGATGACAGCGATGCGGAGGGATACTTCGACGCCTAAACCAAATTTTGTTTTACGTTATATATTTTATTTTTATTATAAGTTTCTTGTACATAGTTAAGTAGTAGTAGGTAGTTTATATTAAATTTCTTAATTCTTTTTAGTCATCCACAGTAATATTATAAATGCAAAAGTAAAAAAAATATAATGATATATTGATAAAAGAAAATCAATCTTCTGATTTGCCTGTATCCTAAAATAATATAAATAATATAAAACATAGTATAATAAAATTAAAAATTTAGGGCTAAACGTGTTAAAAATACATATTGATTTTTTAAACTGTTGAAAACAATCCTAGAAACTAAGACTAAGAATTGTAAAACAATTAATGGTCCTAACCGCAAAGTAATTACCTCGATTTAATGGTAAACTCAGAATGAATTGTCATTAATGAATAATGCAGAATTTTAAGAATGAATCGCGTGTGACATGGTGGTTTATGTAAAATTGTATTGAATTAGTTAATTAACTTGTGGTTTTGGGTTGGTTATTAACAATTGGGTGCTTTCCATTCATCTGCGGTTTTGCCAAGTTATTCTTTTGATTCATTGGTTTTAAGATTATTTTTTTCATTACAATTGGTCTAAAGTTTTCAACAGGTTAGTTCGAACTATGCTTATCTCATACATTCATAGCATCACAACTATATTCCCGAAAGCTAAGCTAGTGGAGTACTAACCCCAGGTCGGTAGGCGTCTGGCACAGAATCCATGCTGGATTATATACGCTAGAAAAAATAGACAATTGTACCTACACCCAGATCTCATTAAGCCGTTATTAAGTTCAATGTGAGTCTATTGCCATCAACTGGGTACGGTTCAAAATAACAAGCTGCTACTGAACATTTACTAACAGAAAAACCTGACCCGGGAATCAAACCCAGGACTTCTAATGAGGCTGTCTACGATTAACTCAATAGAAAGTAAGAAAGCGACAGGTACCAAAATATTTTTTTATTAAATGTTTTGTTTCTTAGTCTATCGCCCAGTTTTGAAAACTCTCACTTAATTATAAACATATATAGAATAATTCACCCAATTACTAACAAGTATGGAAGTTACGCTTTGTCTGAAAATTTTAAAGCGAATATGGAATTGCAAAAGCCAATGTCATAAATCGTTTCTCGCATTATTAACACATTTACTCTAATATGTTCGATTCAGACACATTCCATCGATAGAAGTTATTAACGTATTGCCGATATGAGAGTTACTGATATCAACTTGGCAGAAGTGTTGATAGTCAGCTAACAATTGTCAACGTAACTTGGCAACATAAGTTTAAAAACGACTGACTGTGACTGCTTGGCGAATTTTCATCTGAGCGCCTCCAAGCTTCGGAGTGTACGCTAAACCTTCGGTACTGACGGCAGTTGTTAATGAATATAAATTGCTAAGCGAAGTCAGAGGCCTAAAAGAGGCCTGAAAATCTTTTACATTAGGTTGCACATAAATACATGAAAGAAAAACTTGCTAGAGAATCGCAATTGGGCATTACATAATTTGGTCGTCTGCGCAACACTTTCATTCTGAAACAAAGTTTTTGTTAAGTCCTTTTATACATATAATCTATTCCTTTTTTTTTAAGTTGTTGCTGCCGTCAATTGCAATTACAATCTACAAAAAAACTAAAAGAGTTCCGGAACAGATTTATATTCGTCATAGAGATGGTCAAATAACTGGGGTTGGATTTCATGTACTGTGTTTGTCGTTCGATTTCATTTTAATAACTTATATAAAGTTTGTTTGACCGAGATAGCAGAATGACTTTTGTGAAAGAGATTGATAAAATGTTCACCTTTTTAAAAATCATCACAGCTTCATCGGAGTGCGTTAATAAATTAAGAAATATCCATCTTGGATGAAAATTGAGATGTTATTGAAGCGAAAGCAAACGAGATTGACGTCAATTCTGATGTCCAAATAACCTAAAATATGAGTAGGTATTGTTGTATCTGACACTTATTATAAGAGCAGGATGGGATAAATTGAACGTCAAATTTAATCCATTCTACTGATAACCCATTTCCATTAAATTTTAGTTTGATGCCTTACATTTTTAGTGGCCACTAAAAGAGTGCAGTTTTTTTTTTCTTGTGCCTAAGTTCGCATTTGACGCCTCTTGAGTCGTTTCGTTAATAAAATACAGCAATTCTCTAATTTTAGTTTAGTTGTATTGCATCAGGATTTTGGCGTCACTGTACATTGGTAGAATTGGTCCACAGAACTTTTAAAAGCAATTCTATAGCTGTACATAATAATAATGTTCGGTCAAATGTCATTGTACAAATCAAGTACCTATAAAAAATATGTTGGATCACATATCGATAGAAGAAATTCTATGCCCAGTAAATCAGTTTGTGTAGCATTGTGTGGGCTGGCACATCTGCTGATACGAAGAGCTGCGAAGATAGTTGAAATGAGGATTAGGATTTATTTGATGATATTATTCATCGTGGAGACATGGTGGCCGAGTGGTTGCAGGCCCGCCTCCTGAGCCACAGCTTGTGGGTTCAAACCTGGCATGTACCAATGTGACTTTTTCAGAGTTATATGTACTTTCTTAGTTAATCTAAGACATCACTGACATACGGTGAAGGAAAACGTCGTGAGGAAACCTGGACTTGGTAGTCTGAAATCGCTAACCTGCAGTGAGCTTGCGTGGTGATTAGCTCGTACCTTATCTGTATGAGAAGAGGCCCTTGCAGTGCAGTGGGACAGTCAAGGGCTAGTTATTTTTTTAATATAATATTATTAATCTTAAACAAGCTAGAATGGAGAATGAAGCCTCTTTTCTATTTCTTATTGTATGGTTCATGAACAATCTGGTTTCTGAGTTGAAGTATCACTGATTCACGGCAAAAAAACAAACTTTTTGCTCACCCTTGAGATGTCGTAATAATGGATGATTTGGTCACTATTTTGTTAATAATGGCAAGATATAACTGTTAACCATAAGTGTTTAATAAATACATTTTATTGCCCCCTTTGGTCATTCGTTTTAATTTCGTCTTTGGGAGGACCCTCGTCCCTCGTCTTTGTTTTGATATCTTTCTACCTATATTTGTACATGGTATACCTACTTTAACATTTTTTTTTATGGGATTGTGGGCAACCGTGCAGATGGCTCGCCTGATGATAAGCGATTATCGCCGCTCATGGGCACCCGCAACCCCAGAGGAGTTACAAGTGCGTTGCCGGCCTTTTATAGGATTTGGGCCTCCGGTATCCTCACTCACTCAGCGAAACACAACGCAAGCGTTGTTTCACGCCGGTTTTCTGTGAGGCCGTCATCACCGCCGTATCACTCCGGTCGAGCCGGCCCATTCGTGCCGAAGCATGGCTCTCCCATTCTTTGCCAGAAACTCAAACGATTTCACGTGACTAACTTTCTGGCAAAGATCAAGTCATCAAGGAAGACGAAAATGTGCGTATTGAGCACAGGAAAAGAGATACGACTTTCATTGAAAACAGAAAAATTTTACTTCTTGTCTTATCTATAAATTTGAATTACTTGTCATACAACGATTGTTTTACTTTGAACACAAAAACAAATAATTGTTGCCCATTCCACAGAAATCTTATTCGGAACCACATTATAGCTCGCGGTGTATGAGTGACGCGGTCGATCATTTGTCATGAGATCATAACATGTCGTCAGTGGTTGCGGTTCAGTAAAATGGCGTGAAATTGACTTTCGGAGAAACTTTTTGACTCACAATGTTGATGCGACCCTATTTTTACGTTCATTGGGTCAAAATGATTAGCTTGAAATTATTTTTACGTTGAAATTGATTAGATCTGCAGAATTGATACAAAATTGGTGCAACGCTACAAAATAAATATACTATGAGCATGCTATGTTGCTGCTACTAACTGCAACATCGCAAACAGTCATCCGTTGATTGGATCCGAAAATCGAAGAGGCAACAAACGGCTTCAACTTGAACGAGAACTTTCGGTAGTGTATGCAAGTCATATCGTCTTTCTTTAAAAAACTTGTTTCCATTAATTTATTATTTAATCAAAATGATATCATCACCGCCTATTTTTCAATGGTCATTGCTAGATGCAATCCAGAAGATTTAATGACAGTGGTCTGTGAAATACTTCTTGGTGGATACCGCACTTAGTAATGGCATCAGTGAAATGTAGTAACTTTTTCAGAAATACAGGTGTAAGGCTTATTTATGTATAAAGGTTACAAAAAAAACATAAGAGTCTCCTTAAAACACTGAATTGAATGCACAAAAAGTCCTGGGACATTTTAGCGACGGAAACGTCAATTCTTTAAGATGGTACAGCAAAAATAAGAGGAGTAAGTACCAGGATCGCATAAATAACGTGGACACAGCTACATACGTTCGACAGTCGGTGTTGTACATCGTGTCGGACACGGCCCGGCCGTTGAACGGTCTTTAGTGCACCCCATTCACTACGGACAGGCTCTCGGCTGAAGGGTTGTGGCGAAATTGTAGCAGATTTTATTGGTTAGATCATTAAACTATAAACTTTTTCAGTACTATTGTTAGAATTTATTATGTTATGTTTAGTTATTTATTAAGGGACTTCACTATTGTCATTAATTAAATCTTTTTCTCCACTATTTTAAAATAGGCTTATTTTTTTGTTGCTGACTCTTTCTTTTCCCTATAACACTTTTCTTTTCCCATTTAAACACCTTTGATATGATTATACTAACATCTGTCTGTGACTTCATCTGCGAAACTAACATCTGCCCATGACTGCGTGGACTTCAGAATTGGGTCCAGCCGGGATAAAAAGTATCTTATGTTTCAATCCAGGTTATAAACTATTTGTGTGCCAAATCTCATCCAAATCCGTTCAGTAGTTATTGCGTGGAAGAGTAACAAACATAAAAAAAAAACAGTTAAAAACTTTGGCAAGTATAATATAAAAAGTAGGAAGTAGAATATTTTCTATACAAAACCGATTAGAAAATTCTCAACTTTTTCATTTAGAGAAAATGTACACCGTGTTACTTAAGAATTGTATGTTTTATTACTTTATTTATTTACAGCCCTGGCAGCCCTATTTCAATGTAAATGACTAACAATATAAGCGAAACTGAAGCGATATCTCCATTGAATAAATCGCTCGGTTGTACCACATGATGGGGTGCAAGCAACGCTGGCAAATAAAGATAAGATAAAGTTTTTATTTTTGAATAGATATTATTTTATAACACTTTATAATTAGCATTGAGCCGTAAACTAGGCAAGACTTTATTTTTGGTGACATTAAACGCTTGTCTCTTCCAACCTATTCATAAATACTATTAAAAAAAAAAAACTGGCAGACTGGTCGACACTTCGCGTAACCAGAGGGCTGGCCTGTTTCTTGGTCAGAGAATTAGTATTGTCATTCAACGTGACAATGATGCCAGTCTTCTGGGCACATTACCGGATGACAGCGATGCGGAGGAGTATATCGACGCCTAAATCACGTTTTTCCTTTTTTTTTCTTTTAGTAGTAGTCTAGTCAATATCATATATGTTTTATTTTTGTAAATATTTTTAATTATTAAATATAAATACTCCAGGTATTCTGTCATCTAAGCTATGCCACCGACCTCTAACCCGTGAGGTATATTAAAATCATTTTAATACTATCCATTTCTTTGTCGATATAGCTAAGAGAAATACTTTTTGAAAACATGTCTGTCAAAAATATATGATTGTTATATATATTTTTTTATAAAAGCACAGAAATTTCAAACAATCTTTAAATTCAATCTTCAATAAGTTCAGAATTGGTGATGAAAGTTATAGAATGAATCTAAACACGTGTTAGAAAATAATGTTTATTACATCAAATTTTTAAAGCCGAAAGAGGCTTTAAAAATTTGATGTAATAAACATTAACTTTCATCACCAATTCTGAACTTATTGAAGATTGAATTTAAAGATTGTTTGAAATTTCTGTGCTTTTATAAAAAAATAAACAACATTTTGATGTTAATTTTCGTACACTTTTTCGATGTTCTGCAATCGAGACTTGTTTGTCAAATGTCTCTTTCTTTGAAGTTGTAACTTATTTTTAAATTTAATGACGCAGTTTATTTGTCGACTTGGACACTTTATTTTCGAAGAATATTCGGAGCAGGTATGTGACATTGTAGATGTACCTTAAGGAGGACATTATAATTATAATAGTGTAGTTATAAGTATCATCATTATACTATGTTATATCATTCCGTAGATATCGAATGCGAATAATAAAATGGCTGACACGCGAAGCGAACACTAAAGTTATTTAGGACATATTCTTCTATAATTAAGTTATTATTAAAAGTTTAACATGATACATCGTTTCACATACATGGATGCGGCAGGGATAAAAAATATCCTATGTGTTAATCCAGGTTATATGTGTGCTAAATCTCATCCTAATTCGTTCAGTTGTTATCGCGTGAAAAAGTAGCAAACATAAATCCATTCTGATAAACTTTCGCATTTATAATATTATTAGTAGGATTCGAACATTAGAGGTTAAATTTTTGCGAAGATAAAAATACATTGAACTCTTTGTATAGCGTGTACCAATGCAACGGGTGCGATAATTAGAGAAAGATAAATAGTGAGCCTATTTACTCCGCCTATGAGTTATATCATATTTTACATATACGCAGCCCTAGCCGACGTGTGGGGTGCGCCGCCGCCGGCGCGTAGCGTGCTGTGACCGTGCCTGTGATAAATGCAGGGGTTGAAAACTAATAGCGTAATAGCTAATTAATATCGTTTTAAATTAACATAGACTATCCCACGTGCAAATTACTAATCTATGGTAATTATAATTTTCATGTTGAAAATATTATGTGGTTCTGTTAAAAGAAATAAATATGTTTTTGTACAATATGTAAGTAGGTACTTATTTCGTTAAACTATTGAAAGGATAATACTAGAAAGCTTTTCAAGTATATTTTAAATCAACGGGGTTGAAACATCTTTGTGGATAAAAACGCCAAAATAAAAGATAAAGATAAAAAATTCATTAATCACGTTTTAAAAATATGGTTTCTTCTTTTATATAATTGCACGAATTTCTGAAGACTTCGAAAATAGCGTTTGTAGAACAGCAAATACAAACATAAATTACACCAAAAGTCTGACACACCGTGGGCCAGGCCCACCCATGAATCTTACACCACTGATCCAAACAAAAAATCGCGACTAATTAACAATAATAACGGCTAAACAAATAGAAAGTTGGCACTCGGAGCACCCACACATATCTACAGATACATTATAAACGACACCACACAACACACGTGTCAACAATTAAAACTCATAGTTTAACAAATGAACGCTCTCAACAGCAATTATTCCTGTCACGCCAATTACAAGACGTATAACGGGCCTAACATCGGACAGATCTCAAATTATAGTTTAGATACGGTGGTTTTAAACCCACACACTTCCGCGTTTAAGTGCCTTAATGATCTGATATTATATTACAATATTGTGACTGGCTGGACGGTACCGTTGTTGGCCAGTCAATGGATGCGGTAATTGGGAACTGAATGAACTGGTGACATTAATAATCGTGTTTTTAATGGTAATGGGAATGCGACGCGCGTTCGTTGTCTAAGGTTGCCCGGTAATCGCCTTAAGCCAGCATTTTATCGAGCCTTGTGTGGCCAAGAATTTTCCAAAATTGTCTTGCTATCGCTAGTACGTTTGCGTGAGTTTTTATAAATATTAATAAATAAATAATATTTTGTTTCCAAGTTTACAATTTTGCGTAATAGCACTACGTAGTACAAATTAATTTTCAGAAAATATTAAGATTGGAGGACATCACCAGGTGCATCAATCCAGGGGGTCAATTCAATATTTTTTTGTAAATTTTTATACAAGTTTTTATTTTATTCAACAGTTAATAGAAAGTGTTTTTGTCTATGGATCTTTGTTACATATCATCACGCCTGCATTCCCTGAAGGAGAAGACAGATGAATAAATAAATAAATATTTACACAATAATTCACCAATTCTGTTATAAACTGCCATATAATTCCAAACTCCAGGCTGGTACTGAGTATATTCTACTTTGCCCGACCTGGGAATTGAACCCAGGACCTCTTGCTTAGCAGTCGCACCTGAGAGCACTAGACTACAGAGACACCAACAGAAATCTATAGTGGTAGTCATAATATATATTTTTATATCATAGTTTACCTAGCTACTAGCTTACTGATTAACACTAATTATACAAACTAAAATGACAAAATAAATACCAAATTATTCCTAGAAATTAATATATAAATTTAAGAAGAGGCAGAAATTAAGGATGGCTGTTAATGTTTGGACTATATTGCTAATATTCTGACATATATAATATAGCATCACGCCTGTATTCCCCGAAGGGGTAGGCACACAGTTGTACACCCACATTTCAGCAATGCTGTTATTAAGTCCCATGCCATCTACCGTATCCCATGGTGAGCCTATTGCCATCTACCGGGCACAATTCCGAACTCTGAGCTGCTACTGAGAATTTCATTACAGAAAAACTCAATAGAACTTTGTCCGACCCGGGAAACGAACTCATTTTCAGCAGTCGCGCTAGGGACCACTAGAAAAATGAGGCAGACATTCTAAAGTCAGTTCATTTTAGTATCTTTTTTTGTTATACTTAATAATTAAAAAAACTAGGTATGTAGGTACTTCTTATCTACGTAGGTAACTATACAATAGTAAATTTAAGTAATTACAAAACTCGCTATTTTACTGATTGGAATATTAAAGCTAATAAAAAATTGTTTTAAGCGCAGAGACATAAAAACGTCGACAGCAATTAATAGAGCCCCTAAAATATTAATGGAAAATAATTTATGATTAAAGGGTATATTTTAATGGTGCGTCCAAAGGTTGTGGATGTGGGACTGTTGCGAAAGATATTGAACGATCCCGTGATGTTATGTCACGAGCACGGGGTGGCGCGAGCGCCGATCGCGACCCGCGTGGGCGGCGGCGATCTAGAGATGGGAAGTAACTGCAATTAATATTTGCTATCGATGGATTTTACATTTTCAAGAAGCGGTACTTAGTGCAGAAACCAATAATATTACTGTACCTCCACAGAAATTCTATGATATAATCTTTAATAAAAAAATAAAACAATATTAGTTTTAGATTTGACCTCATTAGAAACAATATTTCCTACTTGTATTGTCTGGTTCTTAGCAAATAAAATATAGTTTTTTTCTAGTCTTTTATTAGTGTATAAAATACGCTGTTGTGGTTATACAGTGTGCTGGTTACCACACTGTAGGTCTCGATTGAAAATGACAATTAAATATCATAAAATTAATAAAGGTAAAATTATGAAATCATTTTACTATTCCTGTAACAAGAGTTATTTATTACTCCAATTGCTCCTGTTATTGTATATTCCTCCATAAATGCAATAACAGTCTAGCAGGGGATCCATCATCACCAGTAATCAAATTCACTAGTTATCAATTGGATGAGAGAACTGGCTTTCTTGGCCATAGGTAAAAAACGATAAAAATAAAGTTACAATATTAAATGGAAAAAAGAAAATGACCAACTAAGCCATCTCGACATGGCTTAGTTGGTCAGAGCGCCTGGAGTATCTATCCGGGAGGCGCAGGTTCGAATCCTGTTCGCGACCGTATTCTTTTTCCATTTAATATTGTAACTTTAGAGTTCGTTAAGCATGCGTTAATGCTTTTTCAAAGACATATCTTGAACGATAAAAATATTTTAATTTGTCGATAAAAGAACACCCGTCACATCCCTACCAGCACATCTCTACGGCGCAGGCGCAATCTTTTGCTAAACCCGTAGCTGTGGCGACAGACAACATAAGGTCACAAACGGGCCATAAGAGCGGGCCTTAAAATATATAGCCTTGTACGTTAAATGTCTAATGTCGTTTCGTTTGCAGTCTTCCATTACAACGATGTGCACTCAGATGTCGATGTTTTGTTTTTATGATGTTTTTTGTTCGAAGACATTATGTATGAAGATTTCACGTACCTAGTGCTTTGATTGATTGGGTGGTTGTATGAATTGGAGGAGATTATTTTGAATGTTTATGTATCTATTGCAGCATTTTTTTCTGGCAAAGAATGGCAATTTGAGAACCAAAAAAATATTTTCCTTTTTAGCCTTAGTCAGAAATAGATATGAGACAGGTATTTCGCGTATATTAAAACATATCTAACATAAAAAAGATAAATAATTGCTTCTTAACGTGAGACAGTCGTTCGGAAGTAATTCTGTAACTATGTCATCCTAAGATACACTTAACTGACACTTATACATTTACGCAGTAAGCTCGAATTCTATACACGAAGAATCTCCATAGAGGGTATTCGAAGTCGTTAATTCACGATTTCGGGGAGGGGTCTATTCTTAATAAAAAGGAAAGCCAGGCATCTTTTGCCAGGCAACCATCACTTAAAATTATACACGCTTTGAATAAACCTGTGTAAGCTTTGTGAGAAAGGTTAAACAAAACAATAGCGCTAGTCTTAAAACTAAAACCAATTTTTCTCTATCGTCGTGTCATTATATTTTAGTTTAAAATGTATTTCTTTGAAGTGTCGGACGGGAAGTGAGGTCATGTTTGTTCCGCACATCCAAGCTTTTGTTTGTAATTCGTTCGTGACAGGATTTCAACGTCCGCTTGACCTTTGCTTATTTTGAATAACTATGTACAGTAAATAATAGAATAATAGATACGAGTACATAGGAACGTGACCGTTTAAATATGGCGGATGGAATGTTTTTAAGAAATTTCGCGATATAAAATGGTTATTTTATGAACTTATAAGAATGAAGAGCGGATAAGAAGAACTCTTCAATTATTTTTTTAACATTTTGATATATCTATACATTATAACTTTGTTAGTAGGCCCACACATAAATGGCAGAACTAACTAGATAGTTACTTGCTGTCCAAATTTACCCGAAAAAGGCCTAAACGGTGTGGAGTGAACGGAGGGTAAGCTGATCAGGGCAAACCTGCAGTGGGATGAACTGGGCTGAAGTAAAAAGTATGAACTAAATTTAGATTATTTAATACAAATTGTATAGGTGCCTACCTAACAGCTTAGTGCATAATGTACCTGAAATAAAGACACAATAAAATTCCGCAGTGCTAAACAAACGGGCAGGCGACCTCACACAAAAATAATACCATCAAAATTAATGGCTGACCATATGTTCTGTTTGACTTACGATAAACATTACATGTAACATCTCATCATTATTCTGTGCGGAGATGCGCCAAGCGCCAACACTGTCATTGTGTAATATTGCGTGGCGTCTGCGCGGCGTGCGCGTGGCCTGAGCGTGGCGGTTGCGTGACGGGCGCGGGCCGATGAATGGACGCACCTCGCGGCCTGCAGCACCGCCTACCATTGTTTCGGGGACAGATTATAATAATTTCCCGGCAAATCAAAAGCATTTTGGAATCGAACGATCGGCTCCGCTGATGTTATTAAATCAATGCGAATACTACGGCTGATGTGGTTTGATACTTGTGGAACCCATTATTTATGAATATGTTTTTATGTGCACCATTTTAAGTTCAATATATATATAAAAGGTTCTTAACTTCACCAACAGGGAATTAGAAAAGTAACAGGCTAAGAAAATTGTGTGTAATTCCTAATTAAAGTATCTTCAAGTGAATACACTCATGGGTTTATTATTCCCCGAGGCCTATCCATGATTAGTATTACGGCCAGAATTATAGGCAATTCAGATAGGTAGGTAACCGTTAAAACAAGAACTTAAAATAGTTTAACAATAAATTATTCTGAAGAAATATTCCCAAATATCGGTCAAGATTATTAAACCAAACTATAAGTATCATCATACACGTTTTATATCTGATGCGACAGCTCGCAATATGCATATTTGTGAGAACAATGCAACTTCACTAAATACGGGGTACATTTGGACTTGCGTGTTTTCACTCACCATTTGCATTGGAATCACGTGAAAACAATCTTCAACGCCTTTGTCAACAACTTAGGTAATTTATTCTGAAAAGTTACAATACAAAATAATCTTTATTATGTTACATATAAAGTTGAAATTCTTAATGGTGAGAGCCATCGTAACACCGGTAGCTCCATGCTATTTTTGGGTAAGGAGAATTATAAGTTACGTTATGCTATTAAAGGAGAATAGTCTGTTGTGTCTAGATAAAAAGGTTGAGTTTGAATTGGAGCGTGGTTAGTTTTTGCGTCGTTGTGTGTTGAGTTGGGGGCAGGTAAGACCGGTAGCAAGCGGACAATAAGCGATCAGTCATCTTGTTAGATAGCTGGGGAGATGATTACACTGCATGCTACGCCTCGCCCGAGGACAAATTAAAATAAAGGTTTACATTATTGGAATAAATCAAGTCATTTTTTTGGGTCCTTTTGGAAAGATTTTATTTTGCGTGTAGTGGAATTCTGTAATGAGTCACGTCATGTTTTTTATTGAATTTTGTTTTTTTTATAGTATTATGTGGGTAGGACATTTTGGTGGTTTTCTTTTATTGAATTTGTGTGTGTGTTAGGGAAGGCTATTAAACCCAATGATTAATATTTTTTATCATCTTATATATGTATAATTAAATATATAATGTTATTATTAGTTATTAGCATTGTGGGTGTACAATTGTGTACACCTCTGCCTACCTAAAAAAATTACAAAGTTATTCAAGAAAATCTCTAAATCAATTAAACTATTAATTTTGCACTATGTTGCGAACTTTCAATAGATCTTTTAGAATTGTTTCAACCTCGTAGCTTAGACCGCAATATATAATTAAATACCTTAATTAACTGATAAAATAAATTGATAAAATATCAAATGTGCATATTTAACAGAGCTAGCTTTAAATGATATACCTACAGTGAAACTTCTTATCTACATAATATTAAGAATTACTTGACAAATACAGCTAATAAACATAGGCATTTTGAGTCACTAAAAATTCGGAACAAAATTGCAAAACCATGTAAGCAATATGTCCTTGTCAAAAACCGTTGGGTTTGAGATAAAAGATTAAGTTTTTAACCCTAAAATGTGAGTTGACCATACATAGACTATTTTTATTTATTTAAGTAGGATATTTTATGTCATTGACAATATTGTTAATGTTAGGCCAGGAGTTCGGGTACAGCTGATAAATCATGTTGTTTGTCTATCAGCTAGAAGTGCTGTTTATAATATGTACCTAAATGTATTCATTCATTTGAAAACTTTGCTTTCAATTGAATAAATTAAAAAAGTTTTTTTTTTTTTAAACTTTGCCCCTCACAGGAATTTCTTCCTGTATCGTGGCTGCGCTTACAGACATATAATCTCACAAGCACACAAACACCCAGACCCGGAGCAATTATCTACAGATCGTACAAATATTTGCTCCGTGCAGGAATCGAACCTGCGACACGCAGCGCAGCAGTCGGTCTCTCGACCAGTGCGCCAACCGCGCTGTCATTTGCATGGTAATTTTTTCGGGCGATTCAACTGTTGTTATACGTATTTTATCAATAAAAGCGATAAATTTGTAAAATAAAAAGGAAATAAGTGAGTAGTTAGGATTTTTATCGAAGCTGGTGTTGCTTTAGCTTAAGGTAATCCTTTTAGTGAGCTAGTCACAAGTGTCGATATGACTTGAGATACTATAAATAGAATGAAATTGGCAAATTCTGAGAAGGTGTCAGTTTCAAATGACTTTGTTTATTAGACTTAAAGAGAGTCAGCTGAGCAACAAAGTTGAATTTACAACTGAATTACTAACTTTCAACATTTGATAACACTCTTCAATATTACGAGCACAGATAAAATGTTCATGCACATACCTTTCAATTTGATTCTTAACCTTGGTTCAGACAAATAAATAATGTGCGAAATTCTATAATAAATCTATCGCCTCTAGCTCTTAGACTATGTTACATCGCACATAACATTAACAAAGTAGCTGAAATTAATCAACACTAATAGATTTGTCTGCGTGTCCGTGTAACAATATACTAGACAAATACTTATGTTACGCCTACATGCAACACTGTAGGATTACAAAGAAAATAACACTATTTTTAACCACACCCCAGAATCGGAGAAAACCAAGTTTGTTGAGAATGAATGATCTTTCATTCATTTTTATATGTTTATTGTACTTTTTGTTACTATTGCCAGAAAGGTTTATTCACAAGTCTTCCTTTTCTCATCGTGTGGTTGATCAAAAACCTCATGTCAGTGTTTAAACCACCCGTAGGTCTCAGAATGGCTTTACACACCATCAAGAATATCTCTCAGGTGTGCTGATTTCCTCACGATGATGTTGACGATTCCCAAGTTGCAGCCATTTATTATATGCATAGTAAAATACTTCAACTGCCTCACTGGTCTAGTGGCCGAAAGCGCGTCTGCTCAGCAAATGTTTATCTGATCCTCTCTCTCTGATCTGTATGAGGAGTTGTGTAGTTATCGCGAAAACCTAAGATATTACTAACTAGGAGTTAGTTATATTTTTTTGTGGAAAAAGAATACGGTCATGAGCACGAATCGAACCTGCGACTCCCGGATAAAAAGGGTTTGCAAAAAATATATCTATATAATTTATAAACGGAATTAACTCAATAAGAGTATCTGTGATCCGTGAATCGAACCCAAGAGTTCCTGGGTTCGATTCACGGATCACAGATACTCTTGCTCATGACCGTATTCTTTTTCCACAAAAAAATATAACTAACTCCTAGTTAGTAATATCTTAGGTTTTCGCGATAACTACACAACTCCTCGTTATTCGCGATAAATAAATCGATATACCTAACAAATTCCATATTGAAATGAAATATTTTTATTAGCTGAAATGTGAAACAGAAGATATTATTTGCAACAGCTATAGTCTTAATAATAAAATATAATTAATATTATTTGATATGAATTATGCATAAGATGGATTGAGTTGCTCAAGATTCCAGTTGTTTCATTGTCTTATTGATGTGCGATGTTAATTCGTTGATAATTTTTAGAAGCTGTAGTGGGTAACCTATATTTTTTCTGTGTTTCTCTAAAGTGTTTTTTTTTTGCGCGCACATTGTGTGATTTGGACTGATGATCTGAAGAAAGTTAATAGTGAAGAGGCAGTGGAATACAAAAGGCTTAGTGGTATGAATGTGTGGTTTTAATAATCATATATTCCTTACCATGCAGTTGATTGTGAAGCTATTGTTTCTACGTAGGTTCGTATTGGTATGTTGGTACTACATGAATGTATGGCATGAATTTTGGTGGGTATAATTATAATCTCGTTTATTTTGCGAAAACCCAGAATGAATACCACATTGTTTGTCACTTAAAACAATCTTTTATGTATCAAACAAGATTTTTCCATCGAATATTTGTCAATGTTCCACAAGTACAGATATCAAAAAAGTTTTTGCAACACGTAAATAAGATACGACTAATATTTTAATTATAGATAATATATTGATATAACTGGATCTGGAATGATTGGACGGCGCGGTTTGTAACAGTCGTTGAGAGACCGGCTGCTATGCCGCGTGTCGTGGGTTCGAAACCCGCACGGAGCAAATATTTGTATGATCTACAGATATTTGGTGTGTGTGTAATTGAAATGATATGTTCGTAAACGCACCAACGGTACTGGGAGAAATTCCTATTAAGAGGAAATATTTCTTTAAGAAAAAAAAAATAGATAAGCGACATTAACAATCATGTTACCTTAGTTTTAATTCAACTAGAAGTTTTTTTTTTGCAAATTGTAATATGTATACGAAGAATTCTATTTTGTCTTCGGCAGATGGGCAATTTCACGCAAGGGGATATTAAAAAAGCCATCCAGACTGGTGCAATACTTTTTGTGATGAGTGTACATTAACCGTGCCAATGCGGGACGGGTCTTTTTAACACCTCGCCCGTTTTCGGTGAGTCGTATATCAAGTTAATGTTATCTGTGGCGCGCTGTCCTCTTGATGCATTGCGCTCGCGCACACGCTGATTAACGAAATTAATTTGTCACACAACAGATTGTTGGCGGTCGTAATTAATTTGTAATATAAACGAATATGTTCGCTTTTACATACGGATAAGTTTTTGGCGTTTTGAATTGAGGTTTTTAAATTTGAATTTGAAGTATTACGATTTTTTGGATTTAAGTGTTGTAATTAATAGCGTCTCATCTCTTGATGAAGATTTAAAAAATAATGTGGTATTTTTTAATCTTTATAACATACATACATAAGTTATAACAAACAAATGGAATTGCCTACTTTCCAAATAAATTATTTGTTTTTAAAACAAAAATATCTATGTTAATTGAGACAGATATGTCCGGGGCTTCCAATACTGTAATTTAGATAAAAAGGTGTGTGTCCCAACACAGCATAAATACAACATGTCCAAACAAGCTTATCTCGTGACCACCTCGGAGCTCTCGAAATTAATGGGAACCAACAATATTTCACCTTTTTTATTAAACAACATTTTCAAAAAGAATAATTAGCGTAATATGGTTAATCAGCACTTCGAGTGTAAAAGAAAAATTATAAAACGATTCACTTATATCTTTTTTTACATCGTTATTACTAAAAACCCTTCCTTGAAACTAGTTAATTATATGATCACTGTCAATAATGATTATTGACCTTATAAAATCATCAATAGAACCGATAGCCGGACAAAGGGTTCCGTCGCCGTTAACCGGCCCGCAAACGTTTGAAAAAACAAAGCCAATTTGGCCTAATAAAGTATAATTAAAAAACAAATTTTATTGTGATACCCGTTCACGCGTTAGTATTCCTTATTTTTAATTAATCGAATCGTTTATTGGGAAGTTTTGGGTCGGTACCAGTGATGGTATTAGACAAAATTATCCTTTCTTTTGTGTGATTTGTTACGCACGTATTTAAGAGTTAAAAAGTCGGGTGCTATTAATGGTGCCTTTACAATTTGGTTCCGAAGGGGTATCATGATATTTTTTTCTTGGATCCTGATTGGCTCAATTTACGTTCATTAACAGTATTGATTGGAGCGCCACCTATTAAATTAATTTTAAAGCGTTTGGATATCACTACAAAATATTAAAGTATTAGATATACCTACGTCAGTGTAATCTACCGCTGAAAAGCCCTGCTTATCAGTTGAGTTAGTTAATCTAAGGCTTTAGCTGTGAATCCTGGTATTTCGATAAAGGCATGTACAGGGCGGGGAGCGTTTAGCTTGTAGGAGTACAAAACGTAGGTTTTCCACACTGGGTTTCCTAAGTTTTTTTTTTATTTGATTATCATAATATCCTAAATATTCTACTATCTTTAAGTAAGTTTAAGTTTAAGTATACTGGCATTATTATACTCATATCCTTACTAATATTATAAATCCGAAAGTGAATCTATTTGTTACTTTTTGATGTCACATAGCATAAATATGATTCGGAACTTTACGTAAATCTTTTTAGGTGCCCCGCAAAATTACGTAAATATCTAGGGAGAGCTGTTAAAGTTAAGAAAATGTTACTAGATGGCGTTAATATCAAAAAGACACGAACTGCGCGAACGCAGAAGAAGCCGCGGGCGGAATCTAGTAATTAATAAAAACTCCTAGACACTGAATTATTTATAAAGATTTCGTATTAACAATTCAACTAAATGCTATAATTTCTATAATTACATTTGTTACACAAAGTTACGGTTGGTTTAAAAATATGCAATTAAAATTTTCGTCTGTCCATCAAAACGTCCTTCAGTGGCGTTAGATGAGCATTTTGACAACCCCTGTCTGTCTAGGAGAGCCTATCATTACGGTTTCTCAAATGGGCACAAACCACAAAAGATGACTATCAAATGATATCTAATTAAGAGTTTAGTTTTTTGTTTTAATTGGCCTGATTTCGGTTCGTTGTTTTAAATGCTGTATTTGGTGGAACCGTTATGTAATATAATTATACCTAATATGCAAATTTTGAGTAGCCAGTAGACAGGGCGTAAGTATGAAATATAAAGATTTAAAGGATTTTTCAACAAACAATATACATTATAATAAAACAACTTTTAACCGGATTAATCGCGTGTATTATTGGTTTTTTGTTTTTCCTGACGTTTCGAACACTTTGCAGCGTTCGTGGTCGCAGGAGGCCGCGCAAGCCTAAGATATTACTAAACAATATACATTAAAATATCTGTGTTTAGCGTGTTTACAGTGTCTGTTATCTTTATATATCTCATCCTGAAGTTCATTAATTCTCATAATTTTTTTCCTGAGATTATTTGCTTGCTTTTGCTTCCATAAACGAAATGTCTTGTAGAAGTCTTCTAACAGATAATATTATTAGCAATATTATTATTTACCATCAAAATTATTATTTGTATGGACACCAAGCAGATTTTTATTATCTTAATGATACCTTTCCATGAGTGGGAAAAAGATATCCTTGGCTAAGTTGTTTTTCGAAGCCTACCGACTTAAACCACAATGGAGGGCTGTGTCCTTTCAGCAACGCAATTGCGTGCACCACATCCCCGATTATGGTCAGTCAAAGGCGTGTACGGATCCCGTCAAGGTGCCACCTTTTGGAAGTGACGGGGTTCACTGCCATCTCCTCCGTCAAAAGTTATACATTTTTGGTAAAATGAAAAAATACGGTCGTACGCAGGATTCGAACCTGCGCTTCCCTGATAAATATTCCAGGCGCTCTGACTGCTCACTACTCCGAATTCTTCTCCCAAATTTTAATACGTGTTTTGGTAACCTCATCCCTCATTAATTATTTCACCGGAACTGTACACCACATATTGCTATTCAGTTGTTGAAGCCCCAGAGAGCAATAAAAAGCAAGTATCTCACCTTGGATGTATTATTTTCAAAACTACGAACATAATAAATAATGCTCTCTGCATTAAAAAAGAGGTTAAATATTAAAAGCATCAAAGCTAAGCAGCCGAAAGTATCGTTAATATTATCCTTTCTTCATAACAATCGCGTTAATTACATTTAAATCTCTTATATACATAAAGGATGTTAAGAAATCGATTCGTCTCGATTGTCTATCGTGTCGTGATTTCCTGTCGATGATATTTATCAATCGATTCAAGGTGTGTTTCTTTTGAATACGTTTTTAACGCAACCTTCTCCGGAAACAAAGGTACAGTTTAATACATATATGTATACAACATGTGTTTGGTGCAACATATTAATACTGCGATATAAGTAGAACGGGACACAGCAGTGTGTCCGCCAAGTTCGGAAAGAAACGGACGACGCATGGCCAGTGTGTATATATCTTTACAAGAACCATTTCGAGCTACTTTTCAAGCCCCTATAACTAGAAATTAATAATAGGCCTATTAGATATACGACAATTTCACATGTTTATTGGAACTTGCTTAGATATTAAGTATCTTAAATATCATGAAGAAATGTTTTATAGTTTTCGAGTTAGTATGGTCTAAAAACGCCATTTTACCGACTGATTCACTCACTCCTCAAAATACTAGACCACTTCTAGGTGATCTAGAACAGTAAACGATTATATACATTTTATATCTATCTATCAAATTTTAATCTAAATATTAACACAATCATTATTTAAAATTCTTAGGAAGGTGGCTTAATCGATTGACATTACTAATCATTTAACGATGCATAAAAGGACAATGCCAGATCCTGCCCCACCCTTTCAATAATTTACAAGAAAAGTAAATTAACTAAAAAATATCGTACGAAAATAGGACCATTTGTTACTCTAGTGTTATTATGTAGTACTTGCGGATAAAAAGTTAATGGAAAAAGGATTTTAATTAACCTACAACGTATTTCCTGTTTTTGTAGCAATTATCCGCGTTCCTATATACGCATACAAGCCGACTATGTGAGTTTTTATTATTAAAAAAAAAAATACTTAGATAAATATATTATTTATGAGTCATACGTATTTGGTTTCAATGTTTAAAAACATACATGTCATTAAAAACATTGATTTTATTTATTTATTTAGATAATATTATGTATGTTGTATTAATTCTCATTTGCGCGTTAGTTGTGACGAAACGTCATTGACGTGCTGTCGAACTGTATATGTCAAAGTCATAATGTCAAATCATGAAAATAACTATTCGTCCTTCTCTCAGGTTCAGCATGGCTTGATTTTTCATCTTGTGTTGCATGATTTTTTGACTTAGATTTATCGTGATTTCTCCGTTCTCTTATCGTTTTCTCCTACCGACGACTTTTGCTTTGATATACGGACTCGATCTCGCCTACTCGCCGAGTAAGTGCTATTTGCCACGGATTCTGTTTATTGCTTTCGACTTGGTTATCAAACAATGTTGAGTAGCATAAATTGTCAAGTGTGCGTCGAAAAATGCTACGACATGAAGTATCTACACTGCAATTGCATTCTACAATGCAAACTCTCCTCTATAGTTGGAAATCGTTGCAACAGGTATGTTACTCAATGTTCGTATTTATGCATAGAAAAATAAATCTCAAATGGTATTACCTACAGCATAATAGAATCATAATTATTGTACCATCACGATAATAATTATGAAAGCTGCGATTTTGCATAAACAACTTTGCATATACCTTAGTGTAACCGACTATGAACAAATATAATACCTAAAAATACAGTCAGTGAGTCATCTTAGATACCTATTGAAAAAGTAGCATAATACTATGATATTACAAAGCTTATTAAGCCAAGTTTATGTTATATGAACAATAATATGAACTTGTTTATCTGAACGATGTACAAATATTTTATAATTTTCAGCTTCCACCAGAAGGTGTAGTCTATCAAGAGTGCTTGTTGCGGCTAAACTAGCATTGCAGAAATGGAAATATGAATACTGAAAATGATCTGGACTACTCAAATGTTTGTCTAGGATGTGGGCGATCTGTTTTAGAAACAATGAGAGAGATATCATACAGTTGAAACGAGTGGTCCATTAGCTGCTACTATATGGGATACTCACAATGTGGTTTGTAATAATATATTATTAACCTTTTCTCTACATGGTGATGCACAGTAATCTTTTATTTATTATGTCCACTTTGCAGTCAAGGATACTGGTAAAGCTAACTATCGCATGCAATGTTGCTCACATAGAAATGCCATTTTTCATCACATCCTTATAAAATACTATGTATCTATGTACACTTGGAAACTCCAGGCATTTCTTTATTTTTTTGTAAAAGCTTTTGAAGAATAGTCATTTGTTGTGTTCATATGTTTTATTTACTACACATACATACATATCATGACGCCTGTGTTCCCTGAGAGGGTAGGCAGAGATTTACACCCGCTTTACACCTATGCTGTTATTTACTCCCATGTTAGTGAGCCTATTATCATCAACCGGGCACAATTCCAAATCCTGGCTGCTATTGAGTAATGTCTTACAGAAAAACTCAATTAGACGGCCCATGCCAGGAATCGAACCCAGGAGGTCCCAATCGGCAGTCTCCTTTGCGACCACTAAACTAATGATGTTATTTACTTGCAGGTATATCAAGATATGCATTTCTATGCGACTTATGTTGGATGCATACTAATTGCCAACTATCACAAGATATTTCAAGAGGACAACCAGAGGAACATGCTGAAATTGCAAATCAACCACTTGACCCATACCCAGTGCCACAGCAAGCAATACCAGTGCCACCGCATTTCATTCACTAATTCATGATTGGTTAGGTGCTCAACAAATAACATTGACACGAGCATTGCATTTTTTTAATGAACCAGATCATTAAGTTTCATTTGTCCAAGATTTTAATTTAAATAGATATAGAACAATGTTTTCCAGAATTTATGAAATTCTACCACAACTGCAGCAGTTTCTGATATTAACATATAGTGAACTGATTTTAATAGCTTTAAAACCATATCAAGTAAAACAGATTTGTTATTACTATGTGGAATATATGCGAGAACATGGGCTCTATTTAATAGAGGTGTGTCCAGAGCACTCACAAGAAATGGATTCACATTTACAAGAATAGTGTCGCACAATGGTGGAAACTATCCATTTTAATATGGGGTAGGATACAATCAAGGCACATTGTCCAAAGACGCGCGCGCCGCTCATCACCGCGCTGCTCCACATAGACACGCACGCGCATGCGCACAGTGAGCACGGCTACTATATGTATATTCTTGATATAGAGCCTAACAATAGGTGTGCAATCAACTCTACATATATTAGGATATTGCTGCAATTGTATAGTGCGTAATCAAACAGTTCATGTTATGACCTTATTATGGTACCTTGGTTGGGCACTACATCAAAACAATATTGATCAGCCGGCAGCGTTTCTTAATAATGTTTTAATAATTCTTGAAGATAAATAGATTAATCATTCTATATGTTGTTTTATTTTATTACCAATCAACAGTCAAGTCAAAAGTATTACTATTGTTGATTAACCTTTTTTTTTTTTATCTTTATTGAAAGGACTTGGTTCACAAAAGCAAGATTAACCTAGTTGGTGCTATGTAATTGTTTTCGTAATTCCTTCCTTTCTTAGCAGACACTCCCAAGAATCGCATTATAACAATATAAAGCACTTTTTTATTTATTTTCATAAATGAAACTGGACTTAACCTAAAACATTTAAAAACATAAAGAGGATAACATTGATCTTCCATTTAAACTAAAACGGCAAGTTCTTGAGGCATTTAACTGTAGTTTTAGCTATCACTAATAAATTAGGAATAAAATGGTACATTTGGCATGCTTGTAAACGAATTTTTGTTGGGTGGGTTAAAGCTCTATAGAGTCTCTGGCATTGTCCTTTGCTAAGTTATAAAATTAATATAATTGTTTTCGTATTCATATCTAGATGATTTGAGAAAGTACGATTGTACTTGGTGCCCATTTAGATCTCACATCTTTTGTTGGCAATACCGTCAACCCTTGGCGTCGTTTGGTAGTACCGAACTTAGGCCTTTAGGTTAACCTAGGTTTTTGGTGGGATAGGTATATTTCTTTCACTTTCTTTCAGTGCAGGCAACTTGTATGGACCAAACATTAAAAGGAATTAGATTTCTTTAGATTCTATTAAGCACATATCGTACTCACTTGAAGTCTTTGGAATTCTTGTCACAAGAATGACTACTGCGCACGAGGTCTTAGGTTCGATTTACGGGTCGGGAATAGTGTTATTTCGTTATCCTGTAAGAAAATTCTCAATAACACCCCATAGTTTGGAATTGTGCCCGTAGTCCTGAAAAATGTGAGTAGTAACCGGTGAACAACAATTGATATTATATTATAAATATATATAGATATGCGTCACGAAAGTTTGTATACATAAAATAATAAAGTTAACTAATATAGTTTAGATTCATATAAAATCTTAGATTAATTAATTAATTAATACCAGTAAAACACAAAATCTTAGAGTAACCAGTAATAGTATACTTTTCATAATCAGTGTAAAGGTAAAACCCATTAAGGGCAAGCACACAATAATTGGCGACGGGTTTTTTTATTTTTTGTGTTAAAAGGTGCGAGCGCCCTTTGATTGACGCGGCCACTACGTCTTTTTGACGGGTCTGACGTATTTTATGTGTAGCGTCTGTATACAGGCTGTTGGTGGAGTGAAATATGAGTTTTAGTTTTTTTACTGGTTTAGATTTCTCATGATATCGTGTATAGGTTTGTTGTGTGTAGTTAAATTAATGTTTGTCGCTGTTAGTAGTGTCTCCATTGGAACCTTAATCGTATTTACAAGAATTAACTTCATATTAGATATTTGATTAATTTATTACGACGAATTTAAATTTGATTAAAAATTTGAAATTGATAATTATACATAGATCCGTATACCATAATCTAAAGTTGACTTTGGTTAATTGCCTGTATCTGATTTTTATTACTTACCGTTTAAGATTAACGCTGTTTTTAGCTTGAATAAAAATATTTTAAAGTTATTATATTAAATGGAAAAAGAATACGGTCGTGAGCAGGATTCGAACCTGCGCCTCCCGGATAAATACTCCAGGCGCTCTGACCACTAAGCTATCTCGACCATCGACGCTCGAGATGGCTTAATATGATAACTTTAGAGTTCGCTAGGCATGCGTTAATGCTTTTCAGAGATTTTACTAATGCCATATAATATAGACTTTTCATGAAATCTTTCGGACTTGTCTTCAGTCTCAGCTTCAAATTGAAGGATGAAAAAAGATATGCAAGTCTCAAATTGGAACACCCTTATCGCAACATTCTTCGTGCAGATGCGTATCGCCAGACCATTATCGGTCGGTAATCGAGCTCACTACGTTTCGCAAAAAGTCGCAACAGAAGCTGGCAAATGAGCGCGAGGTAATGACTGCCCCTTAATTTAAAACGATCGACGTTAGCGCCGCTTATTACAAGCACGGTAATTGCTAATGTGTTTTAGTTATAAGGTTTTTAAAGTACCTATTGGTAATTTGTTGAATACACGTTTCGGTTGATTGAGCATAACATAATTTTTAGGTTAAAATTTTTACACCTTGTATATTTGTTTAGTATTTTATGCCATATTTATATTTCTGTATAGATAAGGGCAGGTGGATGATGAGTTATATTTGTGATTTGGGGTGTCATACCACCAACTTCTTAACTTCGGGCTGCTGCTGAGAATTTCCTAAGATAAAAACCCAATAACACTTTGCCCGACCTGGGCCAATCCAGGACCTCACGCTCGGCGGTCGCACTTGCGACCACTAGACCATCGAGGCAGTGCCAGATTTTTTGATATAAGTAAGTCCTAAATGGTTAAGGTAAAAAAAATAAGTAAATTTTCTGTCAGAGGCCTTGATCCTGATGATGTGATGAATGTCTCAACTAATATGAGTCATACCTCGCTTCATGACGCACCTCCATAAGTGTCAAAGTTCATGTGAACTAAAACACGGATAATTAAAACAATGGTTGCGTCCAGTCTACACTGACCTTTGCTAATGCACTGTCTATCTGTATGTGATAGTTGATAGCCAAAACTGGTAATTAGCCTATGATTAAACGCCGATATATTGTAGGCTCTCACGGGTTAGGGTTGATACTTCACAATAGTTAATTTGCAGTTAAGACAACTATTATGATAAACGTACCTTGTATCCCCAAAGGGATGGGCAGAGGTATACTGTAGCATACCTACGTTTTTAATTAGTGGTGATCCTATTGCTATTTATCCATAATCCAGGATGCTATTGAGATTTTCCTATTGGAAAACTGTATAACAATTTGCCCAACCTGGGAATCGAACCCAGGACCCCACACTCAGCAGTCTGTTTGCGACTATTACGACGTTATAATAATTATTATTAACTAGCTCATGTGTCTGCGTGACAAAAGGTTCCCTAAGTCCTTTCCCAAGGTCCAACCTATCTCTATACCAAAATTCATTCAAATGCCTTCACATATTTTTGAGTAACAAAGATCCAAACATACCTACATACTTTCACATTTATAATATTAATAATAGGACCTCAATTTTAGATGGCAAGATCCATATTGTTAGTGATGACTTACAAACTACTAAACTAAACTTAGTACAAAGTAAAGTTAGCTACTGAACTTTTGAATAACAGAGCAGTGGACAACTACCGCTGTCAGCTATCGCTTCCATAACGCTCTTGGAGCTCATAGGTGTCGGTTGCCACAGAGATGCTGCTTATTTCCAGCTTAATCATATCGTAACTATTAAAATGAGCTACTGCAAGCATTTCTGAGGCACTGTAATAACGAGGTGGCGCCAATTCTAATGTAGCAAACTAAATTAAATTTAGAGCATTGCTATCTTTTACTAACCATTACTATAAGAGTGGGACGGGATAACGTAAAATTCAAATTTAATCATGTCAACCTAAATTTCCATACAATATTAGTTTGACGTCTCTAATTTTAGTGGCTACCTAAAACTGTGCCTGCTAAAAACATTCGGAGATTTTAATTTCACGTGCCTAAATTAGATTTTGACATCTTTTGATTCGTCCCATCTTGCTCATATAGTAACGGTTAGTAAAAGACAGTAATGTTCAAAATTTAGTTTAGTTTCATATATTAGAATTGACGCCAATATCACTAGCCATTCTTCTTCTTCTCATCGTGTCAGTGAACAACCTAGTGTCAAAGTTTAAACTACCCGTAGGTCTCTGATATGTCTTTAAACACCATCTAGAACATTTCTGAGGTGTGCTGGTTTGTGGCCTCACGACGTTTTCCTTCACTGTTATAAGGAAATGATAATTAATTTGTAATACGCACATGCCTTCGGAAAGTCAGTGGTGCGTTCTTTGTTTTCGAATTTATATGAATTGTCAGTCCAGTCGGTCATACCTACCACTAGCCATTAATATTTATGTATACGATGGATGAGTTTTTAGCAGGCCGTTTTTTATATAAATCTTGTAAACACATTTGATTGCAGCTATTATTTTGTAAATTTATTATGCAGTTCAGGAACGTGTTACTCCGGGGTCAAGGTCTCATAGAACCTCTCTTACGTGTTTAAATGCTCTTACCAATCTATCAACAACTAAAAACAAATATTTGTTCGTTTATTTAATTTAATGGTAAGTATTTGTATATGAAAGTAAGCATAAACATTGCAAAGCCTCCAACTTTCCAAAAAAAAAAAAATCTTCTCCTATCGATCAAAATCAGTCGGTGGCAACCCTGCTCACGATATTTCTCAGAAGTCTCTCCAAAGTTTTACACCTAAAAGGTTTTAGATTAGATAATTATATGTAATGGGACTATTGATAGCTAATCTTAACTTCAAGGGCAAAGAAAGGATCAATTGTTTAGTACAAAGATGCACCCATCGATTATGCGGTAGCATTGGTTTGTGGTAACCCTGTAAGGTGTAATTTTCACGTCAGGATTTTGTTCTTTTTGTGACATTTTGTTTGGCATCTGATAATGGCTGGTAACACTTTGATGATGTAGCAGAAATGGTAAAAGTTAGACGTTCATAGAAAAAGTCACAATAAAAATGAGTTTCGAACGGCATGTTCAACCTTAAATTTACTTTTTAATTATGACCCTTAATTGATTGAAATTTAATAAGTAATTTATATCATATATATGCAATTGTAGTACTTTATGAACTTAATTATGGTATTCTTGGTATTTAATAACGTGACAGCTCAATAGTTTTTTCTGCTGATTGTATTTTAAATTAGTTTCTTTTTGATAGTAGAGCTGCCAAACAAAACAACAAGAAAGCGCGGAGTTTTCAAAATCAAAACCACATCAGCCCGCAAAAATTAATCCAACCATTGCAGCTATTTATTAAACCACAAAATAAAGCACTAAAATAATAAGGCACCTATAAATTGGCATTTACCAAAAAAATAACAGAAAAACAACAGTTGCATTTACTTACGTCATCTACACAACATGCATATTTTTCGAATAACCCACCATTTTTTTCCCCCGAAAATCCTCTCATCTATAAATCAATAACTAAACAATTGCTTTGATTGATGGGTTGAAATCAAAGTTAAGTAGTTAAAGCTTAATTATAGGCAACGGCCAGCCGACTTGATACGCCATAATATTTTGACATCACAATAGACGGACGCTCAGATATGACTTTCTATAAGTTTTGTTGGGCATGAGAAATTGGATAATGTTTGAAAGATATAAGTATAGATGTGAAGTTACCCTGAAATTGAACCCATGTGAGGGCTGTGGTAATAATAGGCCATATCTACTTTACTGAAGATGGCATAAAAAGAGACGAAAATATGTTAGTATCTTCCTTCGACCATTATGGAGAACTAAACTTGCGACAATCTAAGAAGTTAGATTTAACGTTTCTCATTTCACCTTTGTATGAAAGTCTACGTAAGAAATTGAAAAAACTAATTTATAATCCTAAATAATTAATATGTTACCAACACACTATACCAACGAGTATCATTCGTAAACCTCAAGATTACTTCTGGTTTAAGAATTTATTTCTCAAAAAGAATACAATTCACTTGACATTGAGAAAACACGATAAACTTATTAATAAGTATAAAATAAAATTGAGCATGCGGGCGGTACATTGATATAACCTAGTTTTTAGCATAAAATAAAATTGCGGGTAACAGAAAAAACAAGATGCCATATTACATATGCTGATAGCACTCAATAGCAATTAGCCACATTGATTGCTATAACTACTTACAAGATAAATACAATAACAAAATATCGTTACAGCTGTAGAATAATTGGTTATGTATAATAATAGCAAATAAAAAATTACGACTATATTTAGGGTTACAATAATGCATTAATTGAGTTAGTTAGTTTTAATAATTAGAGAATTCATTTAGGATGTGATACTTAAGTGTTTTTTTGTATAAACGGCGGGATTGTATTTCTTTAATATTATTGGGTAGTTTATTATAAATTTGTGCTACTTCGTATAGTATATTTTTTTTACCATAATTAGTTCGTGGATGTGCCGGCAGATGTGGTTTTTTCGTCTACATATACGTTTTTGCAATTGTCCTAATTTTGTGAAAGACAATTTTGAGTGAATGTCCTTGTCTAGGATTTTTCGCACTAATATATTACGTATTATACTTATACAGTTGGGATAGGGTCATTAGGTTTGTTTCTTTGTACACTTTTTCTGTCGGTGTGCGATAATTGTAGTGGAAGAGTAGCTTTATAATTTTATTTTGTACCGTCTGTAAAGGTTTGAGGTTGGTCTTAGCAGCACTCCCCCATACTTCTATCAGGTATTCGAGATGAGGTTTTACCATAGAATTATATATAAGGTATCTGATAGACTTTGGGAAACAGCGAACACTACGAAACACTTACTTTATGTTGAAAAAATTCACTCGAAAATGAAACGTCAAATCGGACTTCTTAGATTGTCGCGAGTATAGCTATTACCAATTCGTCTTCCAAATTTTACTCTGCAATACCCTCCCGAACCGTTAAAGTATGCGTGGGGCGAAACCTCATTTACAGTCAATGGAAGGCCCGTGTTCAGTTGCCCTCGTCTGCGTTCTTTATGTCATAGAGTGGCAAACCAACGGGCAGCACACTTAATGGTAAGTGGTTACCATTGTCTATGGATATCTGCAGTACCGAAGGCCTTCTCGAAGAATAGTTTTCTCAGTTATATCATACTTTTGTGGGAAGGAGGAAGCCTAAAGAAAAGAAGAAAGAAGGAGGAAGAAAATGTTTCATCTTTCACCATCATAGGATCAAGCGGATAATAAACTGAATAAACATAATTCAATTCGACAAAAGAGCTATGTATTTAAGTTCAGCTTGAGCTATTTGAAACATTTAGTGATATATATGTCTTATCACGCCCGCCCGATGATAAGCCACAAACTGGTGATTACGTATAATATATTGTTTGCTTTTGTAGCAACAATAATAAAGCTTGGGTTCGTACAAGTAGGCGTGCCAATCAACACGTAAACAATAAAAATGCCGTAAAAAGCATAGATAAGGGTTATAAAATGAGCTCACTTACTGATTATGATCCTTTCAAATGATAACTTATCGGTAACTTACATACGCAGCTTTGAACACCATTATAACGAATTCTTAGAATTCTGTTAATCATTATCCAATCATTGAAAATCAATTGGATCCCAAAAATATGAGTAAACAAAAACGTGGCTTTCCTTAACGATAAATTTGTTTCAGACAAAAAAATATAAGAACTTGGAATAAAAGAGGTCGATTAAAAAGTTAATACTGCCATCGCTTAACTATAAATACTGTATAGATACAACCAGCATTGGTGAAATGTGTGAGTACAACTGTGTACACCTCTGCCAACCCCTTAGGGGAATACATGCGTGAATGCTATGCTATCCTATGACCAAAATTAATAAGATAAATTGTTCTTCACCGTCCAGAATACAGAAAGATAAACAAGTGCTAAATATGAACGATGGCGTTCAATTTACGAGTAATTCACATTAAACATAAGCAAACAGTTTCACAGACGCTTAAGGGACATTTACACATACAAGCTTCCCGCCAAAAAAAGGATAAACTATCTACTCACAAAGGAACCAGCCATAAAGACTTTTGACACGTGCTTCATACAAAGTAGACTTAACGTAAATAATGTTAACGAGGTCAGGAAACATAATGTGTGTATTTCGCACTGTCGTAAAACTGGCCTACAGCGTAAGAATCAATCATCAATGTTGTATCTTGAGTTACGACCTTATGACTGCCCTTTATAAGATAGACCGACTTTATGGTAAAGGATAAAAGTTTTGATGATTTCGCTCCTTGTTTAATATTTTTGTTTATGGTTTTACTGTTTTTTGTATGGTGAGCAAACCATAAGGAATCTCGCATTCGATTGTTTAATGTAAAAGTGCTAAAAGTTTTTTTAACAAAAGAATTAACTACAAATAACACCTAATTGGACCAGTTTTGAGCAATATTTTTTATTTATTTATAATTACCGTTCACGTTATATTCACGGATTTAATCTAGATTTGATTATGATTAAACGGTGCAAGAGACATGTCACAGATTTCAATTGGATTTAGTTCAAGGCAAGTTGAAAGCTAATGCAAAGGTGATAAGGATTTAAGATGCGAATTCACCCGGAGAAGATTCTAGTAAGACTCTATCTAAATTATTAAATTATAAGGAAAAAAAAATTCTGTAACGGAGATATCTTTAAAAAGGCACATATTGTAAAATCCTACGTTTCCGACAAACAGTTTTATATTACCTAGAATTCAAAACCTATTAATACTGAACGATGATTTGAGCAAAAACAGCTCCCGTTAATGCGTTTAAAACAATAATTAAACAGAGATCAAATTGCAACAAAGTAACTGTAACCGCTTATTATAACAGGTTAAATATTGGCTTGTTCCGTTAGCCTATAATTTGGTAAAGGTTATAAATATGATTTAAACATTTATAATTTCTGCTTAATTATTGATTCCCTTCTGCATAATTATATTCTTAGTATGTTTGTAGTCTGATGTTGTTTTAGGATTGGAAATACATATGTAATCATGCGAAACTTTGTTTCTCGTTTGAGTATGGCTAAGAATCTTGAACTTTTTGTCGTAAAGCTTTCAAATCGGTTAAGGTCAGTGTGAACTGATTTCGTTTGTCTTATTACTTCCAATCTCTTCGATAGTATTTCGGTTTCATTCCATATGATAGCAATTTGCTAATAACTCCTAACGATTTAAAAACTAGTTTAGAAGGCCGTATGAGTATAACAAAATCAAAATGTATAATAAATGTTTGAAATTCTTTTAATTTTTATTCAATAACAATTACAATATTAATTTAAAGCTTGCTTAGTAAATTAAAAAGATTACGCTTCAAGCATAAAGATACGGACAGACTAGCGACATGTTTCGATTATTGAATGAGCACCGATGCGACGAATCGATTACGTTCGAGTAGTTGGTACGGTGCTTGCCCTGTGCGAGGACAGACTTAACAAGGCTTGCACGATTGTACTTTTTGTAAGGGGTATTATAAATGATGGTATGTTCGATGTCGCCAATTTGGGGTTCTGAAAATAAACTTTAGTTGCGGGGATATTAAAAGCCGTTAGTATTTATTTATGCTGTTTTACGATTAGTGTTTTTGTTTTTACTTGATTTAGGATTATGTTACATTCAATACGATACGATGAATATGGTACCTATGGTATGGGGGTAAGACGAATTTATAAGTTGAATGGGCTGATTTGGAATGTCATTTTTCCTAATGCGCATTCTTTATCTAGTCTTTATTCCTGTAAAATTATATAATAGGTTTACCTTTCAGCTTATAAAAAATTTACAGTGACTCGGAAGTTAGATCTCCTTGAAGTGTTTGAAATATTTGTAATTTCTTGCTACCATCTTCTAAACTACCATCCAGCACACTCCCGGTTGACGCTAGTCGCACTGCGGACTATCGCGACATGATCGCAGCGACAAATCGCAAGATGCGCCCGCCGTACGTTATTCCGCACCGCTGCGCGCATGCGTCGGATCCTATCCGCCAACATATTAGTATTGTAACCGATCTAAAGGTTACCGTACAGAAAAGAACCATGGCTTGTCAATATGAACGTATTGACGGCTAATGTGTATGGAGCTTTATATTTTATTAATAGAAATTCAACAGGAATTTATAAGATACCTTTATGGAACTTTTGTATATATATATATTCTTCAATTCCCTTTAAATTTACATCTGATTTGTGTAATATAATGTTATGAGCCTAGATATTGAGGAAAAAATCCTTGGTTTGTATGAATCATGATTATTGACAAACATTATAGCCAACAGAGATGATTTAAGTCGAAATTTCGCTCCACATTAAACCAGAGCTTACTCAGTTCAAAAATATACAAGAAAAAGAAAACAAAGTTCCATAAATCCGAACACTAAATCAATTACCGGTCATCTTCAACAATAAAGTACGCAAGAATTTACATTACACATTCGAACCACGTGACATTGAATACTATACTAACGATATAAAAGAGGCAACATTTCCTTGCACCTCAAAACAGCGAATGTACGAGCAAATATACCAAAAACCGACGGCCTATCACGTACGAACAAATACCTTTCCTCGTTAAGCAAATGGGAGGTCTGGCTTATATGGTGATGTGCACATAAGTGGTTTTGAAAGTGTTATCGCGGTTGTACATTAGTGGAGTCTTGACACGGCCAGTCTTCTGTAAAGCCACGGCTTGTATTAGTGGCTTCTAATTTATTGGGAACGATAGGACGACTGACGCCGGCCACCCTGGGCAAGGATCCATTCACACCAGGTGGGGAGGCCGGGGCTAATTGGAGAGGCGTTAAATGACATCTGTTTTTGTCTGATATTTTTTGTGGCAGTGAAAGTTTCGTTGATGTTTGGGATGTGTGCTGTTTGTTATCATATTAATATTAGTCAGTGAAGAAATTATAGGGGAGATTAATTAGTATATGAGGCGAGTATGGATGGCAAAGTCTGGGCAGGCTTACCTCCGTGAGCATACTACAATCAAATTGCGGATGTTTTTAAAATAGGACCGGTCAAGAGCAACCTAAACCGATGAGCATGTATGAATGAAAAAATGAAGCGAGTGGAGTGAAAATTTATATCACTGCTGACCCCAATGGGAAACAGGCATGATTGTGTGCATGTAGCTGAGATTAGTTCTATTTTACGTTCTTTTTTAATACCTATCTTTCCTTAGTTTACAACTCCATGATTTAGTTTTATTTTGTAAAATAACTATCGTGAGTCATATCAATTGTTCTTCACTCACGTGCATTTTTAGGGACTAGGGAACTAGTTTCGATCTCGAACGGAGCCTTTAGTCATGAGCTGAGCCCGCGGTGACTCGCGACATCAACCGGTGAACAATAATATAATTGATCCATAAAATTTTGTGACTATTTCTGATACGAAATTGCAACCACGTAATTTGATATCAAATTAACCGAAGTAGAAGCTAGTGACTAATTAACCAATTAATTGATTCAATGCCAGAGTTATGAATAAGATTGTTCATAGTACTTATGTATATTGCTTTACTGCTTAATAGCTTTGCAATCGATATAAACACCTTCAGACAACCAGTAGAAAGGTCAAATCAATCAGTTATTGTAAATTTATAATTTAAACAGAGAATGCGAAGTTCATAATAAATTGAATCGCGTAACAAAAACTTTTCGATTGGAAATAATTAAGTTTCCTTGTATTTTGTGATTTAATTTTGAATGATAATTTATCATGATTATAATAAAGAAGGTATAAAAACTCCATAAAGGATTGGGATAATTAGGTACAAGAAAATAATATGCACTATGTACCTAAAATAAGGACAGCGGCATCATTTTAACTTATTAACATTTTATATAGCCGCACTCTTACCGAAGAAAAGCCACACAGGATAGCAGCTGCGTTCACCGTAACCCTGGCAGATAATTATGATGACAAAATAGACATCACACATTAAGTTCACAATTGAAACTAAACATAAAATCAATTAATTTATTAAAACAACATGTCCATTCAGACCGATCCTCCTCTACATTTTTATTAACACCCCAAACCAGATAAACAGGATACGGAAAATATATTTATTTGTCCAATCATCAAATATAAGGGGCGTTCTCGGGTTACACCAAATGATTTCAGTACGACAATCGTCCCCGTGATTTGTAGAGATAATCTATACTAATAAATAAGGCACTTCGTCCAAGATTGAGCTGCCTTGGACCTTTTGTATGGTCACTTTTGGCTGGTCAACTATTGATTTATCGTGTTCAATGGTTTTTTGCATTTTATGTTCTGTACTTGTGATTAACACAGGTTGATGGCAGCAATAGATTAATCATGGATTTAGTGGTAAATCTTCAAGATAGACGCTTGTTTTTAAAGGTATTGTTTTTCGTGTTTAATTTGTTGCTTTATTATGTTCCCCTTTTTAATGGTAATGCTTTTGTAGTTCGGTTTTTCGTTTTGTAGGTTATCGGTGGTTGGGTTGTTTTAGGTTTATGTTTATTGCATTATTTGATTCGGTTTGATATTTAATGATTGCGTTACTGTTCTTTTTTCTTGTTTGGAAAATCCATCATGGCCGCTGAGTTATTTTAAAATATGTACTACTGCTCGCGGCTTCGCCCGCGTAAAAAGAAAAGTGTATAAATTTATTGATAAAGTTCAGAACTAAAGTTTTGTTAAAATAACATTAAAGTTGAACTATTATCCCAAGGGAACACATTAACGGGATAACAAGTATCCTATATGTTAATTGGAACTACTTTATAATTATTCTACATCTTTGTAATCACATGAATGCAATAAAATGTTTTGAGTTTGAGTCTATCAGTGCCAATTTCCATCCAAATCTATTTAACGGTTTACGCGTGATTGAGTAACAAAAATCTAAACATCCAAACATTTAACAACTTCACAAACTTTCACATTTATAATATTAGTAGGATTATTTGTATATGACATTACACATGCATGAAGTACATTTCATAAGACATATATATTTCTAAATTAGGTATACACAAATAGGATCCAGGGTAGTTATGACTTCAGAGAGAGAAACCTAACATTTCGCAGCCTATCTAGGAATACTGGTTTCTGCATAAAACCTTTGGGTATTACCCCATTGGCCTAACAACTACGGACTATTATAAGATTATTTTAGTTGAATTTTCTTATATTTTATGTTACATCGTCCCTTCCTCAGTTAACCACAGAAAGAAGCATTTTGTAGTCAAATACTCGTGAATCATCTGCTCATTATAAATGGCCATTAACCATAAAACAGACACGTTATGGCGGCAACTATAATAAAAACAGTATAACCATAAAACAAAGAGTTAGGAACACCCACACAGCGCTACCTTTAATGTAGCTTCTTAGATTTAGCGTTTACTGTACGACGAAGATTATTCATAATGTCCAAATGAAAATGAAATAGCAGCTATAATTTTGTCGCTATTCTGCTATTATATTTTTGTTTTGACTATAATCTCAGTTAATTAATAATTATTATCCAATGGAATGGTAAAAGATGCATCTAATCATCTCTCAAATAGAGAAGCATTTGTTACTGAGCTCACTGATTGGGGCATAGATAATTATTAATTATCTGTCCGCTATCCTTTTCTTACTTATCCTACTAATATTATAAATGCGAAAGTTTGTGAGAATATTCCATCTATCCGAAAACAATTCTTTATTAAGATTTTTTTTTTGGTTTTTCACGCAATCTACTATATACCTACTAATAAATTACTCAACGGATTTGGATGAAATTTGGCACACTTATAGTTTATAACCTGGATTAATACATATGATACTTTTTAATTATTGTTCAACGGTTATTACTCACTTGCATTTTTCGGGATTCTCATTCATTTGGAAACTCCAGTTTTGACTCGCGACGTCGCCGCGGCCTCAGCTCATGACTAAGGGCTCCGTTCGAGTTCGAAACTAGTCGGGCAATCCCGAAAAATGCAAGTGAGTAATAACCGTTGAACAATAATTAATATGAATGTGTCTCACGAAAGTTATTATGATACTTTTTATCCCGGCTGGACTCAATTCTGAAGTTCATGCAGACGAAGATGCGACCAGAAGCTATTTGACCATAAATATCAACACTATTATTGCACGGAACTCTTAGTGGAGTGTGATAGTAGGATAACATCAGAACCTGGCGCATAGATAACATTTGGTGTGATATAGCTGGATACGTATCGGTGGCTGTTACCATTAACAACAGCATTCCCAATGTGGGTTGATGTCACGCAGGTGGCCATTGCCAAAACATTAACAGCATGCAATTTCAAAAACAAGTAGAAAGTGGAAGGGTGATACATGCTGCGCCGACCCCAAATAAATTGGGATAAGGGCAGGGGGATGATAATGATGATGCATATTGCATATTATAAAACATAGTCTTTTTCAGTGTAGGTACTTACAATCTCGAAGCTCTATAGTCTTCAAAACAAGATTTCCAACTACATTTACTTTTTATGTAAAAACAGTTATTTTTCGAATTCATTAAAGAAGAAACAGGAATTCACGTTTCATGATTGAACTGTTGTAATATAACATACATAATAGCGAAGACGAACTAAGACGTCCACCTGGACAAATCTAAGTGCCCAGATAATCTGATCGTTCATCGGAATTGTATTACAGATTACACGCCAAACAAAAAACTCACTTAACTAGGTATATAGGCGACTAGTCCCAAAAGGAACACGTTCATGCAATAAAGACAACAGAATTGCAAGAAAATAACTATCGGATGTCATATAAAAAATACATTAGTGTAAACTCGTAGTGAGGGACGCCGACGGACGAGCCTCGCTCAATTTCGCTCATTCGGTCGTAAAACCACGAGGCGTGTAAAAAGCCTATAAAATTCAATTGACACCGGTTAAACCTGATAATGTACGAGCAAAACACTTGTGTTAACATAAATTGTAGAGATCTGAACACTTCTAAATCGTTTATCTTATTTTTGAGCGTGTGCTAAAATTATAAGTGAATTTAGAAATTGATACAGCATCTTGGCAGGGGGAAGGCAGAGGTGCACACTGTTCTACACCTACATTTCACTGGTATCGATATTAAGTCCTGTAGATGGTGAGCCTTTTACCATCCTTGGGGCACAATTCCAATCTCCAGGTTGCTACTGAGAATTTACAATACTTTAGCCGGGGATTACCAGGTATTTTTGAAGGATAAAATGTGTTTAATAGACACGTCGTCAGGTTAGGATATTGGCTTATCAAAACCAAAGTTTTCATTTCGATTATACTCGGTTGAACTGGCAAGTCGAAGATGGAAAGTTCAAATCCAAGGTAAGTACGCATCACTAACTATTCGAAATCATATTTATGCGTATTATAAGTTAATTATTTCTTGCTTGAAACGGTGAAGGGAAGCATTGTGAGAAAACAAGCACACCTAAAATATGTTTTCGATTGTAGGTAAAACCGTGGAGTGGTTTAAACTCTGCCACTAGGTAGTTCATCAACCACACGATAAGCAGATCTTCAAATATGGTATTTGTCATGTCAAAGTAGTGTGGCGCGGCAGTTTCATGTTCCAGTGGCAGTGTGGAATTCATCTAATCTCTTTTAAATTTTAATTCCTTCTAACTATGAATCAAACATTCCCTCGTTATCAGTCCGAAACATTTGATCAAACATT